>CM060604.1:22009366-23209366 GCA_030578255.1 Tiaroga cobitis | reverse complement strand
ATTTATCATTGCCCTGGGACAAATGCCCAAATGCCAGCTGGACATTTCCCAGATGCTGTTGCTTGTGTAGCATTTGGTTTCCCTTTATTTCATGTAGGACCCCAGGTGAAATTTTCTAAAGCAGCACTTCATAGATCAACTCATTCCATAAACTGACTGTTACGATTTACTCCAATGGAAATATTCACTGACTTTAAAAACCAGGTGTTCTCAAAACCTTATGCAAAAATGTCTTGTCTAATCATGCCTTTATTTTTGATTTTGTAAATGGTATTCTTATTATATCACACATTTTAAGAACTGTAACAAGGTGAGCTTTACCCAGATCATGATGCATGTTTCATCTCAGATATGCTCTCCATATCATTCATAAATTGCATAGGAGAGACTCAATACAATGATCAATGCAGAATGAAATATTACTAGTTGATTAAAAAGCTTTAATGTTTTAAATGACGCCTGTATAAGGGTTGAATTATCCCTTTTCCTTACTACTTTGGCAATCAGAAATGCTGTCTAATCGTAATGGTATGCAGTAAACGGACGAGTGCTTGATATTGAAATGGTATAATGACATAGGCAGCCCTGTGAATGAAGGCATGTACTATTGGGAAGCTGATTTTTTTTTTTTTTTCATTAAGATTTTCTTGAATACGGGTTTTGTATATTGTTCAGTCTGATTGAGCCCTAGGGGAAAGATTTGAGAGTTTGTTTGTCTTTATTTCTATATTTAAGTCTGATCATGAGACCAATGTAATTGACTGAGCATGTTCCAGTGGCCTCAGAAGCGCCCCCTCTGTCTGAAACCCTCCACTGCAGCTTTACATGCAAGCTATATACAAAGAAGATCAGTTGATTTTTATTTTATGTATTGCTAAGCTGTTTGTGTGGATGTTGGCGTGAGACTGAAACTCTTGAAAATATGCAATTAATAAAGAAATTCAAAATTTCTTTGTTTGTCAGAGCCGTTTGTCAGGCCGTTTATGTACGAAAGTATGTAGGAACCTGTTGTATATGTTGGTTTTCTTATTGCTCTTCGTCATCTTTTGGCTGTAAGTCTATGGAAGCACTTAGTAAAATGATGCCAAATTTCCCAGCTATTTACTATACACTTCTATGATCTGTTCTCTTTGAGTGGTGAATTCTACTGTAACTTATTCTTGAATTGCTAATAATTCAATAACAGAAACCTCTGCGAGAGGAGGAGAAACATACTTTGAATGTGTCGCAGTGAACCAAAATAAGCACTGGGCTCCCGCTGCACATTCCACATACGGAGTCCATTAGAGTGGAGCACAAAACCTTCGCGGTCCTCAGACATATTTCATGCGTGTAAAAATATGCGTATAGACCTTAACACCTTCCATTTTGAGTATTACAGGTTAACATGGTTGAAATAACTGATTCTATTTCACTGGTAATTGTGCATTATATATTAAGTATAGTGTTGCATTAACTTTCTTTATCAAGTCTCAGTCAAAGAAGCACTTTATTTCCAAGTCATATATAGAATACATGTTTTTCATAATGATTTAAAAAGCAAGAAGCCTGAAGTGTGAATGGAGTCCAGCTCAGCTCAATATATAATCTTGATGTTCTTTCTAGTCACGTGACTTCACCGATGTGGCCACCAATGTCTCTCCGTTCTTATTTTTGGTGGTGCAGATGTACTTTCCATAATCGATCGTTTCAACATCATCCACAATCATGACGCTCTGGGAGATGCGTGTGGTGTGTCCCACGCCACGGTTTATCAGCCTCCAGGAGTCATGAATGCTCACTGGCCTCTGACCCTGAGAGACACACACATTGAAACCTATTTATCTCAATCTACACTGCAGGTCAAAAGTTTGAAATAATTGTTTGTTTTTTTATGTTTTAAAGTCTCATGACTTAAATATTGTGAAATATATTTACAATTTTAAAGAACCGCTTTCCGTTGCAATATGTGTTAAAATGTAATGTATTCTTGTGATGGCTAAGCTGAATTTTCAACATCATTACTCCAGTGTCACATGATCCTTCAGAAATCATTCTAATATAATGATTTGATGTTAAAAAAAAACATTTCTTATTATCAACTTTGTAAACAGTTGCGCTGCTTAATATTTTTGTGGAAACCATGATACACTACTGTTCAAAGGTTTGGGGTAAGTATGATTTTTTTTAAAAGAAGAAATTAATTCAACAAGATCAAAAGAGACAGTAAAGTATAAAGTTACAAAAGATTTATATTTAAAATAAATGCTGTTCTTTTAAACTTTCTATTCATCAAAGGATTATGAAAAAAAGTATCCGTTTACACAAAAATATTCAGCAGCAAAAACATTAATAATAATAATAATTAGCAACACTAATACTTAATTAGCAGTGTAGTGGCAATTTTAATGATATTCATTGATCTTTAGTAAAATATAGATGATTCAAAGAATGTCACATGTGTGTCTCTCACTTGTAGTGAGAGGATTCTGTTTATGTACCTGGGGAGGCAGAAGAGGGAGACACTCCAGAGAACAAACGAACAAGGACCTCTGACCTAGATGTCAGAAGGCCATTTGGTGCAGGGGAGCTTAGTGGGCCAACTAGTGACGTCTATGGAAAACTACTGGGAGGAAGGCTCTGGGGGGAAGAAGGCCTTGAAACTAAGATAAAAGCTAGTTCAGTCTGTCTGGGGGTGTGTCACTCTTCTGCACAGGGTAACAACTGTGTATTAGACTGCTCCTATTCTTGCAAGAATAAATACTTCTATTTTATATAATTTGACTCTGAGTGTCTCTTACGCAGTGATGTTTGTTTGAGAATTTTTGCCACAACAGCAGCAAATCAGCATATCAGAATGATTTCTGAAGGATCATGTGACACTGAAGACTGGAGTAATGATGCTGAAAATTCAGCTTTGCCATCACAGGAATAAATTACATTTTAAAATATATTAAAATAGAAAGCAGACATTTTAAATTAATAATATTTCACAAAATTACCGTTTTTACTGTATTCTTGATCAAATAAATACAGTCTTGGTGAGTATAAGAGACTTCTTTAAACATAAAAAATCTTATGTAATCTCAATTTTTGCCTGGTGGTGTATCCTTTTATAGTTATCATGAGCAAAGCTGTAGTGTCCACAAAATGGCATAATACTGTGATTAATACATTATAAAATAAGTCTCAATCAACCTGAATCAGAAGCTCAGATGAGGGGAAATAAGAAAAGTAACACTCACCTGGCCAGGATACCTCCAGCTGAAGCTGACATTCATCTCAGGTTCACCCAGGACTGTGCATGTAACGTTAAAGATGTCTCCACCACTCACCGTGTTCGATGAAGGCTCGATAGTTGCAAAAGGGGGGCCACTGGGCACTACAAGGGGAAATCTCTTTTAGATTCATACAATGCCAAAAACATGATTAAAAGCAAGTGTTATTAGCAACACTATTGTGTTCTCCTCTTACCCTCCACATACAGCAGCTGGTATTTAGTGGATATTTGCGGGGTGGTTTTCGTGGTGCTGTTGGCCTTGCAGTAATAAGCTCCCTTATGTTCTGGACTGGGGTTTTGGATGATGAAGCCTTTGGTGGGATTGTAAGATATCTGGGTCCTATCCACTGCGATTTCTTCTGCAGGAACTTCCCTGTGCAGCGAGACTTTGATTTTGGGGTTGGTCACCCGGCAAGGGATGGTGGCGGGCTTGTCAGGGCGCAGGTAGATAATCTCAAAATGGATGGCAGAGGGGACGAACAGCTCATCTTTGTCTAGACACAAAGAGAATTGTAACAATGTCTTTGGAGGTTCAAGATCACATAGGTCTCTTTGTGTGATATAAGACCAGATGCTGTACCTGTAAAGTATATGTAGGTAGCAGAGGTACTGTCTCCATCCTTTTCACATTCTACTCCATCACAGAGCAACACCCAACAGCTGTACTCCCCTGTATCAGCAGCAGAGGGTGACGTGAGGATCAACTGACTGTACCGCTCATGCTGCTTGATGCTAGAACAGCAGAGTCAAACAAGTATACACACCATTATACTTATACCATATGTCTACTTATACTATTTCTGCCGTATTCTACAATTTAAGTTACATTTCATGTACATTGATGATAACAATTTTCATCAGAAAAAAAAAACACATTTTATCCATTAAAGGTACAATATGTAGGAATTTTTCGCCACGTGTTTATCGTTAATGCCGTGTTGTTTTACGTGTTCAAACCAATCGTACTCAAAGTAAATTTGAACGAACATTTGCAAGTAATGGCTAAATATTGTTTAACAACACATATCCGATTGTATTTAATTGCACTGCCATAATCTCGGTCAAAACACAAGTGATAAAAAGCATTATCAAAGTACAAAGCGCAATATAACTGTGAATTTTCATCAGCAAAACGATCACTTGATAGTTTTTGAGGTGAATCAACATATGCATAATGATTGATCTGTCACGTCATATAGGCCTATGTATCTCGCATTGTTTATAAGTGATATTATTGAAAGTTGCATTTGTTGCAAGGAAACACAGATACATCCTTTTGTTTTATGTACTTTTGCTGCCCTGTCGAATACAGTATATGCAAGAGCGGTGTTGCTCCTCCAAGTTAGTCGCGGACGTGGAGCTCTCGGCATCTCGAAAACGCCAAGCCGATATTGATCCTCATTTTAGTTCTCCTTTTTTTTTTGTCCCAAAGTCTGCTTGCCATGGTCCATAATGATTGAACGAAACAACAACAGTGTGCAGCTAAACGTTATGCACTATGCAGTTGTCCGCGTCTGTCGCCATGGTTACGTCATGGCTATGGCAGTACGAGCGGAAACCGAGGAAAGCGCGGAAATTGCGTCATTGACAGGCGACATTTTTTTCCGGAACGGCCACTTATTTAAAATGGGAATTTCTCTGAAATAAAAAATCTTTGGAGACTTTTGGGATATTGTAAGTACGCAACTGCAGGAAACATCACACTGTGCAAGTGATTTTTGGATATTTTATTACAAAATTCCTACATATTGTACCTTTAAGGGAAATATTATTATTTCACACTTTTTTTTTTGTTTGCTTGAAATATCCATGATGTTAATGTTAAATGACAGTTTTTGCAGTGTCTGCTTTTAAAGTGAGTTCAAAACAGGGTTATTATAGATAACTAAAACTAAAACTAAGAGCATTAAGAAAAATTCATTACTTGAAATAAAATGAAGTTTAACTGAAATAAAAATGTAAAAAAACGACAACTTTATTTTAGTTGAAAAAATTAGTAAAAGGCTATAAAGATATTGTTAAAAAAAACAAAAATACTAAACCTTTCATTAAAATGAAAACAGAAAATATAAAAACAAAAACTAATTAAAAATATTAATACAAATCTCAATGAAATGTTAAAGAATGAAATGGGTTTTTTTAGATAAAGATTAAATTTAATTTAAACAAATATTTTTCTCATGTCTGCAAATCTTCAGTTAATTATGTTAATGAGAGAACAACCCCCAGCAACTAAAAAAAACTCTACTGCAACCAAACTTTGTGTGACCACCATGTCCAGATTATTATTATTTTTTTTATGTAGTGGACATTTTGAACACATTATTGTAAGTGTTCTTTCATTTATTTTTTTTATTTTTTTTTCTGAAATAACTTATTGTCAGAGTCGTGATTTTTAACATCTCTATTTTGATTCTTTAACTAAATATTTCACATGCAACGGAATCATATGACAATCCTGCATCTTTGAAACACTTGTATTCCAAACATAAAATACTCCTGTAGCTTTCGTTTGCCCGATTTAGCCAAACTATTCTCAATCAAACATGTTAAATGAATGGATAACGCGAGAAGAAAGGATACCTGAGGCGGTTATCATTGAAGGTGTCCAGGTAAGAGGGATATGCCCAGCCAATCTTAGTTCCTTTGCATCTCAGTTCCAATGTTTTCCCAGGATTCAAGGATAGGCTCTCGCCCAGTCTGAGAAAACGCCCTTTATCAAGGACCTGGGTGAGAATAGACTGGCCCTTGCTTCCTGCCTCCTTTTCTTTAACTTTGGGGTAGCGAACCTTTGCCCTCTTTCTTCCTGGTCTTATGCGGTTCTCACCACCCTCTTTTTTATGCTTGACCTGCTGACACACACCTGCGTAAACCAAAACAGAGTTTTCCTGGTCACCAGCAGATGCATTGGGATGAGAGTGGCAAACTTTGGGAATAACATTTTGTTCTGAATTAGGACATGAACATTAAACGGCATGTTTGTTTCATTTCTCTCTTTGAGACACTTGATAACTCCTCTGCCTCCTTTGACCAAGCCAAAGAAAAGAAGGAGAGAGAGAGAGAGAGAGAGAGAGAGAGAGAGAGAGAGAGAGAGAGAGAGAGAGAGAGAGAGAGAGAGAGAGTATTCTACCATCTGGAAATTTACTTCTGCTCACAGCTGTACAAACAGCAATAGTGGAAACATGCCTTTCCTGTTCTATGTGTGAAAATGTAGAAAACAGAACAATATAGTGGTTTACTGAACCTTTTAAATTCATTTCTGACGCAGGGATCATGACATCTAGAGGAATATGTTTGATGGAAAAAAGTCATAGCTTCATAAAAGGTTTTTTGCCTTGTTGATAAGCAAGTCTTTCGTCTCTGCTGTGTAATTTAAGCATAGGTTTAAGTAAAACTGCCCTGATTTGATCTCTCCTCTTTCTGCTCTGGAATTTTGGTTTCTATTGGCAGCAATGTCACCACTGGCCCACCATACACGTTCATCCATAACATCTCTCAACTTATTTAATATTTCAAGCATTGAAAGACAATGTGTTGACTTCTTGAAGAAAGAATAGCAAGGCAGATGAAACAAAGAGAGATCTGCTCACCATTTTGGACCTCCAGCCAAAGCAATACCAGTGTGAAGAAGAGCCAGAGCTTCATGATGGCTGAAATGGAGTGTTTCAACAAGGCTGTGTTTCAACTCTTCGTCCACTGTCTACCCCGTTTACGCACAGTCAGCTCCATCCTTCGCGAAGAAGAGGAATTCCCCCACCCCAATGAGCCCATCTGCACACTCCCCCATTTAGTGTCAATCTATGAGTCCCATCCAATGATCCTCTAATGCCCTCTGCTGGACTGTAGTTAACCCTGCATGGGGTGGGCAACCTATTTGTGCCTCTTGGCTCGATAATCCGACAATCCAGTGAATATCGTTCAAACATTTAAAGTGATACATTACCCAAAAATGTCATTATTTATACTCACTCTCAAGTTGCATGCAAAACATTCCATTGCATGCATCCAAACATGTATGAGTTTATTTCCTCTGTTGAACACAAAATAAGATATATGGCTACTCTATTAAAATGAAGTGTTGCCTCATTTGATATTTGAAAAATAGCCTACAGCTTAAATGTAATTGTTTCTTGTGCCAGCTGCTCTATGCAGGTTTACAATAATGTAATCAGCGTCTGACGCTGAGGATTGAACTTTACAAGAACTCAAATGAAGTAGTTTGCTCTAATAGATGCATGTAGGCTACACTAAAAAATATATATGATCGATAAGTTATGACAACATATGTTTTTACATACTCATCAAAATAAGTAATTTTCAACTTTTTTATTAGTTAAGATTCAACTCATTTTTAAGTCAGTGTAATGTAACTTAAGTTGAAATGATTTAAACATCCAAGTTGATGGTACTTAAAAAATGTAAGGCATCGACGTTTAGCTCCACAGACTAGCTAACCCAAGAATGAATTATCCATTACAATTAAAATAAAATTATTGAAAGTATATTATTTACAATAATGTGGGGAAACTTTGTTTAAAAAGGGGGATAAATCTTTTATTGCTTTGTATGAAACCACTTTGTAATGTTTTGACAATGGCATAAACCACACATCATTACTAAAAAAAAAAAAAAAAACTATACAAAGGTTCTTAACAGAATAGTTGATGTGCAGTATTTTTGATGAGACATTAACACATTTTTATTAATCCTTGTGCCACAATCGTAGCCTCTCCATGACTCATTTACATTGCATTTACACCGAGTGTTTAAGGCAGAGAAGAACTTGAGTGCTTGTTAGCAGAAGAAACACTTTCAGATGCTCAGGTTGTCCATTCCACTGCTGGCATCATGTATAACTGGCTCACATACAGATTGTCATATACTGAATGACTGCTGTGAACTATGTAGTGTAGACTGATGATTATTCATCAAAAAAAAGTTTCTGAAAAAGTCTAACAAATATATAGTAAGTAAATAAAGTGAATAAAAGGGTCATTTTACAAGACAAAACACTGATTACATAACTTGCTCCTCTTCAACATCATCAGACCCGGTTGTTAAACAACAGGTTGACCTATGAATACTGTAGATTGGATATGTCAAACATTTAACGATAACTACATAAAACACATGTAACATAGATAAAAATAAGAAGTATAGTGTTTATCAGAATACAAGAAATAGTGTTATCTAAGCAGCTTAACATCTCTGGCACGTACAGTAAGATATGGTCAATAGAATTAATCCTAATTCTTAGAATTAAAAACTTTAACAAGTCAAAACAAAACAAAAAAGCTGGATGTTCACCAATATCTGCAATTATTCGTTTTACCAATATCTATTCTAATGTTCCACATTATTTGATAATGCCACTTTACCACACATTTGTCCCATACCGTTAGTATATAAGCTTAGTATATTTTTTCTCCCTTAATTTAACAAACTAACAGTGGAAATAACCTTGAGATACTGTGGAAATCGTAATACTTTATAGAAAATAAAAACACGCTTTCCCTTTCTCTTCCAAACACATTTAAATCAAATTGCTCACATGACCTAGGGCTGTAAATGTTTCAAATGAACCAATGAGAAATTGCAACTTTGTAACAATTTGAATCCCTTTTTAGGAACGAAGCAAACGATCTACAGTTCTGAAAACGCCCTAAGAGTGTATAAATAGAGTCAATTCCATAATCAATGTCAGATCATGCACCCCTAATGTACATGATATGATCACAACACATGTCAGTGAGAGCATGAGCACTGAGAGGTGCTGTAGGGATTGTTCATGATGGCAGTGACTGTAAAGGCAGAGCTGAATACACAGAGCTCAGGTCTGTCAGCTGGTTGGTGAATGCTGTAGATAACAGCTAGATACTGTCAGTTTGTCTGCTGCTCTTTAACATGGGCTAGTCTTCTCTGTGTGTGTCACATACTCCACACTGCATGTCAGTATCTTTTTCTCCGTTGCAACACCGCAGTTTTGCATATGCCTCTTGCGTTCATCGCTATGCCACATTCCATATCCAAAATAAATGAGGAAGCCTGTGGATTGATATCAAAGTTATGATTTATATCAAATGTGCATGTCAAACTTAGACATTGTTTACTAAAAAGAACAAAAATGAGAAGAAAAAGAGCAGTGAGACCTTTTGACACACTTTAGACAGTGTGTGTTTGTGTGTGTGTCTGTGTGTGTACCCAAAGATTGCACGTACCTATGGCCATCCAGATGGAGAAACGGATCCATGTGTCTCCGCTGAGCTGAACCATGAGATACACGTTGACAAATATACTCAAGATGGGTAGAAAGGGCAACAGAGGAACCTGAAGCAAAAAATACACGCTGATTCAGATATGTGCTTGACTGCACTCTGCTCAGCACTCACTTATGAAATGACCCAGACTAAAAAATAAATAACACGATTAATGGAGGCTCTTTCGGGTCCATATCACTTTGTTTTTCAAGTCAGATAAGGATAGCACACAAAACGGCCCTCCAAAGAACAGAGAGTGCTTGGCAAACACACATATTTTATACAGGCTATTACCCTAAAACTCAGGGCTGTTCTGGGCAGAATACACATCAAGATAAACACAGCAGCAACGGTTCAACATGGGCCACATTTATTAAAGGGATAGTACGCCTAAAACGAAAATTCTGTCATTATTCACCTTTATGTTATTTCAAACCTAATTTTATGCAGAATATCAATGTTTTTTTTCCATACAATAAAAGTGAAAGGCAGCAGTTCATACAACTTGTTTACTATATTGCACGTCTTGTGAGGTCATATGATAGTTTTTTGTGCATAAGTGACCAAAACGATGACTACTTATAGTAGCTTGACTAGTCACCATTCCCTTTCATTGCATGGAAAATAGCACATTCTGCCTCTTCTTTTTGTGTTCCATTAAAGAAAAAGGAAAAGAAAACAAAATATCTCTTTAAGAGTGTAAACGACCTTTCTAGAGGAAAACTAATGGTTACTGAAAAAATATGTAACTGTCACAAATACTTGTATCTACTGGTTGTGGATTTATTCAGCAGGACTCAAATTGGCCAAAAGGGACAGCAAAGACATTAATAATGTTAAAAAAGATTTCCAGTTCAAATAAATGCTTTTCTTTTTAACTTTCTACTCATCAAGGAATCCTAAAAAATGTATCGTGGTTGCAACAAGAAAATATTAAGCAGCACGGCTGTTTTCAACATCGAACCAAATCAGCATATTAGAATGATTTCTGAAGGCTCGTGTGACTCTGAAGACTGGAAAAATGGCTGGTGAAAATTCAATTCAGCTTTGAAATCATGGGATTAAATTACATTTTAAAATATATTCAAATAAATAAAAAAAATACATTTATGATTCACAATATTACTTTTTTAACTTTATCTTTTAAAGAGTATGTTTAGATAAACTTTTGGATTTCAAAACTACATACCATAAAGGAAACTTTCTTCCTTGTCTGAGGTTGTCTGCAAACTAGAAGGATGCACATGATGAAGATGAACAAAGATGCGACCAAGACCCCCAGGGCCCAAGGCTCCATGGCAATAATGGCCTGTCCGTAGTATGTGTTGAGTGTGCTCACAACACACACAATAAGCACTGCAGGGAAATCAGTCACAGATCAGGATGACTACATACCAGTAAAGACATTTAAACCTGTCAGACCAGTCTCCAACTGCTGCAGTACTAACCCATGATGATAACAGATGCATTGACGGCAGTGGAGGTCTGTTCGGTGGGCAGCAGTGGAGGGTAGAGCAGAGAGCGCAGGGTTACACCTCTATCCTTCAGCATGTTCAGATGAGACTCAGACTCTGTCAGCTCAGACTCACCAACATCTTCCTTGCCTTCATTGATCCTAGACTTCTCGAACGCAGCATCTGGCTGATACCTGACACATACAGTACATTTTGTATTAGAATAGCTGCTAATGCCACTAGAAACAGGAAACATGATTAAAACACTAATACATCTTTTTGTAAAACGTGATAAATGAATCATTAAATGTGACAGTATCATTTAAGCTCTACAGAGACTATCACAAGAAAATTGTCTATATCAATATACAGTTGAGAACTGACACAACCACTACATGGCAGATTAGTAATAGTAGTACACACAGCATTGTACCTAGTTTGTAACTAGTTGATTAGGGTGAACGGGATTTCACCAAGTACAACATGTTGCTGGGTCAACATTCCAATCAACCAATCAGATTTCAGGGACACGTTTACAGACTTGTTTATGGTTAGGTGCTTCTACATCAGTATTATCATTTCCCTCTGATTTTAGGTAGAATTTATGGTTACGATTACATTTTCAGGCAGGAATGTTGTTCCAGGATCAACTAAATATGTTGATCCATGACCATGTCTTACTTGGCAAAATCACGTTGACCAGTTGATTAGTTCTGCCACTAGTCGGCGCATCATTTAAGATGCATATCAATATTAACAAATTTTGGTCAAGACAATATAAATTCTTGAAATTAATAATTTGAAAATGAATGTTTACTAACCTGAGGATAAGAACACAAGCAGCCACTAATGAGTACGCCAGCAAAGTTCCAATAGACATCATGTCCACCAGCGCTTTCAAGTCAAACAGAAAAGCCATGATAGCTGTTGATATGAAACAATAGCTGATCAGGTGGAGTTTAAAAATAATACATCAAATGCATGTATATCACAAACCATACTTGCATAAATGAAATGGTTTACATACATTGGCTTAAACTATGTAGACACTTAAGTCACACTTAAAATGCACACATTTCATGGCATGACAATCTTTTGTAAATATCTCTATTTTCTCAGAAATAATTTAAATTCTCTTAGCAATTTTTGCAATTGCGTGCAAAGCGAACATACAGTGAGTGAACAGTATATCTACTGTTTTGTATTGCATAATTTAAAACTATGCTAACTTTTTTTTTGCCAAAAGTGTGTTGTATACTATTCAAATAAATCTGTTTCATATTACATTGATATTTAATCCAATATCATTCATACATTTATAAGTGTGGCTTGGTTGTCAAAAATGCATAAATACACCAACAGAGCATGCACAGTTTATTATTTCATTGGTAGTCATTTAATAAATTAAATCTTCCTATTTTGAAGAGCCTGATTCCAAAATAATCCAACTGTCATCATCAATGACTTTAAACTCAGGATGCAATAGCATTGGTATCCTCTTATCAAATCTACACCAGATGTGCCCTATGACTTCATATACAGCTGCTCAGACTTCCCTCACAGTAAGAAGGCAGTGTACTAACAAACATACAGTGCTACGGTATGGGCTTAATATGTGCAATGTGCAGGGGGCTCCAAAAATCAAATCCACCCTGCGTCCTCATCCCCCGACTAAGCTTCCCCTCTGCTTTTTCATTCCTTAGAAGTCCTCGGAATCCATAAGCATGGCTGACCCCATGCTAGCATCAAAGTGCTGTATTAACACACTGTAGGGGAAGTACTAAGAATCTCTCTCTCTGCAGCTTTCATCAGAAATCTGCACCTGACACATATACATATGTGCTGGTGTAGGCCTACATCTACATACGATATATACCAACAAAGCAATGGTAATTCCCTTTCTTTTTCCAGCAAACTTCATCAAGCGCTCTACATATCACTTTTGCATGCAATAAATAACATTTACAGAGATGTTAACTACGTACTGTATATTCACAGATTTTTATCACCACCACCAACACCACAGCGAAAGCTATGGAAGCTTGCTTCTGCCACAGAAATAAAAATGTAAAAATAATTGCGACTTTTTATCTCATAATTGTGAGTTAAGTTAACATCTCTCAATTTTGACTTATTTACTCAGAATTGTGTGATCTAAACTCGCAATTGCGAGTTATGTGTGATATAACTGACTTTCTCAGAACTGTGAGATACTCGCAATTGTGAGTTATAGTCACATTTTTTTCTCAGAATTGTGAGTTTATATCTCTCAATTCTGTCTTTATAATTCGCAATTGAGTGTTATAAAAGCAGTATTACGAAATATAAACGTACAATTCTGAGAAAAAAACTTTAGTTTAGTTTATATCTCGCAATTCTGACTTTACAACATGCAATTGTGACTTTATATCGTGCAATTCTGACTTTATAACTCGCAATTGCAAGTTTATATCACATACTTCTGACTTTTTTCTCACAATTCAGAAAATTTTTTGAAAAAAATTAATCCCGCAATTGCGAGAGAGAAAAAGTCGCAATGACCTTTTTTTTTTTTTATTCTTTGGCAGAAATAAGCTTCCATAGAAAGCATGCTTTCATTAACAGGGTAATTAAGCAGGCACACTGCACCTCCACCAGGCTGACACAAACAGGACAGTAGGCCATGCCAGGCCTACTTCGATCTTAGCTTACCCGCGGTAGTGCCTGCTGCCATAGTGGCAGCCACTGGCGACTGACGCTTACTCACTTTGGAAAGAAATCTGAATAGCACGCCATCTCTTGCCATGGCAAACAGAATGCGGGGAAGAGGGAACAAAGAACCCAACAGGCTAAAAACAAAAAAGGAGTCATGGTTCAGATACCTGCAACTCTGGAAGGAAAAGAACACATTAACCAACACCGGCAAGTGTGAAGGAGCAAATATTTACTGGAAATTAATTTGTACTAATATTTTTATATAAAGATTAAACTAAAAAAATATATATATATATTTTGGAGATGAGTATAAATAGACACATTTATATTCACTAAATGAACTGCCCTCACTCTATTCCATTACTTATTAATTAAATCCTTGATTTATCCAGGCCTGAAATTTACAGTCTTTAAAAGAAATCTTGACATTTCCAGGTTTTTTGTGACTGTTGGAACCCTGTAACCGATGAATTTGATGCATGTTCCTAAAGAATAATTTTGTGTATTGCACAATTCCACTCTTTTTCACATTTGCCTGGTGGATCACATTGGCAGTTTGCATAGCAATCGTGCCTCCATCTCTCACCTGCAACTACACCTGAAGACATTGTAGCAATAAGAGGGGTCTTCGTCTTAGGATTGATTTGGGCTAACACTTTGAAAAGCACCCCATCCTGTGCCATAGCATAGATTACACGCGGCATTGGGAAAATGGAGCCCAGCAGACTGCATGTGAGGCAAACACATCAGCAGAAGCAAAGTGTCAATTAATCACATGCTGCAGATCTGATCCCAAACACTTCAATGCTGTGTACTATTACAGGTGTCCACAAATAATGATTTTTATTTTAAGTCAACATGAAATCAAAATTCCCACTGTTTACTTTCTTAACACATTTCTGGTCTTCTTATGCATGATTGATGAATGTATGTTATTCCACAGAAAACTAAATTGTTGTTTCGACTGACATCACCGGCCTTTTACGTTTTTAACTCCTGCCCTCCAATCACAGGATATATAGACAACATTTTCACTGAATCAATTCCCAAAGGTTAGAATTAAGTCTGCTACATTTTGTTCTTTGTGAATATTTTGTTTGAGTCTAAAAAACAACACATTACAGAAGTAATACAGGTTGCAAAATGCTGTTTCATGTTGACTAGGAAATATAAAATTTGACAGCACATCATTGCATAGCACTTAGCAAATGAAGCAAATGGGACCAGACGTGCAGTTAAATCATATTCATTTTTTTTCCTGGGAGTGCTGCACATGGCCTATAGGCTATGGTATCCTAATATTTTATTCAATTAATGCCACAAGTATTCAAAAAAAAAGTAGTTCGAATCAAAATGATTGTTCTTGGGTAATAATTTACCCAACTTTGGTCTTTTATAGCAATAGAGTGCAACAGTCGGGTTCTGGAAGTAAAAACTCCATTAATTTTCTCCATAGGGAAATTGATTTTTAACCATATCTTATAAACCTTTAAAAACAACCTTACTGTGAGCTACGAGGTTGTTAATCAATGGCATTGGCTTAAGTTGAAGACGTAAAAGCCTGCATTATTTCAAATGCCACCAATCAAGCAAACCATGCCAAAATATCTCGTTAGCAATGAGCTCATTGAAGTAATTAATTACAAGTTGACAAAATAATGATTACAATATATAGAAATTTAGCATTGGTGCACGTTGATTCAGAGTTTGCGTCATCTGAAGTCCTTGTAGGAGATGGAGTCATCTCTTCACAGAGATTCAATGAGACTCATTTCAACATTTTGAAATGAGTAGTTTTATATTTCTCCATCTTTCTTAATTATGCTGTTTGCAATGCTTCATGGGATTGTAGTTCTTTCTATAACTAAAGCCGTTGAGTACACAGTCTTGTACCTTTGTAATTTTGTCTGAATACTTAACTTGATTCAAATAAAAGTTTGTAACATTATGATTCACTTCGTTGCTGGTTGGCTTGCTTCATGACTTAAAATGCATTAACAAAGACTTTTTGAAATCCCTATGGGACAAATGAATGGGGGAAAAAACTCCCGGAACCAACGCTGCTGGAAGCACTGTTGCACTCCATAGGTTCAAGATAAGAGGTTGTATACTTTACCAATCACATGTTGTTTTACCAATCACATGATGTTTTAAACATAATTAAGATTAATATTAGAGAAAATCTAATAATCATTTCATAAATACTGTGGAGTGTAATTGATGCAGGTGTAGGGAGCCTTGCTAAATGCCAAGCAATAGCCATTACTGATTTATGTCACCAGGAAAAAACTGAAACTCATTCCACATGACAATTTTGTTCTGAAAGAGAGCAAGTTAAAACCTGTATCATATAAAAGGTAATAATAATATAATGTGATTAATTAAATGCTATGTATAATTATTTACATATGGCTCTCTTTCAAACAAACCACCATCAAAGTCTTTAGGCATGCAAAGCATATAATCAGTCCACTACAAACCCAACTAAGAACTCCATAAAAATGAATAAGGAAAGTGTTGTGTTTAACCGAATGACAAACAAATGATCAAATGAATAAATGCACTTTTATGTAGGTATTCACAATGTTTGATATGAGCATGCTATCTCAATATACCATCTTGTGAGATGACTTGGCCAGCAGAACAACATTATGGGAGCAAAGAAAGATGTTTACCTGGTTGAGAGAGCACAGAGCGATCCTGCCGCTACTACATATTTCGCAGGCCCCCAGCCCACATATTCAAAAGCCAAAGGTAGAGGACTCCTCTCATCCAGCAGGTAGTAGGGCATCATGAGGGTGAGTGCCGCTGACACTCCAAAGTAGGCAAGGAAGCAGACCAGTAGGGAAACAACTATACCGATGGGAATGGCCCTCTGGGGATTCTTCACCTCCTCACCTGGTCAGAATCAAAAATATCAACACACTTGGAACTCAAGATCAGATTGGAGGACTGGAAATAACTGTGCATAAGTGACTGAATACCTGTGGTTGCAATGCAGTCAAATCCCACAAAGGCGTAAAAGCATGTGGCCGCACCAGCAAGTGTCCCGCTGAAGCCATAAGGCAAAAAGCCCCCTACCCCGTAATCGCTGGTGACATTAGCAGTGTGTGAGAGATTCCTGTAAGGAGATTGAAGTATTTTCATATTTGAATGGTTATGATCATAATTCACACATCAGGCTAATTCATAATTCATCAACATACGAAAGAAGAGAAGGAATAAGAAAGAGAAATTATTCACCTTCTGACAATGGTGACGTTTATGAGAGATTCTTCTGAAATATTCCAATTGAGCGCGTCTCCTTTGACGAATCCAGAGATGATAACAAAGATCAGCACAAGCACATTTACAGCTGTGAAAATTTTGTTGACCCAAGCTGACTCTTTCACCCCAAAGGAGAGAAGACCTGTGAAAAAAAGATTTACAGTGACAGACATGAAACTGCATGTGAAAGTCAGAAATTATTTATGTAATCATTTGTTTAAAAGTTTTTCTAATAGTACTTAACTATCATGATGTAAGACGTACAAACATTTATTAATTTAACAGATGCTTTTATGCAAAGTGGCTCACAAATGAGGAATCTAACCATTGTTGGGTGTAATGCATTACTAAGTAATTAATTACTGTAATATAATTTTTCCCTTGAAAATGTAAAGTAAGGGATTACTCTTTATTTTTCTGTGATTTAATTAGTTACTTCTGATGTAATTGCATTAAATAGACTAGAAGTATTCTATATAAAATAATGGATTTAACATCAACATTTAACCTCTATTGTGTATGTTTTTAATGTAACCATCTCCCTTTAAATACTTTGATCAGTTCAAAAATCATTTATGCCATTTTATATTATTTATTTGAAAGAATTAAAAGAGCACTTTCATGTCTATCCTTGTATTGTTCAACTGTTCGAGCGTGATATGGGATTCGAAAATATTCAGTAATACGTAATGCAATACTTTTAAAAGACAGCAATTAGTACCGTAATAATTACACAGTTGAAGATGTAATTAGTAGCTAGTAATTAATTACTTTTTTAGAGTAACTTACCCAACACTGAATACAACTAGCTGTTAAGAAGGCAATAACACAGAATAGTGCATGCTAGAACAAGGAAGAATATAAGATTTTTTTTAAGATGAATGAAGTGAATGAATATACTAACAGACTTTTTTTTTTTTTTACCTGACAGGAGTAAGATCAGGCAAACAGCAAAGAAATCAGGGTACTCTGCCAGGCCAGGCAAATTCATTTTGAAGTACAATTTGCAGAACTTTTCAATGTGGCCCCCTATAAGCTCATCAAACGTCCCACTCCAGGCACGTGCCACACTAGAGGTCCCTGTGCCAACCAAATATCAGTTTATGTTTGAAAAATATCATTTCATTTGCTATATTATTGCTTTAAAATATAACTAATCCATAATTACCAATGACATATGACAAAATGAGGTTCCATCCTGTGATGAAGGCCCAGAGCTCCCCCACGGTCACATAGCTGTACAGATAGGCCGAGCCCGTCTTGGGTACCCGCGCACCAAACTCAGCATAACACAGACCGGCCATCACAGATGCTAGAGCTGCGATGAGGAAGGACACCACAATACTGGGGCCAGAATTGCCTTTGGCCACCTCCCCAGCGAGCACATAGACACCGGCCCCCAGTGTACTTCCCACCCCGAGGGCAATGAGATCGACAGTGGAGAGGCAGCGGCACAGCTTGGAATCCTCAAGACAGTCCTGGTCCACATTCTTCCTTCTCACCAGGGAGCGGCAAAATGTGAGGCAATGTTCCAGCATTCTTCCTGTCAGCACAAACTGTCAAGAGAATATTTGTCAAATAAATAAATCAAGTACACTAACTATGTATATTTGTTTTTTAGTGTTGAGTATGTGCCGAAAGAAAGATTTCTGAAGATGATTTATTTTCTTTACTATGTTTTACATAGTCAAATCATACAGAAAAGATTATGTCATGACTAACACTGCACAGAAGAAATGCACAAAGTAACGATTCGATTCTGCAAGATCAGTATTGTGAGCTGAGGCATGCAAAATGACAAATGTATTATTCAATTACACTTTCGGTCTTTGTTCTCACATGCACATGTCTGCAGTTTAAGCAGCAGGTTTTAGTATTGCCCAATGTAGAATAATGCATAAGCCTTGGGCATTATTGCATAATAGTTGGATAAAGTGCTTTCATTTCATTCCATAGGCGTAGGTATTTGGCACATCGCTTATTGGCCAGTGTGCTTTTTTTGCAATTAAAGCGTTAAGCTTGTTGGTTTATTTTAATGGCTTACAGGTTTATTATTAAAGTTCATTATAAGCGTATCAAGTATGATGTGTTCATATAAAGTTTTTTTTTAAGTATTTAAAGTATGTAGTCTGCTATGCAAACTGAGGATAACACTAAGCTCCTCGCTCAATGAAAATTTGTTAATTAAATCAATTTTAGTTATAGCACTGTCTCTTTAAAAATATATACAATTATATATATATATATATATATATATATATATATATATATATATATATATATATATATATATAAATTGTATATATTATATATATATAAGATAATAAATCTTTATACACTACCTTTCAAAAGTTTGGGGTCAGTACATTTTTTTTAAATGAATTAATACTTTCATTCAGCAAAGACACAATAATCAAAAGTGACAGTAAAAACATGTATAATGTTATAAAATATTTTAAAAATAAAATATTTTTTTGTTTTTTGTTTCTTGAGCAGCAAATCAGCATATTAGAATGATTTCTGAAGGATCATGTGACACTGAAGACTGGAGTTTTGACATCACAGGAATAAATTATATTAGAAAAGATATTCAAATAGAAAATAGTTATTTTAAATTGTAATAATATTTTACAGTGGTATTGGTTTGCTCTATTTTGAACAAATAAAGGCCTTCAAAAACATTTAAAAAATCTTAACAACCCCAAACTTTTAAATGGTAGAGTACATATTTTTATACAAACAGCATTTAGAACAGCTTTAGAGTATCAGATTTTTTTCTTATTTTGCATGTAAATGAGGATGCAGACCCTGTTGCACTAAAGCTGCTTCCTAAATAACTTCTTTTACATGCAAAACACATATTTTATTTAAAAAAAAAAAAGATTTAGCACATTGTGATGTGTATGAGCAAATGGCTGGGCATTAGCATTACACTGCTTACAACCTGTGAAAGGTGTTAAGGAGTCACACAGGCAGAGAAGACTGACATGCATAAGGCTTTTGGCTGTGCCTGTGAGCTGTAGCCCTGAGGGTTTGGACTTGACAAGCAACTCTGAGGCTCAGTTACAGCACAGCATATGTAATAGCTGAGCCAAAATGTATTCTGTCTTACTGTAATGAGTGAGTGGATCTCATTAATACTACAGTAACGGGTACAGACTTTGCACATGCAATGATCATAAATTAATTTCATATTTTACTCTGCTTTTGTAATAATATGTCTTAAATGGATCTGATAAAATTATTTAAAAATATGACTGTGTAAATACACACAAGCAATGACAAATCATCTAAAATCATGTATTTGCATAAACACAGATACTAAAACTTACCGTCTGGTGAAAGACTGGCAGATGTAGAATCACGTTACGGAAGTAATGCCTTTCTTCTTAGGGCTTTCATGCAAACACACACATACACGCCCCCACACTCACACCTCTCCACTGATTTCTTTAAAAAGCTTGCGAGCTCTGAGAGATCCAAGTCAGTCCTACTCCTTCCCAAGTCCTGTCTCAAGTTTGCCCCTGCCTTCCTCTAGCTCAAATGACATGTCAGCCCACAACCGCACTAGTTTTTCTGCCTACTTTACTCTATCCTGGTTTGTCTTAACTTGCCCTGCCCCCTGTGAGGAGGACTTGTCTGGCAGCTGTGTGCTGTGCTGCCCCAAAGAGGAGGGACACTGAAACATTTCACACAGAGGGAGGCAGTGCTAATATCCCAATTCAAACAGGTCACTGGGGTTTGTGGGGGAAAAAAACTTGTGTGTGTGTGTGTGTGTGTGTGTGTGTGTGTGTGTGTGTGTGTGTGTGTGTGTGTGTGTGTGTGTGTTAACAATGCTGCCTGATTCCTTTTGAACATGCTTTGAAAAAAACAAAAACAAATCATGGCCGAGTAAGTCCCAGCTGCCAGTGCACTTACTGACCGTTGATAAACGGTTAAGCAACTGACAATGACAAACATTGAGACAGACATATCTGTTTGCCCTGTGCAGTCCGGAAGAGTTGCTAAAAGCATGAACGCTGATTGGACAAAGCGGTCTGCAAGAGCAATCACAGGTAAAGGGCTTTAAAGGGTAATTGTTTCCCTTATATATAAGCTCATGAGCACAGGTCAATAGGCCTCTTCAAAACAGTAGTGCTAATATCACAAATCTGATATAGGGGAAAACAGGGTGAGTCACTCAGGGTTGAATTTTATACACATTCAAAGTCCAGTTAAAGAAATGCTGAACACATTTTTAAACCTTGAATTAAGAATATTTGGTAACATTTGATTTTGATGGTCCCTTTTGAACATGCTGTTCATATAGTAGCAGAGCCGGACAGTAACGTAGTACATTTACTTGAGTACAGTACTTGAGTACAATTTTGAGGGATCTGTACTTTACTCGAGTATCATTTTTGGGGAGTACTCATGACTTTACTCAAGTACATTTGAGAGGCAAATATTGTACTCTTTACTCCACTACATTTCTATCCATAACCGTGAGTACCCGTTACTACTTCAAAAAAAAAAAAAAATGGAAAAAAGAAAAATCTCGGAAACCCTCAATTTGTTGTTTCTCTCTCAAACGTGATTGGATTGTGCAGGCGCCACTGATTGGGACAGCCTATCAGCAATCACCTTCAGCTTTCCGCCTAAGTCAACTCCATGGTCAGATTTAGATAAGAGACGAAACCATGGACGAAACAATGGATGAAGACGCAGCAGGTCCATCCCGTGAATGTGCCAACCCGTAGCCCCACCTCGCCAGACTATTTCAATTTTCTGATTTTTTTTAAATTTTCTTAAATGTTAAATAAAGCAACATGGTAAAAAGATGAAAATGACTTGATTTTACTTTCAATTCCTTTTACATTCTCCAATGTATTAACATTAACATTTTTCATAACTCCATGTAGGACGTTTCTGTACATAGGCCTAAATGTAAGCACTGTGGTAGTAATGCAATATTTAGAAAATGTACTCTTGATACTCAAGTACATTTCAAAACAAGTACTTCAGTACTTTTACTTAAGTAGACATCTGACTGTAGTACTTTTACTTGTACTTGAGTAAAATTTAGCAAGGGGTATCTGTACTTTTACTCAAGTAATGAAGCTGTGTACTCTGTCCGCCTCTGTATAGTAGTAGACTGTCTGCCTAGTATCTGCAAACACTTTATTGTGGTCCTCCAACAGACATTCGACTGACTATAATTAACTTTGCAACATGTCAACTTATTCTAACCCTATCCCCTACCAGTCTACTAATACTCTACAAACACTCTAAAGAGAGCTAGTAGATGTAGGTGCAATGTTACTTACAGTCAACAGAATGATTTAAAGGGACCATCAAAATAAAGTGAAACTGAAAAAAAAATTGTGAATTCTAATTTGTTCAATAAAGCATTCCCCTAAATGTCAGGCAGTGGTGGACAGTAACGAAGTAAATGTAATTCGTTACTGTACTTAAGTAGCTTTTTTGCGTATCTGTACTTTACTCGAGTATTTAAATTTTGGGAGACTTTTACTTTAACTCCACTACATTTCAAAGTCAAATATCTTACTTTTTACTCTACTACCTTTTCAAAATCAGTCGTTCCTTTTTATTTATGAGTGGATAAAAACGTAACTGGTCAAACGAGCCACCAATCACAGTACAGCGCGCGCGCTTTGTTTTGAACTTGCCTTGGCGGTATTTACTAAGCGCGAACCAGAGCCGTTAAATATGAGAGTTGCGAACATATACAGTCGTGCCAAGAGTGACATTACTCTTCACTTAGACTGAGTTAAGCAAGAGTCTTGTGACAAATTATAATAGGACATTATAGCCATAAAAAAATCAAAGTACTTGGATACTTAAGTACATTTGAAGGCAAATACTTTTGTACTTTTACTCAAGTGAATGTTTAAAGGCAGCACTTCTACTTTTACTTGAGTAATATTTTACCCTGAGTATCTTTACTTTTACTCAAGTACATGGTATGTGTACTTCGTCCACCACTGATGTCAGGTCAGAGCAGATTGTCTATAATAAACCATTTAATATCATTCCCACAGACTTTAGTCGGGGTAGCGCCATATTTCATTTTTGACAGGAATGAAAACAAGGTTGTGAGGAATCGAAATAGAGTCGGTTCAATGGATTGTACTGCATGCAGATTGTTCCACTGATAAATGATGATTTTGTTTCAGATGATGAAACGGGGGGGGGGGGGGGGGGGGGGGCACTTTCAGTAGGCAAAAACTTCATTAACTCCATTTTGAAAGTTGTGAATTGTGAAAATTAAGTGATCTAGGAACTTAATACAGCGCATGCCACAGACTGTAAGTATATCACTCACAGCCTCGTTTCTGTCACAGTATCTGCATTCACGAGTTTTGGCCCGAACCCAGAGTACTCCCCCTGTTTGTGATAAGTAAGGACTGGAAGTGAGGAGATGGGGTGGTGGAGGGATGCTGATAAACTGTCAACGAACAGAGGTAATGCTGGTGTATTTACACTCACCTAAAGGATTATTAGGAACACCATACTAATACTGTGTTTGACCCCCTTTCGCCTTCAGAACTGCTTTAATTCTACGCGGCATTGATTCAACAAGGTGCTGAAAGCATTCTTCAGAAATGTTGGCCCATATTGATAGGATAGCATCTTGCAGTTGATGGAGATTTGTGGGATGCACATCCAGGGCACGAAGCTCCCGTTCCACCACATCCCAAAGATGCTCTATTGGGTTGAGATCTGGTGACTGTGGGGGCCATTTTAGTACAGTGAACTCATTGTCATGTTCAGGAAACCAATTTGAAATGAATCGAGCTTTGTGACATGGTGCATTAACCTGCTGGAAGTAGCCATCAGACATGGTGGCCATAAAGGGATCGACATGGTCAGAAGCAATGCTAAGGTAGGCCGTGGCATTTAAACGATGCCCAATTGGCACTAAGGGGCCTAAAGTGTGCCAAGAAAACATCCCCCACACCATTACACCACCACCAGCAGCCTGCACAGTGGTAACAAGGCATGATGGATCCATGTTCTCATTCTGTTTATGCCAAATTCTGACTCTACCATCTGAACGTCTCAACAGAAATCGAGACTCATCAGACCAGGCAACATTTTTCCAGTCTTCAACTGTCCAATTTTGATGAGCTCTTGCAAATTGTAGCCTCTTTTTCCTATTTGTAGTGGAGATGAGTGGTACCCGGTGGGGTCTTCTGCTGTTGTTGCCCATCCGCCTCAAGGTTGTGCGTGTTGTGACTTCACAAATGCTTTGCTGCATACCTCGGTTGTAACGAGTGGTTATTTCAGTCAAAGTTGCTCTTCTATCAGCTTGAATCAGTCGGCCCATTCTCCTCTGACCTCTAGCATCAACAAGGCATTTTCACCCACAGGACTGCCGCATACTGGAAGTTTTTCCCTTTTCACACCATTCTTTGTAAACCCTAGAAATGGTTGTGCGTGAAAATCCCAGTAACTGAGCAGATTGTGAAATACTCAGACCGGCCCGTCTGGCACCAACAACCATGGCACGCTCAAAATTGCTTAAATCACCTTTCTTTCCCATTCTGACATTCAGTTTGGAGTTCAGGAGATTGTCTTGACCAGGACCACACCCCTAAATGCATTGAAGCAACTGCCATGTGATTGGTTGATTAGATAATTGCATTAATGAGAAATTTAACAGGTGTTCCAGGGCACCATAAAGATTTTATCAAAGAATTTGCGTACTTTCTATCAGAATTAGTATTGGCTGCAGATAAAGTACTAATTGTTGGTGATTTTAATATACATGTAGATAATGAAAAAGATGCATTGGGATTAGCATTTAAAGACATTGTAAACTCAATTGGAGTTAGACAACACGTGTCAGGACCTACTCATTGTTGTAATCATACTCTAGATCTAATATTATCACATGGAATAGATGTTGATGCCGTTGAAATTCTGCAGCAGAGCGATGACATCTCAGATCATTATCTAGTCTCATGTAAATTACATTTAGCCAAGGCTGCAAAGCCGACTCCGTGTTATAAATACGTTAGACCTATAACTTCTGCCACTAAAGATTGCTTTATCAATAATCTTCCTAATCAGTTTCATCATCTCAGCATCCCGGATAGCTTAGAAGAACTTGATATTGCAACAGAAACGTTTAACTCTCTCTTTTCCAGCACTTTAGACGCAGTTGCTCCGTTGCGCTTAAAGAAGTTTAAAGAAAATAGTCCAACGCCGTGGTACAGCGAGCACACCCAAGCCCTTAAGAGAGCAGCCAGAAAAGTGGAGCGCAACTGGAAGAAAACTAAACTAGAGGTATTTCGGATTTCGTGGAAAGAGAGCTCAATTGCTTCCAGAGAGGCTTTAAAAGCTGCTAGATCTGCTTATTTTTCAAACCTATTAGAAGAAAATAAACATAATCCAAGGTATTTATTTGAAACAGTGGCTAAACTAACGAAAAAGAAAGCTTCAAGCTCAGAAGTGTCCAAGCAACACAGCAGTGATGACTTTATGAACTTCTTCACTTATAAGATTGATAATATCAGGGACAAAATAATAACTATGCAACCGTCTACCACAGTATCGTATCAGGAAGTGCATTGTAGTCTCCCTGAGGAAAAATTTTATTCATTTGTTGCTATAGGAGAGGAAGAATTCTGCAAACTCGTTAATTCATCTAAATCGACAACTTGTATGTTAGATCCTATACCGACTAAGCTACTGAAAGAGATGTTTCCAGAGGTCATATATCCTCTTCTTAATATCATTAATTCATCTTTGTCTCTAGGATACGTACCAAAAACCTTTAAACTGGCTATGATAAAACCGCTTGTTAAAAAACCACAACTTGATCCTACAGAATTAGTCAATTACAGGCCGATCTTGAATCTGCCTTTTCTGTCAAAGATATTAGAAAAAGCAGTATCTTCACAACTGTGTTCCTTTCTAGAAAGAAATGATATCTCCGAGGATTTTCAGTCCGGTTTTAGACCGTATCATAGTACTGAGACCGCTCTCATTAGAGTCACAAATGATTTATCTTCCGTCACAAAAGTACTTATCATCCGATCGTGGTTGTATCTCTCTATTAGTGTTACTCGATCTTAGTGCTGCATTTGACTCCATTGACCACAACATTCTTTTAAATAGACTAGAAAACTATGTTGGCATTAGTGGAATTGCATTAGCATGGTTTAAATCATACTTAACTGACCGTTATCAGTTTGTAGCAGTAAATGAAGAGATGTCTTATCGATCACAAGTTCAGTATGGCGTACCACAAGGCTCAGTACTAGGACCGTTGCTGTTCACTCTGTACATGCTACCATTAGGAGATATCATTAGGAAACATGGAGTTAGCTTTCACTGTTATGCCGATGATACTCAGCTGTATATTTCTTCAAAACCCAACGAAACTTACCAATTCACAAAATTAACGGAATGCATAGCTGATATAAAAAATTGGATGACTAGTAATTTCCTACTACTAAATTCTGAAAAGACAGAGATTCTAATTATTGGACAAAAAACTTCCACACGTAATAACCTAGAATACTGTATAACACTTGATGGCTGCTCTGTCAAGTCTTCGTCGTCGGTTAGGAACCTGGGTGTGCTTTTTGATACCAACCTTTCTTTTGAAAGACACGTGTCTAGTATCTGTAAAACTGCATTTTTCCATCTTAAAAATATATCTAAAATACGCCATATGCTCTCATTGGGAAATGCGGAACAATTAGTTCATGTGTTCATGACCTCAAGGCTAGATTATTGTAATGCTCTACTGGGTGGTTGCCCTGCACGCTTACTAAATAAACTACAGCTAGTTCAAAACGCCGCAGCTCGAGTTCTTACCAGAACCAGGAAATATGACCATATTAGCCTGGTTCTGTCAACACTGCATTGGCTCCCTATTAAACATCGTATAAATTTTAAAATATTGTTGATTACTTACAAAGCACTAAATGGTTTGGCTCCGCAGTACTTGAGCGAGCTCTTTACACATTATAGTCCTTCACGTCTATTGCGATCTCAAAATTCCGGCCAGTTGATAATACCTAGAATATCTAAATCGACTGCAGGCGGTAGATCCTTTTCCTATTTAGCACCAAAACTTTGGAACAGTCTTCCTACTATTGTCCGGGAAGCAGACACACTCTGTCAGTTCAAAGCTAGACTAAAAACACATCTCTTTGACCTAGCATAATACATTATAGACTTCTATAATTCAATGTTAGGCTGCATAGATTAGGTCAGCCGGAACTGGGAACACTTCTCTTAAATCTTGATGTACTCGCTACATCATAAGAAGAATGGCATCTACGCTAATATTAGAGTCTTTGTTTATCCCAAGGTTTTCCCGCAGCCTGCCGGATCTAGGTCGTATCCAGATCCGACGAAGGAGATCCGCCTGGACCCGATGACAATGCAGTGCTGAAGTATCCACTATCCTCTCCCTATGGAGGATCCCTTTCCCACTCTACAGATAAAGCGTTGTGAATTTCGGCTCGTGTACCCCGAAGTGATCAAATAAAACAAAATTCTGTATCAAAATTTATAGGCAAGACAAAGACAAGTAGTTTGTTTAGGCTGGGTTGTATGGAATTACAAACCTGCGCACATATTTTCAAAAGCACATAACTATAGAATCAATTCTGAATGAGCATGTGAACGCCGTCAGCGTTAATTACAGGTTCGCGTTTAAAGTCTGATCATTTCGACGAAGGTGAATCAATCAAAGTTAACTTTAGCTGGAAATAACATTATTCAAGAATCGCTATAACGCCAAAACAATCTGTTACCTTAAATTATATGTTTAGTAAAGCTGCTTTGAAACAATCCATTGTTAAAAGCGCTATATAAATGAAGATGACTTGACTCGACTCCTAATAATCCTTTAGGTGAGTGTATACCTATTATCATTATTTGAGTTGATTGGCTGAATGCGCTCCTCTCGTGTTAATCAGGTAAATTCTTTGAACGTGCTCCTCCATAACTTTGTTAATAAAACATAATTTAATTCAATATAGATTCTAATCAGACTACGGCTGTTGCGTTCCTGTATTGTATTGTGTGTGTGTGTTCTTTTGAGTTTCTCTTCCCGCTCTCTCGGTTACTTTCACTTTGCAGGTACCCGTGATTGGCCAAGTGACCTGTCAATCATTGTTGGCACTGACGTCATCACTTCTCGCTGTCGCCAATGGGAACAGGCCACCTGGGGAATAAAAGAGCACGCCAGATGTCTCCACCCAGGCTCAGCTCGCTGAGACTCAGGCCACGCAGCTGTCTGTTTTGCGATTTCGTATACCCTGTCAGGGCCGTCCATAGGGATCCCCCCTTATTAAAGGGGAACGTTTTCTGGGGCCCAGTCTGGAGCATGCAGTCCAGCAATAATTATGTTCATCCTAAATATAAGCAAAGGTTACCATATTTTATTTTTAACCAAAATAGCACCATTTATTGTTGAAAGTGAGAAAAAATGCATTTTATTTAATGTTGCTTGAGTAAAATGTAGCCTGTGTCATAATGAAACACCCCTCTCCTGAAACTGGTCTGAGTAGGCTATTTTTTGTTGAACGTAAGTCAAAACGCCAGTGCTTCGCGCCAGTTCGCGGTCAGCAGCGCAAGTGAGTGACACCAGAGACTATTTATATAGAGACATGCCACTTCCTCAATCCTTAATACAACTATAAAGCGAAAACCCGTAACGCCAAAGATGGCGGTTGTATGCACATGCCCCGCCCCTCCCGCTGGAAAGCCAATCGTCTGCTTTTAACAGTCAAGCCGGAAAACATTTAAGCCTATCGTCTGGTTCCACCGACGCATGCACACAGTTGAGGTTTGCGACAGCGGAAAATATGTTGCTGAAAAGGCGACAGATTTGATATGTGTTAGTTGTGTAAATATCAGACATCCCAAGTCTCCCGGAAGTTCCGGGAGTCTCCCGCAGATTGATAGCGGCTCCCTGATGACCGCAAATTAGTTCAGCAAAAAAGTCCAGTTCTGAGTCTCTCCCCATTCATTTAGATAGGAGCCTGGTCTTGTTAGTCCGAAATAGCTGCCCGGAGGCGTTGCCAAGATGGCGGCCGAGTGGCATGACTTGCCTAAAAGGACTTTGGTGACACACGATGGAGTGCGCGAATTGACACGGTAAGACCATAGACCGTAAAAGAAAAAGTAAGACCTATTGCTCACCATCTCCCCTGTGTGATGAAGCGATTGCCTAAAATCGTCCTGTAAATTATCTAATGAGGCCTTATCAGATGCGCGAGGACTGAGAGAATATTTCATGTCATTTACAGCTGTTGTCATGTGTTCTGTCCGGCTAAAACTACTACAACATATCGAAGAAAGGATGGAATTTGCTTCTGCAGAGTGGCAGCCTTATGGCGTGTTCACGCCGAACGCAAATAGAGTCAAATACGCGTCGCGTCTAGTTAGACGCTTGAACATTCGCTCGAGTTCACATTTTTCAACTTGCGCGGAAGATGTTCGCGGCAAATTCCGTCGCCCAATTCGCGTCATTCGCAACGCCCGGCGCGAATGATGCGTCTATTCGCGTCTTTGCATCGACTTTGTATGTAATCTACTCGCGCAAATAATTAAATACGCGTTCGGTGTGAACACACCATTAGATATTGGCAGAGGCGGACAGTACACAGCTTCATTACTTTAGTAAAAGTACAGATACCCCTTGCTAAATTTTACTCAAGTACAAGTAAAAGTACTACAGTCAGATGTCTACTTAAGTAAAAGTACTGAAGTACTTGTTTTTAAAAGTACTTGAGTATCAAGAGTACAAGAGTACATTTTCTAAATATTGCATTACTACTGCCACAGTGCTTAGAATTTATGTACAGAAACGTCCAACATGGAGTTATGAAAAATGTTAATGTTAATACCTTGGAGAATGTAAAAGGAATTGAAAGTAAAATCAAGTCATTTTCATCTTTTTACCATGTTGCTTTATTTAACATTTTAAGAAAATTTCAGAAAATTGAAATAGTCTGGCGAGGTGGAGCTACGGGTTGGCACATTCACGGGATGGACCTGCTGCGTCTTAATCCATTGTTTCGTCCATGGTTTCGTCTCTTATCTAAATCTGACCATGGAGTTGACTTTGGCGGAAAGCTTTAGTAACGGGTACTCACGGTTATGGATAGGAATGTAGTGGAGTAAAGAGTACAATATTTGCCTCTCAAATGTACTTGAGTAAAGTCATGAGTACTCCCCAAAAATGATACTCGAGTAAAGTACAGATCCCTCAAAATTGTACTTAAGTACTGTACTCAAGTAAATGTACTCCGTTACTGTCCGGCTCTGCATATTGGACGGACAGGTCGCGGGAATGGGGTTGTTTCATGACAATTTTCTTTCTTTTTTTTTTTTATTGGTTGTTGCGTTAAATCGTACCCATTTACAATAGTGCTATTTTCTGATTGGCTTTTGTGTAGCTCGACTAACAACACAGGGGAGACGCGCTTGATTCCTGCCGGGTCCAAAGTGAGAGCGTCGCGGCCAGAGACATTTTGGGCATATTAAATATATTATAAATCGTTTTTCCGCGTGAGAAATACAATGTGTGGCGGGAGTGCGTGACAAAAGACTGAAATGAGTGACTGTCATGCTCAATGCGTGACACTTTAGAGCCCTGTGTGTGTGTGTGTGTGTGTGTGTATAGACCACTATATAGACCCCATCACTGAGTAAGTCTCTCTCAGTTAAATGTATGTGTTAATGTAGAGAGAGAGCACACGCATGATATGAGTAGCCTATTGCAAATTTGGGGAGGGCCCATTCACTGGACCTTTTCAGGGGCCCAGTCATTTCTGTGGGCGGGCCTGTACCCTGTTAAGACTATTGTCCCTGTTCGATCTGTGTGATGTTGAATTAATGTATGAGTGAACTCTTCCTGTGTTCGTTTCTCTGGTTTTATGTAACTTGCTATACAGCAGACCGCTGAAGGTTACTAGTGCGGAGAGAGAGATAGACAGGCAAGCATGTCACGTGACATACATTGCAACACGCAGGGGTTTTCGTTCTGTCTAAATACACTAGGTTAGGGGTGAGTGCCACTCCCTGTATTTTTGTTTTCTGATAGTTAGTGGAGATTAGGTATAGGGCGTCTTGGACGCTGAAGATTATTGTTTTCTTCTTTATTTTCTTAGTTAGGATTAGAGGTTATCCCCTTCGCTGTCACCCCCCTTTTTGAGAATGGGGTTAAAATGCACTATTCAAACTTAAATGGTTGTAATTCAAGAATGCTTTGGAATATAGACCCAAGTTTGGTCTTGTTTTAAAGGAAACACTCAGCAGATTATTGCTGAAGTGAAAACACTTCAAAAAATGAAAGTATGGAAAAGTTATGGAAGTTTAAATTTACAGTACATCAAATACACTGTACTATATATTTTTTATTTTATAAAAAATATATATTTTACAAAATATTTTTTACTCTAAAATTACTATAAAATCAAAGCCATATATCTAACCAAGTTGTGTTCCAAATTTGAAGTTGATATCACAAAAATTGAAGTTCCCATGAGATTTTGTTTAGGCGTAGTACTAAAAATAGCCACCGGGTGACATACATTCCATTGAATTTAGTTGGATACATTCTGCCTTAACAAATTAATACATTTCTGTCCAAATATCAATTCTGTCACAATATTTGGGACCTTGAGACTCAGACCATTTCGATCATAAATTATGAAATATAATGATGCCCAAAAGGGGAGGAGCCTGATAAAATAATTTAGAGTATCGTTTATATGGTAACGCAACGTTCAATTTTAAAACGGTTTTCACAGGATGAATTCTGAGTTTGTAAGCTTTCAAATGATACCTAATTTATAACTGCTAAAATATGTGATGTAATAAAAAAAGGCGATAAAAAAAGATAATATTATATTTTAGAGGATAATATATATATTATACTTTTTAGAGGATAATATTATATTATAATTTTTTATTGAAAAATACTAGATTATGTTTTATTATGAACTTTTAGCATGAAAACCAAAGTTTCAACTATTAAAGGTGTGTGCGTCAACTTTTTGTGACAAAGGTCAGAACTCCTGATGAAGATTTTTTTGAGGTGCACTCTTGTCAAAAATTCACCGGTTACTCTTCCTACATAATTTGTAGCAAAAAACAGCAGTCAAATATCTATTTAGAAGTCCTAGACCTTTCCAACCATATATAGTTTGTCATAATTAGATTAGGATTTAATAGTAATAAAGCGAAGTAAAGTTAGGCGTCCCGTATACGGGACGGTGACAGTTAAGGGGTTTTAACAGCTAGACTTCGTTTGGTTTTGTTACTTTCTTTATTTTGGCGCCGTCCACGTCTATCTTTTCCTCTTTGTGATGATCAACTTATCTTACAGAAATTCTGTATCCCATATCTATGTATCTAATCTATGTTTGTCATAGATTGGTTCACTTCCCTTTTGCCATTTACCTTGTTATACTGAATAAAGGTGTTGGCTTTTTGCACAGCAAGTTGGATTCTTGGGTCTTTTGTATAAACCATGGCTTATATATGTTCCTCTTTATTGTCGCTTTTTAATGTTGGACTCCCGAACCCCTAGACTAATTCGGGGGTCGTAACAACGGCGTTCATATAGAACACGTTTTTACATTCCTCTGTGCTGCTTTTCAAATGTTTCTAAACAAGCCTTTAGAACTGCCAAAATTCTTAGTGGCATAGATTCGGGTCTAGAAACATTCCTCAGAGAATTTGGTACATATTGACATCACAGCATCACGTAGTTGCTTCAGATTTGTCGGCTGCACATTCATAATGCGAATCTCCTGTTCCACCACATCGCAAAGGTGCTCTATTGGATTGAGATCTGGAACTGTGGAGGTCATTTGAGTATAGTGAACTCATTGTCATGTTAAAGAAACCTTTTTTTTTAGCTTTGTGATATGGCACGTTATCCTGCTGGAAGTAGCCATCAGAAGAGGAGTACACTGTGGTCATGAAGGGATGGACATGGTAAACAACAATACTCAGGTAGGCAGTGGCATTTAAATGCTCAATTGGTACTAGAGGCCCAAAGTGTGCCAAGAAAATATCCCTCACACCATTACACCACCAGCAGCCGTAACATTGATACAAGGCAGAATGAATCAATGCTTTAATGTTGTTCGAGCCAAATTCTGCCCCTACCATCCGAATGTCTCAGCAGAAATCGAGACTCATCAGACCAGGCAACGTTTTCCAATCGTCTAATGTCCAATTTTGGCGAGCCTTTGTGAATTGTAGCCTCAGTTTCCTGTTCTTAGCTGACAGGAGTGGCACCCAGTGTGAACTCCTTATTTTGCTGTAGCCCATCTGCTTCAAGGTTCAATGTATTGTGTGTTTAGAGATGCTATTCTGTAGACCTGAGTTGTAACAAGTGTATTTGAGTTACTGTTGCCTTTCTATCAGCTTGAACCAGTCCGGCCATTCTCCTCTGACCTCTGGCATCAACAAGGCATTTTCACCCACAGACCTGCCGCTCACTGGTTATTTTCTCTTTTTCGGACCATCTTTAAAGATGGTTTTGTGTGAAAATCCAAGTAGATCAGCAGTTTATAGAATACTCACAACCAGGGGTGCGTTTCCCGTACAACGACGCAACTCGCTGTCACGACTGTTTCCCAAAACCTTTATTGTCGCAAATTGGTCGTTCAACCACGTTGGTTAATGATGTCACGCAGGTGGTGGAGTAATAACTACTTGTTATTTTGCTTTATTTCCAGATTTAATCATAGGCTCGTTCTTACGTACTAGAGCACGTACGCACATGCGCAGTCTTCAAAAACGGTGCTTTAAATCTCTTGACAAACTAAAAGACATAAATGACATTTGTATGTATTCTAAATAAAAGATATAGATTGTATGACATGTTAGCTTGGTAATTTGGCTAAAGATAATGATTTATTGAGTCTAGATGTCATGCAAACAAGAAACTCTGCTTCTAACCACAGGTCAAGAACTGTAGTTCCAACTGCACAACTCTGCGATGCTGTTTGCGAATGTTCGTTGGAACTATGGTTTCGGGAAACACCGACTCATTTAACTATGCTGATAACGAGTAGTTGGCTAACAATGCTTTTGGGAAACGCACCCCAGCCCGTATGGCACCAACAACCATGCCATGTTCAAAGAACTTTAAATCACTATTTTCCCCATTCTGCTCAGTTTGAACTTCAGCAGATAGTACTGACAATATCTACATGCCTCAATGCATGGAGTTGCTACCATGTGATTGGCTGATTAGATATTTGCGTTAACGAGCTGTTGAACAGGTGTACTAAAGTAGCTGGAGAGTGTATTTCATACACTTAAAAGGGGTATGGATATGCTCACTCAATGATACTAAAGGCCAGGAGTGAAGAATTAACCTGACAATTAGGTAATTTGCATACCCCGCCAATTGTGACATGAATTGTGAAATCTCTTATGCAGTGTGTCAATCTGAAGAGGTGAACGCATCTTGTGTAACTGTGTGGTAATGAGTCTTTCTCTGATCTAGGATGTGTCAGACTGAGATGTTTTTCTTCATTGTAAGGCTGTGTCCATTCTGTGCCCTTTATCTATCTGAACACCACAGTGAAAGCAAATGCCATCCTGAATGGATGGGTAGGTAAGCACAGCTAACATTCATCCACTATCCAGGGAAACAGCAGAAAGGCTGCTTTACAGACATTCAGGGAATGTGGTTTACAGCATTTGCCAGTGCTGGCATAGCCATCAGGTAAAGACAGACCAGACATGAAGCAAAATAAATTGCATCAAAAGCCTGATGCAACTTCTTGCTAAAAGAAATTTTGAAACATCATGAGATGTGCACAAACAAAACAAAATCTGTTGGTTCATTTCATATTCATTTGACCAGTTTCATTTAATTTCCTGACCCAGCCTCTAAATTGCATAAAAACTAGTGAATGAGCACTGGTGAACATCTCTCACTGTTTTTTTGGGCAGAAAATCAAGTCCAAAGAGCAGCTGTATTCATCTGCCAATATACTGTAGTCCTACACAGCTTAGTTAGAGAACAAAAGAAGACAAGATCCTTGGACAAATGGGAAGGAACCTGTTGAACTGCACATTCATTTCATGTCATACAACCAATTTTTCCCAAAATGACAGGTTTTCTAAATACGGTAGGTTTTCCTCTGCTTCTCAGGACAGGCCGGCACAACTGATTAAAAGATTGCCGATGTCACGCACATGACCGTAGTTGATTCATCTAATGCAAAAATATTGGTTCTAATGTCAACACCGCTATACAGCACTGTTTGTCATAGGGACACTCCACAGCACTTAACGTAGCTGTCACCAGGAAATGTTCAAGTCAATTATTAGTAGGAGGAAAGGACAATACAAGCTGATTCCTGCAGATAAGGATGCATACATGGATGCAAATGGTAAAACTGCTGTGCAATCAACTTTAGTTCCATGCAGTGTCATTGCTGCAAACACATGCAGCTGTTACGAAGATGAACTGTCCTCTCTCCTTCTTTATCTATGAGAGCAAATAAGTTTCATGCAATGAACGTCAATTTGTGCTTGCTTTTGTTTTGATGACGCACCAACGGACACTGGCAGAGTCCTTGGAGTTCAGTTGCCTGTTAACCATCCTGCATTAAATGACAAAAGGAACAATCTTTAAAATGTTTAGTCTGATAGATCTTTTACTTCACTTACAGCTGTCTGCTAGAAGAGTATAAGTCTTGAATGATCCTGTGTGCTGACTCTGCTAAAGTTGAATATCTAGACAGGTTTGATCTGTTACAGTGAGCAATAGCATGGGAAATGGGTCAGCTATGGCATCACTTCAATTCCTATGGCGAGATTGGTGTAGGTAAGACCATAAAAGCTTTATTTTTGTGCTAAGAAAGCATCATCTGATCTGATCTTGAGTTTTCGTCGAAGGGCGTGTCCTCAGCGGCCTGACAAATTTCGATGTTTCGCCATGAAACAGGAAGTTGCTGTAACTCAGGCAAACAATGTCTAATCTGCCCCAAACTTCACACGTTTGATAAGAGTTCTGTCCTGAACACATGTCCATGCACATATTCAGTTACAGGTCTAGCCCCACCTGCTGGCAACAGGAAGTGGCATGTTTAACACTGTTGTGGACTCCTAATAATATATAAAATGTGCCAGCAAGTGTTAAACATGCTAGCAACATACTAGAAACATGTTAAAACATGCTAGCAAACACTTAGCTAAGTGCTAAAGCATGATATTACTGCAATTAAATAGGAATTTGCTGTAACTCAAGCATGGAATATCAAATCTGCCCCAAACTTCAAACGTTTGATAAGAGTCATGGCCTGAAAACATCTACATGAGAATATTCAGTTATAGTAATAGCGCCACCTACTGGCAACAGGAAGTGACATGTTTAACACTGTGATGCAGTACTAGCAACATATTAATTATGCCATTGAGTTATAAACATGTTAGAAACATGTTAAAACATGCTAGCAATTCTTAGCTAAGTGCTAAAGCATGCTAATACAATGAAACAGGAAGTTGTTGTTACTCAAGAAGGCAATGTCCAATCTGTCCCAAACTTCACACGTTTGATAAGAGTTCTGTCCTGAACACATGTCCATGCTCAAATTCAGTTACAGTCATAGCACCACCTGCTGGCAACAGGGAGTGACATTTTTAACACTGTTGTGGACTCCTAATAATATATTAAAACATGCTACCAACACTTATCTGAGTGAAAACACATTGTATAATCCCCATAATAAAGGACATTTTTGTATCTGACATTGACATACTCCTCCTATATTTACCTACATAAATGCACATTGCCTACCGTGCCCTGTCTTCCTAAAGCCACCAGGTGGCGGTGGAACGGGTGCGAGGGCCCTTTCATCGCTGTTTGCAGCTTTAATTACCCTTATGGCTGTGAGCAGAGCACTTAACCATATTGGTCCTGCGGGTCTGCCCTAATTTCATATAGGCAACAATAAGATCTAGTGTGCTATATGTTGATACGGGTGATAATTATTGAATTCATTGTAAGTACTGCTAAAATCTAGGACATGGATGGTTATCAGAGACATAATTAGAGAATGAGCGAATAAGAGCAACACTATGTATATGCTTTAAGGCAAAATGCACTATCATATATAGTAGGCCTACTCAAATTCTGCAAGCTTGAACAGGAGAGATGGGAGGCTACAGTATAAAATCTACCATGACAATTTTGGTGTTGTGATCACTAGAAGTTTAGATGTAGGCTATATGTTATATTTTAATACTGTATGGAGAAAGAGATCTCCTAAATGCAATGCAACAGTGATTTGCTTTCTGGAGTAATCTATTAGAATGGACAAACAATCTCCATACTAAAAAGATAAGCATTGAACTAAATCCCATATGGTGATTGGACTTGAAATGGTCAATTGGCAAATCAAAGTCCGCCACACTATCTAATGCTGTTTATACTGAACAAAACTGCACAATCAACTGTCTAAAAAGGCTCACTGATTAACTCAAAGATTCATATGACGTCACAGCAGTGTCAATATGTATTTTGTGTAGAGAGATGGGGGAGAGAGTCAGTGAAGGACAGGCAGAATGGAGAGTGTTTTTAAGAATGAAAGATAGTTATCTGTTAACTTAATTTGTGCTATTATTAACAAGAGTTTAGGGGGAAACGTATCAACTGGTAAAATTAATTGAGATTCATTAGGGAAAAAGCCAAGAAGACAGTATGTGGGCCATGGTTATCAATTAAATTTTCTTTACAATTAATCATCATTTTAATACTGTCATAAAATCACTTATAAAAAAGTAATCATCTGAACGTAGGTTAATTACCTACATACTATTTGATCCTGGTTAATTGTCATTTTTGTCTTGATGACATATCAAAAAAGAACCCTGCAATGTCCAGAGCTTTTTTGCAAATATTTTGTAAATATTCAATGTCCTCTACTGACCAATACATAAATAAATATAAGTATGTTATGTTCGTAATAAGGCGTAAAACATACGTAGCCTAAACATAAGCATCACGGCATTGTGAATGTGCGCAAGATATTTTTGAATCCCATTGAGAAAATAGACTGATTTTAGCGTTTGCATGCTTATTTTTTTTCCAAGTGATCAGATTATTTCATGTGTCCATGACCCCTTCCAGTCTGATCAAATTATCATTTGGATCGAGCTCAGTCGGATTGATTGAGGTGTTTACATGAAGGCTTTTCAGTATGATTGAGCCACCAATCCAAACGGTTTGTTTGGCTGCATGTTAACATATCAATGAATCATTTACTAAACTCAAAAACAGACAAAGTAGCTGGCAATTTTTTTTTGTGATCAACTCTTTATTGTCTTTTAGAAATAAAAGTAAAACAAACATCCATTCAGACAAAAAGACAGGGACGGGGGAGCGACATATTCTCAAAAAATTAACAATATGACAGAGAAAAATAAAGTAGCTGGCAATATTGTGCTTAAAATGTAAGTTACTAAAACTTAAAGAGTTAGTTCACTCGTAGGGGAGAGCCGGGACGATTGAATCGCGGGACGGATGAAACTTTAGGCTTGTTTGAGATGAGCAAAATCTGCGCAGAACCGATCACCGGTGATCAGCGCGAGATGCATGCCGGTTAGAAATGTGTCCGAGTGCGGTCCGCCTTGCTCTGATGTCATGCCGACGTATGTCAAAAAACTCTCGCGACCGCAAGGCGCACGTGTCGGATTCTGCAGTCGCGCGCAGTTGCTCTCCACCGACTGCGCTGATCAAAAGCATGATGGGAAACGACTTGCTGACGACACAGCTTAATGCTCATTGGTTTAAACAACCGTGATGTATTGTTCTCTTTTAAAATGTTTGATTTTAAATCTCTGATATCATGTTTTATGTGTATAAATTATGTGTGGATATTCCCAAACTCTCTGACAGTGCGATCTATGTGATGTAATTTTTTTTTTTATAAAAATAAAAACACATGTCTGTATTAAAGAAAAAATGATTGATAAACACGTAGGCCTATTTAAAATGGAATTAAATAGTACTTTGGGTGTCTTGTTCATTATATTTATTTTCATATTCAAGCAACAAAACTTAAATTACATCCAGTTTATTAGCAACACCGTGCGGGCGTGAATCCCGTGAATCCCGCGATATCCGCCTTTGATCTCACAGGTGTCTGATCCACTGCGAGAAGTGAGATCTGTCCGGCTTGCCTGCGCTTTTTCACTCCTCCTCTCACTGCAGCCGCCTACTCTCAACTATATTTCAGGCGAGGCAAGGCGCATCTCAAACAAGCCTAATGAGATTTCCTTGAAAACCACTCACGTTATGGACGTCAAATTTCGTCAGCACGTACATGGACTGATAGGTCCTGATAGGTCCATGGACTGGCATTGCCTATCAGACCCGCGAAAACATTTCTTCTTTACGTCTTGCCGTTTTAAAGTTAGAGCCGGAAAGCTGTTTTTGAGTGTGGTTAATGAATTCTTTCGTGCGTTTTTTTGACTGACAAGTTGTATTTATTGTTTCATGTGCCATTGTAATGATAATACGGCAGATGTATTAGTACTGCAACACACCCTTACGTGTATAATATCAGTTTTTTAGTTTAGGGACAAAACGTACTCGGTTACCTAACGTAACCTCGGTTCTCTCTAGAGAGGGAACGAGTATTGCGTAAGTTTAGCTTACGCTACGGGTAAAGTTCATCTTTGCTCGAGATATTGAAGCCAAAAATTATCCTTAATTTTGTATATATTGTCAACGCAGTGCAGCCACTGCAGACCTAGAGCAGGCTGTCTAGCGTGCTCATTGGCTGCCTTGTGGCAACTGCAGCAGCCTACCAGTGAGCCTGGCGTGACGTCACGCCCAATGGAGGCGCTTCCCGCCCTCTACGCGTCTCAGCCCGCGCAAAGGGGTGTGGCTTAGCGTATAAATACGGGGCTCAAAGGCTGCTTCCCTGGTTAATCATCTGAAGAGAAAATCGCTCGTGGCGCTCAGTACGGCCGGTTACGCAATACTCGTTCCCTCTCTAGAGAGAGCCGAGGTTACGTTAGGTAACCGAGTACGTTCTCTTACGAGAGGTTCTCTCGTATTGCGTAAGTTTAGCTTACGCTACGGGAACACTTTGTCAACGCCGTGCGCGCCCCACATCCACTCTATGAGTCCCACCTGGGAACTGAAAGTGGGAAATTTAGGCGGCCAGAGAGCGGGCCGACACATGTAGAGCGGGGAGGGGTCCGGGCTGCATGTATATCATCTCATCCCATATAGTGCAGCTCAACCAGGAGAGCTAACGTTATAGGCAGCCTGCGCACCAGAGATGTGGGCAGATCATATACCTAGACTGATAGAAGTCTGGCCTGCAACGCGGGAACTTCCAGATTATAGAATCTTACAAATGTGGACGGGGAGGCCCAGCCCGCCGCCGTACAAATGTCGTGAATGGAAATTCCACTGGACCATGCCCACGACGAGGCAATGCCTCTTGTGGAATGAGCCCTGATGCCCAGAGGGCATTGCAGACCTTTTGACGCATAGGCAGCGGAAATGGCGTCCACTATCCATCTGGACAGGGATTGTTTCGAGGCGGCGAGACCCTTGCTGCGCCCGCCAAACGAAACGAAAAGCTGCTCGGAGCGTCTGAAGGGGGCGGAGCGCGTAACTTAAGCTCTTAGTGCCCTGACAGGGCAAAGGAGGCTGTCGCCGCTCACGCTGTCGGATGCTGGCAGAGCCGACAGGGAAATGACCTGCGCTCTGAACGGAGTGGCAATCGCCTTCAGGACATAGCCATGTCTCGGTTTGAGGATGACTTTAGAGTCATTTGGGCCAAACTCGAGGCACGCAGCGCTAACAGAAAGCGCGTGCAAGTCCCCCACTCGTTTAACTGATGACAGAGCCAAAAGAAAAACGGTTTTGAGCGAGAGGTATTTTAGATTCGCTGAATCTAACGGTTCGAAGGGATGCTCCTTAAGGGCCTCTAGGACCACGGAGAAATCCCAAATAGGAACCGAAGGTGGGCGCGGAGGGTTCATCCTTCTGGCTCCTCTCAAGAAGCGGATGACCAGCTCGTTCCTTCCTAGTGACCGGCCCTGCTTCGACTCAGGGAAGGCTGCGACGGCCGCCACGTTTGAGCGTGGATGGGGACCTGCCCTTATCCAGCAGCTCTTGAAGGAAGTCGAGCACCTGCAAGACCTCACCCGTTCTGAGGTCCAGATTTTTGTCGGTGCACCATTTGGAGAACACAGACCATTTGGACGCATAAAGCCGTCTCGTAGAGGGGGCTCTGGATTGCGTAATCGTGTTCATTACTCTATCTGGCAGGATAACGGGTATCTGTTGATCAACCACGCGTGCAGAGACCAGCGCTCTGGGTGGGGATGCCAGATTGTGCCGCAGGCTTGGGAGAGGAGGTCCCTCCTCACCGGAATTGGCCACGGGGCTGTGTGTGACAGCCGTACTAGTTCCGGGAACCAAGCTTGGTTCTCCCATCGCGGGGCTATGAGGAGCACCGGGCTGTGTGAGTCCCTGATTCTCATGATTACCTGTGGTAACATAGAGATCGGAGGGAAGGCGTAAAGTGGGGGGCTGGGCCAGAGTTGGGCCAGCGCATCCTCGTTCTTCGAAAAGAACACTGGGCAATGAGCGTTGTCTTTTGACGCAAATAGGTCGACTTCCGCTCTGCCAAAGAGGCGCCATAACAGCTGGACTGTTTGGGGGTGTAAAGACCACTCCCCGGGGGGAATGTTGTCCCTGGACAATCTGTCCGGTCCTTCGTTCAGGATCCCTGGCACGTGAGTCGCTCTCAGCGAACGCAGGCAGCACTGGGCCCAGACGAGGAGACGTTCTGTCAAATCGCAGAGGCTCTTGGATCTGACCCCGCCCTGGCGGTTCACGTAGGACACAACCGTCATGTTGTCCGAGCGGACTAGAACGTGTTGGTCCTGTATGAACGGGAGGAAGCACTTCAGCGCGTTCTCGACCGCCAGCATTTCCCCACAGTTTATGTGAAGGCCCTTTTCCTGATCTGACCATAGGCCAAAGACAGGTCTGCCCTCGAGAAGGCCGCCCCAACCTGAGTTGGAGGCGTCTGTCGAGACGATTTTCCGGTGGGAAATCACTCCCATCGTCACCCCCTGCTGGTACCAATCGGCCGCTAACCAGGGGTGCAGAGCTGTAATACACCTCTGAGATATCCTGATTCGCGTGCAGCCACGCGCCCATCCTTGATGGGGTACGCGGGCTTTCAACCAGCGTTGTAGCGGGCGCATGCGCAGTAGGCCCAGCTGAAGCACTGCTGCAGCTGAGGCCATACAACCCAGCATCCTCTGAAGCTTTTTCAGGGAGGCGGTTCCGCCCTTCTGGAAAGATGCGGCCAGGTGTCGAATTCGGCGTGTGCGCTCTGTCGACAGCTGAGCTTTCATAGCCACGGAGTCCAGTTTCATTCCTAAAAAGGAGACTGACTGGCTGGGCTGTAATGAGCTCTTGGTCCAGTTGACCGTGAGACCCAATCTTTCCAAGTGACTGAGAAGCATAGTTCTGTGAGATGCGAGCTCTATCTCTGACTGTGCTAGAATCAGCCAATCGTCCAAGTAGTTCAGAATTCGCACACCCTGAGATCTGAGGGGGGCGAGCGCCGCGTCCATGCACTTCGTAAATGTACGGGGTGCCAGGGACAGGCCGAACGGGAGGACGGTGTATTGATATACCTGGCCGTCGAAGGCGAAACGCAAGAATGGCCTGTGACGGGGTATGATCTGTATCTGAAAATACGCGTCTTTCAGATCGAGAGATATAAACCAGTCCCTCGGGCGAATCTGCGCGAGGATCTGTCTGGTTGTAATCATTTTGAACGATCTCTTTGTTCAAAAATCTCAGATCTAATATCGCCTTAGGCCTCCATCCTTCTTTGGTACGAGAAAATAACGGCTGTAAAAGCCTGACTCGCTCAGAGAAGGCGGCACCGGTTCTATAGCTCCCTTGCACAGCAGTTTGGCTATTTCTGCGCGGAGTAGATGTGCTACTTACTTTTGTGCACTGTTGACTCGGTCCGAGCGTGAAAACGCGGGGGACGGCGAGCGAACTGAAGCGTATAGCCCTGTCTTATTGTGCTAAGCACCCACTCTGAAACCCCTGGGATGGCTTCCCATGCTTGTGCATGTAAGGCAAGGCGGAGAATGGCCTCCGGGTTCCGGTCGCCACACACTGTGGGTTTTGGGAACTGAGATGGAGACGGGGGCACGGAGCGCGCGCTCACGGTGCTTGGATGGAGCGGCTCGCTGACAGCCGCTTCGGGCTGCGGAGCGACTGATAGTATGCGCGAGCGCTCGAGGGCGAGCTCGTGGCATACATTCGCAGTCTGACCGGTATGAGTGTTTAAACACGGCGGTTTGCTGACAGCTACTTTGAGCGGTGGCAAGCGTGAGCGCACTGGGGCGGGCACGCAACTAACACTCGCAGCCTGACTCATATGAATGTCTGTAAGCGGCGGCTCGCTGACAGTGACAGCTGGCTGTTTCACCTGAGGCGACCCGGTTACTATGAACGGGGAGCGTGCTATGAACATTCTGTGATGCGCGAGCAGCATTGGAGATAGTGTGTCTGTTAGTAAGCGTGAGCGCTTGTGAGCGGGCACGTGACTTACACTCATAGCCTGACTTATTTGAGGATGAAATGGCCGTATGACAGAGCGGGCATGAGATGGGCGCGAGCGCGAGTTCAAGGGCGCGATGTTCACATCTAACACTCGAGCGGCACTTGCCAGCTTTATGAGAGTGGGCTCTGTGGGCCTGGGGGACACATGTTTTTGAGTGCTTGTGTGTAGGGGTGAGCACTGGGACGTGGGCACATTTTCTACACATACAACACTGTCGGCGTGAGCCGGATAAACAGAAAATACGCTCTTTATGGGATTTCTGTGGGTCGCCGTAAAAACGGCGTTTGTGTGCAGGCGAGAGGGCATTATAACCGGCTCGTTGGCTGCAAGATAATCTCCTGCAGTAGCCTTCTGTGGGGGGACTGACAGGGCGTGGTGTTTCGACGGCGGTCCGGCCACGGTGGGACTCAACCGTCTCTTTTCTCCTGATGTTAGGAGGGCTTCGCTTGTTCCGGTCGCAGCGCAATCCTCGGCCGAGGTCCCCGCGGGGGAGGCGGCCGTCGGCGGCTGTCCGAGCGTGATCTACGGCGGCCGCCCTGTCGATGCTGCGAAGCGGCAGGCTTGGCTGGACGCTGAGTGGAGCTTTTAGCAGGCGGCTTGTCGCGTGTGCGGCCCGTGGCTGAGCTAGAGCGTCGTGGCAGAAACAAATTCATGGCCTGCGAGGTCTTCTGCACTTCGGAGAAGCGATCGACAATCCCGTTGACCGCTGGGCCGAAGAGACCGGTGGGGGAGAGCGGTGCGTTGAGGAACGTCGCCCGCTCAGACTCCCTCATGTCTGCAAGTGTTAGCCAGAGATGCCGCTCTGTAACAGTTAGCGCAGCCATGGATCTGCCGATGGCCTGAGCTGCAGTCTTTGTGGCGCGGAGGGAAAGGTCCGTCGCGCTCCTCAAATCAGCGATCGCAGCTGGATCCGAGCCCTTCTAGTCCCATTCGCAGAGGAGGTCGGCTTGCAGGATCTGCAGAACGGCCATGGAGTGCAGGGCGGAAGCAGCCTGTCCGGCGGCGGAGAAAGCGCGGCCGACGAGAGCTGACGTGGTCCTGCAGGCTTTTGAGGGGAGCGCAGACTTTGAGCGCCATCCAGAGGAGGGCGGGCAAAGGTGCGCTGCTACCGCTTCTTCCACTTGGGGAATGGAGACATATCCCCTCTCTGCGGCACCGTCCACGTGGGAGAGCGCCGCGGAGATACTGGTGTGGAGCCTCGCGGAGAATGGTGCATTCCAGGATTTGGAGAGTTCGGTGTGGAGCTCCGGCAGAAAAGGAGCAGGCCTTGAAGCCGGTGGCTGACGGCGGCGCTGAAGAAAACAGCCGTCCAGGCGGTTAGGCGCGGGCTCCTTGGGCGGTGACCACTCGAGGCCGAGGCGGTCGACGGCCTTCACAAGGAGACGCATCAGCTCGGCGTCCACTCCCAAACGCGTTCGTCTGGACTCCTGGATGGAAGCAGAGGAGGAGTGGAGAGATCCAGGCCATTCCTCGCTGTCCGAGGCCAGGAGGGAACAGCTATCGCCCGCGGCCCCGTCCGCCTCGTCCTCAGAAGCAACGGCAGTGAGGGCGGAAGCCGGCATCTGCGCGTCGGTGAGGGGGGGGGGGGTGGGGAAGGCGAAAGAGGCACTCGAGGGAACTGGTCCGGCGAGTGCTTGCTTTCCGCGTCGGGTTCCGGCATCCTCTGAGCACGGCGCTTCTTCTTGCGCGGTGAAATGGAGGGCGGAGTGACAGCTTCGGCGTTGAAGAGCTCCAGGCGAGCCCGCAGGGTCGCCATGGACAGCTCTTCGCAGTGGACGCAACCTCCCGACGAAAGTGCGAGGGCTGCGTGGTCCTGGCCCAGGCAGAGAGCGCAGATCACGTGGCGGTCTCCGGCGCTGAGCGGGGCTCGGCACGAGCCACAGGACGTGCGAGGCATTCTGAAAAGAACGCTTGCGCTCTTTTAGTAACAAAGGCGGACACACACAGACACAGTAAACAGAACAACAAGAGCAGAAAAAAGGATATCGACGCCGGATAGCGTTGCTGGCACGGAAGGCTGAAGGCGGCGAGAAGGCGAGATTAACTTTACCCGTAGCGTAAGCTAAACTTACGCAATACGAGAGAACCTCTCGTAAGAGAACATGTTTAGGCAGGAGGCTCTGCCGGGACGGTTGAAACAGCGACTCGTGCCAGTTAAACCTGGTCATAGGAAAACACTCAATATGACTCAATATGACTCAAGGAATAAATGTAAGAAAATTAATTGTAAACGGATTTGTCTGTCTTCTTTAAAATAGCCTATTAGAAAGATTAATCAAAATGCGCAAAGGCTTATCGCCTATTGTTTATTGGGCGATAACAAAAATGTTAATATGAACCTTAAAATTAAAATAAATTACAAAATATGTTTGTAACAATATGTACATAAGTTTCTTGTCAGGTATTGTTTATAAAACAAAGCATTAGATGAATGGTTATCGTTTAAACTGTTGTGTTTCATCCGTCCCACCCCTGTATTTCAATCGCCCCGCTCTGGAGGGACGATTGAAACAAAGCACAACTCCCGTTCAAAGTAAATTTTTACTTAAATGATTCTATATTTCTACCGAATAACACATGATACTAAGAGAACACATATGTGAGTTGTTGATCACACACACAAAAAAAATATATCTGTAACCTTATCTTAAAAAAAAGATCTAAGACTTTCGTTCATCTTCGTAACGCAAATGAAGAACTTTTTGATGAAACCTCAGCTTTTTGTCCCTGAATAAAACCTGTTCATCATATACATCGATTGAGTCTCTTCAGAAAATTTGGACTAAACTGTTTAATTCATATGTACGGAAGCGTATTGCATTCACTTGAGGAAAAAAAAATCTACTCTGTTTTTCTCAATTAACAAGTTAATTATCTCAGAATTACGAGAGATTTTTTCATGAATTTTTTTTGCTCTGTTTTTCTGAATCAACGAGTTAATATCTCAGAATTATGAGATAATTTTTTCTTGAAAAAAAAAATGTTCTCTCTGTTTTTATGAATGAATGAGTTACTCATAATTTTTAGATAATTATGTCATTAATTCAGAAAAACATAGCAAAAACATTTTTCCATGAAAAATGCTCTCATAATTCTGAGATAATTAACTCGTTAATTAAAAAAAAAACAGAGCAAAAACTTTTTTTCCATGAAAAATTATCTCGTAATTCTGAGATAATTAACTCGTTAATTCAGAAAAACAGTGTTTTTTTCCCTCAAGTGAATGCAACACACTTCCGTACATATGGATTAGTTTTACGATCTCTTTATGAACTTTTTGAAGCGTCAAAGTGGTAGTTACGTAGCTATCAATGGAGGGATAGCTTTCACACCTGCCACATTTAGTTCGGTTGAATCGCACTAGAGTTCGTTGTCCCCCTTGGTGTGGTTCGTTTGGGCCGGTGTGAATGCAGCAATCACACTCGGATGAGCACCAAAAGCGGACCAAACAAGCGCTTCAAACGAACTCTGGAGTGGTTCGTTTGTGGTGAGAACATGATCCGACCTCAAACAGACCCAACTGCCTATTTTTGGACTAAACCAGCTACCGTAGTCAGCTGCGCTGTGCATTATGGAATGAGGACTAATGTTTGTTGACAGTTTGCATGGACAAACTTGGAGTTGTGAGGAGGTGCAGAGCCTCATAGAAATTTAGGCTGATGACCATTAGGTCCCAACTTTCAAAAGCTCGAAGAACAGCGAAATCTTCGCTTTGTTTAGCAAACAGCTCAGGGAAAGGGGGTTTCATAGATCTGTGGATCGAGTTTTCCCGCACGTTAATTCTTATCGAAGTGCATGGAAATACGTTCAAGACACATCTGGCCAACCAGTGACGTGGATGTTGTCACATGACTGCCTTTTGGTTTGTTTCATTAACTCATCAACTGATTTGGACCAGAGCAATCAGTGTGGTGTGAAAATGAACAAAAACGCCTGAAAAATCCTACAAAGGTTATCACTTTTCGCCCTTGGTCAGGACTAAATGAACCGGACTACAGATGTGAAAGCACCCTAGAATTCAACAAACAGTTCATTTTTGTGTTCCGAAGTTGACTTGATTTTGTCCATGGGGAATTAGTTGAATCGCTGCGCTGGATGGTTGTGGTTTGCTATTGCTGTGTGATGCCATGTGAGTGACAGGTTGTCCTCCCCTCCTGCCAGTTAATATCTGCAAGAGAGAGAGAGAGGAATTAAAGATTACAAGGGCACATGAGTTAAATAAAAATACTGATGTGCATGGATCGTTTATATATAATTTATAATAATTAATGCAATATTACATTAAAAAATGTAAAATATCCATTTTGATTTCATGGTGACTTTAAAAGCACCCCCTACCTGATAGGCTACTCCCATTCTCCAGTAATTTCTTTAATTAATTCTAACATGATGTTTTCGGATTAGAAACTTGAAACTTGAAAACATATTTTGTGCAACTAGACAGTGTGTCAACATGCCCCACATACAAATCAAGTTGTCTCTTTCTTCCTGGCCAACTACAATGGAAATGGTCGGCTTTTTTGTATCCTGGATTTCAAACATCATCACCTCTGGAATTAAACATAATTGCATAAAATTAAGAAAATGACATACATGCTCTATATACTCACACGAATACCCTAATACTTTTAGCGTACAGATATAAACCATACCGATGATGATTACATATTGTCTTAGCTAAAATCACGATGAAACGTGTTTGGAGCGGGCTTTAGGACCCCGCAGCGGGCCACGCACTGAGCGCAGCAGCGCAGAGACCTGACGGTGAATCACTATAGATGACGGGACGAGCCATATCCCTATCAACCCGGATTCAAAGAAGCGCAGCGTTTATAACAATATTTGAAATGTTATTGTGTTTAAATAAACACAATAACACTCGTTCAGCATGACACTAAGAAGTATTGCTGTACCCCGATAAGCTGCACGCGCCAGAGGTGTGGTGGTCAGAGATGGAGCACATCAAAATGCCAAAGGTAAATGTCCAGCATCCATGATACAATGAGTCCGTCCCTTTACATGCCATCAACCACACATCTCCTCCACGCATTGGAGCTTCCGTCATTTGGAATTTGAGGTTTTATACTTGTAAATTGATTCATTTATTGGAATCAATGAACTCAGCACAGTCACTGAGACAAATGTTAAAGGGGGGAAAAAAGTAAAGGCCTACATCCGATCACTTATAATTTACAGGAAATTACTGAAAAGCCATATTCACATTAGGAATGAGTTTTGCTATTGTGTGGCAATTGATCGCAGATGATTTAAACACAGCATCACCACAGGGCAGAGGGATGCTCACTAATATGTTTGTGGTATGGTACTTTATAGTGCAGCATCCCTAATACTAATGTTGTCTAATTTAGAGGTTTTCAAATTGGGGTCCCGGATGTGATTAGGGATTAATTAGTTAGGTATTAATCTATTAAATATATTAAGAATTCTCATTATTATAAATCAAAATTAAATAAGCAAATAATTTATCAGTGCATTACTATAGTACCAAAAATAATAATAATGTAACTTTGTAAAATAAATATTATAGATTTAAAATGAATTTCTAATTGACCATAAATTGACTAAATAAATTGACTAAATAAAAAATTGACCATTTATAAAACAAAAATAGATGATTTTTTATATTTTAGGGTGGGAGTTCCTCACATGAGGATGATCATATATGGGGTATGTGGCATCGAAAACCCCTGGTCTAATTAACTTGGTAATATATTGCAGGTTGAAAATGTCTGGTTAGTGGATAGAAGTTCCTCTCGAAGAACTCAAGTGGGCACGCTCTACCTGACAGCCACACACACGATCTTTGTAGGTAAAGGATCTGAGAACAGAAATGAGCTGTGGGTAAGTGCTTGCCATGTCAAATGTATGCCATTGATATTTGCGGTTTATCATCATTGTCAAGTATTTCTGTGCTCTAAAAATGTACTGCTTTCTTAACCCGTCTTATAAGTACAATAACTGACACAGTATGCTTGTTTTTCACAGGTTCTGCACAGTTTAGTGTGTAATGTTGTAAAGCATAAAGCATCTCAGAGTGGATACCCTTTATTTATCCACTGCAAGAACTTTCAGGTCATACAGTTTATTATTCCTCAAGAGAGCGACTGCCATGATGTTTACATTTCACTTTCACGTCTGTCTAGACCAGGTGGGTCACTTTGCATAGCTACATTTTAAGAATATAATGTCGGTGTATTTCGCATACAAGTGCACTATTCTATACCATTTTGTAGTGTGTGCGTAGTGCGTTCACACTGAATATTCTTAAAAGAAAAAGTCCCGGATGACGCACTTACTTAACCGGAAAAACAAAGTGTGGAATGTTGGACACTTCATGCACTCAACTGCTGCAACTTTCCTTATGTCCCGGAGGGGGAAAGGCTGTCAGACTCTGATACTGGATTACAAAATAACCTTTTAAAATTCATACTCTGCACCATGGGCTGGACAACTCTGGCCCTCAAGATCCATTTTCCTGCAGAGTTTAGCTCTAACCTTATTCAAACTCACCTGAACGTAGCTTTTTAGTAATCCTGAAGACTTTGATTAGCTGGTTCAGGTGTTTTTGGTTGGGGTTGGAGATAAACTATGCAGGAAAACACGGTTGAGTACTTAGTGCATGAATAGGCAACATCGGTCCTGGAGTGCCGTTGTCCTGCAGAGTTTAGCTTCAACCCAAAATAAACACCTGAACTAGATAATCAAGGTCTTACTAGGCATATTAGAAGCATTACTAGGCATTCCAAGTCAGGTGTGTTGAAGCAAGGGTAAGCTAAACTCTACAGGACCGAGTTTGGACACCCCTGGTATAAGTGCATTTGGGACACAACTTGTTATTGAAATATTGTTGCAGACAAATCAGCATTTGTATATTTAATATACCCCCGGTTTCACAGACAAGGCTTAAGCCTAGTCCCAGACTAAAATACATGTTTGAGCTGGTTCAACTGAAAGCAACTTGCACTGAAATATCTTTTTTTTCCTAAGGCACATTTAAGGCCTAATCCTGGCTTAATCTAAAGCCCTGTCTGTAAAACCGGGTCATAATGTTCAAAACAAATTATAGTTCTTCGATACACTTTTCTATATTGTACAAGGACATTTTGTCATGTTGTTTTCCCCTTGTCTTGCAGAAAAATATGAAGAGTTGTATTGTTTTTCCTTCAATCCTAATGTTGACAAAGCTGAACGGGAGCATTCATGGGACTTTTTAGATTTGAAGGCTGAATACAGTCGAATGGGACTTCCAAATAAGCAGTGGCATGTCACCCCCATCAACCGAGAGTACAGAGTTAGTCCAGCACTCCACCAGCATAATGTAAACACAATCAGTATATTGTTTACTTTTTTTATAACTTTTCTTTTTGTGACACAGGTGTGTGATACTTACCCATCTGACTTGTTTGTTCCTAAATCCGTCACCCTCCCTGTCATCGTAGGGAGCTCTAAGTTTCGTAGCAGAGGTCGATTTCCCACGTTGTCATACTACTGCAAGGAAAATCATGTAAGTCTGCCTCCATCTGGCACATTCTCTCTCATCATCGGCCCCTTTTAATGAAGCTGTGGAGAATTTGATCCTTTCTTTCATATGTCCTTGCCTGCCAAATACTTTGTCATCAGACTGAGGATGTGAGTTCAAGGTTCAAGAACATAGTATTCTTGAGACTTAAGTCCTCGGTATATAAAAAATAAACCCTCAAGAAGAACCATAAATGTGATGCAGCTTGATTTAGCATTAAACTCCAGCTTGGTATGATTTCTTTACAAAGAAATTTTTTTTTTTTTTTTTTTTTTATAATATAATGGATATTTTAAAAGCATGGTCAAGCCCCCTCTGCACCATCTTGGGTTCGGCACTCTGTTAAAAGACATTTCATTGAGGTCAAATATTCCCCTTGGATTCTCTGTGTTTTCTTTTGGACACATGAATTCAAACCACATGGAGAAGCTTGTGACCTCCGCATAAGGATCATAATTTTGAGGCCCTAAGGGGTCAGTTGCAGTTTAATATCCCCCGTTCATGGTTCGTTAACCCCAAATATGATTAGAACAGTGTCTAAAAATGTAATATTGCAAGCTCAGAGTTTTATGAAGCCAGGGCCAAATTCTCATGAAATACCCATTCCACTGAGAGAACATTGTGATCTTCTGTTCTTTAAGTTTCATTTATTAACCAATCTTGAAATGATCAGGCCGGGAATATAATTGGTATAAGTATACTGTATACTGTATACTGGGAGTATAATTTTATACATTTTAATAAAATAATATATTGCTTTTTTTTTTGCCCGGCTCCCCTTTCTATGGAAGTTTGTTTCCGCCACAGAATAATGTTTTCACAATCTCACAATTCTGACTTTCTTCTCACAATTGCCAGTTTACATTTCAATGTAATTCTTTTCTCAGAATTATATATAAAGAAATTATATATATATATATATATATATATATATATGTATATATAAAGTCAGAATTGTGAGATATAAACTTGCAAATCTGAGAAAAGTCAGTCTTTTTTCCCTCAGAATTGGACTTTATAACTCGTAATAGCGAATTTCTATCTCACAATTCTGAGAATAGAAGTTAAAACTGCGAATTGATATAAACTCGCAATTCTGAAATTTTTCTTGAAATTGCGAGTTTATATCTCGCAATTCTGTCTTTTTTCTCACAATTGCGACATTATATCATGCAATTCTGAGAGAAAAAAATGAATTGCAAAATGTAAACTCGCTATTGTGAGGAAAAAAAGTGAGATAAAAATCGCAATTACCTTTTTTTCTCTCTCTTTTTTTGTATTCCATGGTGGAAACAAGCATCTATACCTTTCCATTTGTTCTTCAAGCTGAATTTATATATTGAGCATAAAAGAATCAAGCTGGGAATTACTTTGAGGTCAGATGATAGTTGAATTTCTACTAGACTAGTTTATGAATGTATTTTTTAATTAATTACATTTAATTATGTATGTGTATACATACTACTAATAATATTAAAATATATTTTCATGTATGTATTTATTTATGTAAATATTTTTATTGGTTTATTTAAGCCATTTTGCACACTAAAATAAACACTGAACCACTTGGTCTTGTCCTACACTAATATGAAGAACTAATGAGTAGTTTTCAGTGTTTTTTGGTCATGTCTTATCTTGACACCGCAGGATGCCAACATTTGCAAACACCAACTCACAAGCTGTCTTTTCTTTAGGCCACAATATGTCGCAGCAGTCAGCCTCTTTCTGGCTTCAGTGCTCGCTGCCTGGAGGATGAGCAAATGCTGCAGGCCATCATGAAGTCTAATCCTGGCAGCAGATTCATGTATGTTGTGGACACCAGACCCAAGGTCAGTCCACTTAATATCAGTATACGATGGACCCGATGGATCAGAATTACACATGAAAGACACTGTATGTGAGAATCTCATGTATTTCCAGCTAAACGCAATGGCAAACCGAGCTGCGGGCAAAGGCTACGAAAATGAGGACAACTACTGCAACATTAAATTCCAGTTCATCGGCATTGAAAACATCCATGTGATGAGGAACAGTCTGCAGAAACTCATAGAGGGTATTGTCTCCTTCTTATTGAGTGAGAAAATGAATTGACCCATAACCAGTGTGTTAGATCATCCAAAGATCCTTCTTTTGAACCAGCTTGAACCAGTATATCACAGCTCCCCTTTAATTTTATGGGAGATCTTAAGACCACTTAGCGTTTTATCATCTATAATAAAGATGTTCTGCAATGAAGCTGTAGATTGTACCACAGGAGAGTTTCTTGGCAAAGCAGATAGTGTAGTAGGGGTGCTTTGAATCCATCTGGCTTTTATTCCTCGTCTATTTTTGTTTTGTTGACTAGACGATTGGGGACGTTTTTCCCCTGATTGAGAAAAGGAGGGCGTGAGAATGATATCTTCTAGTGTTGAAGAAATAATAGCGGCACTGAGTGTGATAGCTTTTTGACCCGTAAAACATTAGGGAGTCATCTGGTCGAATAATCTTGTAGGCTTCCAGCAGAGACTGTTTGAGATCTCATTACAGCATGCTTGATTCTTCCTAGATATACAGTCAATTTGGTCTCTGCCACCAAGAGCGGGTTTGTCAGTATATTGGCTTCAGCAGCTGTCATCTGGAGTGTTCTCATGGGACGTCACCAGCCCTTAAATACTCTTATCACATTTGAACTGTTGACATATCAAAGCTTACAGTGCTCACAGGGAATGTTTATGTTGGTTTGGAGAAAAAGAATCAATGCCACTTATAGAAATACAAATTTATTTGGTTGTCATAATAACTAATGAGCCATAAGACAGAACTGTCAAGTCAATTTATCAGCCGTGCATATTTCTAGTAACAAAAATAAAGAGGACACTCACAGAGGACACTTTTGTTAGTCACTAGCTTTCTTTGCAAAGCCAAAGTAAATATTGAGCACTTTAAAATTCCTCATATCATTTCCCTACTGTAAATTCTCAATAAAGCTCATGGTTTTCATCATCGTCTTTTCACAGGATCGTATATAAACTTTAGTAGTGAATTTATTTATTTTTTTAGTTTCAGCACTGCGTTCTCCCACCATGAGAGAATTTCTCTTTGGGCTTGAAAATTCAGACTGGTTAAGACACATCAAATCGATCATGGAAGCTGGAATCTTCATATCTAAGGTAAAAGATCTCTTTGAGAGTCAGGCCATGCATGAGCTCTTGCTCCGGTACTGATTTCATGTTCTTACTTGACACGCACACAGGCCGTGGCAGAGGAAGGGGTCAGTGTCCTGGTTCATTGCTCTGATGGCTGGGATAGGACGGCTCAGGTTTGCTCTGTGGCCAGTGTGCTTCTGGACCCCTACTACAGGACCCTCAAGGGACTCATGGTAAACGGCAGCATGAAATTTACCTTCATATGGGGGCAATATAAAAAGAAAAACATAATTTCTAGCACAGATTAAGTCTGTCTGGGAATACCATCTCATTTCCTGATACACTAGCAGTAAGTCTGTGCAGATACACAAGCACCATCAAACGGAATTGCAAAAATATTGCATGTTTTCAAACAGGTTTCACATGCTGTTCCTCTGCCTTTTATTGATCAGCTAAACAAGCTGGTCAGAACGCTTAAACAAATAGATCAATGTTCTGCTAGCGCTACAGTGTAGGCACTTTTTGAAGAAGTCAGTTTATAAATTACTTATAGTTGTCTCTGCTTATGAAACTGGGATATAAAGACTTGACGTCGGAAATTGACATTTTACCTTTAAACTGTTCTCAAGTACACTACCACTACAAGATTTCTTAATATTTTTGAAAGAAGTATCTTATGCTCACCAAGACTGCATCAAAAATACAGTAAAATATTGAAATATTGCAAATTAAAATAATTGTTTTCTATTATAATATATATTAAAAATGTAACCATGATGGCAAAGCTGAATTTTCAGCATCATTACTCCAGTCTTCAGTGTCACATGATCCTTCAGAAATCATTCTAATATGCTGATTTGGTGCTCAAGAAACATTTCTTATTATCACTGTTGAAAACAGTTGCTGCTTAATGTTTTGGTGGAAACCTAAGATGGCTCAATATTCTTTGATGTATGGAAAGTTCAAAAGAACAGCGTCTATTTAAAATGGACATCTTTTGTAACATTATTAAAGGGTTAGTTCACCCCAAGATGAAAATTAAGTCATTAATTACTCACCCCCATGCTGTACCAACCCCGTAAGACCTTCGTTCGTCTTCGGAACACAAATGAAGATATTTTTGATTAAATGTGACAGCTGGATCACTCCTCCATAGGCTGCCTAAGGGAATGAAACTTGACGGCCCAGAAAGTCAATGAAGAAAATGTTTAAATATTCCATGTCACAACAGTGGCTCAACTATAAGTTTATCAAGCGACGAGAATACTTGTTGTGCGGAAATAAAACAAAAATAACGACTTTATTCGACTATTCCTTTTCTTCCTTGTAGGCCTGAAACGAGACTTCACGAGATTTCCACGACGCATGCGCGAGAATTGCGATCTCCTTCAACTACTTCAGTTAAGTTCTCGCGCGTGCGTCGTGGAAATCTCTTGAATCTCTCAGTATTAATTTCTTTAAAACAAATGTCTGACTGACCCCAATTTTTTAACAATAGTGTAAGTAAAACCCTGTTTTGTTTTGTGTAGGTGCTGATTGAGAAAGACTGGGTTTCATTTGGACACAAGTTTTCACACAGGTTGGACTTCATCTTAAAATTCACTCAGGTTTTCTGATGTACTAGATGCGATTGCTCATTCCAAATCTAATTTACTTCATGGTGTTTCAGATGCGGTCATCTAGATGGAGAAGCCAAGGAAGTGTCACCTGTTATAGACCAGTTCCTGGAATGTGTACGGCAGTTTATGGATCAGTTTCCCTGTTCTTTTGAGTACAATGAGAAGTTTCTAATCAGCATCCACAACCACGTTTACTCCAGTCACTATGGCAACTTCATTTGTAACAGCCAGAAGGAGAGGAAAGATCTGTGGTAATTGCCCTGTGTATTTGAGACATGAATGAAAAACTTGATTTTGTTGTTAAAATTTGGGGTATAGTAGATGTCAACATTTTCTGCATGTTTTTTTTTTCTTTTTTCTGTAGCATCAAAGAGAAAACCCATTCCATATGGCCTCATTTATGGGAGAACAAACTGGACTTCATGAACCCTCTGTATAAACCCGATCAGGGACTTCTAAGGCCCAGTACTGCCCCCTTCTGTTTTAAGTATGTCAGAACATGTTAACAGTTTTTTTCCCCTGTATGTATAAGCTTTGTCTCACTATTTTGACCTGACAATACATATTTTCCCTTTCTTGATTCTCTTTCTCATGCAGTTTTTTTCTTTAGTCCTAAGCATTTATACATTTTTAAAAGTCAACACAGAGGAAATTGTTAAATGATATATGCTATTTGTTTGTTTAACAGCAAAAAATGGTTTGTCTTTTCTGTTTAGATACTGGAGAAGGCTGTATAATCGATTTGATCGTGAGTTGCACCCACGTCAGTCTGAGCTGGATTGTTTGATGACTATAAAAGAGGAAACACAGCAACTTGAGGAAGAACTGGCTGTCTATGAGCAGGTACAACATCAGATATTTGTCATATTAGTGTTTATCATTTTATTTCGAATTTCTTATGAATTACAAGAAAATTGTGCAAAGACCATGTTGTTTACTTAATATGCATGTTCTACAAATGCAGAATTTTTATTCACACAATGTTTGCCATTTTAACTTTAGTGATCAAATATGTTACCTTTGCAGAAACTGGCTGTTCTGGGTAAGGAGCGTGCAAAAACGCTTTACATGCAGAAGGGTCTGTTGGACGGCAAACAACAGACACTTTGGTCTTTACCTTTAGATGCAAGCCTGGTCAATACTCCTCAGGATTACATTGGTGGCTTTATAGGTGCTGCTCCCAATGTTTTCACCTTACAACAAGGAGAGAAAGAGAGCGCAGAGCTTAACCTGTTTGGAGACCAACCAAAATGCTCTGATGCTGACAATAGTGACCAGGAGTCAGGAGTGGCGGATTTCAGCTCCCATTCTTCTGGTGAAGAGTCCTTGCCAAGTGAGGACAGTGTGAAGGATCCTGACTCTGATGAGACTGGCCCCAACAGAGCATGAACAAATGTGACAGTTTGCAAAATGAGAAAGCTATAGCATCTATGTATGTGATCAAGATAAGAGTGTGGGCATTTCAAATTATGCAAAGATCTTGGACATTGTGGACATGTCTCATGTGTATGGCACTACAGAAGCACGTCTTTCTGTCTGAAAGTGTATTATGGGTGTACAATGTAAAGAGTGCTGTTTTATTCTAGTATATATTTATAATTTCTCATTGGCATGAAATCATTAACATTAAATACATGAACGATAAATGATCTCATTTTAATTTTTTACACTTTATGCACTTGAATAACATGAATACATACATTAAACTTCAGTTTGTTGTGAAATTAATATGATAATATCTTTAAGTGCTTAGGCCTGGCAAATGTTTGAAAACAAATTTAAAGAATCAAAAGAAACCATACCAAATAAGATAGGTTGTATTAAATGCAGATTTTTTAATTTTTTTAAAAAAATACTTGTTACATGATGTAACATTTATTACATCATACTTTTGGTAATTTAAGAAAATGTTACTGCAAATAAGTTTGAAGAATGGAGACAATATTTTGGTCAGTTTAGATCCATATTGAAAATTTGCTCACCTATTTTCAAGTCTTTGTCACAAGGTGTGTAATTTTATTATTTATTTATTTTTTGGCCTCAAAACAACAGGTGATTGTGATTTATTTATACACACACACATGTATATACACTAAATGAATATTATTTTACTTAAAAAGTTTCACTTAACTGAAACCAATGTGTTTATTCCTTAGAGTTATTTTTTATTGCAAGAAAGATTACAACATTTACAAGCAAATATAATATAAACTTTTTTCCAAGATATATGTTTATCTCTGTGAAGCTGCTTTGAGACAATCCATTGTTAAAGGCGCTGTATGGGTGAAGATATATTCTATTCTAAAATATTCTATGAGGAATAGCTTACTACAATACATGAAATTCTGAAAAGAACTAAAACCTTAGTTCACCCAAAATGAAAATTTTCTCATTACTTACCCTCAAGTTGTTCCAAACCTGTATGAGTTTCTTTCTTCTGTTCAACAGAAAAGAAGATATTTTGAAGAATGTTTGTAACCAAACAGTTGACGGTAGCCATTGACTTGCATAATAAGAAAAATATTACTATGGAATTCAATGGCTACATTAACTGTCTGGTTTAACACTTGAGAGTGAGTAAAAGATGATAAAGTGTTAATTTTTAAAGAGGTGGTATAATGCCCTTTTCACAAGATGTAAAATAAGTCTTTGATGTCCCCAGAGTGTGTATGTGAAGTTTTAGCTCAAAATACCCCATAGATATTTTTATAGCATGTTAAAATTTTCACTTTTTGAGGGTGAGCAAAAACGCACTGTTTTTGTGCAATGCAATGAGCTACTTCTCCAGGCACCGAGGATGGAGCTTCAACAGCTTGCAATCACACAGACATGCACTGACAATTTCAAAAACGTTTAGCATTATGTTCAAACCGGAGTCAGACAAAGATGGAAAGAGTCATTCTGTCATTAATTGGCATATTCTGTCTTGATAATCTATAAATCGTGTTCCGGGGGGCGGGGTTTATGTACATTTTCGGGTTAGTGATGTCACTAACCCTGGAGGAATGTCCCTACCAGCAGTTTGTTGTAGTCCTTAAAAAGCTATTTCTTTTTATAAAATATCTCCCTTTTCTTTGAACTTTGAGCGTTATAACTTTGCAGATGCTGTTTATGCTCAAACAGCTCAAACATTACACACTAACTAAAGTTGAGTAAAATCTAAAGTGAAATCATAATCAACCAATACCCTTTTAAGTAGGCTATCTCACCATTGAAAATTCTTACCCCAAAAAATTATATAGTTCTTTAAAGAATTCAACCTATTTCAGCTATTTCTTTTACAAATGTACATAATACACATGTAAAACCCCACAAGGAGTTCAAAGGTCACGCGTCGTCTTGTCGTGACGTCACGCAGAAGCGCTGTGATGTAGTTTCAGAGGTGGCAGCTGGTTGTTGATATCGGTTAGCCCAATAAAGCTATATAAAAGTATAGAGCAAGGTCCCAGTCCTTTCTTAACAAGGTGATTGTGTATTACTGAAGCAGTATACGCTTTAAGTGTAACTACCTTGTTTGAGGAAAGGTAAGTCCTGACAGAAAAAGTTAACTTTGATCATAATATCAGGACAAACTTTTGTGGCTAGGCTAATAGCTAACGTGCTAGCCACATACACAAATAAACACTCACCCCGACACCAAACAGCATCATTCACATCTTACAAAGAAAGATTATTTACACAAACCTCCAAGAGCTGACAGTAGACATGATTTCAGGACGTTTGCGGGGTTGTTTAGTTGTTTAGCAGATGTTGTGCTAGCTGGTGCTGCTAACCTGTCAACTTACAACAACTGACTTGATAGTTTAAGGACATATAAAACAACGATAGGTTATAAAGGTACTTTAATGTGCATGTATGTTCAAAAGCATTTTCTGGCACACGAACAAGCTTCCTACTGGTTTTGTTGGCATATTGAAGTGAATGCTGCTCCTGTTAGTCTGCGACCGTTTTGACTCATCTGGCACTTGTTATAATGTTTAGGCTCATTACAACGGGGTTTTTGTGTGAGTGATAGGAGTATGTCTGAATAATTATCCGTTCAGTGTTGTCATAAAGCAAGAATAGTAGATGAGTAGTCATGTTTACTAAGTAAAGTCTGAAGTGAATCATGTGAAGTATTGCAGAAAGTCTCCCTCTGTTTATAATCCGCATGATGCTGTTGGGGATAAGGAGGATACACTCACCTAACATCTAGTTTGAAGTCAGTAAACAAACCCATGACTAATGATTTACCAAAGTGAATCAGCCAGGGCATGACATAATCCACAGACACATACAGTGGATATAAGTTTGAAAATGTATACAAACCTGTAGCCTAGTTATTGACCATTGCAGAAAATACAATTAGGTACAAGTAAAGGGAACAATTAGGTCATTCTTTGATTACAACATGCTCATTTTTAAATTGGACAGGAGAGTTTTGTATGGTGATGTTATTTATATTTGAAATATTTTCTACCATTTACTCTGCAATTTGAGCTGAGTTTTTTGTGCATTTGTTCTCAGTAGAACATTTTTAATTGTCTCAAGTTACTCTATGTCTGTTTATACTGTGTGTGCATATTTGCATATTGTTTATTTTATACACTATCTATTACCTTCTTGTTTATGATGTAGTGACAATAAAGTGATTTGATATAAAATGTCCTGATTGTCTGATTGTTTTTTTGTTTGTTTTTTTTTTAGGTAAAAAGAGGCAACAAGCGACTATTATTTCATGAGTATATCCCCTGGGGAGTGTTTTTTTGGTTTTGATGCCGTGAACCTGAGAGTGGAACTATGCCCGCAGCCACTGTGGATCATAGCCAAAGAATATGTGAGGTTTGGGCCAGCAACCTGGATGAGGAGATGAAGAGGATCCGACAGGTGACTCGAAAATTCAGCTATGTCGCAATGGTGAGTTTGAAGCATTAAAGTTTTATTTAAATTGATCCAGTTTCGTTTTTCAAATGTGATCTAGGACTGACCATCTGCCCTTTCAATTTGCAAGTTATGAAATCAGATCCATATGTTGAGACAGTGCAGTTAATATCTTGTATGTCTACGTCAGTTGCCATAGTAATGACTTGAGTGTCAGCCGTGCGACACTCAAGGGTGCCAAAGACATGCGAGAGTCAATGTCATTGTGAAAAGAGAGGATGTAGTGTAAAAAGTGGTAACCTGCAATTGTTACCTTAAAGAGCTGTTTTTTTGGAAGCTTGTTTTGCCATGGAATAAAAAAATGTAAAAGTGAATTGCTACTTTTTATCGCACAGTTCTGACTTTTTTAGCAGAATTGTGAGATATCAACTCAAAATTGCGAGAAATAAAGTCAGAATTGTGAGAATTCTGACTTTTTCTCGCAATTGCATGTTTATATCTAGCGATTTTGACTTTATAACACGGAATTGTGAGTTTATATTACTCAAAATTGTGAGTTTATATCACGCAATTCTGAGAAAAAAAGTCCAAATTGTTTATATCACTCAATTCTGAGAAAAAAAGGAAGAATTGTGAGTTTATATCATGCAATTCTGAGAAAAGGCACAATTGTAAGTTTATATCACGCAATTATGAGAAAAAACCCACTATTACCTTTTTTGATTGTGTATTCAGTGGCGGAAACAAGCTTTCATAGTTTTTTACTTGATTAAACCAATAACATGTATTTTGTTTAGGTTGATTCAGCAATATTAAATAGTATTTTTGACTTGAACAAAACCAGTTAATTTATTTTAGATATTATCATTTTTAGGTTACCATTTTTTTTTTATATGGCAAAATCTGGACATTTTAACTCATAAGGCGCATCAGACAACAAAAAAAGTAAAATGCCAAAACCAATTGTTTGTTTGCTCGTTCATTAATTAATTATTCAATACACAATGAACGATTTGAGCAACATGAGTGGACTCATATAAAGCTGCTCTTTGGGAATGACATTAGTCACATCGCTTCATAAATGACAAAAAAAACAAACTTTGAAATCCAATCTAACAGTTTCAAATAATTTTCTGCAATTGAAAAAAAGTTTAAACAAAATAAAATGTAAATATTAGATGGAAAAACCTTAGTACTTAAAACTTAAAATACTTATGAAAATTAAAAATGTTGCTTTGGCAACTAACTGAAATAAGTTGAAGTTCTAAAATTACAAAAACTAATGATAATTAGTAATAAAAATATATTTTTATTATAAAATAATTGTCCGATATGCCAAACGTCATATATTTTCTGGCCCTTTTTTTGATCATGCACTATAAATATACAAGTAACCATAACACTCATAATGTGTTTTGTTGCATTTGTAGGACACAGAGTTTCCAGGTGTTGTTGCAAGACCAATCGGAGAATTTAGAAGCAATGCAGATTACCAGTATCAGCTGCTGCGGTGCAATGTTGACTTGTTGAAGATCATCCAGCTTGGCCTTACATTTATGAGCGAAGAGGGCGAATACCCACCAGGAACGTCAACATGGCAGTTCAACTTCAAATTTAACCTCACGTAAGCATTGCACTTTGTAATTAAAGAGGTATTGCACTCATATTCAACAACAAAGCATCAATCCATGATCTCTCTTATGTGCATGTTGAAGACATATGACAAGATGACTTTTCTTGTCTTCAGGTGTAACCATAGCCATCAGTGTGATTCTTTATGAAAGCAGGACATACTGTCTTTTGCAGGGAAGACATGTATGCACAGGATTCCATTGAGCTGCTCACTTCGTCAGGTATCCAGTTTAAGAAGCATGAGGAGGAGGGTATTGAGACACTGTACTTTGCTGAGCTGCTTATGACCTCAGGTGTGGTGCTTTGTGAGGGGGTCAAGTGGCTCTCATTCCATAGGTAATCTTACAGTAATAATATTCACATACTGAAATCAATGCAGTGTTTCAGTGGAGATTCAAGCCACAACTCCGTTAAAATTGGAAGATTCTTGAAAGCTTGAGAAAATGTACAGTACTGTAAAAAAATGTCTAAAACTGTGTCTAAAACTTCATGAACTATAAGTCTCTATTTTCAAGCTAATTGCTGTGTCTCTTCCAAACAGTGGCTATGACTTTGGGTACCTGATTAAAATTTTGTCAAACTCGAAATTGCCAGAGGAAGAGGTTGACTTCTTCGAGGTTCTTCGTTTATTTTTTCCCATCATTTATGATGTGAAATACCTCATGAAGAGCTGTAAGAACTTGAAGGTATTTTAGCGTTTGGAAATGTGCATGAGGATGTTGTCATTAGAAATACAGGGCCTACAAAGTATTCATGACTGAACTTTTTCCTCAGTGTTTTACAGCATTGAATCATGCTGTTTTCTTTTCTTTTCCTTTTTTTCCCTTTTGTGTGTGTGTCCATTGATCAACAGAAAGAAGACTCAAAAACATATCTGGCAAAAAGACGGCGTGATCTGCAATAATCAGTTATTTAATTTTTTTATTTAACTTTTTTTAAAATAATTTTAGTTTGTTTTAGTGTTATTTCTATTTATCTTTAATGTATTTTTATTTTAGTTGTAGTAATTGTAGTGCTTAAATTTTTTATTTCAGTGCCTAAAAATGTTTTTTAATAGTTTTAACAAGCCTAAGACTGTAATCACGGTCAAAGGTTATCTACTAAATACTGACTTGAATACTTGCATAGTTATAGTTAAACAATTGTAATGATTGAATAAAACTAAAAAGTTTTTTTTTTTGTTCACTTTGACATTTTTGGTTTTTGGTTTCAGTACATAAAGCCAAATCAAATTTTCTGTGGTTCAGTGTTATTGTAAAACAATAAAACTTGAAAACGTACTCGTTTACTAACTTAACCTCGGTTCCCTGAGAGTAAGGGAACGAGTATTGCGTAGCTATACGCAGTGGGGAAACTCCTTTTCCTTGAATTCTAAAGCTTAAAATGTAAAACGAACATGTTATTATAATTATTGTTATTATCCAATGGCGCAGGCGGCTCCAACGTGTGCGCCAATGAGCTATCATTACGTCATACACGTCAGAGCCCGCCACAAGGGGCGTGGCCATAGCCCATAAAAGCCCCCGAAATAGCCATTATAGCAGGTTACATCGACTGAAGCGACATATTGCCACGCTACTCAGTGCGGCCGGCTACTCAATACTCGTTCCCTTACTCTCAGGGAACCGAGGTTACGTTAGTAACCGAGTACGTTCCCTTTCGTGAACGTCCACTTCGTATTGCGTAGTTATACGCAGTGGGGACGCCATGCAAAACGCCGCACCGAGTAGCTGGTTGAACTCCAGCTCTAGAACTCTGAGCTTACAGAGTCAGCCTGAAACCAGTGTATATAAATAAGACCAGACACCGTCGGGCCTCATAATATACCTTTTTAATAATGTAATGTCCAAACATTCATCATTTTTTATTTATTTTTTTAACCCCCTAACATAAGACCAGACACAGTCGGGTCCTAATAAAGGGAATGATAACCGGCCGGAGACGGGCTTTATAATGATTGAATGAATGTGTGCTTATGACATATTATGTGGGTGAGACCGGACACCTGTCGGGTCTAAATTCACACTGAAAGGAACCTCCATATTATAGAATTTCACAAACGTAGAAGGCGAGGACCAACCGGCCGCCACACATATCTTGTGAATGGGAATCCCAGAAGACCAAGCCCAAGAAGAGGCCATGCCTCTAGTCGAATGGGCTCTAGTACCAATAGGGCAAACCTGACCCACTGAGGTGTATGCCAGAGAAATAGCATCAACTATCCATCTGGATATCCTCTGCTTTGTGACAGGAGCCCCCTTGGACCGGCCACCGAAGTAGACGAAGAGCTGTTCTGATTGTCTAAAAGACACAGACCGCTCCAGATAAATTCTCAGTGCTCTGACAGGACAGAGTAGATTAGCCTCCCCATCCTCTGAGGAAGGGGGAAGAGCCTGTAAAGTGATCACCTGTGCTCTAAACGGAGTAGAAAGCACTTTAGGCACATAGCCGTGTCTGGGTTTTAGAACGACCTTCGAGTCGCCGACACCAAATTCCAAACAAGAGGGGCTCACAGAGAGCACCTCCAAATCTCCGACTCGCTTGACCGGGCCTTGGTCCACCAACTGAACCAGCTCCGGAAACCACGGTCTGGATTTCCAGAGGGGGGCCACCAGGAGGACTGGGCATCCGCTCTCCCTGACCCGCTCGATAACCTGGGGTATCATTAAGACGGAGGGAATTGCATAAAGGGGGCGGTTGGGCCAACCCATCCCTGCTTTTCAAGAAGAACACTCTGCAATGACTGTTGTTCTTCGAGCCAAAGAGGTCGACTTCGGCCTCGCCAAACATTTTCCATATCAGGTGCACCGCCTGAGGGTTCAGGGACCACTCGCTTAGAGGAGTGTTGCCCCGTGACAGCATATCCGCACCCGTGTTGAGGATGCCTGGGATATGTGCTGCTCTCAGGGAGCTCAGACTGGTTTGTGCCCAAATAAAGAGATCTCTCACCAGGGCGCACAGGCTGCCTGACCTGATGCCGCCCTGGCAATTTATGTAAGACACCACAGATGTATTGTCGGTCCGGACTAATACCTGGTGTCCCCTGATGTTTTGGCAGAAAAGCTTTGATCTCCCAAAAGCCTGGTCTCCCTCGCACACGTTGGAGCCACCCGCGCCATTGGATGTGCAGTTGCCGCAGCACAGCCAAAGAGTGAGCCAGACACTCACTGTGCTAGCTGTGCAGCTGCAAAATGCGTTTTACATTTTAAGCTTCAGAATTCGAGGAAAAGGAGTTTCCCCACCGCGTATAGCTACGCAATACGAAGTGGACGTTTTCGAAAGGGAACTGGTGGTGAGTGTGTGTGTATTTATAGTATTGCAGATTTCTTATTTCATTATTTTGGATCACACCACTGTCATCACTGCAGCATTTGCCTTGAAGTACACCAGGGGTTACTTTCATTTATAGCAGTGTGTGTGAATAGAAGGAATCTGTGTCTGATTTCCATCATGTGGTGTGCAGGGTGGTCTGCAGGAGGTGGCAGAGCAGCTTGAATTGGAGAGAATTGGACCCCAGCATCAGGCAGGGTCTGACTCGCTCCTCACAGGAATGGCTTTCTTCAAGATGAGAGAGGTGTGCCTTCATCTACGCTTGTTAAATATCACAAAAAGTGGCACTGGATTCAGCATTTGTACTGACTGTAACATCATTGTCGTTGCAGATGTTTTTTGAGGATCACATTGATGATGCCAAGTATTGTGGTCACTTGTATGGACTGGGTTCAGGCTCATCCTATGTCCAGAACGGCACCGGAAATGCCTACGAGGAGGAGGCAAACAAGCAGCAGTCATGACACAAGAATCTCTCACCATAACGAACCTCATATACAGGGCTCAAAACATGGGTTTTTAGTTGTTGTTGTTTTGTTTTCCATGAGAGATTTCATAGGAATTTGCACTTTAAAGCTCACATCCAACAGAAGAAAAAAAAACTTCTTCCCTTTGTTGCCTTCTCTGGGTTAAATCTTTTCACACAATGTTCATCTTTTATGGTTAAGGAAGAGGAACCATTTGGTGTTTGAGTTTTTTCCCCCCACCACAGCTCAGCCTTAATATTAAGCTACTTTTTATGTTCTTCTTTTTTATCGTTAATTTATTGGATTCATTTCTTCTCGTGTACGGTTGGATTATTCATTGACTAATTTGGCGAGTACACCAGTCACCTACGTGAACTGTCGTTCCCTGATTACAGGAGTACTGTTTTCTCACACTTCGCAATAGCTTTAGACAGATGGAGGATCTCAGACACAGGTAAATACAGGCACTTAATTGTAAAGCGAAGCCTCGCACTGATTTTACTCTTTATGTTGGGTTAGCACAGATTTTACCACACGAGTAAATTAAGAGTGAACTGCCACTATTTAAGTGAACTGAGGACACCTCATACTTTTGCATCAAAATTGTCTTTCCATTTTCATTTTTAAAAGAAATGTGAAGGTTTTGTAGTATTTTAGTATCAAAAAGTTCAAAGCCTTTTATTCATTTAATATAAGAAATAATGACTCTTAAAGGGAATCTTAACCAACTCAAGTACTCCGTGTCAGTGGAATTAGTTTTACTTGTAGTGCTGGTTTTTTGAATGGTGCACATTTTGTGCTGTTTGGGGTTTTCTCCTGATTTTCCTCTTTATTCTGTTTTTGTATTGTATTGCTTTACAATTCTGTGTTGCCTAGATCTGCTGTATGTACTGAAAGATATTTGAATAAATGCTGTGTTAACTAATCTGAGCTTTTATAGACATGTGAATCGCATGAACACAGCTTTTCTTTTCTGTTTTTGAATGTGTGATTTGGTGAATAATGATTTTGGTAGCTCTTAACCTCCCTCCTCCTGTTTGTCTGTCGTCTTGATGTGTACAGTATCCACATTATGCAATATAGAGTGACTGTTTTTAGAGCTTTTGGAAATAAAAGCCTGATTTTTCTAACTGAAGTCTGTTCAGACATATGCTGTATTAAGGTTTGATTGCACAATTCCTAAAGGAGTTACTAGTGTTAGATTGAAACAATACCAAAACAACACTGTAGCACTTAATAAAATATCACTTTATTTCTCTTACAGTAACATTCATAAAGACATATCGTTCAATGGCATTGTCTTACGGAGTCGAGTCTGAATGTATATGAAAACATGAAGCTAGAGCTAGCACAATTTCAGACTCTTAAAGAACAAAAGCAGCAACGACAATCAGCTTGTCTACATACACAAAGCAAGAACCAGAAGAAATCGTGTATCACAGTTTATTTTTAATGTGGTGTGTGAACCTAATCACAAAGTAACAGAAATCCTATACCACATTTCCATAAAAACTACAAAACAGACAACACACCACAGCTCTTGGCATTTCTGAGGTTTTGTTCACACCTCAAGTCGAAATCAAGTACATTTACATGCAATATATGGAATCAAATTCAGATAGAAATATGGTAAGTACTTTAGAAGAGCCCTTAGATAAATCAGATGCGATACAAAACCACATCTGAGTTTAGCATTAAGTGTGCAAAAAGTTATGCAAAGTATTCTAAAAAATAATCAATATACTGACTTATAGTGAAATGTTCACTGCAGCTGCAGTATCACAATGCATATGGACAAGAGTTATCAGAATACATTTTCCTTGCATACTTGATTCGACAGAACCATCAAGAAAACAACATTTAAAAACTGAAATAATGTGCAGCTTCAAGCGCTGTTCAAAGTGCATACAGAGTATTTTTGTCCTCCCTCTGCTTGAATAAACAGTGTTTTTGTCTGGATATGCAGTGCTATAAATGGCCTAAAATGTTTTGCTACATCAGTCTTTTTGCTTGTGTACGACCTTTGCAAAACTCAGGATAGCTGGGATCCAGACTTAAGGGTGATGGACAAGATCCTCACTGACACTTTGTCAAATAAAACAGATCACAGACATGATGTGAAAATGCATCTGTTTAGTAATGAACTACATTTTAACAATGCAGGATCAAGATCGGTTAAAAAAATCAGTTGTGTAGTGTAGTGGGCTTTTCAGTTTTCACATTTCGAACATGACAAACAACTATGTACCACCATCACACAGCATGCATAAATACTTCACGTTTCCCAGACTAACAAAAAATGTCACCTTCTTTAGAAATGTCTACACCACACAAGCTATATTCAAGGCATTTTTTCGTACAAACTTCTATTTTTTTAAAACGTAGGTCCAGAAACCACTTTGATGTTACCTTGTTTAGCCACATCTGTATCTTTAGGCACATTAAGATATCTCAGGCATTCAGTTTCCAAGGAAGAGAAGAGACTGAGGCCCTTTATGAATGTACACTTCTGTTAGCGCTTGTGAAGGTTCACAATTCAGTAGATAAGAGAGTGGAACCGCAGTGGAAGTCTGTGCAAGAGCAGCAGAGACGTCTTCACTGTTCCACTGACAACAGACATCATTAGGACAAAACTCCTAAAGTAGAAATATAAGAAATATAATATAATACTCATATAATATAATACTAATATATCAGTATATGTGATATGTACAGCACACAACCATTCAAAGGTTTGGGGAAAGTAGGATGTTTTAAAATAAATTAATACTTTTATTCAGGAAAGATCCATTAAATGAATTAAATGCCCAAGTAAAGACATTGATAATGTTACAAAATATTTATATTTCAAACACATGCTGTTATTTTGAACTTTCCGTTCATCAAAGAATCCTGAAAAAAACATATTGCAGTTTTCACAAAAATATTAGCACATAGCACAACTGTTTTTTGTTTGTTCAAAAAATGTTTCTTGAGCAGCAAATCAGCATATTAGAATGATTTCTGAAGGATAATGTGACACTGGAATAATCACATCACCAGAATATTAAAAAAAAAAAAATATATATATATATATATATATATATATATATATATATTAAAAATAGTTAATTTACATTGTAATAATATTTCATAATTTTACTGTTTTACTGTATTTTTGATCAAATAAATGCAGCATTGGTGAGCATAAGAGAAAAAAAATTACTCCAAACTTTTGAACGGTAGTGTTACAATACTATAATTTTGAAGCACTTTAAAGTTTTATTATCTGAAAATAAGTCAAATGTTATTGTAATATGTACACACAAAAGTAACAAACCTGTTTCATTAACATGTTCCTAAGTTTCCTTCTCAATAGTCAAGGCTGGGTTGCTTGTACCTGTCAGGAAAACACAGCATGAAAAGTGTACAACGTTGTTTCCCTACACTGTAATATTACCTCACACATTCACAGCTCCAGGTTTACCTCATATCTATTAGTCATATCTATGGTCAAGACAAACAGAACACTCAATGTAATGGTTTTGATCTCAGATGTGACATAACTGTCCTGTCACCTCGCTTGTCTCGGTCTTCACTTCCCTCTGACTGTCCGTTATTCAGCAGCCGGCTCTGAGACTCTCTCAGAGGTTTAGGTGGAAACTGATGAGACTCTCCAGCACTGGAAGAATGAAAAGGGCATGAATGGAAAGCTCTGCATATCAGCAATAGTACACTATCCCACAATGCAATGCGCATTTCAAGTGTGACAGTGGAACCAGAAGTAATATCTACTGCAAATTTCAGTCTTGACTCATTGTTTGATTGGACTGTCAAAAGGTGGGACATTTCTTTCTTATATTTCTATATATATATATATATATATATATATATATATATTATTGTTATACAATATGTTCCTAAATGAATAATTCATGAGGCATGAACCTTTTGATAGAAGGGTTGCATCCTGGGGGCAAGGAGGGTTGTTCGGGGTCTGGGTTCACTAGACATGTGGGGAATGAACAGCCGTCACCCAGACTGCAGAAACACAACGTGATACAGAGGGAATGAGATCGGCGAACACTGACACTAATATTTTCAGTGCTACTGAATATGACTGATACCTTGAAAAAACAGGCAGCAGCCAGTATTTCTTTTCTTCTCCAAACACTTGGCGAAAGTTCTTGTTTGTTCCTAAACTGAAGCCGTTCTTGTCTGGGCCATGCTGGAACGCAGGAGCTCTGAAAGCCTCTGACAGGAGAAACATTTAAACTGCATAAACACGTAAAGACACTTCATATGCAATCCTAACATGATTTCCAATTTTTTCTTAACTTTTAACCCTCTAAAGCAGGGGTGGGCAAACTACGGCCCGCGGGCCACATACGGCCCGTTAGGCTGTTTAATCGAGATGGTTCTCACTGCGGAACATGAAATCCACGGGGAGGAGTCGGATCCAGATCCAACTCCTCCCACCTTACATACACCTAAACCTAGCCAACTCCGCCCCCTGATCCCTAAACACACCCCTAATCCCTAAACCCAACCCTAATCCTAATCTCCACCCCTTGGATCTTGATCCGACTCCTCCCCGTGGATCTCATGTACTGCATTGAGGCGCTACTGGTTTAATCCGGCCCGTCGAATATTTAAAAAAATGTCTTAAAAATTGCATTCGGTGGCGAGGGGGGCGTGGTTCAGCGAGGTCTGTAGCGGGAGAGCGAGGGCGGGGCCGAGCGGTAAGCGGGCCGTGCTGACAGAGTGGGGAGAGAAAGACTGCTGGGAGCTCGTGCACGCTGTCGAGAGAGAAAACGCTGGCCTGCAAGCTGTATTCAGTGGAAAGTGTTGCTGCATTTGTGACCTGAGAAGCTGTATCCAGCGGGAAGAGTACTGTTTTATATGTGATTTATTTGTGAAATATTCTGAATTAATTGTGTAAGCGCTGTGGGGAGAGAAAGTAACTTAATAAAGTGCACGAGCCCCAGTATTCGCCGACCCGGTGTCTCCTTCCATCACCCATTCACCGAACCAACCTCCCTGTCACACATTCATTTAGCCTTTTTCCTGCAATACTTGAATTCATTCAGAGCTGTTGTGGCTGTGCTGCGGTGTGTCACGTGACAAGCAATGACGCGTCACCATGGAAACCATTCAGTGACTAAATAACGGTTGCATTGCAAAGCTCACGCTGCAGAGTCAGACCGTTTTTTGTAATTTGTCATATGTAATTTATAACTAATATCCCAGGAAACAGAACGTTGGCAGGATTGAATCATTGACATTTCAGCACTCCTTGAACAGACAGCAACAAGGCTCTTTGTTGCACTTTAATGTTTTTTCCTTTTTTGGAAACTCAGAGAAAAGAAAATGTTTGTAACCACTTGTACGCCTGATTAGTTTTCATTTGATTTTTTAGTTTTTCATTTGATATTTAGTTTCTTTGCTCCACTGTATTTGTAGATGTCTCTTGGACTGCTTCCGGTTACCGAACTTTATCGCCCGGCTTTCAACTACGCTCCCGTCTCTGCCATGTACAGAACTGGTTTTGTTCATTAATGTTCTTATCTGCTTTTGTTTTTTACGTTGTATTTATCATACTTAAAATAAACTGGTATATTTGTTTATTTTATTTTTTCACAAATGTATGACGTTTGTGTGTTAAGTGCAATTTGATTACCATATGGAGTTTTAATAAAGTTGAATTAACGTAACGTTCTCTAATTTTTACTCTTCTAAGTGTACACTTGCTGGTGTTTTGTTTCTAATTTACTGTTAGGCCCATTAAATAATACTAAGGATAAACAATATTTAAAAAGAATATAAATACATATAAAATTAAAATAAATATTAAAAAAAAAAAATATATATATATAACAATGCTAAATGGGGATATCTATAGCATATAAATTAATTTACCACGTAAATTACGTGATCCAGTATCCACGTAAATGTGTGCTGGTATAATCTGCCACTGGGCCGGCCCTCTGTCAAATTTTAAAACCCAGTGTGGCCCTTGAGCCAAAAAGTTTGCCCACCCCTGCTCTAAAGCCTAACATATGAAATACTAATCAGTATTTCAGTATAATCAATGGAGACTAGTCAGTTCCGTTTTTTTTTTATGGAATAGTTTATTGAGCCCTAATAGACAAAAATATTTGTTAACCCTTTGTGTGTGTTACCTTTGTGTGTGAGTATCAAACTTTTGACTCATATATAGTATGATATAGGAGGATTGCTTCTAATGTAAATCAATGAGATTGTTATAACAGTATAGCAGAGTACTTACATGAAACGCCTTTAAATATCAGTTGTAACTCTAATTCTACCAAAAATATGTCTTACTAAGATGATATTTAAATCTTTAGTCTTATGATCAAAGCTCGGTGTTTTAATTGTGGGGGTAAAGCATATAATAAAATGCATTGATAATTGAGAGATAAACAAATAAACATTTCTCAAAAGCCTGATGTCTCATATTTGATACTAAAATTTTAGCATGATTTCTCTAACATAAAAAAAATCAGATAGAAAATAAGTAAAAATTTCACCGCAAAAAGACATGTGCCACAACCTAAAGGTGGACATTTCTAGAATCATACTAAAAAGCTATTTATTTGCTAATAAAGTATGAACGATCAATCAGACAAGAGAAGGCATGTAGTAGATTGTGTACAACAAAGATTTGATCGCGGTGATAATTTATTGTCCTTAGAAATTTGAGTATCAAATATGATACAGTAGGCTTTGCAGGATTAAGAATAAAATATATGTCTGATTCTGAGATTCATTTTTTTACATTTTCAACCATAATGCATCTTGACACACTTGCTTTTGACAGAATACTGGGCATGTTGCACATGTTCCCTTGAGGATCTGCCACAAAGGGCAGACGGCAGAAGACCTAAACTCCACCTGCCCCATATCTGAGTCACTGGTTGTATGAGACGTATTTGATCAGGCAGTGCGGACAGATGATCGTAGAATGCAAAATACACACTATTGAGGAGCCCATGTTTACTAGTGAAATCCAAGGTTAATTACAGCACAACCCACTCACCCAATGTGGATCTGTTCTTGCAGACAAGCCAGCAGTGATAAGCAAACAAGAACGCTAGGCTCACTGAGAACGTGGAGGCAGCGAAAAACAGGAACATGATGTGAAATTTGGCTTGGGTATCAGGCAGGCCATTCTGTGAGAAACATGGAGAAAACACCACAAACAGGCGTAGACTGAAATAAACAAACAAAAAAAAAACAGATCAGGCCTAATTCAAGCTATTGGCTTCTATGTTATCTAGTTGATAAACAGTTTTACAGAATATAGTATGTCTGGAATACTCAGTTACATAAAGTTGTGAAATTAAACTTGAGGGATACATGGTCCCTATGGACAGTCTATTCTAGACTAGAACATTTTTTGAACAAGCCTACATTTCCTTGTCTACTGGATCTAACAGAAAGTGTAACTTAGGTGTTATGCTGAGGGAAACTATTAAAACTACAGGAACTATCAATGTCTGTGATTGACTCAGTCCTACCAAATACTGGATTAGACGCTGATGTGTTTTACCATCAACCTTTCAAAATAAAAATAAAACATTGTTTTTATTGAAAAGATGATAGTACTCCAGGTGGTGTGTTATTAAATTAAAGACAGCCTATCTGAACATTCAAATGATCTGTTTCCTAATATAAGCCTAATAAATTAATAATTTATACTTACAGTCCAGAACTGAATGAAATACTGCAAGTCTGTGGCAGTGACAAAGAGGCAATACAACAATGAATATGCTAGGAAGAGCATGAAAAACTTGTAGTTGGCGAAGCCCACGCAATTGTTCACCCTGTCAAAGAAGACAAAATGCCTATTAGCCTCAATAAAATTGGATATTAATATCTATTTTTATTGCAAAATACTGCCCAACATACACTATAACAAAGAAAAATGGGCAGTTTTTACCTTAAAAGCTATTTTATTTCTACCCTTCTTGATGCTAATTTTGTTTGTGAAATATAATCAGATTGATTCAGCTCATTTAAATAATATTTCTGACTTGAATAAAACATTTTTACTGTATCGCAATACTAACTAGCTACACTATGTAACTTTTGGCCCTCTAGTGGCTGTTGCATAAAATTAATAAATAGTAAAAATGTACTATTTATTTATAAATTATCCTTTGTTTTAGTAATGACATTGTGGCCATGGTTACAGGTGATCATGTCACTTATGCAAAATAATGAATAAATAACAAAAGAAAGAATATACGGAGCCCAGAACATGATGTGGACAACAATATATAAATCATGGCCACGGATTTAAGAATTTGTTCTCTTGTTTTAGTAAATTGTGGCCACGTAGAACTAAATCTTTACCTCATTTTGATTTAACTAAAACCAGTGAAGGAATTATTACAACGTGGCCATGATTTAGTAAAACGTGGGCAGGATTTAAAAATGAGGGAACGAATTAGTCAAATGTGCTGACGTAGGCCATTAGTAAGTTGTGGGAACAAATTTCCAATTCATACATATCAAACATATGATTTTTAGAAAAAAATGTAAGCATGGAGGTCCATCTCTAAATCTAACCATCAGTGGGGTGTAAGCAGAGCGGAGAAATTCACTCAAATTTGTCACCAATTCACCAAAATGTACAATTATACCACCAAAAATGTTCACTTTATTAGGCTACCTTATGGATTTACCCTAGTGTAGCTTTAAATGGCAAAATCAAATAATGTGTGCTAGGAAAATAATGATTGTTTTGTTGGTCTAATAGAAACCTATAGAAATGTTTGGTGCATGTCTTCCTTCCAAGACCAAAAATCGTTTTATTCTTGCTTTCCGTTTAATCTACTGCGCTAGTACATACCACGGACAATGGTGATCCATCTTTAAAATGCACCTGTAAAACAGCAGAGGCAGGAGCAGTTGAAATGCAACACAGCAAAATCTATTATGTGTTGTGTCTTTTAAAAAAGGAGAAAGACATACATATCACAGGCAGAGCAATGATGACATCGATCAGGCTTCAGCAGCAGACAGCGATCACAGTAGCGGACAGCTGTATCAAGACAGCTTGTTAAAATACAGATCGATAGGATTCACTGAAGACTGAAGACAGATTGAAACAAATGTAATTGTCTGCGGCCATTATTTGTTACTGAGCCAAAATCTAGGCTGAATGGACTGTTACCGACTTGGCATGCTAACAGTGATGTCTTTGGCACAATTAGGATGTGCTGAACGTAAGGAAAAGTCCCCACCTCCTGACATTGTGCGCGTGTAAATGGGCAAATCCTTAGCAATTCTCCTCAAGATTTCCTGTTGAGATTCTCTCCGATCTTCACGCTCTAATAGTTCCTTGTCAGGATGTGACAGGTGGAACTGAAAGGAACAGACAAAAAAGCAAAACATTTTGATATTTCCTGTGTGACAAGCAAGCACGGTCTGCACTCGAAGAAGTGAGAGGAGTACGACTGATTGCCAGTTTGAGCCATATGTGGTTTCTCTATTACAGTTGGTTTCTCATTCCCTCAGCATGAAATAATAACAGCTTCCAGTGAGGTGCTATAGTTACACCAACGATGCCATTTACAACCCAACATGCTGTTTTTTCAATAAGCGTGACCAACAATTCATCCTAAAAGCTGTTATACCAGACATTTACAAATATTACAATGCTAACAGGCAAATAATATTCATTATAAGCCAACACCTCATAAGTCATAGTGAGTTTGCTGTGCAAAATAACACTTAAATTACTTGGAGATGACACAGTTTACACCACATTCTGATGACTTCAGTTGTCTGCTATTGGTGTTTACATTGAAATGAATAGTTATTATTAATATATAATTTATTTCTATTCTCAAATTTACTCACCTCTTTGAGGGGGTTCATGGGTTTTGTGAAGATGGTTTGCCAGTATGACCACACGAACATTATGAAAAGCACATGATAAACCAGGAGATAAACTACTGTGATACAAAAGAAATATTGAAATCTGATTAAAAAAGATCATTACATCATTAGTGGTGCTCCCTAAGGGAATTGCACATGACTATGGTGAGGGATTATTAAACTTATTAAACTTTGGTGCATAGCATAACTCAATCTGCACTGTTAACTCAAATCATGTGGTTGGTTGAGGAGATGTGTTTTTTTTTACAATCAAGACAAATGATAATACGGGTGAAAATGTCCGATGGACTTACATTAGCATGACTCCAGTCTTCAGTGTCACATGATCATTCAAAAATCATTCAACCATTTATAAACATTCAGAAAAAGCACAAATCATTATAAATATTTGCTCCAATTAAAGGAAAGAAATTTCCATTGAAATTACCTATTAAAAAAATAAAAAATAAAACATTGTAGGAAAAAGCTAACTTACTTTTCTCTCCCATGTTTTCAATAGATTCTGCAGAGGAAAGAAAGAGAAAGAAAAAGGTAACAATGTCACTACAAGTTTGTTAATGCTGTATTTTTTTAATTCTGCACTGGATATTATTATTGTATAAACAGTAGGACTGAAACTCCTTGTGCATTTAGAAGGTCAGCGAGCAGCAGATGGTTCTGATCGCAGTTGCTGGAACTCACGCTGTACAGAGACTCTTGATCAGATGCCCAAATTCACTAGCTCATGATTGCATCTCTTCAACTGGTGCTCTTTCAGGACGATGAGCTATTTTGTGGTGACGAGGTTAAAGATACTAACTATGACCACACAGGAACATGCAGGAAAAAAAAGCTGTTTCAAAATCAAGATTGGACCACACGCACACAGATGACACAGAAGGAGGATTTTGTTTTGCACAGTGTGTTTTTAAAGAAATATTATTTTGAGGTTTGACACATTCTAAGCATATAGGCCAGGGATGGGCAACTTGGGTCCTGGAGGGCCACTGTCCTACAGAGTTTAGCTTCAACCCTAATCAAACACACCTGAACAAGCTTCGGGATTACTAAAAAGTTACAGGCAGGTGATTTTTTCAGGGTTGGAGCTAAACTCTGTAGGACAGTGGCCCTCCAGTACTCAAGTTGCCCATCCCTGATATAGGCCCTTCAATAAATATCTAGTTGTTTAAGTTTACTAAGAATTCAGTGTCCTAAAAACCTCATTAGGTTAGCCTCATCTAATGTGACTTGGGATGCACTACTCTGTCTTCTTTATCCAAAATATGCTCTTTGAAAGATCTGGCAAATAAGAAAAAAAAAAAAAAAAAAAAAAAAAACGAAATCCCAGGATACAATGCATCTATTATTAATTGAGTATAATAGATGCACAGTTTCAGGGGGTGCTTGTGATACGTTTATGATTTTGTAATAACTCACAAAAGGCATGTAAAGAATAACTGCAAGTGTCCAGCAATCACAATATATAGACTGTAATAAGGCCATTATCATCACACCTTATCATACAACCCTCTCAATTCGAGCAATAAAAACTGTCAACAGATGACAAGACACATTATGACCAATTTCAGCAATGAAACCGTTTATTCTCCTGATGACATCAGTGTTGTTTAAGAAATGTGTTTGTTGCTAAACTCAACACGTGCAGCACAAGTGATTTGACAGCAGAAATAGGTCAAGTAGAGATTGGTGAGATTGAGTTTGACAGCTTGGCAGTGAGATTACCTTTGAGACATAAGGATCAGCAGACAGTATGTTTATAACAACCTTTGTCACCATGGGTTGGGTAAAATAAAGATTTACTGAAGCGCTAAAATAAATGCAACGATAGCATAGTAGTATTAACAAGTAAACAGATCTTCTTTTAAACCAGTGGTTCTCAATCTTGATCCTGGGGAGCCACTGCTCTGCACATTTGATATGTCTCCTTTATCTGACACACCCACTTCAGTTAATAGAGCTCTTTCCTAACAAGCTGAATCAAATTAAATGAGGGAGACATACAAACTGTGCAGAGCTGTGGCTCCCCAGGACCAGGATTGAGAACCACTGTTTTAAACTAACACTGTCTGTTACGGTTTTGGGTATTTGCATCATTGTTGCGATGAGCAAACTGCCCTGCTGAAAAATCCATCATAAACCAGCATGAATTCAGTGTTTGTCTAGGCTGATTTAGGCTGATTAGAGCTGGTATAGTTTAGCTGGTCCACCATCACTCCCACTTCCTATGCAGGTAACCAGCAACCAGCATCTCATGCTTGTCCCAGCATGCAAAACATATATGCTTGTGACCGGCAATGCTGCATTTTTCAGCAGGGTATAATCCCATTAAACCCATACAAACTTAATAGCCTTCAATTCATGCTCAAGATCAGACATTAAAGGGATAGTTCAGCCAAAAATGAAAATTCTGTCATTTATTACTCACCCTCATTTCGTTCCAAACCCGTAAGTCTTCGTTCATCTTCAGAATGCAAATGGAGATCTTTTTTATGGAAATTTTTGAGCTTTCTGTCCCTCCATTGACAGCTACGCAACTACAATTGTGATCCTTCAGAAAGTCCATAAAAGATAGTTAAATATGAATTGAGCGGTTTAGTCCAAATTTTCTGAAGAGACTTGATCGCTTACGATAAACCGATTTTAGGCTTTACTCACATATAAACATTGATCAGTGAACACGAACAGAAGCTCAACCAAACATGCTTGACACGCGAGAACAAACCTCTCGCAGAAGCTCAAACATGCTGTGAAACATGAGAAGGAACCTCATTGGTTCTTGCGGAAGCACAAACGAAGCTGCTTGACGCAAGAGAACAAATCTTGTGGGTTCTTGCGGATATAAACATATCAGGGAACATAAACATGAGCTCAACCGAACCAGCTTGACGTGCGAGAACAAACCTCATTGGTTCTTGCGGAAGCTCAAACATGCTGCGAAAAAAGAATGAACCTCATTGGTTCTCGCACATAAAGTGAACATGAACATGTGTGAGTTGATTAATGTTTATATGTGAATAAAAGCCTAAATTCAATCTGTTCGTCATATAAAGTGATAGTGTTTCTTCAGAAAATTGTGGACTACCCCACTCAATTCATATGAATTTGTTTTATGATCTCTTTCTGAACCTTTTGAAGCGCCAAAGTGGTATTTGTGTAGCTGTCTATGGAGGGCCAGAAAGGTCTCAGATTTTATCAAAAAGATCTTCATTTGTGTTCGAAGATGAACAAAAGTCTTATGGGTTTGGAACGACATGAGGGTGAGTAATTAATGACAGATTTTTCAGTTTTTAGTGAACTATCCCTTTAAAACACTTCATGGTTTTTATTCTGTCAGTTCAAGTACAAAGCAAGGGGTGGGGTGCCTGGAGACCCACAGACTGCAGTTCAGCATAAACCAGTATAAACTGCCAGTGGGAACAGCCATTAGAAATGTGTCCTGGCCACTGACACTTTACTCAGTGAAGTCTCCAAGGAACATCACAAAGCAGCTGTTTTATGCACAGATATTTAAACGTCATTTGATGCTATTAAAGGAGTCCAAACACACACACAATTAGTCTTCAGAGAAAAACAGGGCATCCTCATGATCATCCACCATTCAAGAGAATAATAAAGCCTCTTCATGCTGTTTGGGAACATGATAGCAGATGTAATCAAAGGAGTGAATGATGTTAATGTGAACACAAACCTTTGCTTGTTGCGCACATACAAATGACACAGTACATAATAAAGCTTGAAGATGTTTTTAAAGTGCTTAGAGCTCATAATTACAGCAACAAAAGAAGGGGGAGAAATCAAGTTTTGTATGAGGGTCTTAATGGGTAGTTAAAGAGTGATGCCAACCTTTTTCCATACAGTATTGCATATAGGTCAATGGCATGATGCTATTTTTTTGTGGATCTGCAGTATTAAGTTACTCCAAAATATATTAAAATAAAAATACTTGAATACACCTTTTCTAGGAACATATTTGCATTTTCTGGATTATTATTGTTAGTTTATTTATTATTAAAATGCGTGGGGCTTAAAGTCCAAAATGTCTAGGTGGTGTTAACTGTCCTAAGATTGTAATAAAATTCAAAAATGAAAAATATAATAATGTCATAAAAAAAGCAATAAAACAATTGTTTTTTAACATAGTTAATATGTGTATGTGTGTGTGTATACTATGTATACTATATATATATATATATATATATATATATATATATATATATATATATATATATATATATATATATATATATATATATATGAATAGGTGAATTCAGGTCGATTGGGACAAATTTTGCCATTAAGATGACCGGGAAATTGTGTCCCAATCAACCTGAATTCACCGAATTAAAATATATACAGTTTGTGTATATATATATATATATATATATATATATATATATATATATATATATATATAGCCTAATCTTTTTATCATCTCACATGCTTATTAGTCACTGACCAATATTGTTTTTCAGTTTTATCATTAAGATGCAGAGACATGCATAATATTATAATATTAAGGGGCTCTTGTAGGCTCCAGACACAGACATGCGCATATAAAGAGAGCCTGTGGTTAAATAAATTAATCTTAAACAACTTGACACTAATTATGACCCACTCTTAGTCAATCTGTTTATAGGCAAATAGACCCGATCAATATCAGAGATATTGCTATAGTAACAGAAGCAGACATATGCACATGGTCGATAAACCAGGTATTCTTTATTCATTCACACCAACTTCATTCAGAAAGCTGCTTCCAGTCTTACCTATGCAGAGCTGCACTACATACGCGTAGTAGGACCATGCCACGATCAGACTGATGAACAGCACAGGGATCCAGTATAAAACTCTCCAGCAGTCATCGCTGCGCGAGCCCGACGGCGCCATCTTTCTATTAGAAGACCAAAAGTGGTCAAAACGACTAGTTCAGCCTCAGCGATCCCGCACTGCTGTTAAAACAGCATCATGTCTTCCTCTGTGTACAGATGCGGTTCATCTGCTCCTGCATCCTCCGGTTCTCTCCGCTCGCTCTTGTTTGCAGTAGCACATCGGTACCGCCCCTTTCTACAAACTTACATGATGCTCACGCGATGCGGTGGTGTTACTACACTAAAGCATGGCTAGCCTACCACTTTCTATTAAGTCTGCTGTATTTTATTTAGCAAGCTTGTTGAGATTTTCTCTATCTATCTATTAGCTAAATAGCCTATTTGTATTTATACATCTATTTGCTATTGCCTATTTATAATGTCACACCAGCAATGTTAAACAACACATTGTTACACCATCATTTTTTGGCCCGGTTTCACAGACAGGGCTTAGATTATACCAGGATTAGACTTTAGCTCAATTAGGACATTTAAGAAGTTTTTATAAATGTTGCTTAGAGAGAAAAAAACATGCCTTGCATCTGGCAAAACAGTGGCACTGCCCTATATTTTAGGATTTATCAGTGCAAGTTGCTTTCAGTAACAGCTCAAACATCCATTTTAGTCTGGGAATAGGCTTAAACCTTAAACCAAACGTTAAGAGGTCCTTTCTCTTCTGATAAATATTTTGTATCAGTCTAAGCTGGTTTTTGATGGTCTTCAGTCTGGTCTGCTGACTTTTCAGTAGTTAGTGAGAAAATTAGCCTGCAGCCCAGCCAAATAGCTGAAAACCTGCCTGGCCAGGCTGAGAGACCAGTTAAAACCAGCTTTGACTCTTTTCATTGTTACATTGTGCTTGACTAAACAAACATCAACATTAACCCTATAGGTCTAATCTAAAATGTTCATAAACACTTGAGTTTTTTTCTTTTTTAAATCATGGCTCTTTTTTTTTTTTTAAAAAAGGAAGCACACAACAGAAGGATTGACACAAAGTATTAGTTTGATTGTGGTTTTAATTTATTCAAACATTCTAAGCAATCTGAATACTAATGCATAAAAATTAGGCTATACACACAAACTGTAATATGCAATGTACAGATCTAAACCATGGTCTATATTCTGTAAAAAGCATTGAGACCAGAGCTACTTGTCACACGGTTGTCACAAGCTATATTATAATGTTTTAATTAGAGAAAATGGTTCTTTCTTTTTTTGTAGACAAGGCTTTAAAATGTGTATCAGCAAAAATGTTTACTTTTAAAAATAAACATATACCGTGAGAAATATTCACTAGAGTAAAACAAGTGGATTCAGTTTCTGCTTGTTTGTTGTTTTGTCTTCTTCGCAAGATATTTCTTAAAGGAGTGGCAGTGTAAGAAACCCATAAAAGAGGTGGAGAGAGGGATCTGTATGTGTAGCACATTGTGAGATAACTGAGGTCTCATTATTGCTCTGTGCACTCAGCACTGTCAGACCCTGTGTAAGCTGATCTGGGTGGTGGGCAGTGGACAAGCTCAGAGAAACTATGTTAGCAATGTGCTCATTGTAAGGAAAGATTATCTGGCTTATAACTCCTAGAGAAGCAAATAGAACAATGCATTGCCAATACAGCAGGCATTAAAATAAAGCATCAAAATCCCATTTTCTTGACACAAAACAGATCAATAAATAGAATAAATTACTGTACATTCCACCAGAATTCAGCATTTTCCACTTCAACATAGTTCCCTTTAAATTTTTACATTTATGTAGTAATATATCATCATAAATAAAGACACTTTGCAATTCATTAACATAATTTATCTCAAAATGTGGGCACTGGACCGGTTTAAATGCATTAGACCTTTAATAAATAACTTTTTGATTAATAAAAGTATCATGGCTATATGACTATTTCATTAAAGTGTTATCCCTTCTAGTTAACAGCTTTTATAGAGTTAATAAAGTGCCTGCCAAGTAACAAAGCAGTAACTATAGTCCAGAGAGGTAGGATGTGTTAATCTAATTATGGCAGTATTTGTATCGTACAGAGTTTGACACAGGTCAGGTAGCTAATTGCATTGAGTCACTGAGAACTTTAATCCAACTTGAGATAACTTCACTGAGACGTGAGGATGAGGAGGAACAGCGGGACTATCACCTGCACAAATCAAAGACATAACAGGAGAACAGCATATATCAAACTAAATAACTAAATCCAACAAGTGATAGAACAAGACAAGAGAATAGAAATGTAACAGCAGTTTAGTTCATTCAAACTGCATTTACTCTTTTCATACACGCAGAGTAAGTCAAATTGTTTCCTGTTTCATGGTGTGGGTTGGGCTGTATTCTATTACTGTGTTAAGTCTTAATACACTATGTTAGGCTGGTATCTTGTATCTCTGGATAGCAGACATTAATTTTACAGAGTAATCTGATGCTAGAAAAAGAGCTTTGGCTGAATGCTGAGCAGTGCTAGCGCTGTAGTTCAGAATCATTCATTCCACATTCTCCAGGGCAATATCTAGCTAAACCCAAAATGCTGGATACTATCTACAACATTTTTTCCTATTCAGACATAAACTTACCTATTTAGCAGTGAGTTCCTTCTTCATGCAGGCTTTAAAGGATGTGAATCTCTCTTCACCTTTATATCCCTGAGTTTACAATGATAACATGAAGAGAAAATATTTATCATCAACACATTGGTTTTATGTCATCAACATATATTACATATCAACATTATTAATGAAATTAATTGTACTAGTCAATGAGTGAATTGGCAATACATGGCCACTAGATGTCAGCAAAATTGCACCAACAAGAAAATCAACTTTTCTTTAGTTGAAATACAAGGCAACAATATTGGATTTGTATATTCAAAAGTTTGGGGTCAGTAAGATTTTTTTTTTAAAAAAACATCATCTTATGGCCACCCAGGCTGCATTCTTTTGATAAAAATACAGTAAAACAGTAATATTGTAAAATATTATTACACTTTAAAATAACTGTTTTCTATTTTACTATAATTTTAAAATGTAATTTATTCATGTGTTGTCAAAGCTAAATTTCCAGCATCATTACTCCAGTCTCTTCAGTGTCAAATGACAGAAATCATTCTATTTGCAGAAGATTGGCATTTATTTCAAATGGACTTTTTTTAACAATGCAAACATATTTGCTGTCACTTTCAATTAATTTAACGCATCCTTGCCAAACAAACGTATTCATTTCTTTTTTTTTTATCTTGACCCCAGACTTTTGAATGGAAGTGTAATAATACTAACAGTGAAACTAATAGCAACTGTACAGTGATAATGACTAATCTGAATTTGAAGCTAAAATTGTGCTTACATTTTACAGGAATATCTATCCTGTCACAAGCGAGGTGACTGACAGATGATTTGCATAATAAAACAAAGTAAAAAAAAAATGCAATACAATTTTTTGGGAAACAGTTCCCCAGCATATTTACCCAAGAAGAGCCACGATGCAGCCGATCTTTCATTATCCCAATGAACTCCTTGTAGCTTAGATGGTCATCATGGTCCACATCAAAGATCTTGAAAATAGTGTTCACAAGGTGTCTTGACAGCTTCAGGCCAGTGGCCACATAGACCGCACGGGCAAACTCATCTGTGAGCCGAGAGCCAAACATCATTAGCCACAGACTTTGAGGAGTAACTGGATTAAATGAGGCTGTTTACCTTGTCCAATTGGCCGATTTGCATAGTTGTACATTTGCATGGCAATGGCAAAATCCTCTAAGTTGTTGAGGAACTGAAAGAATGACCTAAACTCTTCAAAAGTGATGCCCTAAAAGAAAAGATCAGTGTTAAATCAGTGACTTACAGATGGAATCGTCAATGTTCCTTTAAACAGAAAGCTTTGGGCAATAGGAAGAGATCATTAAGTCAGAGTCTTTATAATAGGATAGAACCTGTGCAGCGAGCTAGTACATAAAATTATGAATTTCAAAAGATAGTCTCAGAATAGCTCTCCCTAAACAAGGCAAGGCATTACGCCTCACTTTCTCAAAAACGAGGGCACCTCGTAAGTGTTTGTGGGAACTTGGAGAGCGATAACAGATCCCAAGAGCCAAGACAGAAAATAGCAAAGTCAAACAATCCCAGCGCACATCTCTCCTGCTCCCGCACCCGATATACACAACTGGAGCTGTCAACACCTTTAGATTGTTTTGTTAAAGGAGAGGTCGGGTAGCTTGTCGACTCTTCTAAAGAAGATTAACCTGATACTTGCATACATCTAAACAAAAGGGGATGTGTCCAAAATAACGCACCGCTAGCAGATTACCCAAAAAGCGGTCCTTTTGATTTCCACTCATCCATTTCCAGGCACTAGACCCACGTCTTTTTATGAAGCCGCTCTTGCAACCAACAACAATTGTTTTACAAATGATCTAATGAGTAATGTGACGCTTAGGTGGTTTTACAAGTTAAGCTGTATTGCAATATCTCTTAACTTAAGAATAAGAACCACTTGTATATCAATGGCCATCCACCAACAGCCTCCTCGAGCAACTGAAAAGACCCCTAACCTTATAATGTGAGGGTCAATGTGCAAAAGGGAAACATAAGAAACAAAAGAAAAAAAGGCACTAACATCGTTCAGATTATAAATATCCTCCACTCTCCGCATCTGTGGTGGTATTTATTTTGCAATGCAATGATTTGAATAGACTCATTTATAATACATGAAAACATGATAAAGGGGTAGAAATATTAGAATACCTCCAATTGTGTTTCTGTACTTCCCAAGCTATCAGGGAACATTCTCAGAACTTTGGTTAACGTTCAACCAAGGTTCAAGGTGAACAAACATTCTTGCAGTAATGTTAATAGAATGCTCGTTCAAAGTTATCTGGGCTTTTAATAACTTTCTCAAAACATTAGCTCAAAAATGCTATTTCAATCATGACAACTCTCGGAATAGTTTTTACATGTTATTGAATATGGCAGTGTTAATGTTTATGGTCTTGGTGGCCTAGATCTGCTATGCTGAAGAGCATGTACTGCCAATAGATACACAGACACGCTGCTGTGAGCATGTAAGTTATGCTGCTGCTGCTGCATGAAAAGACATACATAAAATCATATTGCAGATCTCGGCAGGTGGAGCTGGGGGAGGTGGAAGGTTTCAGAGTTAATCTAATAGCGTGCTGCAGGACCAGCTTACAGCAAACACTGAACCAGACTATTTGAAGAGGCAGCAGAGGCCAAACAGCTTGTGCCATGCGGTAATGATGTGACTGCATGTAAAGGACCTATCAGCCTTTATTTATTGTTCATGGAACAGTTTAGTTGGACGTTAGCCTAACAATCTGTTTAAACATTACCAACTAAGTTCAGATGATGTTGATAAAATTATCAAATTAAAAATTCCCTTGTTTTCCTTAACATTCACATAACCCCCCAAAAAAATTTACATTCAAAATAGTGGATGTTTTGAACTTTCAGAAATAAAGTTTTCATAACTTAAAGGGAACATCAGCTAAACGTTTTTCGGAAAAAGAAAGTGTTTGGCAAATGCAAATTAGCATAAAATCAATCTGAATCTGGTATTGTGGTCCTTGTGTGGAAAGGGTCCTGATTTTTCTGAGTGGTGTGTGTGCGTGTGCGTGTGTGTGTGTGTGTGTCTAGAGCAAGTACTACCTTTTCATCGGGTATGCTTTGACGCACATTCTCAAGGTAGCCTGTAATGTTCTCCACTGTAGTGTAGCGCAGCAGGATACTAGCAAAGTCTTCCTCACTGATGGTGGTCATTCCCTTGGAAAAGCTGAGGAACTCAATCTCAAGGACTTCTGTCTGCAGGTTGTCCATGAATCTGCCGACAGAACGTGAGTGACACAGACACAATGTTAAGAGGAGATGCCATCACTCACTCAGTAGGACACTAGACAAAGTGACTGGACCATCCCAACATGCTTTGATAAGAATACAGCATCCTTAGTGATTCATTTTAATTCCCCTTCAAGGGTTATGCATTATAACATGGCCCCATGTTTTTTGCCTTTTGATTTTTTCATACATATAACAGAAAATTAGTTTAGGATCATGATAGAGTTAATTCACTTAAGACTAGAAGCCTTCAAGACCATGGTCATCAAATCTATCTCTCACCTGTAGAAGTCATCAAAGTTAAGTTCACTTTTGCCCTTTCTTCCAAAGAAATGAACCAGCAGAGTTGTGTCGGTGACATTTTCTGCTGCGTGCTGTGAAAGCAAATTATGAAAACACATTATTCAGCTGTAAGAAACTGAACAAGAGAGCAAAATTTGTTTGAATAAGTGTACACCAAAATAGCGTGATGAGGAAGTGCATCCATAAACATATAACAACATAAGAAAATAACACAGACACAAACACAAACAAATGTAAAATGTACATTTAATTGCCATATAAATGATTGATTAAAAGCAAATGATTCATTTACATCAAATTTGATTATGCTTATATGCCACAGTCGGCCGCTGCCGCTCCTTTACTCATACAGGTCACTGTATTGGACAAATTACAATTGTGGGGTAACGCAGTGCTGTTTTACTTGGTCAAAACAATCATATTAAAAATACATTTGAGTGTGTTGAAAGTTATGTTATAAAGTTACTCTGTGCGTTCGCTCTGTGGCTGGTGTGAGACACTTGTGCACTGCAGTAAGCTACAACGAATATCATATTAATAAAAGCTGGATGAATTCATTTTTAAATATTGTATGGTGGAGAAAATGCTTTAACCATCACACTGACATGAAGTCAAGACACTGACATCATGAAGCAGCCGACATCCTCCCATGCCACGCAAACAACAGGTTGCTCATGCAGAAATCTGCATACCAGATATACCTCAATTCTCTTTTGCAGCAACGTACGTATCTTTACAAAAACAAGAGGCATACTGTATCTGATGGTATTTTTGAAACTTGTACTATCATAACATACTAGATGTACATCTCAATATCCGAGGTTGGTAAATGACTAAAAACAATGTCAAATCCCTTTACTAAGCACCATCATCGAATAAAAATAATTTTAATGAGATGCATGAATAAGGCCAAACATGATGTATTCTTATATGGCTCAGTTACAATTAAATAAATCTTAAGAACTTAAAAATATATATATTAATATTTAACTGTAACAACATGAAGTGTACTGACATTAATGAATCAAAATGACAATAAACAAAAAGAAAAAACAACAACAAAACAAACAATGGGAAGAACCTCACATGGGATGGCGGACAGGGATTGGTCAAGGGAATTATGGGATTCGAACGAGAAAGCAAGTGAGCTCGAGGATACTTGTACCTCCATCAGATCTGAAAAGAGAACTATTCTCGCACCATGCCTTAGAACATCCCAGAAACTTCTGGGTTCAGACTGAGGCTGCTCTTTTTTAAGTACCTGCATATTAAAGGTGAAAATATTAAAGACTTAACAATACTCGCCAAAAATTCAGACAATGCAGTGAAAGACTAATAATACACATGCAAAACCATCTGAAGTAATGCAAAGCAATGTTGAGGAAATGTTAAGCAGCACAAAAAAAATTTAAACAGTGATAGTAATAAGAACCATTATTAATAATTGAGTTCCAATCATAAGTGATAATAGTTGAGCAGCAAATCAGCATATTAGAATAATCTCTGTGAAACTGAAGACTGGAGTTATGATGCTGAAAATTCAGATTTGCCATCAATGGAATAATTAAAATATATTAAAAAAAGAAAACAGTTCTGTTAAATTGTAATAATTTTTCACAATATTCCTGTTTTCACAATATTCAAAATACAACTGTATTTTAAATCAAATAAATGCAGCCTTGGTGGGACTTTTTTCAAAAGCATTAAAAAAAAATATTCCAACGTGACATTGGTGCTTCAGTCATTTTATAGTGCATTCTGATAACTGTTTGATTTACTGAATTAAACAAGTTATGTCCTTGCAGTGGATTGTGATCAGTATTTTTTTTTAAATCAGTACTATAGTTTATTGTGGTTAAAACTTTGACTGCACTGAGCTTAAAAAGCTCCACATCTCTCTTGTTTGGTGTGGAAACGATTTCAGCTGTAACTCTTTAGTGGCACAAAACTTCATGGTCAAGCCATCACAAGAAGTAACCCAAACCCAAATACCACTCTTCAAGTAACTGTAAAAATAAAACATGGGGGTCCAGGGAGAGCTGCCATTCTTCAGGTGAGGGCCTTTTAACGTGATTCTGTGAGACCATTCCTTGGCAAAAAAAAAAAAGCTCCTGACAGTAGACAAGCAACATAAATCATCTGTTGTAGTCTCTGGATGATTTTTCTGCTTTCTAGACAATAGAGCTGCATTTCAGACTGCGTCTGACTGAGCCCCATTAGCCCCATTGTCCCTCTTCTCTGGAGGTGAGCCATGCGTGAGGGTCACTCTGTTACGCCCTATCCAAACATTTCAGTATAATAATATTGCTTCCTGACTGTCTGAAAGAAGCCATTGAATGTGGATGCAACCCTTCTGGTTTATTGAGCACTATATAGGGTGTAGCTGCATAAACATTAGTGGTTAGGACGGACATGCACAGTTGTTGTTGACCATGACTGTACAAATTCAATCAAGCACCAACCACATTAACCGCCATGCTAAGAACACACGTCGAAGTCATGCTCATAAGGATTCTTTAGTATACAGTATACATACATTGCTGCTGACAGATCCTTGATATCCATACAGTTCCACACTCTCACACAGCCAAGATAATGATAGCATGCAAAACAGGATAAGATCAAATCAAATCACCATTCAGCATTTGTCATATTTCACTTTGTGGATTGTGAAAGACAATGAACTCTCAAAGCGTTTTCAAAACATCAATCTGTAACAATCAGCATTTCCCCAGCATGAGAGATAAGAGACTCATTGTTGTTTTGTATTCATGTACATTCGTTCAAATGAACATTATGCATGAATCATTCATCTCTCAATTTTAAATGCGAATTAAAACATGCAACAATAAAATCTCAGAGTAAATGAAATCAATGGCTATTCATGGAATTCTATTCCAACATAGGTGTTCAAATATTACAGGAATAATTCATCTGAAATGTCTTCCATAAAACACAAAAGGAGACACGTAGAGCAAATTATCGATAGATAGAGCAGGTAATTTAGAACAATTTATTGCTATATTACTCATTATTAATGATTAATTAGTAAATATTAAATGAAAGCAAATGCAATAAAAGTGGTGGCAATGGTCTCTTCCCCCAAACAAATCATTCAGAATTCTTGACATTTAATACACATCGGCCTGGTTTCACAAACAGGGTATAGATTAAAGGGATAGTTCACTTTGAAATTAATTTTTGGTATGTTTTAGCTTACCTCAAGGGCATCCAAGATGTAGGTGTCTTTGTTTCCGCAGTAGTTTCAATTTTGATATTTTTAGGTCAAACCGTTCTTGTCTGTCAGTCATATAATGCAGGTCTATGGTCACCACTTCAAAGAGCATGCACAGAGAAGTCCAAATTAAACATGATTTAATTACTCGTAAATGTAAGTACACATTGATGGCCTAAGACACGAAACGAGCGGTTTGTGTGAGAAAACGAACAGTATTTATATCGTTTTTACCTCTTCCAACCAGTGGCGTAGCCACGAGGGGGCCTGGGTGGGCCTAGACCCCCTCATTTACATGTCCGGCCCCCTTAGATTTCTGATTGCTTAAAAAAACAAAAAAAACATTTAGGAGGCAAAATATTTTTTTAGTGATTGTGAATTACACTGCGCAAACCAAAGTAATACCCACCGGATGAAGAAGGGGTTCCTCTCAGTCTCCACAGTACATAAAATATTTGTTTTATTTTATTTTATTTTATTTTTCGTGTTCGCATGAAGGAAAAAACAATGTTATGGACGTGTTTTAGTGGAAAACAAAAAAAAGCTCTGAAAGCGCACTAAAAGATGCTTTAAAACTTTCACAGACACATCAAACAGAAAGCACAAAACATTTCTTTTACCTGAATTTCGTTTTGTATTAATTGTATCTTAATTTTAATCAATGTTTCATCAACCAATTGCCTGGATTTAATAAATAAGAAGTAAATATAGCAGACGATGTAGGCTATAAGAAACGGAGGCGCCGGCGCGTGAACTGGAGCGGGTCTCATAAATGAACAGAAACTCAGCATATAAGGTAGTCTACTTGCCTCACATGTCTACTTTTAAACAGAACAATTTAAAACGAAAGAAAACAGACTACAGACTGCTCTCTGCTTATGCAATCCTTATGAAATGTGCATTTCTCTAATTCTCTCTGGCGCGTTCACATACTGAAGATCGCGAGTCAGCATCGTCAACTCTTCATCTTAGCCGACAAAGAAAACACTTGTTTATTAATAAACAATTAAAATACCTAATTGCTATATTTTACATATTCAAAATCATTACTTTTGCCGGTTCTTTGTGACAGCTTTTAGGTGCTTTATTGGCAGCGCCTCCTTACATTAGAGTCGCCACCGCATCACCAGAATAGGCATGTATAGGCTATATAAAATTCTGGCTATAGCCTAAATATATATATGTTGCCCCCTCATTTAAAGACGGGACCCCCCAAAAATAAAATTCTGGCTACGCCCCTGCTTCCAACCACAGCCACGTCCAAGTGATCTGAGGGCGCGGGCGCTTCGGTCTGCGCAAGCGCCGGAGTGATCTCTCGCGCATGTACGCCACTCATTGTTTCCATGGAGATTTCGGAAGTGTTACCTTTCACTGTGAAGATCTAAACATACTTGGTATTTAGATATACAGGAAATCGCAATGGAAGACGATTTCGATATATCAACAGACAACGTTGAATTTTTTTCGCAACCGCGCGAGAGATCACTTCCGGCGCTTTCCGCCGTTTGCGCAGACCGAAGCCCCCCCCCCCCTGCCATCAGATCTCTTGGACGTGGCTGTGGTTACAAGAGGTAAAAACGATATAAATACTGTTCGTTTTCTCAAACAAACCGCTCGTTTCGTGTCTTAGTAGTGATGGCAAAATGAGGCTTCCTGGACCACTGAGACCTCGCAGTCCTTTGCTTCACCCAAAGGTTCATTACTCGAAGCTTCATTCAGCATTGCTCACTAGTGACACCTAGCTACTGTACAAAGAAATTAATTCTGAACCAATGACCTGCGCAGGCTTATGATGTCCGTATATTTTTGACTATGTAACCCCCTAGAGGGCCTTCTCTATATGTGCTTGTAATTTGTCATTCAGGTGTTTTTAATTAGCATCTATAAAAGAGGAAATTGTTTGATTGAAAAACATACCCTGAAGAAGGCTGTTTGTGCCGCTACGCGTGGGTTGTTTTTTCCCCCATGTTTTTTAAATGTTCTACTATGAAATAGCCAGTCAAATAAAGGCTTTTTATCAATTCCTAAGAAGAGTGCCTTGAATTTCCTTCTACTACATGTCATTGAATTCCCAACCTTTTTGGAAATCCTTGAGCACCCTGGACACTTTTTTTCCTATTCCCATGCATCTTTCTCTGTCTGAATTTACTTGTGCAGGGACAACTGTCACACACACAGATAATTCATTATTCATAAATTAGTGACAGTGGCAGTATGACACTGTGTTGAGTGCAGTGCTTATGGTGGAGGGAGTTTTATTGAGAAACAAAAAATGTTTCAAGTGTGTTGGGGTTTAGACGATTCCCCTTTTTGGACAAAACCTCTCCAGCCTTGGAAAAGATGCTTTCACAAGGAACAGAGGATGCAGGGGAACATAAAAATGCCAGTGCCCGCTGGTATAAATGAGGATACTGATGCTTCGGTTGAGCCCAGACGGGGGAGGATCTCCTTCTTCTTGCTGGCTCCATTACCAGGAAAAAGGAAGAGTCGCAAAAAGCAAACAAATCCAAAAGGGCAATCCAAAACAAAAAGCAGTCCAGTCCAGATCCAAAAATCCAAAGCAATCCAAATAATGTTATCTTATTAATATAACAAGACTATAATATAATTATTAATAACAATATACTATAAGTATGTAATAATATACAGCCCTAACACATATATGACACAATAACGACAATGAGAGTTCTCTCACTCTCTGACACTATACACCTGCTTCTACTACTCCTGCAACACCCAGAAGGTGGCGCGAGTTTCGAACCCCCTTTATCCGGAAGCGACACTCAGACTGAACCGATGACGTATCCACACAAACCGAGGCCTCGTTTGTCATTAGTCACGCGATTTTCACGTTAACAACACAAGCCTCGAATCGCGGCTTCACCACACCCATTTTCTCTCGACACAAGCTCCGACGCCTCGGTTCAAATGTCACATCACTATGTCTTAGGCCAACAATGTGTACTTACATTTACGAGTCATTAAATCATGTTTAATTTGGACTTCTCTGTCATGCTCTTTGAAGTGGTGACCATAGACCTGCATTATATGACTGACAGACAAGAACGGTTTGACCTAAAAATATCAAAATTGAAACTACTGCGGAAACAAAGACACCTACATCTTGGATGCCCTTGAGGTAAGCTAAAACATACCAAAAATTAATTTCAAAGTGAACTATCCCTTTAAGCCAGGATTAGACTTTAGTTCAATTAGGACTCTTTAAGATATGTCAGTGCAAGTTGCTTTCAGTTACAACAGCTCAAACATGCAATTTAGTCTGGGACTAGCTTAAGCCTTGTCTGTGAATCCGGGGGATGGACTGGATTGGAAGAGAGCAGTGTGAACATTCTTCGAAACCTCTCCTTTGGTGTTACACAGGTAAGAAAGAACTATGGGTTTGGTACAGAATTTTTATTTTTTGGGTGAACTATTTATCACTTTCAAATAAACTGCACATCGATTCAAGATATGGCAAGTGGCAACAGAATATGCTCATGCGACTGTAAAATTTAAAAAAAATACTGTTTTTCTTACCAGTTGAGATGAACTGTCAGGATCTCCTCCTCGCTCTTTTTTCTTTTCCTTTTTCTTGCGGAATATGTCCTCTAACTAAATGTAAAAAAGCAGAACTTTATCTTTACGCATGCTGACATTCAAATTAATAAAAACAACAACAAAAACAACCATACCACCATGAATTCTCTCCTGTCCACCATTTCATTGCCATCTGCATCAAACATGTTGAAAGCTATTTTAAAACCTGCATGTGGCTCTAGAAGACAAAAGAAAGACATAATATGAGGGACATCAATACATCCTTCCTCGTGCATCTATACTTTTTGTGCAAAACAAGCGTGGAGAATTACCTAAAGACAAACTTACTTGTCAAAATGCAAAGCAGAAACAGATACTCTGTGTAAGCGATGACACCTGAAAAACAGTACATAAACATTTCCTTTTAAGCTTGTGTTCCAACATCCCAGAACCTGCCTTCAAAATATATTTTACTATCAAATGTCATTTTAAACTAGACGTCCTTTCTTCTTTTACATTGATAAGATCTAAGAGGATCCTGTTCTTTACTCTTGTTTGGTGTTCTCTTTGCACAAACAGAGACGTTAAAACGTAAAGTAACAAGGCTGGACACAAACCCAAACAAAATTAGACCAGGCCACTGGCTCCTGAGTTCCCCTCTGTTTATTTTCCTAGGTGTAAAACATTCTCAAGTGATCTGTAACTGATTGCAGACGCCTGATGTGGGTTTGTTTCCCTTTTTTAGGTCTGTTAGTCCTTTGTTGTGTGGGAGGAGAAGAAAGGAAGAGCAACTGTCAGTCAGGTCTCTGTCGGGGAGAATTTAGGGAGAATTGTTCCTGCCACTGAAAGCATTCCCAAGCTTTTGTTTAAGGAGATGATAGTGACTTGGACACAGATAGTTCAGAAGGGCTTCTTTGAGTGCTGTGGGAAAAGGACTTTGGAATGTTTAAGGAAAAGGATAAAGAAAGGTGTGTGTAAAACATAATAGAGAAGATACATTTTCACAGGCCACCCTGATCCTTGATGTATCTGGTTGATTGATTCAACACCAGTTTATATTTGTATTTAACTAAGCCTGGGAATTGAATGTTTTCATTTAATATAATTAATTATATAAAAAATAATTAATTCATTTAATAATTTATTTATAATGAGCAGCAAACCGGGATATTAAAATGATTTCTGAAGGATCATGTGACTCTGAGGACTGGAGTAATGATGCTGAAAATTCAGCTTTGCATTACAGGAATATTACATTTTAAAATACGTATTTAAATATATTACAATTATATTCAATTATATATTCAATTAAATGAACCCTTAGTGACCATAAGATTAAAAAAAATGTTAAATCCTAAATGGTATCTTTTTTTAAACGGTAGTGCATATGGGGCTGTGAATTTATTATTATAATTGTTGACAAAAATAAAATATAATATATTAATGGTATTCTTTATATTTTTTCGTTCTGTATTATACAATTATTTAAAAACTAAATTATATTACTTATTTTTATAGATACATTTTACCTTTTTTCGCATTATTTATATTTTAAAAATAGATTTTTGAACTTCAATTATAAAATAATAGGATTAACAAATGCATTTAATCATGACCCTAGACTTGTAAGTCAATGCCATTGAGCAATTAAAGCCAGAACTACAAATTTGCCACCATAGCATCCACCAAGCATCTCCATCGAACAAACAGAACTGAAGTCTGTCCACCATTTCAGCTACTTGGGGTGCATGATCCCGTCTGATGACAAGATCGACAAAGAAGTTGACAACAGGCTGGCCAAGGCAAACAGTGCATTCAGCAGACTATACGGACGCGTCTGGAACAACAACAACCTTAAAAAAGACACGAAGGTCAGTGTATACAAAGCTGTTGTGCTGGCCACTCTCCTGTATGGTGCAGAGTCCTGGGTCACGTACCGTCATCACCTGAGACTCCTCGAGCGTTTCCATCAGCGCTGCCTCTGCACAATCCTAAAACATTCATTGAAGTGACTTCGTCGCCAAAACTGAAGTCCTCGTGTCAGCGGAGGGCACTAGCATCGAGGCCATGGTCCTCAAGGTACAACTTCCCTGGGCAGGGCACGTCTCCAGGATGGAGAACCACCGCCTAAGATCGTGCTGTACGGCGAACTGTCCTCTGGCTACCGCAACATCGGGGCACCACGAAAGTGGTTCAAAGTCTCCCTGAAGAAGTCCCTCGCTGCTTGCTGCATCGATCACCGTCAGTGGGCAACCAAGCAGCTAATCGCGACTCCTGGTGGCACACAGGTGGCACAGGCCACCTCCCTCTTTGAAGATACCCGCAGGGCCAGTATGGAGGACATAAGGACAGGAAGGAAGAACCGTGTCCCCTCAGCACCCATCCTGGACCAGACCTTTACCTGTAGTCGTTGTGGCAGGACCTGCCTGTCCCGCATAGGCTTCGTCAGCCACCAGCGTGCCTGTAGAAGACGTGGATGTCCATCCTAAATCTTTGTTCGCAAAGCCAAGCCATGATTCATTCCAGAGATTCGAGTCATTGAATAATTCATTCAACCCGATTTTTAAAAAGAAATCATTCAGATTAATTATAATTAATAACATTTTAAACAGACTGCATGATTAAACATTTTATCAGAACCTCTAGTAAATTACATATTAATTTTCTTTAGTTGTCTGTTCGTGGGAGAATCGTGGCAGAATCGTGGGAGAATAGTGATCTCTGTTTTAAAAAACAAAAAATTTGATTCACAATTTATCCTGAATCTTGCGGCTCTAGTCTATTTAGTGCTTTACGTATCTGCTACAACGTCTTTGGATTATCTTCATTCGGGGGCTTTACACAGCAATTCAACATATTCATATGTGTGATTCATATCATGCAATTAATTCACTTATGTTTTTCAATTGATTGCCCTATGTATATCTACACCATACAAAACTGAGTCGAGACTTGTGCATTTAGTCTTTTAGGATCCCAGGCAGGTTTCATTAGACCCACACAGCTTTACTCTTGCAGAAAGAAATCCAGCCCAAGAGCTCAAACATTTGTTAGAACACAAAGAATTCCACAGAAACAATTGATATAGAGTGTCAGTGATGGAGATGTAATCCAACGCCATTCTTAGGATTCATACTGTCCAGAGTGATACAGGGCTGCCACTAGGACAAGTCTCAACATTGCAAAGTTCAAACAGCTCTTTTCATTTTCTGAAGTAAGGCTTTGTTCACAGATCAAGCCTATCTTCTTTTTTTTTTTTTTACCTAAGTGCAGCTTTAACATTTAACAACCGGATTAAAAGCCCAAACCCAGGCACTGGCACTCAAGGAAAGCAATGGAATAGCATACACTGTGTGGAGTGTTTTAGTGTTTTAAGTGTAAGAAAGAACACTACAAGGAAAGTATTGTTAGCATCTGGGAAATCCCCACACATGAAAATATATTTGTCTCATAAATTAAATGAATATTCTTCTTCTTTTTCTAAACCCTTATTTCTGTGTGAAAATATTTTAAAATGTTATTTATTCCTGATGCAAAGCTGAATTTTCAGCATCATTACTCTTGTCTTCAGTGTCACATGATCCTTCAGAAATCATTCTAATATGCTGATTTGCAGCTCAAAAAAAACATTTCGTATTAATTACTGAAGTTTTTGTACTTTTTTTCATGATTCTTTTGATGGAATAGGAAGTTCAAAAGAACAGGATTTATTTCAAATGGAAATGTTTTGTAACATTATAAATGTATTTAGTCTATTTAGATTGATGTTTTGCTCAATTTAATGCATCCTTGATGAATACATTTTTTTTTAATAAAGCAATAAGCCCCGTGAAGCCGTGTTTTACAGTGAATTTAGAACAGCTAAGGGGCGTTGTTAGGCACGACGTGGAGCGGAGTGTCATTTTTAGAATTCTTGCAATAATATAAATTATTGTTAATATGTGAAGTACTATAAGCAAACATTGCTTTTTCTTAAATCAAGTCTAAAAACTAAGATCTCGGGGCAATATGAAGGTGGATAATTTGTGGATTAAGGTGAGTGCATGATTATTTTCTATTCAAAACAACATACCACATGTTATGCACTGGGTGTTATTTGTCACCTTCCTATCTGTGATTATCCCAGAGCAAAGTCACAGTAATGTCAGACTGATTGAAAGATAAGACCATTTACAGCCTGTGCACTCTTCTTCCGCATGAGGCCAAGTTTCAGGATCCCGATTGTTTCATAACACCATGTATGTGGGTGGTCTAAGCATCTGCACACTCTAACAACTGTATCCTAATTGTACCTATAATCACAATATCTGTTAATTAGAGATGTTTCGGCTTTATGCACATCATTCATAATTTGCCCATAATTAGCTCAGTAGAATGCTAGCCACACAAGTGGCACTTTGAAAGCAGATCCTCTTTAAATCAAGTTGCCTGGAGGGATTTACTATTGTAAACAATGATCAAATGACAAAGCAAACAACACTGCATTATACAATGCAAATTGATATACATATCATGATTATTAGGTCTCACCTCTTTCACGCTGGTTTCGGAACAGACGGGAGGATCCTTTCCAAACTGGTGGCGTATCTGACAGAATCTTGTCTAGATCCTTTCAAAAAAGCACATATACTCAGGATCATTCAGATTTTTTAAACTCAAGATAAATATTTATCAAACAAAAGAAAAACATGATCAAAACCTGTTTTGTGAGGGATCTCCAAAACCTCTTTTCTAAAAATAAAAAAGAGAGATTTATAAGAATAAGTGGTATTGTCAAACCCATTTCTAAATAAAAGCTGACAAAAAATTGGGTCACAAGCGTTACACTGTCTACAACAATTCTGTGTGAATGACAAATTTGTACTTCAAAAAATTTAAGTTCAAACACTGACAAAATACAGAAAATCTGTTGCTGTCTTTTTGTAGAGTAGGCCTGCGTCGTTGAGGTTGAAACGATACTGTTAAGAAGACACACTGAAATATTTTGACTGGTTGAAACTGTTTCACCTTTCTCAGCAGTTTGACTATACCACACATGCCTAAAATACACTTTCATGCAATTTCATTATAGAAATTAAAATTAAAATAACTTTTAAAGGAAAAAAATGTTGGTATAAAATCCAAACCACTGTATGGTTTAAATATAAGCTGTAGCTTCTGTTTATATAATGCACTGAAAGTGTATTTTACAGCCATAGCATAAAGCCATAAATACCACTATTCGTTCCGTCATGCATATGCCATTAAAGATGGTGACGCAATGTTTGCCTGCCATATTAGAGTTCACATTTTATTCCTGTCTGCACATTCCAGGAAGTCCAAGTTTCAGATAGCAGCAAACATGACTGGTTGAAACTCAACCCCCATACAAGTATAGCTGGGTCGTGAACAGCATATCAACTCTACCATCTGGACCGATCTCAGTGCCGTTCCCGTTTATTTGAGACGAAAACTTAATGTCTTCGGTTTAGCAGAGATCTACTGTATCTGACACACACGTTTAAAAGTTGTCTATCAGCTGCTTTCAGATTTTGGTTACAGAAATAGGTCATAAATGTGATGCTGGCGGAGAGAGATTACTATCTTCATGCAGGTGTTACGGCTACATGTGTTGATTTTATGCCTGCAGGGTTACTTGCTTGCTTTTAAGATGGAAAGGTTACCTTACTAAAGGTTATACCTTACTATCCATTTTATTACTAAGATCTGTAATAAAATGGATAGTTCACCCAAAATGCTGTCGTTATTTACTCATGCTCAAGTCATGCTGTAAGAAAAAATCCACACAAGGAGGAATAAAAGAAGAAATTTAGAAGAATATGTAACTCATATTTGCTTTTGAGTCTGATTTTTTAATGAATCAGTTTGACATCTGTAAATGATTCATTCACAAATTTGTGGTTCATAGCCATCGCTACTTTTCTTTTATGATGCTTTTGCATTCTTTTGAAGCTTGAATGCTCCATTGAAGGCAGGTTTGGAAGAACATGATGGTGAGCAAATGATGAGAGAATTTTTACTTTTGGGTGAATTAATCCTTTAAACTAAGATTAAGTCAATAGGAGGGCGTCCTTAGTCTACAGTTACACAATCATATGTTGAGTTCATATATTCTGCTAAGGAAGATGAACTGTTTGTGTAACTCACTCTTTGGTTCGCTCATAGTGACAGACTCAATGAAGTCGAGGGGTGTCATGTAAAGCTGTCCGTCATACTCCATTGAGCTGAAGAGCCTGAACCTGTGCTCATGGGCTGACATAAACACCTCTTCATCTTCAGCAGACACACTGGCCTATAATCAAACAAATACACATAAATACAAGATAAGAAGAGCGTGACATTGAAGAAAGTGCTACCTATCTTTTTCCTTTCCTCCCTGTTTTTAATTTCACTACTGTTCCAGTACAAAAACATGGACAAAAACATCCACAAGCAGATATATCACGGGCTAAACTCACTAGGACAGTGTTCTTCTCACTCTACGGTGGCCAGCGGCCAGGCCATGGGCACTGTGCAAACACCCTGGGAATGTGTGCCCTGCTACTTATTACCCCCATCAAATGTCCTCCCGGCTGCCAAGCTGCAGTGTCCGGTTACCTTAACCCTGGATTCCTGTGTCTCAATCCACAAGTCAAGGTTATGTCCAACCAAAGCAGATATGGGTACAAAAACAAAAGGGAACATTGCAGAGAGATTCACACAAGACTGATTTAATGATCAATCTGAAAAAATTCTGATGCTTTTCGACAACAGTCATACCAAGGGTATATGTTCCCCTTTTGCTTTGTTAAACATATAAAATAAACAAAAATAATAAATTAATTTAACTAATTGTGATTAATCTCATATATTTATAGCTCCCTTTTAAGGAAAGAAAAAAATATGTGTGTAATGTGTGCAAAAAATATGGAAAAAGTCCTGTGCAAATATGTATACCGTATTACAAAGGACTTTGAACTTGTTTTGTTCTTCTAATTTTTATGTAATGTGTGCAAGTCATGCATTTGTATGGATGATATTTGTAGCTGAATATAGTTTTTTTTTTTATTGGTTGTTTTTCTGTCTAAAAGTGACTTTAATAACAGTAATTTAAAAAATCACATCAAGCACAACATGAGTCTAAGAAACATATTGTGGTTTAGGAAACACTGATCTAATTCACTGTACAACAAATCTGGCTGAAAGACAAATGCAAAATAAGATTTTGACAGGAGAAAAGGTTGTTGGTTGAATTTGCATGCCTAGTAAAATGTTTTTAAAAAAGTCAGTAGCCTACTAAGCATGCAAAACACATCCAATCTCCAATATGTCCAATCGTAGGCTATCTATAAAGTTCCAATATTTCTGTTATAAGTAGTTTCATAGAATCATAGTGCATCATCACCTGACTAATGAACTGAGACACTGAATTCAGCACCTCTCTGGTGGAGAGCGACTGTTTTGGTGACACATGAAATCCACCGATTTTAAGTGTTTAGGAATAACAAAAACCGAGATGCTATAGTAATATACCATGTAAACACCACAAACGTAAACACTGCAGAATGTACTAAAATGTAGATATAGCTTACCTGCTCTTCTGCAGCCACTGCTGGGAGCGGAGAAATCAATGCGCGCAGACTCGCTGCGTGTCCCCGATCCGGACTCGAAATGTGCTGGTAGTAAACAACAGCGAATCCACCGAGAGTGATACACACCCCTGTCCCTACGTGTCTCAGAACTGTTCTTTCCCTCAACGTTTGTCTGCTGTTAAAATTAAGGTTTAACCCGTTTGTTAAGCTGGTGAACTTGTTTCGAAGTGCCAGAACCCGACGTACGGCGGCCATCATGACTGCGTCACCGTCGCGGAGAGAGGAGAGGAGAGGAGACTGCGCTCACTCATCGCGAGATGCGACCTCGCTACATCACATCGTGCAGAAACACATTACCAGCTGTATTTGCAGTCATTTATCCTTTCCATTAGGGTCATGGTTAGAATTCGTTTTTAAAGCCCTCAGATCTCAAAATGTTATATTTTAAAATAGCGTTTTGAGAAGACGTCCATCAAAAAGTGGTTATTTTTTTTCATTTCATCGTCGCTTTTTCATTCTTAAAATTTGACCAGGTAACCAGTTCCAGCTAAAATACTGTAGGCCTAAGAGCTGTAGATTTGATCTTCAACTTCTGTAATTAAGTGTTTTTTTGTGACCGTGTTTCTCAAACTTTGATATAATAGGCAAATTCCCATATTTACCAACAAAAAAAAAAATTAATGTAGAATATAACTTTAAAAAAACTAAATTGTAGCTACAAATTAATGCCAAGTCATATTAACCTGTTTAACAAACAAGTATGGCCTTTCCCATCATTACACTATCCTAACGCACAAAAAAAGTTGCTGCCTTAAATTTTAAGTCAAGTCAAGTCATCTTCATTTATATAGCGCTTTTAACAATAGATTGTTCCAAAGCAGCTTTACAGAGATAAACATATACTTTAAGGTAACAGGGATTGTTTTGGCTTTATAGCGGTTCTTGAATGTTATTTCCAGCTAAAGTTAGTTTTGATTGATTCACCTCCATTGAAATGATCATTTGTTATTAAATTAGGGGCCACTAAGACGACGCCGTTCTCTCTAAACAGACTTTAAACGCGAACCTGACTGCGTTCACATGCGCATTAAGAATTGATTCTATAGTTATGTAGGCCTACTTTTGAAAATATGTGCGCAGGTTTTAAGATTTTAAGTACAATCAACTTGGATGTTTAAGTTATTTCTACTTCAATTAAACTGACTTGAAATTATTTGATTCTTGTCTTATTTTAAAAAGTCGAAAATTGCTTTACTTATTTTGACGAGTAAAAGCAATGCAAAAACATATGTTGTCATAACTTAATATATAATATAATATTTAACCCAAAACAAACCCTATATTAAAATCGTGACAACTGGCTGCTTTCCTCCTGCTTGTGAGGTAGCCTACATTTGGTGCCCACGATGTATGCAAAACCTGGCCCTCACAAACACAGGCATAAAGAAAACACAGACAACTGTGATTGTGCGCAAAAACTCAAGGCTGGACCAACCCGATGTCCCGCCCACAGAAGCCCGAGCTCTGCACCTGCCCCGCGCGCGCAGCAGCCACTCACTGCGCAAAGCACTTCCCACAACAACACATACCTGCTGCCTCAATACCTGCTGCACATTTATTCATGTCAGAAAGCACCACCGGCCACCATGTGGACGAGGCATGAGAGCAGAAATTAAAGGACTTGTCTGAAGTCAGTTATTTCCAGTTACTGTTTCTTCCCCACTGGATATGTCTGTATAATCCACTGGAGTCAAGTGATATTCCATATGCGCTCAGCATGGATCCACTACAAATGACGTGCTCGCATGGAAATTATTCGTCGTAACGAATAGCTTTGGACGATTGCTTCACCGTATTCATCTAGATCAAGTTTATCTGAGCGCTCTTGCTGGATTGGAGGTTTGTAACTGCAGCTATGGGAGAGATCGGGACGTTTTTACAGAGCCTGGAGGGTTTCGGACAGGTCGGATCACAGTTCTTTCTGCCACCTCTAGGAGAAAACCTCGGGCTGTTGAATGATCATTTAGTTCCAGCAGAGAGACTGTCACGGAGCACCTCCGCAGATTTAACGCACTTGAAAGGGATCCTGCGGAGAAGACAGTTGTACTGCAGGACTGGATTTCACCTTGAAATACTCCCGGATGGCAGTGTGCAGGGCACGAGAAAGGACCACAGTCGTTTCGGTAATTTCCTTATTCATTTCCAGCTTGTTAGATTTGTTTAAACAGAAACTGAATCACGGTATGAACTGAATAGCTCTGTGACTGTACACTTTTAAAAATAGAGGTTCACCATTTTTTTATAGTTCTTATTGAGCAACTTACATAGAACATAGAACTTGTATATCTACGTTCTGGTCCCTGTTAAAGAACCCAAACATTCAATATCTTGAATATGAAGTACCTAAAGTGTAATAACAGATGAAAAAAAATAGTAGATCACTAGTAAATAACTCTTCACAGCAAAAAGAAATGTATTATTATTAATTCAGTAATATATATATATATATATATATATATATATATATATATATATATATATATATATATATATATATATATATATTTACTTTATAATAACTATATAATAGTCTTTGAAGTATAGAGATGAATAATGCATTGCAGTTCAACTTTTTCACAATATGTGATGAGGGTTTAGACTTCAAAGAACATCTCCTGAACAATTGATTTGTTCTTCTCCAGGTATTTTGGAATTCATAAGCCTTGCTGTTGGACTAATAAGCATCCGTGGAGTGGACAGTGGTCTCTACCTCGGGATGAACGACAAGGGAGAACTTTATGGCTCTGTAAGCAGACTTTTACCCAGTTTTGACTTTTTCAGATCTTGTCTTATCACCAAGAATGATCCTTCACAATTTTTGTTCTTATTAAAGCCCAGTAGATGTCATATATGTTGTATCATATTGACCACCTCTCTTTCTCTCCATGTTATGAGCTTTGAGGAAACTGCATGAATTAGTTCACCAACATGTTTTTTGTTTCTTAGGAGAAACTCTCAGCAGAATGTGTCTTCCGTGAGCAGTTTGAGGAGAACTGGTACAACACATACTCTTCTAATCTCTATAAGCACGGGGAGAGAGGAGCACGGTATTTCGTGGCTCTCAACAAGGACGGCACTCCACGCGATGGGACAAAATCAAGGAGACATCAAAAGTTCACTCACTTTCTTCCAAGACCGGTGGACCCTGAAAAAGTTCCAGAACTTTACAAAGAGGTGCTTGGACACAGTTGAGACCATCTGTCACCGTTATCGGGTGAGAGAGATGCCCAGTTTCTTCTCTACGTGAGGAGGAGATGATAATGTTTGGCCACAGCATCCAAACATGAGATCTGCTCTGGAAATGCACTGGCCAGTACTGATGGTGAAGACAACAGTCTCAAAAGACTCCCAAAGTGTGAAAGTCAAGCTGCATTTGGTGTCTCTGTTGCTGACGAGTAACCATGAAAACCAAATCTGAGGGTTTTGGAGGTTTTAAACATGGTGCTGCTTTGCTCTGGAAATATTCAATATGGGTTAAGAAGGACTTGAAGGAACAATGCTTACGTGATGCTCAGAGATGACAGAACTGGGACAGTGGAGAACAGGAGATGCCATCTCACACGATGTTATTTATACAGTTCTTGATTCACATATTTATTGTATGTATTTATTTATTTGGAAATATAAATATATATTTTTACATCTAAAAGTAGATTTTTTTTATATTATACCAAACAGTAGAAGGTGCTTTGAAATAGTGGCAAAGCTGTTCTTTTTCATATGACGGAAACTGTAAAACGTACTTATTGTCACTGCTATGCTATTACGGAGGGCGAGAAAGTGATTTACTATTACAAATGTATGAAGAACACCCTGAGACTCTGTGATTTTATTAGATTTGTTTCAAGCACGATTTCCCAAGATGGCATGATGCACAGTACATTTTACAGGCCATTAAATCAAGTATTATCATAAAAAAAGCTAGTTGTTTGATATTGAAATTTGAAATGATTATTATCTGGGACACATTAAACATCATTCCTAACTGTCATGGTAATCATAGATTCTGAAACTATGAATAAATGTGTTGTACAAAAAAAAAGGAAACAAACCAAAGCTGTCTTAAAGGTATAGCCCCCCCCCCCCCCCCCCCCCAAAAAAAAAATCTGTCATCTACTCACACTAATGTCGTTCCAAAATGGTATAAATGTCTTCCTTCTGTGGAACATAAAAAAATATATTTTCAAGAGTTTCAGTCTGTGTTTTTTGCCCATACAATGTAAGTCAAGGGGTCAACAATATAGTTTGGTTATTAACATTCTTCAAAATACCTTCTTTTGTGTTCTGCAGAAAAAATAAATCACACAGGTTTGGAAGGACATAAGGGTGAGTAAATTATGACGATTTTTATTTTTGGCTGAACTATCCCTTTAAGTTGCTGTTTAGCCTAGACACAGGCTTGTCCTGCACTCATCAGCATCAAAGTTCTTTTGCGAGACCTTCTCAGGTAACAGCTACACAATGACTGAATCTGAGTGAAATAAAAACTGACCTTTTCTTTTGGGTCAAACCCAAAGTTAGAGTAATCTCTGCTGATGCGATTCATGATGCCTTCTAAACACATCAGGCAAAGCTATAAAGAGAAAATGTGTCTGCTGTGCGGCCTGTAAGAATGAGATCATTGGTAAAAAAAAATAGCAAAACACTTATCAAATGCTATTTTAATTCATCATACATATAAACCACACAAGGTTTTGTGTTTTCTTTGACACATACCAGCATTTTGACATGAATCCAAGCAAAACGCTCTGGGGAAAATGATATGAGATTTAGACACCACGGGCTAAACCTTCCTGAATGTTGTTTAACGGCTGAATGAGACATTTTCACAACAATGACTAAAGAGACACATCTATACACAGTTTCTAAACGGATGAGAGGACATTTTATGTTGAAGCATGAAGATACGGTCTGTGATCTAGTATCTCTGTGATGGTGAGCCAGGGTCTGTCTTAAGAGGGGAGTGTACTTGCAACATTTTACAATGTGGGATTTTCCCCATCTTAAAACTATTGAGTGACTGGTAACAACAGATATATGAGAGTGGAGGTTGAGTCTGAGTATATGAGCTTCACTCCGTGAAGATAAACAACTGTGTAATTAAATCACAAGTGCTCTGATTTCTATCATCATATATAGTTTGATTAATTCTGTAAAACATTTGTATGGTTTAACAAATAAAAAGTCAATGTTTCCCCAAGTTTTATGTCACCATTTTGTTTGTTGTGTGCAAATGTCACCATAGATATTAGGTCACGCTTTAATGTAAGAGTTCGTGTCACAAAATACTCCCTGGCACACGAAGAACCAATGTATTTTTCCGTCAGTCTGAGCTGAAATAGATGCCTCTGTCTGTTCTTCTAGCAGGTGGTCTGAAGCACTTTACAGGCAACACTTAAATCCTTCATCCATGCCCTCTCTCAGCCCTGCCTCATGCACTTAATGGATGCACCCTTATTTTCATCACCTCAGACTGGCCTCAAAGAGCACTCAAAGAAACCCTATCAGATACACGTGTGTGTGTGTGTGTGTGTGTGTGTGTGTGTGTGTGTGTGTGTGAGAGAGAGAGAGAGACAGGTGTGTAAGTGAGGGATCTGTCTCTGTGGCCCAATCAGACATTGCAGGTGTTCCCACAGCACTTGTCAGCATGTCCTGGGTCTCTGATCTTCAAGGCCCTGTGTTTGTCAGCTGCGAATATGGGGCGGGACTGGGAGTTCACACAATCCTGTAGAAATACACCCTCGATAGCTTTGTAGTCCCGTGTGGATTACAATAGTGCATAATTCATATCTTTACAGACTGGGGGAAGTAGCAAAGTCTCACCTGGTGTTTTAAGTTGTAGTCTCAGGGCAGATTTGTGTTTGTCTGACAGTATCCTCAGCAACTGTTTATCTTGAGCTCTTTTGCATAAATTGCCGCTTTAAAGCCAATGGACAACTATAAACGATCAGTCAAGATAAGTCAAGTCACCTTTATTTATATAGCGCTTTATACATTACAGATTCTTTCAAAGCAGCTTTACTGATAAAAGGAATATGATGCATTTCAGCTGTAAATTCAGATCAGCTGAATAATACTATGATCACATGTGAATCACATATATAAATAATCACATGATCTTTCAGATATCATTCTAATATGATGATTTGCTGCTCAAGAAACATTTCTCATTATCAACATTAAAACCAAGTTTTGCTGATCAATATATGTTTGTGAGTAAGATTTAAAAAATATTTTATTCTGCAATAAATTGCTCAAAAGTGACAGTAAAGACATCTATACTGTTACAAAAGATTTCTATCTCAAATAAATGCTGTTGTTTGAACTTTCTATTCATCAAAGAATCTGTAAATGTATCATGATCTCTAAACATTTTCAACACTGATTGAGATAATTGAGCACCAATAATAATCAATAATAATAAATGCAATGTTATTTTGACATCTGGAATCTTAAAGGGACAGTTTACCACAAAAATCCTGTCACTCTACCTCCACTCTTTACTTCTTACTTCTCCAGTCTTTCCAAACCTGTATGACTTTCTTTCTTTTGGTGAATTATTTAATACAATGAGAGTGAATGATTACAGGGACTGTTAAAATGGTATTTAAAAAAAGCAACATGAAAGTTTCATTAAAGTGGTCCATGTGATTCTAGCTCTCCTTATGTATTCACAAGATTTCATGAGACTCAAAATTGTTACATTTGTAAATGAATGGTCAAATCTTCAAAAGTAATATTTTATTGTCAGACCCTGAAAATAATAATAAATACAACTATAAAAGGAAGAAATAACACTGAATCTTCCTGAGGATTCTTCAGTGTAGAGTACGTTGTAGGTGTAGAGGAGTTAATAATATCCTTTCACACCTTTTTGGCACGTCATCTTGCTTCATTTTTTGGTGTATGTCTTACCACTCTGCAAGTAGGCAATGAATGTGATGTTTTTATATTGACTTTTGACTTTCAAGCTGTCAACTAGTTAAACTGTTGTTCTGGTGTTTGCATTACTATGGAGACATCAGGAACGACTTGCACGATCCAACTAGTGGTTACGCATTTTAAAGCTCTTTTAAACACCTCTTATAACGTTGCAGGTCTATTTCTATCATGTATTTAGGAATGAGCCATTTATAAACAGGTCTTTAACAAACAGATAAACAATATGGCTATTTGAGAGTGTGAAAATGATCAGATTGTATTTTAACACTATGAGCAAAATGGCTCAGATCAGTGACATGAATATTATCATGACAATATTTTCACTCATCTCAAAAAATAGTCATTTTGAGCATCTCTGCAGTCATGCGAGACCTCTGGCAGTAGACTTCACATCTTCTGAAGGCTCTTCCCCACCCCCAGACTTTTTACGGAGACCTTCTCACATCTGCTGAGCAAACTTTTTCAATTCTCCCAGAGGGGCCCAGATCTGGCCCTCTCCTTGGCCCATGTGTCCACATTATAAAGCCACAAATTAGCTCTTGACATTTGGGCACCATAATTGCTCCTCAAAAGCATGAGGCATCAATTAGGCTCCCAGCAGTGTGACAGCTTACCCCTATAGGACATGTCTGATCTGAGGACAGAAGCTGCTCACGGCCTGACTGGTCTGGACAAAGACACCCAGATCCATGTTCATATAAGCAAACTGCTGCACTGAGAAGGATCACATGATATTAACTGACTTAAAAAATTTGAGTGCGCGTTTCTCACCTTAATACGATAAAGTAGCCTGTGAACAGTTAATAAAATAACGATGTTCAATCATTTATTCACGTGCTATACAAATATGTATTCATTTCCACATGAAGAAGGGCTGTTTTGGGGTGTTGAAATGGCATCATAGATGTCTTTGATTCTCCATAGCAGGCTTTTCCCACAAAGCTCCCTTAACCTAAAGGTCAAAACAAAGGTCAATTGGTTAATTTCCATACTTTCCACCCAAAACATTCTTAAAGCACTCCGAGTAATTCAATCAGCAGCTAGAACATGCAATAACATCCTTGAGTGAAATAGAAAATCCTTAGTGTTTGTTTTACATGCTAAGACAAAAATGACAAACCTTTGCAAACCTGAGTCACTATTTGAGGAGGTCACTGAAAAATTAGAGATGACAAGAATAAGAGACTAAAATCTGACTATAGTTTATATTTATTGGTGAAAGCTTGTAAAGACAGTGTTGCAGAGTTTGAAAAGCCCACGAAAGGTATGTGCACTGTACACTCAATGCTAGCAAGTAAAAGTGGAAATGTGCATTGTTGGCCATAAGTGAGGCGGAAAATTGCTAACCCATTTGTCACTGTGCTCCTTGATGTAGAGGTCAATCAATGGATTCTTTCTTGACAAGCCTGCAGAATTGAATGTTTTTCTATGGCCTCACCCCTTCACACCTGGACTGCCAGGTAAAATAACAAAACAAGAAGAGTGCAAAATAAAAGAGGGTTTAGCAGAGGACTGCCTTGTAGGCCAAGGAAAACTGATAGGTGAGAGGAATTTGTCATGCATCTAGGTACCTCTATGTTTAATTTCCAATGAATAGAGTGCATGGCAGAGGAAACCTTTGTGATTTTGTTGAAATCTGAAACCTCAAGAGATTTCCACGACGCATGCGTGAGAATTGCGATCTCCTTCAACTACTTCAGTTAAGTTCTCGCGCATGCAAGAACTTAAGTTCTCGCGCGTCGTGGAAATCTCTTGAAGTCTCGTTTCAGGCCTACAAGGAAGAAAAGGAATAGTCGAATAAAGTCGTTATTTTTGTTTTATTTCCGCACAAAAAGTATTCTCGTCGCTTGATAAACTTATAGTTGAGCCACTGTTGTGACATGGAATATTTAAATATTTTCTTCATTGACTTTCTGGGCCGTCAAGTTTCATTCCCTTAGGCAGCATATGGAGAGTGAAAGCTGAAAACAGCTTTAATCAAAAATATCTTCATTTGTGTTCCGAAGACGAACGAAGGTCTTACGGGGTTGGTACAGCATGGGGGTGAGTAATTAATGACTTAATTTTCATTTTTGGGTGAACTAACCCTTTAAACCCCAAGGGTAATTTTCAAGAATTACTTGTACTTTGTTTGTGTGGTCCTGTTTAACGCATTACATTGATGAGGATGTTAAGAGATTACTTTGTTTTCCTGGCTCAGCATTAATGCACTTCATTCATCATGTGTTTTGTGCCATACATTCCTGATTAACTTTTATTTGGTTCCTGCTAGAGTTTCTTTGCATTCAAGGGTGAGAACGGATTTCAGTTTACATGACAAATTGCTCGTTGTCTAAATGCAAATATATTTGATTCCCCTTAATAACCCCATCAGAACCTATTGACGTCTCTTGAGGAGAAATTATTTCCGCTTGTCAAGCACTTGTCTGGATTCCAGTTGCCTAAATCAATAGTCTCCTCCTTTATTGGGCCGGTGGTTGATTTAGTTGTTCAGTGAGAAATCAGTCACTCCTTCTAGCACTTATTCTCTAAGAAAAAAAAGGTGATTACGTTTTTTCGTATTTTAAAGAATTTCAAAGGAACTAGTCTATCTATCTATCTATCCATCTATCTATCTATCAATATAACATTTTACAGATTTTGCTGCAAGAAAAATATGAATGATAACCATTTATGAGATAAAATTAGCGCAGCTTTAAGTCAATACGAGCTAATATTGGATTAGGATTAGTGATGACAGTGATTTTTATGGCTCCGTTCCATTTAATTAAACCAAAACACAAGATGTTATGTTGCTGTCTTTTCCGTCTACATCATCATCAGCTGTAGTGGCACCTGAATTTCAAAGGATGTTTTTACTTGGTGAAATCCCATGTGTTTCTTTGACATGGCCTGCAGTGATCATATATACAGAGATCAAAGTATAAATATCAAAAAGAGTGGCCACCTGTCAATGTGTACATATGCAATTAAAACGCTCCCATCAAGACACTCTATAAATCATAGGGCTGAGCACCGCAGGTTCTGACAAGACATCAGACGTGTATGAAAACACTATCAGAGGCAGCATGGGAAGATGAGCGAGGGGGTCAGAGGTTAAATTATAATATCCTGATGATATTATCACAGTTTTTAGTCCTTTAATGTATTTAATATGTAGCTCATTGAATATTTTACAAAAGATTTGCTGTAATTTTTTTAAATAATACTTAATGGACGGACGGACTGACGGGAGGAGAGAGACAGACAGACAGACAGACAGACAGACAGACAGACAGACAGACAGACAGATAGATAGATAGATAGATAGATAGATAGATAGATAGATAGATAGATAGATAGATAGATAGATAGATAGATAGATAGATAGATAGATAGATAGATAGATAGATAGATAGATTGGTAGATAGATTGATTTAAAGTCCCCATGAATTCAAAATTGACCATACTTACTTTGTTTGCCTAAATTGGTCGTTTTGTGGTGAACAATTCATCCATGCAAGTGAATCCACACAAAAAAATTTTTTGGCTTCATAATCTTTAATCAAAATTTGAAATGTCCCCTCCCCTCTGCATTGGAGGACCTTCCCTGATGATGTAGGTTTGACGGTTTAGGTGTCTGCTTAACATCCGTAACCACTCCCCTCCAACTGACAGTAGACAGGCTGAATGAAAACACCTACTTTTCTAGATCCAATCAGGTGCTAGTTGGAAGAAAAGCCACGCCCACTAGTTTGCCTAATTTTGTATTCCGTTTCTCTCGGAAATACGTCACAACACTGGAGAACAGTCCTTTGCAACTTCCGGTTCACGGGGACTTTAATATGATAAACATTTGATGCATTTGATACATTTTTAAAGATACAGGCACAAAAAAAAGAGTGTTTGCTTGTTCGTTTGTTCATTGAACACTTTTATTAAAAGCAACTTTCAAACTTTCAACTTCCCTCACTATGAGAGTCCTATCACCCTGATCACAAGTTGTTGTGCATGAAGCATGTTACATTTAATGTCGGCATGAAACGGAAGTTGAGTATTTCCCTACTGTGATGTATATCCAAGTGAAACGGCTTCTTGAAGAAAAGAACGGTGTTACGCCCTCACACCCTCACACTATAAACACGCCATTAGAGAAAGATGGCATTGCAAGAGGGAGGGGAAGATATTTTAATTAAATATTACGAGGACACTTGAATTGAAAAAAAAAATAATGATGTGCACGGACAAATCATTTATAATAAATACTGCAATATTCCATTAAAAAAAATAAGGATTGTCAATTTTGACTTCAACAAAAATGGCTTGTGCAATCACACTATACTGCAAAGATGATGCTGATCAATTTGACATATAGCTGACATCCATATTTATACTCATTTTGTCAAACATATTATTTTTAAAATAGAAGATCAAGTCAAACCAAATCATTGGCTTTTTTGACAAACAAACATGATTTCCCTTCTGTGCTGTGCTGCTGGAGTACACACCCTCAGGCCTGTAAATTTCAATGGAACGAATAACAGAGACAAATTCAAATGGCTTGAGATTAAATGTGCACAGGCGGGTTCTCAAAGAAGCTCTTTTTACATGTGCTTTGTAGTTTTTATCTGTTGAATGTAGTTCATAACACACATTAAAGTCTCTTAAAGACCTCAGAAGACCACATATAGGCTACTTAAAGAAGAAAATAACAAGATTTAACATTGGCTGAAAGATGCATATTTTTTTTTTCCAATGAGAAAGAACAGACTAACATAGTGTGGCATTTTCACGCGCTGAAGAAAATCCAAAGCTGTCACAGAGAACTCAATAAATAAAACCAACAGGATTCACGGTTGTCGGCTTCTTGTGGATGGATTTTTTTTCGGCCTTATCAGAGAGCTCAGGTACAGAAGTTAATCAGCAGAGTACAAAGGAGGCCTTTATTTTGGTGAAACCTCCATGCTCTCCGATATCAAAGGCAACACAAGCTACCACAACAAGATGCTGCACAAGGTGATAAGATGTATACCATCTGACATGCAGAAAAAAATGTCTGAAGGGTACCTGGTGAATTAGAAATGTGAGATTCTGATATGGAAAGGTCACTCATTAGATATAGTTCAAGTCAGGTTCAGGTCTCTCTAAGGGTATTTCCCAGTCTAATATCTAGATTTGGGGTTTGAATTTCATTAAAATGTTAACTTCACATGTATTTTTAAATGTAAGATTTTTTAAAACAATTTCATATTTTTATTCAGCAAGGAGGCATTCAATTGATCAAAAGTGACATATATAATGTTATAAGTTATACAAAGATTTACTGTATATTTCAAATAAATGCTGTTCTTTTGAACTTTCAAAAAATCCTGAAAAAAATGTATCACGGTTTCCACAAAAAAATGAAGCAGCAATGTTTTCAACATTGATAATAAGAAATGTTTCTTGAGCATGAAATCAACATATTCTGAAGGATCATGTGAGACTGATGGCTGGAGGAATGTTGAAAATTCAGCTTTCCCAATACAGGAATACATTTTAAATATATTAAAATAGAAAACAGTTATTTTAAATTGTCATGGCCTACTACTTGACGACATATTTTGATCAAATAAAAGCAGCCTAGTGAGACTTTTTTTTTTTCTTACAGAAATCTTACAGACCCAAAACTTTTGAGCAGTAGTATATAATATGGCAGCTCTAATTAGCATTTTTCTATATTTTCACTTTTTTTTAAAAATTAAGCTTTGGCATTTATAAGTTATACAAGATTCAACTAACTTTTTGTAAGTTTAATGTAATTTAAGTTGAAATGACTTAAACGTTCAAGTTGATTGTACTTAAAGATTTTAGATTTTTACTCAGTTATAAAAAAATAAAATACTTTTTCTTCCTTTGAACTGGATTGCTTTAATTGGGGGTTAAAATGTTATTTCTGTGAAGTGCTTAGAAAAACTTCCCGTCATCTGAATTGAAGTTTGGCTCCTGAGACCAATCTGACCCCAGCCGTAATTATCTGGAGGGGCAATTGTTTGGCAGGCAGGTATAGATGTTCCCACCAACATATAGTTGTCCCGCGTATAAGAGATAAGTGGTAAAATGACATCCTCTTCCTCCAAATTGAGATTTTAAATCAAAAGTCATTATACTGGTTAAGTTTCAGTTAATCTTTTAATACCCTTTCCTATATAGATCCAGTGGAGATATCGCGATTGATTAAAGACGAGTGAGTAGCTGAAGAATGCATGTGCCAGCGTTTCCTTACACGGCAGGGCTCAGAATGACCCAGTGCTTTAGATGTTAATTATCCCACAGTAATATATGCACACACCCCTCTGCCCTCTGCCCTGCTATTCCCTGCATGTCAAAAAAAAAAAAAACTTTTGGTGTGTGAATGTAGTATAAATTTTTTTAAAAAATTTAAAAAAAAACACAGGCATTTGATTATTCCAAGCTCTCTAAAATATATTTTTAGAGCTTTGCTTTTATATTCATTCACATTTATTTTAGCACTAAAAAGGAGTCAAAATCAGCTCAGAGGTGTGTGAAAATAAAATGAATTTTAATGCAGGCATTATCACAGCATGGGCATCTTCACCCCGTTACAGGTCTGCAATACAAATGTTTTTAGCATGATAGATAGAACAGTCTTTAATTGGAATAAAAAATAAATAAAGGTCGGACAACTACATTCCTAAAATTAGATTTAGGGAATGAGTGACTTCAAATGACACCATATTTTGCGTAGCAAAAAAATGCTAATTTGTGTAGCATCAAGAAAATAAAAAAATATATGATTTTATTCTGTGAGCACTGGTCCCATGAGATTGCTTGGTGCCATAAATAGTACCAAACTACACTGATTTTGAGCTGTCTCAAAAAAAAAGAAAGTCTTTTATCAGTGCAAAAAGCAGCTGCAGGAATGTTCTATCTCACAGCCAATAATTCCAGAAAATCTAGGGCTCTGACTTCACATGGGCCACACTAACATGAAGAAGAGTGGCAGCTATTCAGATGTATTCCAAGCTTGTTGCAGATGTGTAAGAATCAGCAGATCAAAGTAGATCTGTGTGCACATTAAGGCTTTTCAGAGGTTTTCAAGAGCTGAAGCGCTGCTTAGTCTGACATTCCCCCTGTCACCATCAAACAAAAGCATCTCTCTCTCTTGAGGAAGGGGTGTGAGCTCCAAGATGAGCTTCAGCTATGGTGACCAATCACAACAGTGTACACAATCCATCGCCTGAGGTAAGAAACAGTAAGGTTTATGTTGTCACTTTCCAGACATCATATGTTTTTCTTCTTAGTGTTTCTGCTTACATTCTTGAGCACTTGTCAAAAAAGAAAGCAGTGAGAAATTTTTATTTGCTGTAAATGTTCTCTGAAAGCATTGGCGATCATGGGAATGCATTCCTTACCAGCATTAGTCATGTATGTGCAGTTCTGTGTATGTGGTGATGAAGCGTTTACAAGAAAAACAAGCAGGGAATTAAACATGTAGTGATGTCTTGCTGAGAAATCCCACTCTGTCAACAAGAAACAGTTACACCATGTTCAAGAGCAGATATAGTGTTCCACCCTGCAGTCTGCTGTGTGCACCTGAGAGCTGAATAATGTCTAAATTACAACTGGAACAAAAGATTCCTTTATGCAGGGAGCACTGGGCAGAGATGACAGCTATAATATTGGCCTCAGTACATACAGGTAACATTCTAGGTAAGAGGAAATAGCCTTTTTAAGCTTGACATTGACATGCAGAACTGATAACATAGGGTTAGTGTGTGTTGTGGGATATATGGGGGAAACATTAGATGACATTAATGCTGTGCTATGCAGCGTAGATAAGAAGAAGACTTGCAAACATCTTATTTTGTGAAAGTGTACACTCCAATTGGTTGCTTTAATTTAGACCATTAGGGACCTGAATAAAACCATTTACACTCTCAAAAATAAAGGTTCCGTGGGTGCAGTGGGTTCCACAGTGCTTAGACCAAAGAACCTTTTTTTTTTACTGTGAAGAACATTTTAATAATATAAAAAACCTTTTCTACAATAGAACGGTTCCATGCATGTTATTTAATGGAACCATCAATGTAAATAAAAAACCTTTATTTTTAAGAGTGCCCATTTTAAAGGACCGTTTCAAAAATATGTGCTCTAGTATTCTTTTTGTTATTTAAAAAGATCCATGACAAGACCAAGACAATGAAAATATCAGTCAAAGTCCAAGACCATATTTTATTTTCAATATATTTTCTGTCCTGGACTCTGGAGCTTGTGGTCTTGGTCTTGACTTGTTCTCGACCCTCTTTTAGTCAAGACCGAGGCGAAAAGAGGCTCGAGAACAAGTCATGGACTCTGTAGCTTGTGGTCTTGGTCTTGACTTGTTCTCGACCCTCTTTTAGCCTCGGTCTTGACTCGTACTCAAACCCTCTTTTAGTCTCCGTCTTGACTTGGACTCAACCCTCTTTTAGTCTCCGTCTTGACTTGGACTCGACCCTCTTTTAGTCTCCGTCTTGACTTGGACTCGACCCTCTTTTAGTCTCCGTCTTGACTTGGACTCCACCCTCTTTTAGTCTCCGTCTTGACTTGGACTCGACCCTCTTTTAGTCTCCGTCTTGACTTGGACTCCACCCTCTTTTAGTCTCCGTCTTGACTTGGACTCGACCCTCTTTTAGTCTCCGTCTTGACTTGGACTCGACCCTCTTTTAGTCTCCATCTTGACTTGGACTCGACCCTCTTTTAGTCTACGTCTTGACTTGGACTCGACCCTCTTTTAGTCTCCGTCTTGACTTGGACTCGACCCTCTTTTAGTCTCGGCCTTGACTCGGACTCAACCCTCTTTTAGTCTTGGTCTTGATTTGGACTCGACCCTCTTTTAGTCTCCGTCTTGTCTCGGACTCGACCCTCTTTCAGTCTCGGCCTTGACTTGGACTCGACCCTCTTTTAGTCTCCGTCTTGACTCGGACTCGACCCTCTTTTAGTCTCTGACTTGACTTGGACTCGACCCTCTTTTAGTCTCCGTCTTGACTCGGACTCGACCCTCTTTTAGTCTCTGACTTGACTTGGACTCGACCCTCTTTTAGTCTCCGTCTTGACTTGGACTCGACCCTCTTTTAGTCTCGGCCTTGACTTGGACTCGACCCTCTTTTAGTCTCCGTCTTGACTTGGACTCGACCCTCTTTTAGTCTCCGTCTTGACTTGGACTCGACCCTCTTTTAGTCTCCGTCTTGACTCGGACTCAACCCTCTTTTAGTCTTGGTCTTGATTTGGACTCGACCCTCTTTTAGTCTCCGTCTTGTCTCGGACTCGACCCTCTTTCAGTCTCGGCCTTGACTTGGACTCGACCCTCTTTTAGTCTCCGTCTTGACTCGGACTCGACCCTCTTTTAGTCTCTGACTTGACTTGGACTCGACCCTCTTTTAGTCTCCGTCTTGACTTGGACTCGACCCTCTTTTAGTCTCCGTCTTGACTCGGACTCAACCCTCTTTTATTCTGTCTAGTCTTGGTCTTGATTTGGACTCGACCCTCTTTTAGTCTCGGTCTTGATTTGGACTCGACCCTCTTTTAGTCTTGGTCTTGATTTGGACTCGACCCTCTTTTAGTCTTGGTCTTGATTTGGACTCGACCCTCTTTTAGTCTCCGTCTTGACTTGGACTCGACCCTCTTTTAGTCTCCGTCTTGACTCGGACTTGACCCTCTTTTAGTCTCCGTCTCCGTCTTGACTCGGACTCGACCCTCTTTTAGTCTCGGTCTTGACTTGGACTCTACCCTCTTTTAGTCTGTCTTGTCTCGACTCAACCCTCTTTTATTCTGTTTTGACTTGTTCTCTACCCTCTTTTAGTCTCGGTCTTGACTTGGACTCGACCCTCTTTTAGTCTGTCTTGTCTCAGACTCAAGTTAACCCTCTTTTATTCCGTCTTGACTTGTTCTCGACCCTCTTTTAGTCTCGGTCTTGACTTGTTCTCAACCCTCTTTTAGTCTCGATCTAGACGCGGACTCAACTCTCTTTTAGTCTTGGTCTTGACTGGAATCGAATGAGCTGGTCTCAACTACAACACTGCATTTAGAACAAAGAAATGTTGTGTTGTAAGTTGAACAATAAATATCTAATATTCTGCACTATTTCCAAATGAGCAAATTTGTGACAATGATCAAGAAACATTTCTGATTATTATCAATGTTGAAAACAGTTGTGCTGCTTAAACTTTTTTAGGAAACTGTGATACGTTTGTTCTGGATTCTTTGATGAAAGTTCAAAAGAACAACATTTATTTGAACATTACAAATGCCTTTACTGTCACTTTTGATCAAATTAATGTGTTATTGCAGAATAAAAAAAGAAAGAAATACTGACACCAACCTCCAACCTTTTGAATGGTAGTGTAACTGAAAAAATAGAAATGCTCACAGAAAACACACTTCAAAGAGACAGAAGCTCCGGTGCTCTGTCACCAGTGAGTGCCTGCCTGTCAGCCCATGCTGCATCTCTGCCAAATCCAAGCCCTTTCAGCTGCCCCCTGCTGCCATCATCATGGTGCTGTGGGGGGAAAATAACACAAAAAAACTGATGACAAGCTCCTTTCATGACACTTATCGTTGCATTCTATCTAAAATCTAGATGAGCCAGACAAAGCACCACCAGTCCCTCTACCACAAATCAGAGCGTAATCACTCTCAGCATAAGGAGTTAGGCTCATATCACACTACCTTTATTCCTGTATGTGAGGATCTCCGCCTGGTGGTCCACACATCTAGCCTGAATGCCGCATGATGATCCCAAAGAGATATCTTGGTGTTTTAACCTTGATTTAACAAATAAAGTCTTGCTGCAGATCCTCAGAAACACACACACACACACTTGCACGCTACTCTTAAGTGGCTGATGGATACATTGTGGTGTTGGTTTCAAGATTCGACAATAAAGGCATATGTTTCATCGGCACATACAATGTCACAGAAATGCGGGCCAAAGTCAGAACAACTGAGCACCCGGCATGTGCTTTTTTTTGTGAATTGACATGAAATGCAATTTCATCATTTTTTCATTCCAATGAATGACACATGAATGATGCCAAGATTAAAGTTTCTGCACCAGTCATGTCAAAACAGCCATTATTTCAGCTGACATACCAGCACATGGAAAACTTCACACAAAGCTTTTCTTTGGTGTAACATCTCAACCTCAAACATCAAAGGAGACAGGACCGCAAAAACAGTGGGCATGAGCTGTTTCAAAAGACGAGTGAAGCTCCATTCACACTCTTAAGACCCAGCCGCACCTTCAGTCTCATGACTAGATATCTGAGTGTGTTCCATCTGGACCACCTGGAGGATGATTTTATATTGTTAAACAGGCTTTGAGATCTTTGTGGCTCTCATACTCACGGACAAGTATCCGTGTCTGTAAAGCCTTCTCCGAAGCACAATCATCCAGCATTGACCATTGATCTCTGCGGGCTGTTAGAAGATGTGTATCGTAAACACAGAGGGCAAGATGAAGGTGACTGGGGTTGAGATGGATCACAAAGCCACCCCATGAGTTTAAAAGCTCCTTTTAGAAGGTGTTTTCCTGTCAGTTTTAATGTGGATCTGCCTGGAGGTCCTGTTTCAAGTTCATATATAAAGCTCTCTTCAAATGGAGTGCAAGGAGAGAGAGAAAATCACTCTGCATGACACTGTCAGAGATTTGAAATAAATAACTTGTATATTACTTTGTTTAATAATTTTCACAAAATTTAAACAAAAAAAGATCATTTATTTCCTCTTAAATCTTTAAATAATTTCTTAGAATTATCTCCCTGCATCTGATTGACATTATTAATAGGCCATGTTTTGGACATCAGAAGTAAGTACTTCATTAACCGTTAAATGCAGTGTTTTGCCAATTATAATGACATGTTAAGGTCTTTAACGACCCTAAACTATATCTAACACGGATGGATCTCTACCTCTCGCGATAATATACAACTCTCCTGACATTAGAGTAACAATTACAGAAGAATAAAATAAAGTATATTTTGTTACCTTTTGTAGCTTGGAAGGGTTCAGTTCGAGCAGATTTTTTATACCATCATCACTGTCCTCGTCAGCTCATTTCCTAGTTCATTCAGCATCGGCTCATATTTGCCATCTCAAACATATTCTCAAAACTATCATTTTCAACATATTCAAAATCAATATTTTGATCACTGACAGGTTCTTCACTAGATCCACCATCAAATGACAGTGACACTAATATTTGATTGCGTTCAGTACTTGCTCTGCTGTAAATAATATTTATAATTGTATTGTTTTTTCTTGTTATAAGGTTTATAATGAATTGATTGAGGAATACTAAGAAGGTTGATGGCTAACTTTAAAAAATGAATGAGGAGAGAAGTGAATTATGTCCCGGGGGTTACTAAAGATCCGAGGTATGCGTTTAAGGGTTGAAAAATTGAAAAAGCAGCAGTTTTTTTTTTTTTTTTTTTTTGCTTTATTAAGTTTTTTTTTTTTAAATTAATAAAATAAAAAATTAAAGAAAAGACCTAAATCAAAGGTGTATTCTTTTTAAAGGGCTAGTTTACCCCGCCAAAAAAAATTAATTCTGTCATCATTTACTCACCCTCATACATTACCAAAACTGTATGACTTTCTGTCTTCTAAAAAGAAGATATTTTGAAGAATGTCTGTTTTTTGTCTAAACAAAGGAAGTCTTCAAAATAGTTTGGTTACCAACATTCTTCAAAATATCACAGAAGAAAGAAACTCATAGAGATTTGGAATGAGAGTGAGTAAATTATGACAGAATTTTTATTTTGGGGTGAACTGTCCCTCTATAAAAAAAAATTATAAAAAAACGACATGCCTCTGCCACCATTGCCCATATAGCAGCTGAATCTCTGCACAAACAATTTAAGTTGTAATGTGGTTATGATGAGCTGTATGCACTTACAATACAATGAAAGGCATTTGTTCTTGGCTCAAAGCCAGCCTGTACTTTCCAAATGTAACTATGGCACTTTCCAGATTGGATTCACTAGTGCTGATTTGGGAAACCCCGCATCCAGGCCAAATGTTGTTTTCTCAAACTATACAGTCTGCACAGCAAAGATGCCAGGTGTTAACTGATTGTTTTTAAATATCAGTTTCTACTGCGTGTTTTCCGTGGATGACAAACACAAGTTTGCACACAACATAATAATAATGATGTGATTTAACTTTGTATGTTAAAAATTTTACATTTGAACATTTCCTGTCAGAACACCGGGAGATGATTTCAAACACACTTGCAAGATGACTAGAAAAACAGTAGCATATTTAAATCCTATTATAGGAGAAAAGTAATTTTTCAATGAAACTATTTACTTCAACTCACATTGCTTTTCAGGCCTGATCAAAACCATCTCTCTCAGTATTTTTAGCTAAAATAGAAATCACACACTATTTTTAACTGCCGCCAGCTTTTTCCAGCGCTGACCTTTGAACTGTTAAGTTGTTCCTGGTTTTTAAAAAGGGTGTTAGCGACCGTAGAAGAGTGCAACCTCCTTATTGAGCTGAAGTACATCCTGACGGATTACAAGAGCTCCAGAGCAGAAGTTGTTACCCAGCATGGCTTTAGGCTACCTGGGTCATGGCCCACCCACTGCAGGGGGTACCAGGTCAGAGGAGCCAGCCACTAGAGAAACTCCTCAGTTACGATAACCTCAGGGCACGATAAACTCAACGCCAACCACAACTTCTGCTCATGCCACATGCTTTAACAATGCAGCTTGAAGCGATAAACATGAAAAGAGCTCCATATTTGTTCACCACTCAAAGTGGACACAATTGCACATTGTTGGTTTCAAAAGAGCTATTTATACAGTACGAGGGACTAATTGTGCTGAACATTGTGAAAGAGTTTATTTTTTTAGACATTCAGAGACAAATTATACAACAATTGACTCTCTAAATTAATAGAGCATTTGTATGGCTCTCAGTTGAAAGACATTATTCACCCGAATGAAAATGTCAAATAGTGTCTCAGCAGCACAATTGCTATAGTCTCCAAAGCTATTGTTAACGCGTTTTTGTTTTGACTATCTGGGAATAGAGGAGTATATCGCATCTATTTACTCTCTGTTACCGAACCGGGCGGTGCTCTCCACTACAGTGGCTTATAAAAACAGTTTTTGCCCACAGAACAGCTATTAAGGACTTGGGATCTGTGATAAGGACAATATTTAGCAAGACTTCCTGGCTGAAATATGATAATGAACAATGGCTAAATAGGCCTCTGTTGCCAGTTCTTAGGAGGCTGCCATGACCTAGAGCTTTCTAAACGGAGTAAATATAAACCATAAACCAGTATTTAATTGCAAGATGCTGAAAAAGAACAATATTTGGTTTGATCACTTCTATATAGTCTTGGTCTCCACACCCTGTCCGGTGCGTACCTTTCGGGTGATGCACGGGTGTCACGGTATATGAATCGGCTCTCTCACGCTGATGTGTCTGCGTGAGTGTATTGTGTGGGTGTGGTTACTCGTTGTGCTGATTAGTGTCACCAGCTGTCATCCATTCCAGTTCCCTTTATATGCCCAGCAATTCTCTCCCTTGTTGTCAGATCGTTGTGGTTGTTCCCCGGTGTGTTTCCTGTGCTCGTGCCTCGTCTGCTGTTCCTCATCTGCTGTTCCTCATCTGCTGTTCCTCGTCTGCTGTTCCTCGTCTGGATGTTCGTCAGTTCTTCGTGTCATCTGGATGTTCACTTTCCCTGGGATTCACTCGAGCACGTCATCACCTGTTTACCACCGGATCGCCATCTCGTCCCTGCTTCACAATCCATCTGAGTGTTGTCCCCGACTTGTGCCTGCTACATTGTTTCTGTCTGAACTATCCATTAAAACTGAGTTTTACTTGCATACTGCATCCTGCTGTTATTTCCTCACAGAACGATCTGACCAACCATGGATGCAGCAAGTTCATCACAGTTCAACGATTTCATCGCTCACAGTATTTCACGTATGGACCAACAAGCAGAGAGCATCTCGGGCACAGGTCGTGCGGTGCAAGCACTCGTGAAGCAGGTGTCCGAGCTCACCCAACAGGTACAACTTTTACAGATTCCCACTGCGCCCCCCACACCGCCCGTTCCCCCACCACCGTTGCCTGCAGCAGTTGAGAGACCAGAGCCACGCCTACCCACACCAGAGGGATATTCCGGTGAACCAGAGTATTGCAGAGCATTCCTCACAAGATGTTCTATGCATTTTGCCTTACAGCCACGCACTTTCCAGAGTGAACAGGCCAAAGTAGCCTTCGTGCTAACCCTGCTGTCAGGGAAAGCAGCACTTTGGGGAACGGCGGTGTGGGAGAACGGAGACGACTGCTGCACCTCGTTCCAGGCACTCTCCGAGGAGATGAAGAGGGTTTTCGACCGTGCAGTGGCGGGTAAGGAGGCGGCCAGATTACTCGCCGAACTGCGACAGGGAGAAGGCTCGGTGGCGGACTACTCCATTCGGTTCCGCACCCTGGCCGCAGAGTGCCGTTGGAACGAGGAGGCGCGGTGGGATATGTTCCTGCATGGGTTGGCTGACCGCGTTCAGAAGGAAATATACGCGATGGACTTACCAGAGACACTGAACGGACTGGTGGAACTGGCGCTGAGAGTGGACTCTCGCCTGGGTCGTGTGACCAGACTGACGCGCCCCAGCCGTTCCCAGTCCAGCCCGGAGGACCACCAGCCCGGTGGCGCGAGCGCGGTCAGCCCCGCTTTCGACCACGAACCCATGCAGGTAGGGAGAGCTCGGCTTTCCCGGGAGGAGAGGGAGAGGCGGAGATCCCAGGGACTCTGTCTCTACTGTGGCCGGGCAGGTCACTTCATCCACTCCTGCCCGGTAAAAGAGCAAAGCCCGGTAGTAAGTATGAGGCTACTATCGGGTGGGATCTCCGCCGAGAAGACCTCATCACCATCATCAACCCTCCTCCCGGTAAGACTGAGATGGCGACAGTCGACGCACTGCACCAACGCACTACTGGATTCGGGAGCGGAGGGTAATTTCATGGACTTCAAACTGGCACTTAAGCTTCAGATTCCCGTCACTCCTCTCTCGCACCAGATTACAGTCAACGCACTCAATGGTCAAGAACTTCCCCTTATTACTCATGCTACTGAAGACATTACCCTAATCACTTCCGGAAATCACACAGAACTCATTTCATTTTTGCTCATGGACTCACCACTTGCACCAGTGGTTTTGGGACACCCGTGGCTTTCCAGGCACAACCCCCGGATCGATTGGTGCACTAACACTGTTTCCACATGGAGTAACCACTGTCATGAGTCTTGTTTAGTGTCTGCCTGTCCTTCTGTGTCTGGTTCTATGTTTCAGAGTGAGGCAGCGGATTTGTCTAACGTGCCCGCGGAGTACCAAGACCTGAAGGAGGTGTTCAGTAAGTCTCGCGCTGCTTCTCTTCCTCCGCATCGTTCCTATGACTGTGCGATAGATCTACTGCCAGGTAAATCTCCGCCTAAGGGCAAACTTTACTCTCTTTCTGTTCCCGAGAGGGAGGCCATGGAGAAATATATTTCTGATTCTCTGGCCTCTGGGTTCATCCAACCTTCCTCTTCTCCTGCGGGGGCGGGGTTCTTTTTCGTTGGGAAGAAGGATGGTTCTCTGCGACCTTGCATTGATTACCGAGAGCTGAATAACATCACGGTAAAGAACTCTTACCCTTTGCCGTTGATGTCTTCAGCTTTCGAGAGGTTGCAGGGAGCATCCATTTTCACGAAACTGGACTTACGTAATGCATATCATTTGGTTCGCATCAGGAAGGGGGATGAATGGAAAACCGCTTTTAATACCCCTAGGGGGCACTTTGAATATTTGGTTATGCCGTTCGGGCTTTCCAACTCCCCAGCGGTTTTTCAAGCACTCGTGAATGACGTGTTGAGAGACATGGTAGATCAGTTCATATATGTTTACCTGGATGACATATTGATTTTTTCTTCGTCTCTCCAGGAACACGTTCAGCACGTCAGGCGAGTGCTCCAGAGGTTATTAGAGAATGGGCTTTTTGTCAAGGCGGAGAAATGCTCGTTTCATGCACAGTCTGTTCCCTTCTTAGGGTACATCATCTCTTCTGAGGGAGTGCGCATGGATCCTGACAAGGTTAAGGCTGTGGTAGATTGGCCAAGTCCAGATTCCCGTAAGGCCCTACAGCGGTTTCTGGGATTCGCCAATTTTTACCGACGTTTCATTCGTAATTTCAGCCAACTAGTCGCACCTCTGACTGCCTTGACCTCCCCCCGAACGACGTTCAGGTGGTCGAACACTGCCGAGGCAGTGTTCAACAACCTCAAAGGTCGCTTCGTTTCGGCTCCCATTCTTGTCACCCCTGATCCCACACGTCAGTTCGTGGTGGAGGTCGATGCGTCGGAGGTGGGAGTAGGAGCAGTGCTTTCACAACGTGCTTCCTCAGACGACAAGATGCATCCCTGCGCGTTTTTTTCTCATCGACTATCGTCTGCCGAACGTAATTATGACATTGGTAATAGAGAGTTGTTGGCAGTTAAACTAGCGTTGGAGGAGTGGCGTCATTGGTTAGAGGGTTCGGGGGTTCCCTTTATCGTTTGGACCGACCATAAGAATCTTGAATATATCAGATCTGCTAAAAGACTCAACTCCAGGCAGGCTCGGTGGGCTCTTTTTTTCGGTCGTTTTGATTTTGTTCTCTCGTACCGCCCCGGGTCCAAAAACATCAAACCCGACTCTTTATCTCGTATTTTTGATCCATCCGAACGCCCGGTGACTCCCGAGTGTATTTTACCTGAGAAAGTTGTCATCTCCACTCTGGTATGGGAGGTCGAGTCGAAGGTCAAGACAGCCTTAGAAGGGGTAACGCCTCCGCCTGGTTGTCCACCGAGCCGATTATTTGTTCCGGAGGGGTTACGGTCCGACGTTATCAGATGGGGTCATTGCTCCAACGTGGCTTGTCATCCGGGAGTGACTCGCACCAGGTTTCTAGTTAAACAACGATTTTGGTGGCCATTGATGGCTCGCGACATTCACGATTTTGTTTTGGCTTGCTCAGTCTGTGCCACTAGTAAGACATCTAACCAACCCCCAGACGGGTTACTTCGACCGCTGTCTGTCCCTTCGAGACCCTGGTCCCACATCGCTCTAGATTTTGTCACCGCCCTCCCGCCTTCCAATGGCATGACGGTTGTTTTAACCGTAGTGGACCGGTTCTCGAAGGCGGCACATTTCATTCCCTTGCCCAAATTACCTTCAGCCAAGGAGACAGCGGTCACTGTCATTGATCACGTTTTTCGGTTACATGGCCTCCCGATGGACGTGGTCTCTGACAGGGGTTCCCAATTCGTATCCAAATTTTGGCAGGAATTTTGTAAATTGCTGGGGGCCACGGTCAGTCTGTCCTCGGGCTATCATCCCCAGAGTAATGGCCAGTCTGAGCGAGCCAATCAGGACCTGGAGAGAATGTTGCGATGTTTGGTTGCCAAGAATCCGTCGTCCTGGAGCCAACAGCTTTCTATGGTGGAGTACGCCCACAATTCATTGCCAGTGTCATCCACGGGCCTCTCGCCATTTAAGTGTAGTTTAGGTTACCAGCCACCAATTTTTCCGAGTCTGGAATCCGAGGTCGCGGTCCCCTCCGCTCACGCATTTGTCCAGAGGTGCCACCGTACTTGGACTAGAGCCCGTGAGACTCTACTCCAAGCAGGGAGGCACATGAAGGCCAAGGCCGATCGCCACCGGTCAAAGCCTCCCGTTTACGTCGTGGGTCAAAAAGTGTGGCTTTCTACCAAGAATATTCCTCTCCGCTCCGTGTCTAACAAGTTAGCTCCTAAATTTATTGGCCCGTTTCCTGTCACCAAAATTATTAGTCCGGTGACAGTCCGACTCAAACTCCCTCCTGCGTACAGGAGAATTCACCCCGCCTTCCATGTGTCTAAAATCAAACCCGTGTTTCATTCTCACATTAATCCGCCTGCCCCGGTTCCCCCCCCGCCGCGACTCGTAGATGGGGAACCCACATATTCGGTTAACCGCATTCTGGACTCGAGACGGAGGGGACGAGGATTTCAGTACTTGGTGGACTGGGAGGGTTACGGTCCGGAGGAGAGAAGTTGGGTACCGGCTAGAGACATCCTGGATCACTCCCTTATCGATGATTACAATCGACAGGTAAGGGAGTCTGAGAACGCCAGGAGGCGTTCTTAGGAGGAGGGGTACTGTCACGGTATATGAATCGGCTCTCTCACGCTGATGTGTCTGCGTGAGTGTATTGTGTGGGTGTGGTTACTCGTTGTGCTGATTAGTGTCACCAGCTGTCATCCATTCCAGTTCCCTTTATATGCCCAGCAATTCTCTCCCTTGTTGTCAGATCGTTGTGGTTGTTCCCCGGTGTGTTTCCTGTGCTCGTGCCTCGTCTGCTGTTCCTCATCTGCTGTTCCTCATCTGCTGTTCCTCGTCTGCTGTTCCTCGTCTGGATGTTCGTCAGTTCTTCGTGTCATCTGGATGTTCACTTTCCCTGGGATTCACTCGAGCACGTCATCACCTGTTTACCACCGGATCGCCATCTCGTCCCTGCTTCACAATCCATCTGAGTGTTGTCCCCGACTTGTGCCTGCTACATTGTTTCTGTCTGAACTATCCATTAAAACTGAGTTTTACTTGCATACTGCATCCTGCTGTTATTTCCTCACAACGGGCCCTGCTCCGAAGACTGCCGTGTCCTGGAAGTGTGTCCAGCTGCCCTGTCACTCTGTCAGCAATGCTGCCTCTCATGGCCCGAGATTAAACGCTCCCGATGGGGCCTCCAGGAGAAGTGCCTCACTCGCATCTTAGGACTTATGTCAAAAATGTTTCAGCCCAGGTAATTTGCTACAGTCAGTGCTCCTTTCTCTGGTAACTTCAAAAGCTCCTATGAAGGGAAAACAGACAAATGAAAGAGGGGAAAATGGTATTTAGTTGTGAGTAGCGAAAGATTGAATTCTTGAGGTCTGGGAAGATCTCAGGAAGAGGTGTCTTCCTCCAGGTACACCAAGCCAAATCTCAATGATGCCCTTGCAATCCGTTCTACATTTTTTTATGTAACTTTGTAACGATTGTATTAATCTGAAATAAGAAAGTCATATACACCTAGTTGACTTCAGGGTAAGTAAATCATGGGCTAATTTTCATTTTAAAGTGAACTAATCCTTTAAACCAATAAGTTCAATGATATGACACAAATGTTTTTATCCCATCTCAATAATTTATTCAAACATACATTAAAAATGTAATTAATACTTGCAATGACTTAGATACAGCACTTCTGTGATGATCATATTTTTTATTGAAATTAATTCAAATTTACTTTAGATTTTTTTGGTGGGGGGGGGGGGGGGTCATAAATTATAATATAGATATATAACAAAAATGTTTCACTGCTTATTAACATTTGAAGAACTTTTGTCCACAAAATCAAAGTTTTGTAGTCCAACCAACATAAAGAAAAAAAAGCATAAAACAGGAAATGATATCATAGTGATGACCCATGCAGACCCGCATGACTGTGTGTCAAGGTCAATAAATCGACATGAAGCGGAAGTTGCGAGTCTTTACTGGCCACTTTATTAGGTACACCTTGCGCCTTGAGAACTGCCCTAATTCTTAGTGGCACAGACTCAACAAAGTGCTGGAAACATTTCTCAGAGACTCAGAGGTCCATATTGACATGATAGCATCACGCAGTTGCTGCAGATTTGTCGGCTGCACATTCATAATGTGAATCTCCTGTTCCACCACATCCCGAAAGTGCTCTATTGGATTGAGATCTGGAACTGTGGAGGTCATTATTGTATAGTGAACTCATTGGCATGTTCAAGAATACAGTTTGAGATGATTTGAGCTTTGTAACACGGCATGTTATCCAGCTGGAAGTAGCCATCAGAAGAAGAGTGCACTGTGGTCATAAAGGGATGGAAATGGTCAGCAACAATACTCAGGTAGGCAGTGGCGTTTAAATGAATGCTCAATTTACTAGAGGCTCAAAGTGTGCCAAAAAAATATCTCTCACACCACTACACCACTGGATCCATGCTTTAATGTTGTTTACCATCTGAATGTTGAAGCAGAAATCGAGAATCATCAGACCAAGCAAATTTTTTCCAATGTTCTGTTGGCAAATTTTGGTGAGCCTGTGTGAATTGTAGCCTTAGTTTCTTGTTCTTAGCTGACAGGAGTGGCACCCGGTGTGGTCTTCTTCTGCTTCAGCAGATCTTCTGCATGTCTATTGTTGTGCTTTTACTGTGATGTCATCTGAGTGACAGGTTGTCCCGCCTTTGCACAAGTAAACACACCATCTGAGAAGGTATATTGCACATGTAATAATGTTGTGCAAGAATAAATCATTTAAAATAAATACTGAAATATTCCATAAAAAAACAAGAGTTGTCAATTTTGATTTCATGGTGACCTTAAAATATCAGATAATTAAGATATTGTGTGGTAAAGTTCATTCAGGTTATAAAATGCCATGTGGTGCAACTCCTTAAAAATGTAAAGACATTTATACATTAAGTAATTCATAAATATAAATTATAATTTAATTAATAAATGAATTAATCACTTCTGTTATTTGTAAAAAATAAAATAAAAATAAAAATAATACTTATTACCTTAAAAAAACATTTTTCTGGGACCAATCTGGTGGGTAATTTGTTTTGTTAGAAAATCTATTAAATAAAAATTATGATTAATATGTGTACACAAAGTGTAATAAATGTATATGATTATTTCTGCCTTGACATTACACCACATTTCTTTTTCATGGACACCATTATCATTGACCCAAAAATCTCTGGATAAATTACATTTTAATGTCTATCTTACTATGTGAGGGCAGTTGTTATCTTCAATGTTCAGCAAATGTCGCTTTTATAAAATGTTAATATCCATTAATAACAACCATTAATATCAATATTAACATGTTTAAAGCTCCTCCTTTGCTCAACTATCCATGTAAATGTTTTGAGGGCAGTGATCATGATCATGGCTTAAAGACACAATTAACCTCTTTTTTTTTTATTTTTTTTTTTTATTTTTTTATTGAGTCGCTTCTTTAACAACACATTTTAAACAATTTCTTACAGCTCTGACATAATCTAACAAAAGGTTTTTCTCAATCTGTGGAATGAGGAAATAGACCCCTTTGCCGTATTAACCAGACCTGTCAACATTACAAGGAAGCTGAAATCATTAATGAAGACTCATTGACCTTACAGCTAAACATTAAGATTGAACTCTACAGCAAGGTAAAATGACGTAAGGTTTAGAAATGAAAAAATCTTAAAAAAAAGTTAGAACAGTGGATTCTGACTAAAATAACATTAACGGGACACCACTCACTGGATATCACTAACACAAAGACATGTTGCACAAAAGTAGGGATCGGTTTTCAATGAAACTACACTATTTGTGCGTGTGCGTGCCGACGAGGATGCCTGTGCTTTGAAGGACGGGGCATGTACAAGTGTGTGCACGTGTGATGAAAGTGTTTGACAGCAGCCCTGCCTCGACAAATTGCTTTTGAGATGTGCCAACACAAATGTATTTAACTCTGAGTCCAATAAACCGTGGCAAGAGCAGTGACATCTCTGTGCTGGATCCTTGTCAATGTTTTCTTTAAGTCTCTCCCTCCCTGCTTTGTACCAGATCAGGAATGCATGTGTTGCATTCACTATTAACAAGACCAAGAGTACACAGGTAACAGGATCAGCTCTAATCAGTGTGACCTGAGAAAGCTTGTGAAGGGATTTCAGGCTTTTGTCCTGAATTTTGCAAGGTGATTTCTTCCCCACCATGTTCAATTGTGAATATTGAGGCAGCATTCCTCCGTCCAGGCAGGACGCCCTCTTTAATTTTCACTTCAGTCCTTTATTGCTGGTCGTCATAATGATCAAAACATGTAGAACGACACCAACTTGCCATTATGTGCTAGCTTCTTTTACCTCACATTGAACAACGGCCATCTCATAGGTAATGGCACTGGTACAGAGAGAAGCTTCTGAATGTAAAGATGGCAGAAGCAGAGAGAGAGAGAGAGAGAGAGAGAGAGAGAGAGAGAGAGAGAGAGAGAGAGAGAGAGAGAGAGAGAGAGAGAGAGAGAAAATAACCATTATCCAAAGACATGTTCTATCATGTCAGAAACTCTGTTTTCTCCAGCCAAATCCCTTGGTGCCTTGCTCAGAAAATATTCAGGCTATTCAGGCTTCGTAATAGAGATGTAAATGGCAGATAGGGAAGAGGTTATGGATTAATCCAAGACTGAAGGAGTGAGAGAAAAATTCTGACTTTTGTGAGAGAGAGACAAGTCATGCATCTTCGGCTTACCGCCCAGGAACACCGGTAACAACACCAGGCTCTCTGTGTCCACAAGCTAGAGCTCAATAATGGACTGAATCTGTTAGTACTATCTTGTGTTGCCCTCTACTGACCATAAAGCTGAAACAGGGCAACTCTCTGCAAATCTTTGGAGAGAATAATTCACTCCTGCCCATGTAAAACCACCTCATATTTTTGTCAGTATTGGGTTGAACATGGCAGATATATTGTCTCAACATATACACTATTATATGGAAATTCAACACAATGAATATGTTTAGCAAGACACTGACCTGAATAAAATATGTTGTTTGTGGGTTAGCTACAGCAGAATCTTCTAATAATGGATTTAAAAAAAAAAATTATCAACATTAAATGCTATAGAATCCTGCAAGAAAATATTTTCTTGCAGTCATTGACGATACCACAAGATGGCAGCAGAGTACTATGTGTTTGTGCGGGAAAAGTATTTTTATTTTCTATTGTTATATAACGGTCTAAATTATATCCCTTTTAGAGCTTTGTGCGTATTGACTGATGTAACATTTAAAAGTTTAACTCAGCCAAGACAAGATGTGGTTTTCCACCATTCATATAAGAATGTATTGTTTAACTATGCCAGTGAAGTCTGGAAACTTTTACCTTTCTAGATGATCCTCAATGTGTCTCGTCAATGAATGTCTTGTGTGCATTCTAATCATGATTATTTTCTGAGCATCAAGCTTTTCGTTTGTTTTCTAGGTAAACATGCACTATGATGTGTTTACGGACGCGTTGCGCTTGCGTCTCCTGTAGCGTCACATTACGCGTTCTAAAATACGGCACTTAAGTTAAAAGAAGTTCAACTTTTAAAGAACGTCAGTAGACTTTGTTTTTGGTCCGTGTACGTTTTGATACGTTAGTTTGTTTTCCAATTTGAAACGAAATAAGCAGAAACGAGAAAACGGCGCCTTATTCGTTTTTTCCAAAAAACGAGATTTCGGCTTGATTTTTCGTTTTTTAGTTCACAGGCAAAAACGAATAAATGACTTTAAAATTCGTTTTCAACATGTGGGCGGTCCTGAGACGCCTCCTTCCGCCGATTGGTCAAGGAAATCTGAGCATACGACGTCATCGGTCGTCGCTCAGGTCTGTTCAAGAAAATAATAGTCCTCTACTATGGCTACCGATTCTTAAACGGTACAGGGCAGGCCTTTGGGGCTTTCTTCTGTGCAACTTTACCGTTTCACAGAAATCTTTACATCAGAAATATTAAATATTAGGCTGCCACCAGCCCGTTTTATTTAGCTGTGCGGAGTTAAATCTGTTTGGTGAAGCTGCGCTTGACAGCGGCGAGCGGGAGAGGCTCTGACCAATGTTCAGTCAGCAGTCACAACTTTTCTTTTAGACAGTATACGCTCCGTTTTGACACGGGATTGTGAATACTGTAATGCCAATCGGCTGAGGGTGGGTACCGATGATGGTGAAATACATTTTTACTGAAACTGTCCACGACCCGCGAGAATGATTGACAGGACGATAGCGGAGGCAATTAAAAGCGCAATATAACGTAGGTTAACAAAAACACAATTAAAAAGTGTTTAATACAACTGACTTTGTCTTTATTTTATTGTTTTTGTTGTTTTTAATAAAATAATTGTGAACGATAAACCGAGCCTTTGTTTTTAAAGGGCGATTTCCAAATATATTTTATTTATTTGTAGGCTAATATGGGTATATCACCCGTCTTATTAGTTTGATTATTGTATACGCGAGTTTTATTTTATTATTGTACTATTTTATTGTTGTTTTTTTAATTAACAATATGCTATTTATAACAACTTATAAAGATCAAAATCTACAGAAGAGATTAACAAATAACACTGTTGTCATATAAGTTAACTAATCAATGGGAAAATTTCCTCACCGGCACAACCCTATTCTTAATGTTGGCTACATGTTACAGATTTAATGTTGAGCACATAATGTTAAAGGCTTAAATACCATTACACTCGGTTGAAGAGTCTGTTAAAGGAATTGTATAAAACAAAACTTTTCCAAATTTGTTTAAACTTTCTATATATATCAATGCATAATTAAAATGTAAGTACTCTGAAAAAGAAAGTATAAAAATCGAGTGTCTGTAGACCTCTCACGACTGTTTTAAAGACAGCTCATTATTTCCATTCTCTCCACCCCCTCCCTTCTGGGCTCCTTCCAAAGCCACGCCTCCAAAACACATGAACGCGCGACTCCGACCGCTGAGCTGAAGACGCATTATTTACCTGAGACGAGCGGAGAGGAAGGAGCGCAGTGCATAGTGACATCATGTCAGAATCACATGTATAATAAAAAAATCTAACTTTATCATTATGAAGATAAACAAATAAGATGTATTTTAGTACTCACTATCAAGTAGCATATTGATATTGGTAAAGTTTAAAATATATATTTTTTGATTCGCTAACGAGCTAGTTATCTATAAGGCAAAGCTAAAAACAGGTTGCATGATACACGTTTTTCCATTGCCATCATTTACACTGTGATGAAGATGAATTTCGTGTAACATTCATAACATATATGGTGTTCTGCATGTAAGAGTTTATAATGAAAGCATTGTTGACTCTGATGAGGGCTACACTCCAGAGACAAGTACCGCGTCATCAGCTCGAGGACAGATCCGGGGTCAGGGGATTTTTTGTTTAAAAACAAAACAAAGGCGAAAAAACGTCCAGGTAAACTTCCAGGTGAACATGGTAAAAGAGTTAGACAGAGGGTAAATATAATTCTAAGAAAAGTTCCTGGATGAGGATCGGCCTACTATCTGTTAAACATGTATTTAGTTATCTAAAGCAAAATTATGCACAATTCAACACTATAGCTATCATCTTGAGCTATATTATTTATCATCTCTACTACGGCTCGCTAAGTAATGTTATGTTAGCTATATTAGGCAGCTACGTGTGCTAATGACACATGCTTCATGAAAACATAAAGAAAAAAATATGTATGATCAAAGTACAAAAAGAAAGATTTACCTGTCCAGCAGAAATATAGCCATCCAGGCGTCACTTTTCAGCCCCTTGAGGTCTCTCAGTTCTCGCCATCGCTGGAAAGCCACGCCGATATTGGCATGCGTTTTATTTTGTTGTTTATCCAAAGACTTTTTGTTCATTACCTTTTCTAGTAACGTTACTGTCTTCCTTTTTTTGCCTGGTTTGCCTTCGCGAACTGCATATGTGAATTTTGCTTGATCTTTTTCTGCCATTGTTTTGCTATTCCTAGGTTCCGTGCCTCTTGAATTCCTCAAATCAAACGGATACGCGCGCAAGTGGGCAGGTCCTGTGTGGCAAAAGGGTGGTTGCCATGGTTGCGAGAGAGTGACAGTCGCCTAAGCCAATTCTTTGTTTCGTCCCGAATGGAAATAATGAGCTGTGTTTAGTGCAGATTAAACGGTCTAGAGTCACTCGATTTTTATACTCTTTTTATCAGAGTACTTACATTTTAATTATGCATTGATTTATACAGAAAGTTTAAACAAATTTGGAAAAAAGTGTTTATAAAATTCCTACCTACAATACCTTTAATTTACAGTGATTTCAATCTGTCCTAGTTGGTGACGCAGTGTAGCCCTAATTATAATATAGCATAAATAAAAACAAACACACGTAAAATGTATGCGGGGGGGGTCCGTGGCGACGGAATTCGTGCCCACGGATTAATAAACCGTACCCACGAGTTCCTAATCCGTGCTCTCAGATTTGTAAACCGTGCCTTAAGTTTTTGCAATCTGTACCCACAAATTCATAAACCGTGCCCACGCTTTCGCAATCCGTTGCCTACTCACGGGTTTGTAATCCGTACTCACGGATTTGTGCCCCCTCCCCCAGTCTGTGCCGCATGATTCAACCAGGCCTCCTGTTTAGGTGCAGGATGCATTGAATTGTGTCTGCCGGTCCCGGAAGCTAGTTATTTTAATCAATAAAGTTTTAAATATTGATATTTTTCTTACAAGAACGCATCACTTCATTTCAGAGGGCCTTTATTAACCCCCGGAGACGCGTGGAGCACTTCAATCATGAATGGATGTGCTTTAATGGACTTCCAAAGCAGCCTTTCACTCCCATTATAAAGCTTGGAAGCGCCAGGACATTTTTTAATATAACTCTGATTGTATTCGTCTGAAAGAAGAATGTCATATAGCTACACCTGGAACAACTTCAGGGTGAATAAATCATGGGCAAATTTTCATTTTTGGGGGAACTATCCCTTTAAGTAAATCATTCAAAGGGTTTTTTCATGTATATTTAGGATTTTATTCATTATATCTCCCAATTGTAGCTATTGATTTCCATAATTATATTTTTCCATAATATGGAAGTCAACTGGGTCCATCAACTATCCCTTTCATCAAATTTATGTTTTGTGATGCAAAAAATATGTAATATGCAAAATATACAGCATGTAAGACATGTCTAAGTGTCCTAAAATTGTATACATTTCTTGTGTTTTTACACTGCTGAACTGTCTCATCTTCAACCTTAGCTCTGGCTTGATGGCCACTAGTTTAGCTCCAATCCTAATCAAACACACATGGCTGTAATTTCCAAGAAAATCTGAAGACTTTTAGCAGGTTTTGGTGTGTTTGATTGGGGTTGGGCCTAAACTCTGTCCTTTAGGAGCAAGGTTGGCTACCCCTGTTCAACCCTGCAAAAAAATCAATTTGAAAATGAAAAGATGTAGTCAACTAAATATAATAATATTAGTTTAACATGTGAATATTAAACTCAAAAGTTTATCTCAGTGTATCTCAGGAGATGCGGATGTTTCAACATGTGCTAAATAACAGCATGACAAACATATGACTTATTTTTTCAGCATCTTACGACAATGTTCACAATTAATATTATCAGTTTTATTGCTTTTTTATTGAAGAAAAGTAAGATTCAATTTCAACTACTTTCCAAAAAGTCAGAATGCCCAGCACCATGAGCTTATGTTTTGGATTTAGGTTAAGCTGACAAAAGGCGCACATAAAATTTGAACCAAGTAATGTGGCCCACATACTCAAAACAGAATCAACTAATAATAACAGTTTTGGGTGAAAAAAAACAACCTTTCTTGTTCCTCAATGCACATTGCCTGTTTATGGGTTAAATTGATGTAATGTGTTCATTTATTTATTTTATTACTTTCTAATTTATGGTTTGTTATTAAAGTACTGACACTATATCTTTATTTAGGATCCAAATGGTTTGGCTGCAATAGCTCCTCCTAAACCATATGGTCCAAAAACTGATCATGTTGTTGACCTTATAGTGTGAAAGGACTGTACTTTAGCTACTATAAAACTATTTTTATATATTTAAAGAAACAAACATAATACAAGAAGAATTTATTTCACTGCTAGAATTGCATGTGCCAATAAAGACAAACATTATAGATAAAACAATAAATAGTCAAGTTAAAGTACACATGTCATTGAAAACATGACAAAAGTATCAAACAACCTTGTGACAAGTGACAAGCCACACCATTTGTCCATTAGGTCCCTCTGAGAGACCATGATCCTTTCTCCATTGGAGCAGTGCCTAAATAAAGGGAAAACCCCCCAAATATTAAGAGTTCAGCTCCATGGTCTCCATGTGGACTGGGTTGGAAGAGGAAACGGTTCCTGTCTAAGAGCCAGGACAGGGGACTGAGGTGGGGTAAAATCTCTAACCATATGGGGGGGAATGGGCTGAGACACAATAACAGGTCTATGGAGTGAAAGTGGTGTTATGAGAGGAGACAATGGGTCAGGAGGAGGAGGTAGAGAACAAGATGTGAAAGGATGTGCAGGGGAATTATTGGGAGAGGAGGAGGATACGCTGGTAAAAGTGGGAGATGATGGCGGGGAACTACATTGTGATGAAGAACTGGTGGGAGAAGTCGACTGACACAAAAGTTTAGAGCCATACAAAGACAATTCAGGGTGTAAAAGAAGTTCCTGGTGATAGTTCTGGGTTGATGGTGATAGAAGAAAGCCTGTCTGGACCACTGGTTGATTTCCTGCTTTGGAAGCATCGGTTAGGTTATCATCAAGACTGATTCCTTCTTTCAGAAGAACCTCCTTCTGTTTCCAATAAAAGTCATTGGCATGGATGGGACCTGCAGAAACAGATATAGGCCTATCAGACTGATTCGGAGTGGTCTTAGAATCCATTTGATTAGACGTCACTGCAGAAAGAGAAAAAAATATTAGACACAAATTAGCCAAAATATTTCTATAATAAATAATAGCTATTACACTATATAGTTTTGGCCCTCTATCGGTTTAAAAAACAAAACTGCATGCATTTTGCAGAAGAACTTTGTTTTGGTTGTGCTTCGGCTCTGTGTGACTGTGCGTATGAACGTGGTTCTTTCTCATAACTTAAAAAAGAGAGATCATCCTTCTGCTCATAAAACATTCACTAAGCTCAATCTAACACTTAGTGAATAGGCAAAAACTACGGTGACCGAGACAGCTCAACGCGCTGCAACTGAAGCAAACACATGCAAATAGAAAAAAATGCGTGCAAATAGAAAAAAACACCTGCAAATAAAAAAAACATCTTCATCAGTTTCACAACACACGTGTGCTCCAAATACAGAAATGCGCTGCAAAAGTTCACAACACAACCAAATACAGAAACGCGCTGCAAATAACACAGACCACAACGGAAATGTTTCCAGGGGAACCAAATAAGTGACGAACCCGGCTGGGACGTGCTTATTGCTCGTGAGCTTCCCTATGCCCTACTCCCTTCGAAGGGCAGACGGCAGAGCCCTTAAAGTGGGCCTTTGGAGTGAGCAGGGCTCTAGTGTGCTGTTAGCCAGCCGTGTGGAGCGCACTTGATAAAGGAGCAACGAAAGACAACGTAATTCCTCATTATTTTCACCTGGGATGTTCCCATGACAACGCAGCACGGTGTCCATCAGCTGGTCTTACGACAGATATATAATGCTGTTAACATAACGGATGCAAATACATTTTTATTTTTAGTTTACAAAAAAGCTTTTAAAATATGCGTTATATATCTGTGTGTCTCAACTTTAAAATTTTGGACCCTACATTACCTAACATTTCTTACGAAACTTTTCTTTATGAAAATGTAATAACATGAAACAATTTGTACAGTGTAACTGATGTATAGATAAATATCTTTGCTTCATGTTTTTCTTCTTTATCTTTTTTATTTATTTATTTTAGTTTCCAGCTCATTGTTCTATTCTCATTTGTATTCTGATGGCATTGAACATATTGTTAATACATTTTGTACATTGTATACAAGTTGTATGTCATAAAAAAATGTAATCTCTGTATGTTTTGCACAAATAAATAAATAAAGTATAATTTTAAGCTGTAAGCACCAGCACGCATAGATTTATGGATATCTATGCCAGCACATCCCAGCCGGGTTCGTCACTTATTTGGTTCCCCTGGAAACATTTCCGTTGTGGTCTGTGTTATTTGCAGCGCGTTTCTGTATTTGTGTTGTGAGCTTTTGCAGCGCGTTTCTGTATTTGGGTGGTGTTGTGAGTATTTGGAGCACAGGTGTGTTGTGAAACTGATGAAGATGTTTTCTCAATTTGCGGGTGTTTTTTTTATTTGCACGCGTTTTTTTTCTATTTGCATGCATTTTATTTTATTTGCATGTGTTTTTTTCTATTTGCACGTGTTTTTTTTTCTATTTGCATGCGTTTTCTTCAGTTGCAGCACCTTGAGCTCTCTCGGCCACCGTAAAAAACACATTTGGAATCGATTGATAGTGTATTGACTCATTATTTAAATTGTAAATTGTGAACAAAGAAGTTACATAGTGCACCTTTAATACTTTATTCAGAGGGGTGAAGTAAAAGGTTAAAATAGTAAAAACTTACCGTTTGTCTCAGTCTTTCTTGTGGTCTTCTTGATGTAGTGAACTGCAAGGTCTAAAATCTCTGCTTTTTCCAGTTTAGGATTTTGTAAACGCTTTGGAGGGATGAAATAGAGGGAGAGGGTTGTGCCATTGTAACTTTATGGTTTTGTCAAAGAAATAAACTGAAGCAATTGATCATAAACTGAATTGAACTGAGGTAGTCTGTCTACTCACCGTATCTGCGGTGTTCTTGAAAAGCAGATCTCTTAACGCGTCCAGATTATGGTTGATTCGATCTCTTCTCTTCTTCTCTATCACAGGTTTTAACTTCTTAAAAGTAAAATATATATATATTAAATTGTTAGTATGTTTTCAATTTCACAATACTATCATTAAACAGCTTTTAAGATATGTGGAATCAAATAAAAAATAGCAGATTAAATTAATATATAAGCTAAACGGTTTTTTAAAACAAATGTTCCTTTGAAAGAAATTGTTGCTTTTAAAGATCTTACTCTTTTGATGCCTTCTGTCTTTGCCATGTTGAGAGTTAAACAGTCTGTTGTTCACGCCAATTCGTTGATGTGGGAAACTGCTGAAATCTACCCAAACGGGAATTTCAAGCCTATGGAATGGCATTTGATTGGCGGAGAGGTGGTCGTGACGTAGGCCCCGTGAGAAGTTTCTACCCCATTCTATCTGGCCTTTGCTAAACAATCAGTAACAGAAGTATGGCAAAGTAAAACTGCATTCAATAGTATCCTATATCTAATATAAAAGCCTAATACTAGGCTATATTTAACACAGTCATTAATAAATAGATTCGAGTTTTAAATTGACGCATATTTAAAAAGTCTACCATATTTCCATATTTTGATGGCTTCATTTTCTGGTAAAACAAATAGCGTTTGCCATTTGATTGTCTGCTGCAATATGCAAATATCAGCAAATGGTTTTGAATAAACAGCTGAGCACAATGCTTGAGGTAAAGTGCTAAAGGATAATACAAATGGTATCTGTCCTGGAATTTTGGTGATTAAAGTTACATAACATTTTCCTACACTAAAATTGAAATGTCAAAGTGATGCCAAAATAAAAATCTGCAGGGATAAGAGCACTTTTTTTTTATAACTACTGATAAAGAAAATTGAGTTGAATCTTATAGAAATAGCTTATAGCCTAGCCTAATCATTGTTGACAAATTGGCTGGAAACAAAGATTTATAGGCGTATGACCTTATTGAAACATTTTTAATCGTGTACCCGTTTAATGTGGATGTCAAATGGTTTTATTTAAGAAAATACAAAAAAATATGAAAATACGATGCATTGATTTTGGAGTCGCACGCCAAAGCGAGATTAGCTCGTGGCCACCAGTGAAAAGCACGCGCATCCTGCTTTTTGTTGAAATGGGGGGTGTGAGGAGGTGTGATGCCAGGGCTTTTAGAGCAAATCTGTTAAGTGTGTTGTATGGGAGTGTTTTGATAGAAGTGTGAGCGATTAGGCCAACCATTATTGTCCCACGCTTAGGCCTGCTTTGGAATGGTGGATCACCTACCCTAATGTAGCCTAATGGCGCGGTTGGTTTTTAAACTTTCTGAGATTTATGTAACGGCCTAATGTCAGAGAATACAATGGCTATTTAATTGTTATTTTGACTTGTTTTGTTGTTGTAGTTTTGTTTGTTTTTTTAGTTGTTGTTTTTTAGCTTGGTAATCACGTCCACAATAGTTAGCCTGACTTTATTTTGATACAGTCTCTTCCAATTAGCTTTTATTCGTCAAGCAGGATATTATTTGAGCACACACGAGAAGACCTCACACACATCAAGAGAACAGCAAAAACACCACTTTCAATTGAAGTCACATTCGAGCGCCTCAACCAAACCAAAAGCACGTCTTCCTTTGTTACGCATCGGTGTATAGAGAGGAAAGCAGCCTAGTAGTAAACCAACAGAAATACGTTACTTCATTTTCATTGTGAGACGTATAAAATGATTGGATTTTGCAAGGCAATATGCCTATCCAACATTCATAAGGGTAAGCTGTAGAGTAGTTTGTTTAGGCTAGGCTATACGTTCACATATTTAAAGTAGCTAAAATGTGCAGTGTTATATTTTTCCAAATGGCTAAACTGTGCACTTTTATTATCTATTGGCAATCAAACTATTTGAAATTCCAACACGTATTAGGCTAATAGTCGCCTTTTAGTGTTTTTTTGTTTTGTTTTGTTTTTTAAATATAACGCATATGAATGGCTCAAACCTTCTTTGATAATCTTTGGCAATACCTTAACTGAATAGCCATCGTTTAAACATCTCAGTGGGGGGCTAAATGGGTCATTATTGGCTCTTACTTCACCATCGACATTATCTACAGGCATTGTCTCTTTCATCCAGTCAGTGCGCATGTGAATATTAATGAGGGGGCTTGCTGAGGGACGCACGCGATTGGTCCGTCTTCTTTTGTTATTCATTATGAAGAGTAGGCGTGTAGTAGCCTAGCCTACGGACAAGTTATGTGAACTCCAAAACGATGCTCATAATCTCAGTTTAGAGGGAATTTGGTGAATCGCCAGAATGAGCAAACAAGCTGTTGACATATCGGAACAAAAAGACTCGAGACGGGTAAAAACTTTTTTTAATATAGGCCTATTTGTTTTACACCTATTCTGTGTTTCTGTTTTGTGCAATATGGCGTTTGATATGTAGATTTGTTCATGTTAAGCCTGCTAAGAATGATATTTTACCATAAAATGTAAACTATTATTGTTACAGGTCCCAAAACCTCTCATGGAGAAAAGGAGGAGAGATCGCATTAATCAAAGCCTAGAAACTTTGAGAATGCTATTATTCGAGAATACACACAATGAGGTAAGTTCTTTTATTTTTTAAAGACTCTATTTATTATATCCTGCCCTTATGTCTTTATCTGACCACGTTTTGTCAAACTTTTAATAGAAGCTAAAAAACCCTAAAGTGGAAAAGGCTGAAATCCTGGAAAGTGTTGTGCACTTCCTAAGAGCTGAACAAGGATCAGGGAATGACCCTTTTCAAATCACTAGAGGAAAAAGGGCACGCACAGAGGAGTATGATGAGGACCTGGAGGACCTGAGCTCACCTTGCAAACGTCAGAGCTTCGGTGATGGAATGAGGACATGTCTCTTGCGAGTCAGCCATTTTATTGCTAGCAAGAGCCATGAGTATGGGCAGGAAGTGGAAAAAACATGTGGAAACCTTCACAAATCACATGCAATGCTACTTTCTGCACCACCCCACAGAGAGACTCCGGTGCATCTCTATGAGGATCCATCACTGCCAGCACAGCAACATCTCACTCATGCCCAACTGAGCAGTTCTTGCACACCATCTGGCTGTGCAAATCTTGCACAAAGAACTGTCCTGTCTGCTCCCACCATGACTTCAAGTCCTAAGCAACCTGTTATGCTCTCTGCCTCCATCTGGAGACCTTGGTAGAAGATCGTGTCCTAAGTTCCTGCGTAGCTCCCCAAAGACTGGAACGGCCTAGAGCGATTGATCTCTGATGATTCAGCAGTGTGGGAACAACTCTGGGACAATAGACTGAATTGTGTAAATTTTCAGCATGTGTAAATATGTGCATTTTGTACAGTAGATGCCAAAGATTTATTTTGTTATAAAAAGGCATTGACAAATCTGTGCCAGTATAGTGTGTTTGGTGATCTTACAGCCAAACAAAGAAGATACACACACTTGTGTTGAGTATATATTTAGTTGAAACGTTGATGCCTTTTAATACTTTTATATCAACTGAATTTTATTTCAAAACTTTTATGAAATCCATTTTTGACTGAGAAATTGTACTTAATGAGGTGAATGTTTCAAGAGTTTTGTTATTTTGTGAACTTAAGTGCCAAGAAACTTGTGGAAACTCTAGCAGAATTTAAAGTCGTTTGTATTTTTTGGTAATAGTTGTAATTGCCATAAATTTGTGTTCTTCTATGGACCGATGAAAATGTTAATTTCATTACTTTGAGTTGGTGAGAGATTCTGTCTTTTTTTTTTAAACAATAGCCTAGCAAGCTTTTGTTTGCTGTTATTTTTCTTGTCAGCAGAATGTGAAATGTCGTTTGTAAAGTATTTTACTTTGAACAAAGAATTAAACCTCTTTGAGGATATATTCTTTTATCTTTGGTCTGCTCCCGTTCCTAATATTTGCATGTCTTTAATTCATTTCCTGAGAGAAATTCAGCATTAAAGCATTGTTCTTCAGTGTGAATGTTCAGCGTTCCAATGTGATAGCAGTTGAAAACTTGATAACAGACCTGGCATTTGCAGATTTTCATTGGGCAATCATTTGGTCATCTCAATGATGTTGCACTTAATCTATGGAAGATATAAAGTATTGAGGTGCAGATTGCTTAACCGCTCTTCTGCTAGAAACGCAGGTGTGGTCTTTTCGGGCTTTTGTCATAACACACGTTAAATGGTTTGATTGTTCGTGTTGTTGGAATTTGATAGTAGGCTATACTCTGTCTATTAATGAGTCACCCCGTAAAAAATCTGTAGCAATTTAGACTTGATCGAAGATGGTAGATATGTTATGACAACTAAAGTTAAAGTTTTAGCCACAATTGACTCGCACGCGTATTTAAAAAAAAAAAATTCTCAGTTGGAAAAAGTTACTTCAAGTTTTTTGGTTAATTCTATTTACAATAGTCTAAAAGAAATAAATAACGCCAACTGTAAGGGTCCAACATAAAGAATGGCTATACGCCCGTATCCATTTAAACTAGGCTACATTTGTATTTCGCTTATGTTGTTATGCGTTTAAATAGGGAATAGGCCTACGTCTCTTTGGCATAGATTTTTTCTGAATAAACGATTTTTTTAAAATCCTATCAACAGTTGTTTGGGTGCAGCTATTGTCAAGATGTTAAAATGAACGTGTGCGAGCAAATGTTTTTGAAACTTAGACTGCGTCATGAGATAAATTTTCTATACAATTCAGAGCCAAACCACTTTCATGTAGCAAAAGTTAAAGTAAGTCTGTAAAAAAAAAGTTGCTCCATTAAATTTATAAGTAGCCAACAAGCAACTTCGTAGTTTGTCATTTCAACTTAAATGACATTAAACCGACTATAAAAAAGACTTGATATAACTTATAAAAAAGTAGAAAATTGCTTAACTTATTTTGATGAGTAAAAGCAATGTAAAATATTGTCATAACTAATACCTCATCAACATCTACATATACCTATCACAATCAAATGGAAACATAACAAATATTTAGAGGATAAAAGATATCATTAAACAATACGACCAGTAAAGTAGATTTACCACTAGATAGAATGGCTTAGTTCTACTTAACGCTCATACTCTCCCTTAAATCAACCTTCATGTGCAGCTTTGTTTCGCTTTGTCGCTCCGGATAAGCTCTTGGATAAATGAGTTTGAGATGAAATGAGATTAGACCTTTAAGAGATGCCATGCACCGACTGAGGCCTGAACCGGTTATTACAGACAGATAAGTCCCTAAATGCCATTCAACACAAAAGGTGTAAATAGATTATCCTGACCGGATGCTTGCTTTTGTCTATTCTGATCAACAAAGAGCAATGCATGCAGCCAAGTAAATAGCCTATATATAAAATGCATTAGTGAAATAAAGTATTTTGTATACATTTTTAATTATGACTATTAAATGTTCTGATACCATTAGTTCTTAGGTTATATTTGTATTGATCTACTACAGGATCGTTACTCGTTTTAATAGGTATACACATAGACATTTAAACAATAGCCTACTTCAGTAATTATACTTCATTACAATATAGGCTACTTTAACATTATTTTTTCACTTACGTGAGTAGCTATAAATCTATTGAAACTAAATAGTCTACACTCTTATTTAATTTTATTTTCCAGGCAATTTGTTTTTAAAGAAAATCCATACAAATTAATTTAGACCTCCAAAGTACAATTTTGCAGGCCTTAAATATTTTCCTCTCTCCTGTTTTCATCCATTTCTCCTCAGCTCCATGTAATGTAGTTGTTTAACCACCATTTAACTATTTCCAAGAATGTACATAGCCAGGACTTTATTTAATAAAATAAATTAATTAAATTAAATTAAATAGTTTTTTTTAACTGTTTAAATAGTTTGTGCATCTGTTTTGGCACTTACTGATTTCATCTCAAGTGTAAAGAACTACTTTTAAATTAGGCCTACAATTATTTAAAAAATTAGGCCTAAAATGTCGAAACTTACTTTCATTTTAATATATGTTATTGGTTTATCTCATTTGAAAATTGATTTAAAAAAAATTAGTGTCCATGTATACATTTTCTGTATTTTAAACTTTTGGATGTGTCAAATTATTGTTTTCTCAGGAGGTGTGTATCAGACACGCGTCTTGGAGCATCTTGCTTTCATAAGCGCAAACTTCGCCAAAATAGGGTAGCCTACACCTTAGCTTGCCATTTTCCACAATTTAGGCCTAACCAGCACGTGGTGGCGTGTTAAAAATCTACCTCACTCTTATGAAACGTGTCTCTAAATCTGGTCAATCAAATGCTCTATTCAAACAAACAAGTTGAAGGCCTATGTGGTTAATTTTTGCGCCATATATGGTGACGGGTCTCGCTGTTGACATACTGTCAGCTGTTGCCAAATTACGCACGAGCACGAGGTGCTAACATTCATACTCTCACCTCACTCATGGGAACGAACAACCAACGTTTATAGCAACGCCACCAACCCACTTCGCTAGTTCAATGTGTGGTCTTTCTGACTTTCTGGCTTTCTGGCTCAAAAGCCGACGCGTGCACTGACCTGGTTATACGCGCAGGCACGCGCAGCCTGGAGTGTGTTCAGGTGACGGTCGAGGCGCGCACACGCATATTTGGCGTAAACGTGAAATACTGTCACTCTTACTTCAAACAACAGTTCAAGTGAAAAGCAGTGTATAACTGCTTTCAATCGTTTATAATTATCACACATAAATTAGATTACTGTTTTGTATATTTACATTTTGGAGGCTTGTGTATGGCATTTAAAAATCTCAAATATATCAGAACAGAACTCCAACGTGAACCTACTCAAAACCGTCCAACTTTTGCATAATTTACCCTACTCAGCCCAGAAAAGTCTAGCTACTTCAAAAAGGCGAACAATACCTCAAAGTCTGTCTGTTTAATTAGCTTTGCATATTATTGCTTCAATAAATAGCTAATCCCCTTAGAAGCTTTTCGCCAGAGTTTACGATTTGGACTTAATGCGGGTGTGTTGGCAACCTGCTTTTAAAGCGTATACAGGTCCCTTACAAGTAGCGCCGTTCTTTTAATGCCTTTTATTCATGTGAGTTAATCCCCGGCGGGTGGGAAATGAAGGGGGACAGGTCCCCCTCTACGGGATATTAATTGGAGGTAAGCATCCACAATGCGGACGTCTGTGCTTCAGCGCTTCTCCATTACGCGTCTGAAGGCCTGTTGCGCAGGGGCGGATACACACCCTGTTGACCGAGCGCTTCAATGACATTACCCTGAGCAACATCTGGCCGTATGCACCACTCGCCTGCCCCTTTAATTAGAAAACGAGTCGCCTCACTGCTCAACTCTCAAGGCCTTGATAAATGGTGATGCGCAACCAATGTGAGGTATTATCTGAGTGCTTTTATGAATGTGGAAGTTTTTATGCGTACAAAGCCATATACTCCTGGGGCCCAGGAATAGACTTCTGTCCACTGTAGTGGGCATTATATTTTAGTGAATTTCTATGACACCACACCTCACAGTTCTAAGATGTCCTGTAAAGAGCCCATTCAGGGCTCTTCAGAGATATCAAATGTTTGGAGGTTTCACCATGACAACAACTTCACTTTGGTCTTTAAAAATGACTGACATTCATTTAATGATCAAATTGGCACTCTTATGTAAATATTAAATTTTGTAAGTATCATTTAAATTTACAATTTTTCAAATTGTTTGTCATAAATCAACATTTCTGTTACAAAAACGGGCATTGATTTCATACATGTGACTGTTGTGATCAAGCATGTTTATCACAACAAGTGAAAGAAATTATACATCAATATTCCTATGACATATTTAATATTGTTATGAGAATGATGCCAACTATTGATCGAAGAACACATATATGCCAATTAGATACCATTTATGGCAATTTGAGACACATATAGCATGAGTAAAATGGTATATCCATATTCATTCCGTTATATCTTTCATAGTTGACAATCCTCTTTATACAAAGTTTGGTTAAAAAAAATAAAGACATGTCATTTCATGTGTTTTTATTATTTTAGTCCTGGTGTCCGCTACAGAGGACATAGCATATGTATAATATATATATATATATATATATATATATATATATATATATATATATATATATATATATATATATATATATATATTCCTTATGCTCTAAATAATGTAGGACAATGACATGAAAAAATACTAAATTCAAAAAACTTTTTTTTTTGGGTCTCAGGAGGATATGACATGTTTTACTTTCTATATATAGGCTATACATTTATAAATAGTTTTAGTCAAATAGCATGACCTAAAGAAAAACTTGCCGCCATTCATTTAACAACTACAAATACTATTCATGTTTTAATTCAAGCTGAAAACTCTAAATACAAATCCAGCACTTTTTTACTCCATGCTTATGTAGAACACTATAGAAATATGCTTTTAACGCCACTGGTTTGCCTGAAGTACATAAGACATACCAAGATTTACCAAGTTCCCCTATAAATTGCTACTTATATCAGAGGCACGAAACAAGCAAGATTATCCAGGCCTACCCAGAATAATTCAGGTTACTGGCTTACACATAAACAAGCATATGACACAGATCATGCGTATCAATCCTCCTGTCTCTGACCCAGTTACAATTGAGGATATGAATGATTTCATGTATCTTGGCAGCTTCATTTGCACTGATAACCGTGCCCAAATAGACATCAAGGCCCGAATAAATAAAGCAAGAGGAGCTTTTAGACTCGGGACCATCTGGAAGTCTAAACAGCTAAGCCATAAACTTTACAACAGCAATGTTAAATCAGTGCTTCTGTATGGCTCTGAATGTTGGAGAATAGTGAAATTAGGTATGAGCAAGGTAGATGCCTTCCATAACAGTTGCCTTAGGAAGATCTGCAACATCTACTGGCCCAATACCATCTCTAATATCAACATGAACAAAAAGACACGATGGAAGAGCATATATCAGGAGATCAAGATACAGCGATTAAGATGGCTCGGACATGTACTCCGGATGTCTCAGGAAAGGATACCTAAAGTGACTTTGCGTTGGACACCACCTAGCAAGCGCAAACGAGGCAGGCCAAGAACAACATGGTGACGGACAGCGGCGACTGAGCTGGAAAAATAAATGTGATCTTACTTTTTCACAACTGTTTTCCTCATCATTTTACAGTTAAAACCCCAGGAACAATTTCTACTCAACTTTATATTTTCAAAAAATAAGTTTGTTTTCAATGTATTGTTGAACAACACGTATTTGTATTTAATGTATTTTTGAGTAGTGCTTTTTTACTTTATCATAAGTTTGTAGTGCTGTCTTTAGTTTGTGCACTCTTGTTTTCATGTTAAAGGGTTAGTTCACCCAAAAATGAAAATTAAGTCATTAATTACTCACCCCCATGCTGTACCAACCCCGTAAGTCCTTCGTTCGTCTTCGGAACACAAATGAAGATATTTATGATTAAATCTGAGAGGTTGATTACTCCTCCATAGGCTCCCTAAGGGAATGACACCGGACGGCCCAGAAAGTCATTAAAGAAAATGTTTAAATATTCCATGTCACAACAGGCCTACAAGGAAGAAAAGGAATAGTCGAATAAAGTCGGTATTTTTGTTTGTTTTTTCGCACAAAAAGTATTCTCGTCGCTTGATAAACTTATAGTTGAGCCACTGTTGTGACATGGAATATTTAAACATTTTCTTTAATGACTTTCTGGGCCATCCGGTGTCATTCCCTTAGGGAGTGTGAATTGAAAGCTTAATCAAAAGCTAAACAAATGATTTCTTCTATTCAGTTCAGCCCTGTATCACCCCAACCCCCAAATGTCCAACTTTTAAAACTGTCAATGGACAGCAGACTGATAAAATCTCAAATCAGCATAGCAAATTATGTTTGCAATAAAAACAATGATGTAAAAAAAAAAAAAGAGTCTGAACATAGATAAACAAAATTTATTGATAGCCTAATAGCATCAAACAAAACAAAGACCTACAGAATAATAGACGTGAACAAGCATGGGTTATTAGTAGGTACATTCAGTCTCTGAGATTCACTGGATAAGACTAGTGTCCCAACGGAGTTATAATCCATTTAGGCCTTCCCAACAGCTTGACCCTGAGCCCGCTGGTACTCCTGCTGAAGGCTGGACAGAACTTCCCGATGCTGATCCGACTTCTTCTCCATCTCCTTCAGTAAAGTTTCATAGCGCTGACTGAGATGAAGAGGAGATCAGTTAGTGATTGGCCTATGTGAACTACTCACTCATTTACAACAGAATCAAATGCAATATATGAGTGGTCCCTATTCATACATACATTTCACCATTGATGTATTCCAATCTCTTGCCCACTGTTGCTTTGGCTTCATCTAGATCTTGTTTGACCAGAACTGGTCCAATTAGTTTGTAAACTGTATTTTGGCAATCCAACAAGGCAAGCTCCTACAGAGGGATAACATATGTGGTAAACCATAGCAAACATAAATACATGAACATGCAAATGTATAAGATATTTGTATTGTAATTGTATTCTTACCTCCTTAACAATATTATTTTCAGTCAACTGTGCCTCCAGTTTCTGTCGTGCTGACATACTTTTACTGACATCTGCGAAAATAAGAGTTAATAGTATCTATATTCACAATAAAGAAATGAGAGAAAGGATATTTTTGTGTGCGCAAAAAATGCAAAGCAAACCCATTTAAAATGTGCACTACTTGAATCTAACACGTTTAAAAACACACTAAATGAAAAACGCTTCTTTAATGAGTAAGCAGATCACTATGACAGCTCTGAACAGTTGCTGAATAACTAAACACTTCTCAGTACGTTGTAAAATATATATCAAATAAATACAATTTTATGAAAATAGATGTTAATATGCACATGCAGAGAGTGTTGAAAGGATTGCTAACATGGATAGCTAGCGTTGTGATGTATAAGTTACCTTTTTGCAATAGTTGATATTTCTCCAACTCAGACTGTAATTTCTTCTGAATCACTTCAGCCATCACACCAGTGATTCTGATTTCGATCACTTTTTATCTGGATAACTAAAAACAAAAATATATATCTTACAACAAAAGCAGTCAGCAGCACACGGATCATGCAGTCTGTCTGGGGCGCAGAGGAAGTGACGAAATCATGTTCTTAATGTTTTGACAGTGTCACTTCGCCATCTAGTGTTGAAATAAAGCGTAATTATACTGTTCGGTTTTTCATTTTCGCCCAATTTCGCTTAAATAAACGTCTGGAAATGGCCATTAATCAGGAAATTATAGTGTTTCCTAATTTACTTACCAATATATATATATTAAAATATGTTATGTAGTGGTCAATATAAATAATTTTCATAATAAACACTAGATTCCACCAATATTTATAGTCGTAGTCCCCCTCCTGTCCATATGGGGCAGTCTATCTGCTTTCATCAAACCACCAGAAGTGACAGTAAAGCCAATATGGCAGCGCGCATGATCCAAATACAAACGTGAAGGTCTTTTTCGCTTGTACGTGAACACATAATATCCCACTTGCTGGTAATGTGAATTTCATTATTCTTTGTATCACAATCAAATGTATCGTTTGTTTTAAATATGTACCTGAAGCTGCTTATTAACCATCGATTAACGTGCTATATGCATGCAATGATGTATATTATTATTATTGTTGTTATTATAACTACCTTTTCTTTACAAAAGGCCATTATTTTAACAACTGTAACCGGTGTAAAGTACTACTCAATCCTTGAGTTCTACTATTTCATTATGTCAGTCACTTGTTCAAAATTGGGCTCTGTGTTTTCCCACTATAACGTGACCACTGATATCTTCACTTATATTTATGTTTGCATGTACTAAATATGTCACTGTAATGTGTATTATTTGATGATACATCCTTTTTTCCTTCTTAACATGAAAACAAGTCACTCTGCACTTTTATTTAGAAACTCTCTTCTTCTTTTTTGTCCTTTCAGACTCAAAAGTAAGTTTTGGTCACTGATGTTACTGGTGGTGGGATTAAAGGGATAATTCCCCCCAAAATCATTTATTCACCCTCAAGTTGTTCCAAATCTGTATGAGTTTCTTTCTTCTGTTGAACACAAAATAAGATATTTGAAAGAATGTTGGTAACCAGACGGTTGACGGCACCCATTGACTTCCATAGTATTTTTTTTTTCCTGCTATGGAAGTCAATGGCTACTGTCAACTTTCATTCTTGGGCGAACTGTCCCTTTAAATGGATTATTTTTATTCTATTAACTGGAATATTTCCATTAACCAGTAACACCAGAGGTGACACCATAAGGGTCATTCTGTGTCAACTCAACCAAGAGGTCCCTGACTCAAATCTTTGATTTTGGTAATATTTTTCCTATAGACAAACATAAATAGTGATGTAAGCCAAAATATTAAATGTCACAGGTGTATATTTGAAGAGTAATTCACTCTTTTGTAGAGGGGGGTCAAAATGACAATTTTCATCTGAGATTTGGAAGCGAATTACAGGGGGGTTAAAATGACTTTAGAAAGATGGCAGCATCATTATTTTATTTTTGCACAGAGATTGGTAGGTATATTAGTTAAATCTGTTGACTTTAGCAATCTTTGTTTCATTATATGCCAAAGGTGATATGCAAAAAGCACTGCTTGTGTTTTTTTGCCTCAAGTTTGCATGCCTGTAATGCCTTTAAATTTTGCGTTTTTCTATAAGCTCATTTGCATATAACATACCTGTCTGAGTGCCATAAATATTATTTTTCTAAAGTTTGCATGCCCGGAACTCTAAAAGTATTGAAGATATCTTACACCCTTCTAGATTCTCATTCTTAATAAACTTTTCTTTTGAAATCTTCAATTTTAGGGCCCTATATAGTTCAGTCCCATAAATATGGGGATCTCAAAGCAGCTCCATGTTCAAATTGTTGAATTGTACCCATTTCCAATGGTCAAGAAACATTTAGATGTAGATAGCACTTTTTAAACAGATAGTTATTGTGTTTAAAGAAAAATGCCTGAAAAACAAATACTGAAACTAGAAATCTCGTTTCCCTCTATCAAAACATTTGAATGCAACACACCTCTCTGAGTGCCAAAAACAAAACAAAAATCTGAATCTTTAGTCAAAAGTCTTTAATTCAAGAACTGTTAAAGATAGGCCTATCTTATTGCCATTTTAGATTATTTTTCTTATGAATTTGTTTTTTGGAATCTTAATTTTTAAGGCTCTTTATGGTTCATTCTCATAGATATAGTGATGTCAATGCAGTAACGTATAGTTATTATACTGTGTATTTGAACTCTTGGTAGCTTCAGAAGCTGTTAAAATGGACAAAAATTCCAAAATTATCCCTAAAACTGATTCAAATATAGATTCTTATAAATAACCTTTTGAGAGAAGGTTAATCAACCATTTTCAGTAGATTTGCTCAGAGTTATGTTTTATGCAATTCTTTTGATAGAGGGAAAACGAGATACATTTCTTGTTTAAACATTATTTAATCTTCAGACATTCCACTTTAAATGCAATAAGTATCAGCTGTGTGTGCAAAGTGAACCACATTTTATAGGTTTATAGGTTTTCTATGCAATTGTGTTGATTTCTAAAACACGAGATATATTTCTAGTTTTAACATTATTTGTTCTTCAGATATTCCTCTTTAAAAGAAAAAAAATATCAGCTGTATGCATTGCAAAGTGACCCACATTTAGTTAGAATTTACTTATGGAGCCACATTAAGATCTCCATATCTCTGGGATTGAACCATTGAGGGCCTTTAAAATGAAAATACCAAAAGAAAAGTTTAAGAACCAGAATCTTAAAGGATATTAAGATATATTTAATACTTCTTGAGTTACACTTGCATGCAAACTTTAAGCAAAAAAAAAAAAAAAAAAAAACACAGGCAGTGCTTTTTGCCTTTTTTTTTTTTTAGAACTGTCACCTTTGGCATAAAGTTAACAGATTTAACTAATATACCTACCAATCTCTGTGCATAAATAAAATAATGATGCTGCCATCTTTCTAAAGTAATTTTTACCCCTCTGAGCCGGGAAAGTTTCCAAAATTTGGTTGATTTGACACCGAATGGCCCATATGTTTTACTCAGTTTCACTGTGTTTTTATAAGTTAGTGTTTGTACTTCTGTGTCGTAGTAATGTAATGTTAATCAAGAATACATAAATCTGAAAAGTCAGATTCTTATGTAGATAACATTTTATGAGTTGATTCAGAGTGACAGATTGTTTTGTGCAGGAGTGGTAGCATAATAGTCGCCATTAAATGTAAGTTGCGAAAGTCTTCTTTCTTATTGTAGCGTGGAACAGCTTTTAAAACAAGACAAGAAAATGTAGGGCAGGTCTTGATTTTGTCCATTAGGAATTGATTGGATTGTTGTTTTGCTATTGCTGTGATGTCATAATGAGTGACAGGTTGTCCCGCCTTCACACCAGTAAACACATCAGAGAAAAGATGTCGGTTAAAGATTACGAGGGCACGTGAATAAAATGTGCATGTATAAATCATTTAATAAATACTCTAATATTCCATAAAATAATGAATTGTCAATTTTGATTTTAATGATTTAGAGCTGGTTGTTGTAAAATACTAGATTTTGACACTGTATAGCAAACCTGTTTTGTGAAAGAGCCTGAGAAAGTGCTCAGTGCTGTTGCTCATTTTACATGCCAAGAGAGGCCTTTCTTAAAGACAGCAAAAAAATGGATTGCTTTATTCTGATGGTCAGAGAGAGAATGGAATATGATCATTCAAAACTAAAATGGAACTATTTTTAGTACACTGACTAACATTCTGCAGTTTACCTCTGGGTAAAAAGAGGAAAAATTGTGATACTAATCAGAAACCTGACCTAAACTAAATTCTCTGAAATTAGTGCTAATTTGAATCATGAGTCATGACATTCCCACGTGTTGATAATTTTGTTTTTAAATTTGTTCATTGAAGCAAGTGCTGATGAGTGTGATAATGGCGTTATATTTGACACGGTGATACTTCACTGTCATTTGAGTGTTCCCACTATTTTCTAGTTTGCTGTTGTAAATTAGGTGGTAGTTTAGCTCTTTGCTGAGGTTATCACAAATTGCACTCTGCGGTGTTGTCAAAAATCAATATGCACCTGGAGGGTATCAGAGGAATTGAGCAGAATTCTGAAACACCAGCCTGCTCACTGAATTGCGACGTCTGTTGCACCATTGTTTGTTATTGAGGAGAGAATAACAGAATCTCCGTTTTGTATCTTGTTCTCAAATCATTTAATTGCTTATAGTGTGCAGAGCACATGTTTTCATTCACTGTTGTTGTAACCTTTTTGCGAAAGCCGATTTTCCCATATCTTTCCATTTTGTGCAAAACGCAAGCTGGTCAAAGAAACTAAATCACTTTTCCAGTCATTTCTGTTATGCATTAATGTTTTATACTGTCTACTTTGCGAAAACGACAATTGCTTGTTCAGCAGTATTCTAAATGGCTATTCTTGCCTCAACAAACATGTTTTCCCATGTCTGCAAGTTCAATTTGTCTGAAACCAAAAACAGATATATCAAGAGAGTTAGAATCTAAATGAACTGGCTTTGCTTTCAAAAGTCGGGCTGTAAATCTATATGTGTAAATGTGAAACTGCAGAGGGAATGATTTTGAGGTTCTTAAATCACTTCATAAAGAGAGTCCTGTCTCTCTTTGTGGTCTTAAATCAGGAATGATGTAGCCCTGCTAATGCCATTGACTCCCTTGAGTGTTTAATTTTCCATAAACCGGGTTTTATCCCTTTGATCTGAAGTTTGAACTGAACAGTGGTAGGTATGAGGTTTTTCTTGTGGCTTTCTCTGAATTTGCATTAAGATATTAATTCTCTTTACTGAGCCTAGGGATTTGTTTTTTTGGCTAATGGACAAAATGCTCCGAAAAACAAATAAACAAACCTGGGCCACATTCATCTATTGCTAATGGTATATTGCCCTATTTTCCAGTGCAATTTAAAATCCCAGAAGTTGGCATTACTTTTTATCATTGTTACGGCCAAGATACTTCAGTGTAAAACACTGCAACTATTCATTTTCAGGCGCCAATTGTTTGTACACCTACTTGATTATTCTCTGTTAAAACAATGCAGAAAAAAATCAAATAGCACTTTGGCTATAGATTAATGAGTAGGATAGTAAACAAACAAATGTGAATGTGCTATGCAATGATGTTTCAGTGTTTTCAGGAAATTAAATTAGCCTAAAATCTTAAATCATTTTATCATAAAAGACAAACAAAGCTTTATTTTCACAGATGAAGAAATAGCAACTGAGTCAGTACATTTTCATAACTCCATCATGTGTATAAATAAATATATTTTTAAGATGTTAGATTTATATATATATATATATATATATATATATATATATATATATATACACAGTGGGGAGAACAATTTGATACACTGCCGTTTTGCAAACAAAGGTTTCTGTACCAAATATTAAGGTCTGCTTTTCTGATGTATCAAATACTTACAGTATGTCATGCAATAAAATGCAAATGAATGACTTAAAAATCATACAATGTGATTTTCTGGATTTTTGTATTAGATTCTATCACTCACAGTTGAAGAGTACCCATGATAAAAATTACAGACTTCTACATACTTTGTAAGTGGGAAAACCTGCAAAATCGACAGTGTATCAAATACTTGTTCTCCCCACCGTATATACAGTATACATGTTATATAAAATATCAGTCAAATGAAAATAGGGAATTAATGTTTATTTTTAATCAAACACAATTTAAAATATTTTTTGCTTGCAAGGAATTCATATTTTTATTCAAGAAGGGTGCATTAAATTAATCAAAAGTGACAGTAAATACATTTATAATGTTACAAAAACTTTCTATTTCAAATAAATGCTGTTTTTTACTTTTTTACTTTCTATTCAGCAAACGATAGGAAAGAAAAAAGCAATTTCTGCAAAAACATTAAGCAGCTCAACATAGGTATAACAATAAGAAATGTTTCTTAAGCACCAAATCACCATGTGATTTCTGAAGGATCATGTGGCACTGAAGTCTGGAGTAATAATGCTGAAAATTCAGCTTTGTCATAAAGGGAGTAAATTACATTTTAAAATACGCAATAGAAAACCAACAGCTAGTTTAAATTATAATCATTTTTCACAATATTACTGTTTTTACTGTAGTTTTGGTCAAATAAATGCAGCCTCGGTGAGCATAAGAGACTTCTTTCAAAAAATCGAAATCTTACCAACCCCAAAGGTACTGTATTTCTGGCGTTTCCTATTTCCTAATTGTAATGATTCAAACAAAACATGTTTTTTTCCCCCCTGAAAATATCAAATATTATTCTCAAGCCATCTAATTTGGAAAGCTGATGAGTGCTTCAAAGCAGTTAACACAGGAAGCACAGTAAAGTTTGACAGACAATGCCTGCAGTCCATATTCAATGAATTTCTTTTCTTTCAAGTATTTTATATCCCCATCACGTCAACAGTTGCTTTAAAATGGAAAAGAAATTTCATGCATGTTTCTTCAAAACAGTCAGATACACTGTTATTTTCGGCACAAAGTAAACACACACCACCCTACCCCTCCCCATCCCCCCAAAAAGTAAATTGGTGCCAAACACAATGTTCCAAATAAATTGCTTCAATTCAACTCAGGATTGTTGATTGTCCTCTTTTGCTTCTGGATATGTAAGATGCTTGGACCTCCTGCCAGGAAGTAGAGGTTTACCAGCAGTCCCTGACTGCCTCTTAAAATTGATTCAACATGCTTTTTAAAACAGCAAAAATATGTTTGGAGAACAGCATGAAATAGAACGGCGAAACTAAGGGCAGTATGTGATTGGCATTTTAAAGAAAACACAAAGTAATTTTTAACACAATGCATTCCCACAACTGGTGATTGCTGAGCCTATCTGCTGGTTCTGCTCTCCTTAGCCTGTGTATTCTGAGATCCAAGACGTTTCAGTGCTTGGGAAATTCTCTCTTTGCTTGTCTCCTTGTGCGCACAGATGCGAGGATTAACTTGGCATTAAAACCAATGGCGCGTTCCAACTAGTGGCTAGCGAGGTGTGTTTATTTCACCTCTGTCCTCATCTCCCTTGCATATATGAATATATAAATAGTGAGGTTAACCTGGGAACAGAGCGCTGTGAATAATTTAGAGATCTCGTTTTCACCTGGGTTGAACAGTCACAAAATGGGTCAAGTTCTACCGTTATATTTGTATTTGGCTGTGCTGTGGTCTGGCGAATGGCGTCGAACACGTAGTGGCTTTTATTCTATTTGGTGTATATCAGATTATAGGGCGTGGTTTTTATGAGTCATGCTTCCCCATGTGCATACATTTCAGGCCATTTCCACCACTCAACTAATTGATTGAATCATGTAATTGAATTAAGTCTCGAATGGAAAAAAAAACAGGTATTACCCTTTCGCCCTTTGCGTGAGACACTAAATCTGTGCGTTTTGGTTCTTTGTGGCTGCCGTCCAATCTTCCTGATGTAGACCAATAGAGCGCTAGCTAACTATAATGGATCAGCAGAGTGCAGGGAATTGTTGAAGGCAGCCAAGCACAGAAGCTCCTCGAGTGCACGACGCACATGTACTTTTATCCCTTATCTTTGAAGGTCCTGAGGTTTCATAGCACTTCGTCTCGTGACTGTCTTCACACACAGCATCTCGAGATAAGGCCACTGTGCACTCCTGGGAGAGCTTTTATGGATCATAAAGCTTTTGTGTGACTCACTTTTCAACCTCTGGACATGTATTGATTTTTTTTTGTGTTTAATTTTTAATGAATTAAGGAGACCTCTATAATTACCTTTCCCAACAGGCAAAGGGGACGGACAGACGAGTGGCAGGCCAGACACATAGACAATATGTCTAAGATATCTAAAGTGGCCAAGGCAGTGAAAAAGTTGGATACTGGAGGCGTCATCAGAGCGATTGTAAGGTCTGGACAGGCAGCTCCTGGGCCTCCCCTGGGCCCCATTCTGGGACAGGTAAGCTTTTAGACATCTCGTTTTCAGCATCGATTTCATTTTCTGTTCATTATTTTATTCTTTATTGTGTTTATGGCCTTTGTTATGACTGTAATGCAGTGATTCTCAACCAGGGGCTGAGACTCAATATAGAGCACCTCAGCAAGGTTCCAAGGGGGGGAAAATAACAAAATGAGCATTAAAATCAGCTAAAGCAAATAGAAAAAAAAAAGAAAAAAAATGTATTCAATTAATTCAATTCAATTCAATTCAAAATTATTGGTTAAAAAGAGTGGGAACCCTGAAGAACATAGAATGCTGTGAGATTTTTGTAGACCAAAACCAGGAACCAGGTTGCATTTTTTAGCACATCCGGTTATATCGTCTTGAAGTCCATGTTTTTTTGGTTAAATGCCTGAAATAAGATAAGTGGTTAACACAAGCTCAAGATAGTTTCATTCACATGTTGTTCTACGACATAAAATACACCAGAAATGTGATGTTTTTAAAGCATTACTGAAAAAGTTGTCGAAGCTTAATGGTTGTGATGCTGAAGTCGTGTGACTGTGGTATAGTTCATTTATAACCTATGTTTAGCTTTTGACTTCTGGCAAATGTATTTAAGCTTTGAAATTCATAAAAGTTGTTCATTTGTGAAGAGAACAAATCATGTATGGATCATAAACTGTTGCTGGTTACAGAGGTTATTTTCTGCAATAATCCAAAAGCCAATGGAAAAATCTTATTGTGTTTTTGTTGAGGGAACAAAGGTGATGCCAACTTCCGGGATGGCCTATAAAAAAAACACAGCTTCCACAGCTTTGACCATTTCAAGTTCTGTCGTCTTCTGCAGGAGTTGAATGTTCAGAATGAAAATCTGATTTTATATATTTTACTACATATGTTTTTTTATCTCTTGTTCACAGAGATCTGATGTTTCTCTAAAGGTTTTGTGTTTTTCTCCACCACATAGGGACTGTCATTTAGTCAAAAGTTCACACAGGCTTACCTCTGCTCTCATATATAGCACATTCATAACTAACAAGCTAATTACAGCTGTAATGATGTCATTACAGTCCCTTGCCCATCATGATGATAATAAATGAGACATTGCAATGAGCCAGTGCAAGTCAACCTGGCCTCCAGAGTGATCTTGCCTTCTGAAGAAAGCTGTTATGAACTAAATATTTTGAGGTGTAATGAGCATCAGTCAAGCAAAGCAGCACCATATGTCCGTGAAGCACGCACAGCCGTGTGTTTGTGCATGTGTCTACACGTGCTCTTGTCTGCTCTGTTTGAGCTCTGCCATCTTTGGCTCTACTTTTATGTGTATTAAACTGTAAATAAATTGCAGCCAGCAGGCCTTCAGCTTATAGCTCTGGCCCTTTAATCTTCCCGGTTTCTCCCTTCTTCGTTTTTTCTCTCGTCTGCCTAACCATCCCTGACAGGGTAAGCGCATAGAGGTAGGCTGCCTGTCGGCCGGGGGGCAAATTTAAACAAACGAGAGAAATAAAAGAGGGAGTTCTGGAGGAGAGGGGGGAAACTGACAGCTTCTGTGGAGGAGAGTAATTACAGTCCAGGGAGAAATTAACTCAGCCGGATGGAGGAGAGAAACAGGGACGGAATAAAAGAGGGGCGTGCAAGACAACAGTTCAAGTTTTTACGTCGAGATCAAGCATGCTAACACTGTGAGGGAAATAAACACGTCCACATCACATTTCACTCCATAAATCAAAGGAAATCTTTATATTTATGCACCATGCAATATTTTGCATTAATACGTTATTTTCATTACAATTAGAGGAATAGATCACCGGAAAATGATTAACTCTTTATTCCCGTCCATCCATCCATCCGATTTACATTTCAAATAAATGCTGTTCTTTTGAACTTTCTATTCATCAAAGAATCCTGAAAAAGTACAAGTTTCCACAAAAATGTTAAGCAGCTGAACTGTTTTCAACGCTAATAGAAAAAAAAATGTTTCTTGAGCACCAAATCAGCATATTAGAATGATTTTGAAAAGATCACGACACTGAAAATTCAGCTTTGCCATCACCGTAATACATTTTCAAATATATTAAAACAGAAAAGTTATTTTACATTGTAATAATATTTCACAATGTTACTGGTTAAAAAACAGATTTTAGAATAGTTGTATTGCTTTTAGCTGTAGAATTAATGTATTTTGCGATACAGAATTTAGAGAATGTTATAATGTTGTAAAAAAAATATGTCAATTCAAAATGCAAAAAAATGATTTCATTAAGCAACTAGTTATTTGTTTCTTTTGATTTTGGGGTGAAATATGACGCCATTTTACTCGAATAATTGAACGTTCATGTGTCTGAACTGCTAGTTCTGTTATTTTCACCGATTTCTCTTCATTACTGGCAAGCTGAACAGTTACAGTGAACATAACATGGAGGTTGTGCATTTAAAATGAAGAGAGAGTGAGAGATGAAAGGCTGAGAAATGGCATTCTGGTCTGTTTCATAATGTCTGACATACCTCTGAAGCTAAATCAGCTTCAAGTTGAACTGCTCTCAGTAATTCAATTAATTTATAGCTAGGCTTATTTTTTAGCATTTGTCATGCAGGTTTGTCCCCTTTTACGTTCTGTAAATATTCCTTGAAAATCATTAATGCAGTGCGGTATAAGCTCTTAGCTCTTTGAAAAATTAGTCCCATTTCAATTAATATGAGTAATAACGGTTTATCAGAGAAAGTGTGGGGGGATTGTAGAGGGCTTTAGAGGCTGCTGATGGAGAGTGCAACCCCCCATCATCATAATTCCGCACCAGGATTCATTCTCTATCACCACATCAGAATGTCTTTCCCTAACATCATACTCCTATGTACAGATATGTCATTGGTAACCACAATGGGAAAGATGCTTCAGTCCATGCTGTGGTAACTATGATACATTTTAAGGTGGAGATTGGCGCGCTCTCACTGTCCATTCTGTGCACACATGTCTGGTGCTGCACACAGAAGGGTCTAAGTCTGAGACAACATTGAGAAACTGGGATTCAATATTTTGGGGATTTTGAAAGATTGGTGACATTTCATTTTTACTGGAGTAATGTGCTGCTTTTACACAAACTACCGGAGTTCATGCAGTCACTAAAGCAAAAGAAGGATACAACAAATACTTAAATGAATGTAATGTTTTTAAGTCAACTTTTGGCTTGAACCTGCTATGCTGATAATATAATTTGTAATGACAATTTTGTTGAAGTAAAAAAATGCTAAATAGAATCATTTTCACTAGTAGTCTCAGACATTTGGACTACACTGTATGGAATTGTGCGGAAGGTTTTACTGTTTTAAGTGATTGACAGATACTTTTGTTATTGCGTTTTCTCAACCATGAAACGTCCATTTAGTTGATGGAGGATTGGATTAATTTGTTTGTGAAGACCAACCATAATAATTGTGATTTAAATGAAGTTCTGTCCCATATAATTTTTGAAATGTTGTCATTTTGACAGGAAGTTTGAAAGGTCTCCACAAATTTACTGTGGAGCTGCTTCTGCCTCGCATGTCAGACCAACATAGGTCTAGCTGCATCTGAATGGTAGAGGCAGGTGTATATTAAACATTTTTATTACAGAGTGGAATATTAACAGTGGTCATGCTTCACAGTACATGGTTTAATTCAAGTCCTTGATGAAAAATCAATAAGAGTAACAATATTAATTGTAGCTCTTTAAAGAAGGCACTTAATTAAAACAGCTCCAGCCTCATTATCATTTTCTCTGGGAGCTTCACACCACAGTAGGCTACTCGTGTTTGGATTTACAAATCATCAGTTGTTCAAACTACAAAGTGTGCTAATACGATAAGTTATCTCTGCTAATCTTGTGAAAAGCACAGAGACTCCAGGGATGGTTATGTGCCCATAAATTCCAGTTGCTGGCAGATTCAGGGCTTTTCCGCGACCTCTAGAGCTCGTGGGAAATGTAAGCCGGTCCCAGTGAGGTCTCGGTGGGGTCCAGGCTGACGTGAGAGAGCGAGTGGCTGTGTCCGTGAGTGCGTGAAAGCGAGTGGTAGCGCGTGGAGGACTGCACTGGAGATGTGCACTCTTGTTCCTGCTCCGTGGCTTGTTCCGAAACCGCACCTCGAGTCTGGTTTCCAGTTCCTGTGGCGACTCCTGTTCCCTGCATCCCTCTGCTGCCCTTTCTGTGCCTCTCCCAGGCGGAGCTCAGCTTTACTGCGAGAGCCAGCAGGTTTTTCCCCAGGAACACCGTGGACACTCGTGGGTCCCTGTACCACAGCATCCCCACCCCTCTGGGCACGAGCGTGAACACATTAATGGTCACCAGACTGAGCCACGGATAGATAGCCTCCTTTCGTGCCGCCTGCAGCCCAGGCAGCGCAGTGGCACCCAGCTCTGTGAGCGACACGCACGGCAGTAACAGCAACAGCACGTAACAGTAAAAGAACACTATACCTTCAACCCAAAGAGGAACCCCTACGCTGCCCTGCACCTCCCACAGCCCAGCTTGCAGATCCAACACATCAAGCAAGTCGACCACCACCCACAGAAGCCGGCTGCGCACCTCCTGCTTCCTACGAAGGGGAGTCATGTAATCGGCTCCTGTAAGGATGAGGAAAAGCGAGGGCAGGCACACCGAAAGTAAAAGAGTCAGAGTCTTGCGGGCGAGAGGATCCGGGGGTCGTCTCTCCTGTCTGTAATTCTGACACACAAAGAAAAGCTTCAGCTGCAGCAGCGAGAGGAAAAGGAACCAGAGAGCATTGGCGAACCCCCGACGGGGAGAGCGAGCCTCCGAAACCACACCGGCAGAAACAAAGCGGAGCGCCAGCAGGAAACACAGGTCACCGAGTGCGACGGCAACACAAGGCCATACTGCAGGACGGGCTCCACTGCGAGGTCCCAGCATGCTCTGCTCCAGCAGGTAGAGGTCGACCACGGCCATCGTGCTCACTGTCACAAGAGTAGACACACACACCTGGGGCGAGGGCAACATGCTTGAAGTAGAAGGAGAAATAAGGACATAGTCAGACTCTGATGCCTCATTAAGGAAAGAGATGAGGATGGTTTTAGAGGTTATATCCTTAATTTCCTGATAAGGAATTTCTGAGTGAATTAGCCATACATCTTCAAAGTCTTTGATGTACATGTTCGTAATACTTTAAGGCAGAACAGTCCATTTTTATGGACTGAGCAAATTGCATGATTTTCTACAATGTTCTCCTCATTGTTTGGCTACATTTAAATGGGAGAGTTTTCCACTTTATTATCGAAGGTAGTTGCTGAATGTCTGTACCGAAGGTCTTTCTTGACAAATGAAAAATAGTTTGCAATCCTTGGAGATTTTACGAATCATGGCATTTCAAAGGATTGTTTGGTTTACAAAGCTGGTGACATTGACAGGATTAGTAAGATGAGGTTTGTGGCAGTGCTGAGTATAAGCTTTTGCTTGTTCGAGACAGGGCTTTATGGTGGCCAGGGTCTTTTTTTATTACTTCCAAAACAAGCACATATTTCTGCTTTCAATCTAATGTATTTTTTTCCCAATTGATGCCTTGAATATAAAAGAATATGCCAGAATCTCTTTTTTTGTATCTTTCTAAATCTGATTTCTTAACTCATGAAACTTTAAGTCCTTTCGACTTTGGACGTTTCCTAGTTATTTGCATAGTATATATCATTAATGTCAGCTCTTGTTCCCTTATTAATTATAATTAACCCAAGGCACACTTTCAAAGCCTCCTTTCCTCGTGGCTAGCTTTCCATGCTGGTTTTGTCACATATTGTGGTATTTAATGGTCTTTGGTTTCAGTATGAAGCATGACATGAGCAAGTCTGATTCTCTGGCTCGTTTTCTTTGGCCTTTCAAGTGCATTGGCCACCTGCAAAATGGCGACACTCAATCTTAATACTGTCTGAAAGGTGTTGTCATAACACTGCATACTGATGTTGATTTTATTCATGCTTCCTCAAGCCATATTTCAGCAACAGACAGTGTAAAACTGTGGTATTGATTAATGTAGAGAAATGATTGTGGGCTTTATGGTGAAATCGAATGCAGACCTTCTCAGCCGAATGAACTCAATGTCTGATGCACTATAGCCATCTACTAACCATTTGTGTCTGAAGTGGAATGTCAACACCTCAGATAGATTACTTTTTTAATAAGAAAGTCATTACTGTTGAGGAGATACACATGGGGTGTCAACAGGGTTATGGAAATACAGGATTTCAACATTTTGTTTTATTGGATTTTTCTTAAATGTTATAACTTCATAGAATAAGTTTACACAAAAATGGTTTGTAATGGCACGAGGGAGAGTAAATGATGACATTGTTTTGGGTGAACTATCCCATCACAACTCTTGCTACTTTTAAAGACCCATTAGGTATACATGTTGATACATGGGGAAAAAATGTTAAACCGTGCGGTGAAATAGAAATTGAATGGGGTGAAAGAGGGACAGAGAGAGCAAGATAGTGATTCATTCCCTTGGCTTTTTACAGACCTAATAAAGTGTTACGGCATGATGGTAATGGTTCATAAATAAGCTGAGGGAAATGAAGGAAAGAAAGAGTAATGATGAGTATAACACAAAAAGCACAGGCGACCTGCTCTGGGAAAAAGGAGATGTTGTGTTAGAGAAGTGTTGATAAGAATGTGAATGGAAATATATTCATAGCTTGGGAACTGTAGAAATTAAACACATTAAGTGTGCAGGAAATGAAGGGAGTATGTTGGTAAATGACCTAGAATGATTAATCTTCTGTGAGCTCTGTGGAATGAAAATGGAGTGTGCGTCACTAATATCTGATTTTGACTGCAGATCTTATTTTGTGTATCTGTTACTGATTTTCTGCTTTGGAATTCAATTGAATCCAATAATCTCAGACTGAGTGTTGAATTTAGGAGAAGCCACATGCTCCTGAAGAAAAATGCTTCAGCACATAACACATCTTTCTTTTTCAATCAGAAAAATGATAGAAGATAGTTATTTTAAGACGAAAAAGGAATTGAAACCCAGAAGGCTTGCCTGCAGGTGCAGAGCTTATCTTTTGACTCCACTGTCAGCACATAATTCATTAGGTTATCAAGTCACTTGGATGATACTGTTTTTTTTTTTTTTTTCAAGCACATCAATAAAGACTAGACTTAAGTACTGACAGGACAGCCAGTGCATCCTTAACTATAAGTAATTGCTTAAGGCCACAGGTTACAGTGCATCATTTCATGCAGTTTTGCTTTGTACAGATGTGTGCTTTGATCTGCGCTTTTATTTACCACGTCAACAAAAGATGTGCGATGTACAGACACTAAATTCTTGCAAGTGATTTGATTTTTTTGTTAAGTGTATAGTGGTCAATTTATAATATTTAATATCTATTATATTGTTTTAATGTTGTAATCGAATGATCATGGAATTGTCTAAAAGCAGAAAAAACTGAATAATATCTCCATATTTGTTATCGTTTACATAAAAATAACCAATCGATCATTAATATTTGCAAGTGTAATTATTTGAATCTCAGTTGTTTTAAAGTGATGTCAGCAAAAATAATAATAATAATAATTTTTAAAATAATAGTAAGCAAACAGTTTTTTTGTTGGTTTCTCAAAATATCTTCTTTTATGTTCTATGGACGAAAAAAGTCACTGGAATGATAGGGTGAATAAATGATGACAGAATTTTGAACTATGTCTGTTATATTTTATAGAGGATAATAAGTGATGTAATTAAGTCATGTAATGTACGACAATGTGAGGAGAAATGTAAAAGCTTCTCATAATTAACACTCTAAAGTGATGGTCATTATTAATGGTCTAGGTTAAATATAGTGTGATGAATATTGTAAATGTTTAATTGCTGTGTGCAAGTGCCCATAATCGCGACTACCTCTCATTCTTGGAGATGCTCTCTGCTGGACTCGTGCCACATGCCCTCATTTACGAGTAACCGACTAATAATGTTCGTCGGTAATGTGCCATTGAATCATTCCCACACAGAGAATATCATCACAGTGAGAGCATCAGTGTTCGCAAAATAAATGGCATCATCTGTCTTGATGCTTGTAAGTGTCGAGCGGCTGCTGCTACTGCAGTAGCTGCTACACGTGTGATCATCAGACCTGTGCCACTTCAATATATCACCATATTGCGACAGGTGTCATTGCATTAGGATACACATCCGATTTGGCAATGTGTCAATCTCACCAGTGCGCTCGGTCAGCAGCGAAACGGTGACATCTAAAATATTTGAACTTTTTGGACTTGAAGGTTGCATGAATAATTGAATATCAAGTTGCAAGACAGCTCAACTTCATGTAAGCAGGAATGGATGAAGTAGAGAGTGTATTTACCCCACAGCATGAAGACTTCCCAGAGCAGTCTCAATCTAATGACCAGCGAAAACCTGCAGGCATCAAGACGATATTATCTGAATCCAGTGTCCGAAATCGCGCCGTTCGTCCAGTAGCCTAATGACACTGTACTGCTTCTCAACAAAACTAAACGTGAAAAATAATCCAGAGATGTCAACCACGTCACGCTCAAAAGCTACATTGTCCATAATATAAGCCCCGACTTGTAGCTTATTCGGGCGAAGTGATGAGGAAGCAAGCCTTTCTGCCTCCTGACTTTCTTTGTCGCAAAACCCTTATATAATCGGCATGGGGTCTATTCCGTTATCTCGACTCGAGCAGGCTCCTTCCCGGTCCATAAAGACTCTCAGGCGCCTGCGATGTTGCGGGCTGAGCAGTAGAAGTCGGTCAGAAGTGCGTTACTAACTGCTGACTCTGTAACTGAAGCCGTTTTTCCGAGTACCTCGATGTCGTCTTCATACTTCACTAACGAAAGGGCGCGAAAGAACGCGTCGCGAGACAGTTTATGATTGCAGTGTGTCATTTGTAGGCAGCTTACGTGCACTTGCACCCCTCCCTCCGATCGCTCCCCAACTCTAATGCTTAGTTGCTTCTCTCTGAGCCTCTTGGATTTCACTTCAGATAGCAGGCGGGGATATTTGAATGGCTTCGTGCATATTGCGAGTCACCATCCGGATGGGTCCGTGCTGCTGCTAATTACTGCTGCTAGTGCAATCATTGCAATGATAATTACATTGTTCTAGCCTGGAGGAGAAAACAACACCCACGATGTCCCTGCTGTTAGTGACGAATGATTGTGTGCTGTGAGATGAACTAGAAGGTGCTTTCAGATTGGTTATTTGGCATTTAACAAATACTTTCTTTTCTTATCTTTTAAATCTAGAATAACTAATTGCAAGGCCAGTCCCCTGGGTTAAATGCCTGACTGAAGACGGGTGACTGTTCATGCATTGCATAGATTGCAAATGAGCTGCAGTCTTTGTATTATAAGCATAGATCTTTAAAGGTGCACTCAGTATTTTTTTTTTTAATCTTACGGGGTTTTTTTTAGGGATGAATAGGCCTACATTTGAAACATGTAAAAAAAATTAATGTAGGCTACTTTTATGTCAGCATAAAAGTTGATTTAATAAATAAAAGCTGATTTATTTTTTGGTCACATATACCTAATACTCCCATGCTAGTTAGCATTGTCAATTGAGTCCCTTTAAAATTAGCGAAATGTTGTACCTGCCTGAGATATTAACATTTCTCCCATAGGGAGTCAATGCTTATGTTTTAAGATTTACAAAAAAAAACATTTCGTCAGTATCCTATGTTTCTTTATGGGTGCAATTAAGTCCCAAATACCACCCACGCCTAGAAATGTTTTAACTTTTTTGCAACTTTAGGGGCCAATTTTGAGAGTATTTGTGTAGAGACGCTGATCTGTTTGGTCCTGAATTAACAAGTTTTTCTATGTATCTGTCTGCCAATTCCAGCGAGCCAAACAATCACAATTCTTGACACCTAAACATGGCTTCCTAAATAAGACATTTGTTAGAAATGATGAATATTTCAGGGGGAGGGGGCTGAAAAAAATATGAAAAGCTTAAAATGAAACAAGCTGTGAACATAATGTTTGATATAACAACAGCGCTATCTGATTTGACATGCACTGATTCCATTGGAAAAAATACACATCAGTCTATTTTAATTATGTAGAAAAAGGAGGTATCTGCTCTTGCATGATCAGAGCACCAGTATGACTGGAGATTGAGCTGAATCTCATTATCTGTTAAATTTCTTCCACAACTGCTCTGACAGGGCAGTTTCCACTCTCTTTATTGAAATCAAAGGTTGTATCTTTTCTTCACAATGTGCACCTCATCTATTCATGGTGAGGGGTCATCTTGGAGTTTTAATCAGCCAGATGGGAAAGAAAGGCATAGAAGGCAAAGTCATCTTTCTTGTCATAGTCCGCTATACGCACCACTGGTTTCCAGACATTTTCAATTCCTTGCCTTCAATATTTTTTTCGCCTTTGTTAGCTCCACCCACTACTCCACTCTATCTCTCCATCTCTATCGCCTCCTCTCTCACTCGCTCTTTCCCTTTCAGTCCCTGTGGGGCTGAAGTGGTTGAAGGTCACTCTGATCTGGCTAGATTTCAGCACGAAGGGAGTGAGAAAGGCGGAGAAAACGAGACAACAGAAGTGCACAGTCAACACTTCCGCCCCCATAAAGTTGGTAAAGACTTCAAAAAATGCCTTTTGGAAATGTTGCGGGCCTGATTGGTGCCCCAGGTGTGCACTGGCAGAAGCTTGTCCCAAGACATTCCTCACTGCATCCATCTGCTACGCATTATAGCACTTAGCTGACACCACACATGCTCCAGCCACAGCAAAACAATCTGTCTTACTGACTGGAAGATTCTCGCAATGAGCGCACAGCTCAGTGCTGTTTTTGATCATAAATCCGCACCTTAACTTCCTGCTTTTATGTCTGGAACTTAAAATAGCTACAAATCTTACTATTAAAACAAACCCTGGCGAACTGATAATGATACTCAGTTAATTATCAGTCTGCCTTATATTAACTAACTGGGACGTTGCAGAGCTCTAAGATAAGAGATCCTCTGATGAGATGTAATTCTCTGAAGAGTGGGCCTGAGGAATTGAGGTCTTTCCTTCAATGACATACGTTTATGAAATATTTTCACACTCGCTGATTTCCATCAGACTTTGGACATTGGCACAGATACGGCTCCCTCAAAGCATTTATTGTCCTTTTTAACTTTTTCTATGCCACATAGCCTCATGCTGTGTCTCAGACCTTCACCCTGCATTTTATTATCTGTAAATAAATATGTTCTGCTTTAATTAACTGATTTCAAGTCAACAATCCCCCATATTCAAGGACGGAGTGGTTCACCAGCGAGGCTGCACACTCATTTAGAGGCGAAACATGTTATTTTTGCTTCCAACTGAAGTAGGTATAGCTATCAATATTGGCTGTAAAACTGCACCGTACAAATTGACCCGAAAATAATGTGTCCTCCCCAGTAGCACGTCTTGCCCTGTAGCATTCGCTTTGAACGCATTAATCATCACTGCATATACTTAAAAAAGAGAGTGATGTGTTTTTAAATGTGAGTGAAGTTACAGGGGAATTTGGGATGATCAAAGATAAAGCCATTAGCCATTCTGACAAACTTTTATGTTAGCGTTCCACAATGTCTGATGCAAACATTCTGTGATCGCTCGTGGCTCAAGCAAATGGCTAATAATTCTCTGTGCACCCACAAAAATAGGACCCTTCCCTGTACTAGGCCTTGTCCATTCCTCTTCTGAAGTCTCCAACTACCAGATGGGCCAGAGCGGTTGGAGGGTATGAGGCTAATCAGCTGTATGACGCCCTTATGCTGGAAGAACGTAGTAATGGGAAGGGTTCAGCACATTAAATTAAGGAAGGGGAACTGGAGTAATTAATTAGAGTGTCTCACACTGCAGAGTTTAATTAACCCCTCGTCTACACCTCCCACCTCACCCCCATCCTTCAGGACGCTGGCGTGGGCAATGAATTGCCCGTCCTTGGGTGCCAGGGGCAATTAATCCTGCCTGCTGCCCCGAGGCCACGTGCCCTGTCGTGCTTGTGTACACACACCCTTTTTTGCACTTCTGTTTCACTCAGTGTTACATATCAGTTCACACAAGGAAAGAACATGCAGTGCCGTGTCCTCTAAATCTTACACTGAGAGAGCCGTCTGAAAGAAACTGCTGTTACGGTCTCTCGCTCGCTTTAATTCTTCATCTCGCTCTTTCTCCATTTTACTCTTTATATCCTTTTGTTTTGTATTGTCTGTAATGTAGAAGGATAGTCCAACCTACAATAATAATTCATTCATCATTCTGTCATCTGCGCACTATCATGTTGTTCTGAATCTGAACCTGTATGACTTTCTTTTATCGAACACAAAAGGAGAAATCCTCAGTTCAATTTTGTGACACACAAAACTATCGGAAGACCGCATGAGACGTAGAATCTAAAGCACAAGTCGTTTTATTGCAGTGTTGTTATTGTGAACTAAAAATAAACTATTAAAAATGTTTATAAGTTTTAAAGCTTAAATACAATAAAATGTGGCCTGGTTTCACAGACAGGGCTAAGATTAAGCCAGGGTTGGAATGGCAGTGAGATATTTTAAGATATGTCAGAGCAAGTTGCTATGAGTTATAACAGCTCAAACATGCATTTCAGTTCAGTTCAGTTCAGTAATACTTTATTAATCCCCAAGGGGAAATTCTTTGTCACAGTTGCCCACATATATAATAAACAACAATAAAGATTTTAAAAGCATTTCCGTTATTTGGATATGTTATAATAAACATATTCATTAAATCTAATGTTCCAGTGAACAAGGAAATAAATAACAACAAGAATATTACACATTAATTTTAAAACAGATCATATTAAACAGATAATGTTGCGCAGCAACCAAAATATTAACAATTTAAAACCAACTTAATGGTTCCTGTGTCAGACACTTAGAGGTAAGAATTCTAAAGCTTGATGGCCACTGGCAGAAATGACTTCCTGTGGCGCTCAGTGGTGCATTTTGGTAGAATAAGTCTTGCACTGAAAGTGCTCCTGTGTTTGAGTAGCAAATCATAGAGTGGATGGGAGACATTATCCAAGATGACATTTAGTTTGGACAGCATCCTCCTCTCTGACACCACTGATAAGGAGTAAAGCTCAACCCCCTCCACATTACCGGCTTTGCGGATCAATTTATTCAAGATTAAAAAAAATTTAAATAAAATTTGAAAAAATAAAAACATTTGGTCCAGGACTAGGATTAAGCCTTGTCTGTGAAACTAGGCAAATAAATATGAACAACGTAAACTTAAAAAAAAAAACTTTAATGAAAATTAGGAATGTTTCTTTGGCAATTAAATTAAAGTGAAGTACTAAATTTACTAAAACTAAAATTGAGATAATTGTAAAGTTATATATATATATATATATATATATATATATATATATATATATATATGTATGTATGTGTGTGTAAAAATATATATTTTTAAAACGAATAAACTGAAAATATACAAATAAAAGCTAATTCGAAATATCAATAAATACTATAATGGCAGTCGGTATAAATAATACAAAAATAACACTGCTTTAATCCTTTTATGGTGCTTTTGTGTGATTTTGAAGTTTGAAACCTTCAGCTCCTTTTAATGCTTTATGGAAAAAACCATTGAAAACTTATTAGGTGTTTTACAGATTTCACCAAAGTCACACAATGACATTTAGAATGACATAAGGACGAATAAAGATTAAATTATGACACAATTAAACATTGGTGCTCTATTAAGTGCCTAATTTTGTTGCAATTTATTTTTTATATATCAGTCCCCATCACTGTAGGTCTTTTGTCCAACAGCTTCTATCCTCTTAACTGACCCATACAATGTTCTGTTCCTTATATGAAGTGTTAACAATTTTAATTTGCTTAATTTCTTATTCATGCATTTAATTACACAGGTTTTCACTTAGTTGGAAGTCACACTGTCCTCTAATGCCTTCTCCTCAGAGGCTTTGCTGTAAAGTGATTGAACCACTTGAACCCACTACTGTGCTTCTTTTCCCTTTGCTTTTTTGTAATGGAATGAGCTCACAGCCCTCACACACATTCTTTATTCATGCCGGTCCCCTATGGCTTCTCCATACATCAGTGCTCTGCAGCCTTTCACCCGCTTTTGTCAAATGGACCTCCTGAATGTTAGTATTGATCTTCATTATTGTTCTCATAGGGGACATGACTTGAACATAACACTGTTCTTCTCTGTCCCGCACTAGAAATATACACATGTGTGCAGTATTATTAGAAGCACTTATAGATGTGGCCCTTCAAGCTGTTACTTCAGCTATCTGAAACAACGGTTACTTTCCCGGTCTGTTCTCACTCTTTTTGTCATTCATCCATGTCAGCGACCATCTCGTTAAAAAGAATTGCTGAAGCTGAAAGCTTACGTTATAATAATGAAACAAATGCAAAGTGGGATAACTGATAAAAAGAATGGAAAAAGGAGATGTTTGTGAATCACAAATACAGTCTGGATGCAGATACCATGCACAACATATATTAGATGGGGTTTTTAGTCTGGTTAAGTTATTCAGAGTTCCTTTCTTACACAAGGATTCAGGCAGGATTTGTCTTCCGTCGGGACCTTCACTGTGAATGGCTGCTTTATCCTAGAGAATATTGATATGATAAACACTTTTAATATTCATCTGATATAATAAATATAGTGTAGTGTCCAAGGTTGGTAGCACGCCTCCATCAAGGTGATGTACTACAGCCATTTTGTTCTTCACAGTCCTTATCAGACACTATTGAAGAAAGAGGAGATTTAATTGGACCGCTTCAATTCTGGATGATTAGATCTTGGGTTTTAGAGAGCTAGACTGGCAATTTGGCCAGCACTTGAAAGGGAATGTATCTGCCATTAAACGCGAAGCGTCTTGGTCATCCGGAGCTTTATTCCGTAAAGATTGCCAGAGCAATCTTCATCTTCGAGCCTTGTCCTTTCAACCAACAACAGATTTCCATTTTTATAATGGCCTCACTTATGATATTAAAAACTCTACATAAAACGCAATTGCTACGGTTTCTTCCATTGTACCGTCTTTGTTTGGCACAGTTTGAATGTCTTGTGTGTCTGATCAGTACACTGTTAGTACACTTCCATCACATTTCATCCTTGTTGCCTGCCTGCTTCCCCCAATCGTCGGACAACCTCTTCCTCTCAGATCTGTCTGCCATCCTCTGCATGTGTCTGCTTGTTTGAACTCCTTTTCAGACCAAAAACAAAGACTTTAAAGGGAGTTATAAAGCAGCGGGTGCAAAAACCAGAGTGGAAGCGGTGTGGAATCTCAATGTGTTCGCCCAAAGGTTTTTGAGGCTCTCCTAACAACCTCGGTTTAATATTAATCCATATTTAATTAGGAGTCACCCACCGCTTTTCTTGTTTACTTAGTTAGATGTGTTGTTCTCGCTGAAGTTGGGCAGGCCGCGGGCTTGAGGAGATGCTAGTGGGGTTGACATGGGATTACTATTAATAAGCAAGTCAGGAGGGAGATAGGCTGCCTGCAATCCAGGGCTTTTGTTTTTCATTTCATTTGTGATAAAATTAAAATTGCTGAACAGTAATACCTCTGGAATTGGTGGGGAAATATTTGCTGTTCTCGCATGGCAGTGTTTGCTTTAACTAATCTGAAAAGATTGCATCAGTATTTATAAGTTAGGATCAAACACCAATGATAGCTAAAGTAAGCTCTTTGCAAATATACTTTATGCCAAAAAAGTGCTGTTTATCTTGGCCTGTATATCACATATGGCAGGTAACTTCGACTTTGGCAAAAAGTCTGTTATGTTTATGTTATGTAAGGAAAGGTCTGACTGACATTTTTAATGTCACCAAACTTTTAATTTTATTTTAACATGCTGTTTGAGACAGTTTTGTTTATCTGAAATAATTGGCATGGTTGTGCAAAATTCAGAATTTCATTTCACTTTATTTATACAAGCTTTTCTTAGTTAAAAATTCCAGTTATGATTTTATTTGAATTTCAATTCATTTTAATTCTGAATGCCACACAGCCCTGGTTGATACCCCAGTAGAAGACTGTAAAAACAGAAAAATACAGAAACATTTGTGAAATACAGCACTTTTCAAAGGTTTGAGGTCAGTAAGATATCTTTTTAAATTTGTTTTTATTTAGCAAACATGCATTAAACAGATCAAACGTGACAGTAAAGGCATTTATAAAGTTAAAAAATATTTCTATTTACTTTCTATTCATCAAAGAATCCACAAAAATAAAGCTATCACCATTCACCAGAAAGTTATTATCCAACAGTAATAGTAATAACAAATGTTTCTTGAGCAGCAGCAAATCAGAATATTAGAATGATTTCTGAAGGATCATGTGACACTGAAGACTGGAGTAATGATGCTGAAAATTCAGCTTTGATCACAGGAATAAATTACATTTGAAAATATATTAAAACAAAAGGAGTTATTTTAAATTGTAGTGTTTCACTATGTTACCGTTTCTTCAATATTTTTGATCAAATAAATGCAGCCACGGTGAGCATAAAAGACATTCAAATTCAAAAACACTTTCACAATCTTAACCACAAACACTGGAATGGTAGTGTATGTTAATATGACAGAATTTATGTCTATCCAAAAATAATAGGTACAGATTTTTTCGCAGACATCTGAAACATCCAAAAATACAATTCTGCTCACAGATCTATATGTTTTACTTTGTAGTGCTTTAAACAAAAGAACTGATGCCACTAACTTACCAGTTTTGGGCATTTTTAGGGCGACATGCATCAAACGGTCAGTGGATGAACTGAGGGTGATCCATGGGTTTGGTGTAACCAGTCTGCTAACTGCAATAGCAGCTCTTTCCTAAAAGATCAGAGTCCGACTGTTAAATGAAACTCTGTAACATCTACCTCAAGATGAAACAAGTGTGCCAGTAACTGTGGATCCTTTGAAAAGTTCAAGTGCAAGGAAAACTTTCACAACTGTAATAAGATTACAGATTAGCAGCCGCCTCTGCAGTCAACCCACAGAAAACACTCATGCTCTGGTGAAGCCGCTCAGGAGAAATGGCAGCCAGTGTTGACTTAATGTCAGCTATACATTTAGCTTTCTGCCTGGCAAGGGCCAGGAAAGAGAATCTAATTTATCTGGAGTCTCAGAGGCATGATGACTGCCATACTCTGACATTATACACACACACACACACATACTCACACCCTTGGGTAAATAGGCTTCCACCAGCCTCTCTCGTTCGCTTTCTCACTCACTCACGCAGGCATCCAAGCATGCCGAGGCATTCACAGTGCACCAATGAGTTATCGAATGATTGACACCATGCAGCCACTCTAAATGGATATTGGTATTCATCAAAAGACTGCCACGATGAATAACAGGCTAAAATCATGGCTAAAATGTGTGTGGTTCTAAACCTTTCTGAATGTTTTTCCTATGTCTTCTTTTCCAGAAAGGGATTCCCATAGGGTCTTTCTGCAAAGACTTCAATGAGAAAACCAAAGACCTCAAAGAAGGCATCCCTCTTCCCATCAAGATCAATGTGAAGGTAATGTAACCACTAATTAGTAATACTGCTGTCGTTTTCTCAATGTCAACACCACTTTACCAATCAGTCACAGATGTGACGTCTTGGGGGCCTCATAATACACCTTATTGCTTTCAATCAATCTTGCTCTCGTTTGTTTTGCCGCTTGTTTTCTCAGTTTATGATTCCCCGGGGGTGCTCGTTTACATTCGCATCTCAGGCGCATTAGTAAACAGCATTAGATGCTTCTCGAATGCCAAAGCGCGGATTAGGCCTTCTACTGACATTATGATCAAATGAAGGTATTGAGCGAAGTGGATTAAACCGATGAACAGAGCTTTCCCAATCTGAGCGTGACTCGTAAACGAGGAATAGTCACTGATGCGGCGTATGCAATGTTCATCTGGCCTAGGTTTATCTCCCCACTCACCTTTTCAGGGAGCTTCACCACGTTTATTATGATGTTTTGTCAAGGACACACTTTCCATCATTGAAATCAAAGACCGTGAATGTACTCCAACTCAAAGTTTCTTGGAGAAATAGGGCCGTCTGATGGATCCCTCACTTGTGTGCATTTGCAGCTTTTTTTTCCCTGACACATTTTAGTCTTTGTTTCTCTCATACAATCGTTCTGTCTCTTCTAATCTATTCTCTCCCATTTTTCACCCACCCTCTGTAACAAAATGAGAGGTCTAGCACTTTCTCCTCATATTCTCAGTCTCTTAAATAAAGATGGATTGAAGGCTGTTAGTAATGCTTGCCGAGTCGGCGACAAAGCGCAGGGGCATTTGAGCAAAGGCCCATTATAAAGGTTGTGAGAAATGGCTTTTTATTATGGATGGGTCATTGATCACAACTTTTAAAGTGGCACGACTGTGTGAAATTAGTTCTCATTACAGGTTTCTATCTCTTTTACATTAAAGAACTGTTGAAAAGCTCTTGTGTTGTTTTCAATTGGAAGTCCCAGTTTCGATAACCCTCTGTGTTTAAGCGAAATGGGAGATGCTGTGGCAGTCCAGACGGGGGGGGGGGGGGGGGGGGGCAGACATTGTGAGGAAATTATATGACCACATTATGCTCCGGCACTGCCACCCAACCCAGTCTAGGGTGTTTTAATGTCTAATGCGCTGTCTCAGTCAGAATCCAAACACATCATATTTTCTTCTGAGATAATTAAGTGAGTGTCCGTGGTCCAGGTCTGCCACAGTTTGAATCTAGAGGCTTCTGTTGCATAAAGTAGAACTAGACATCTTCGGGCAACAATGTCACCTTCATCTAGCTCATCCCTTTGTGTTGTCCTGTCAGTTGTGCTTCCCCGAGGGTGGGAATTGTCAGGCTTTGTTGTTGGAGCTCCTCTGCAGGTACATCAGCTCTCGTTCCAGGACCAGCTGCAAGACATTTTCAGAGGGAGAGAGAGGAAAATGTGCACCTCACTGCTGTTGCCATTCATCATTCGTTCTTTGAATACACATGCAACAGCTCACTGTGATTTGACTTGCTGACATGATTGTTTCTCATCTTTTTTACAATAATAATAAATAAGGCAACACTTTTTGTTTAGGGTCCAATTCTTGCTTTAAAGTAGTTGCTTATTAGCATGCACATTACTAGGATATTAGCCTTTAATTAGTACTTATAAAGCACATATTAATGCCTTATTCTGCATGACCATATTCTACACACCTTAATCCTACCTAATATCCTGAATCTCGTCATGGCACCTTATTTAAACAACGTAACAGTCGGGGCCGTTTTACCAGATCTGCGCTCCAGTTGTGAGAATATTTCTTTTGTTTCGTATCCATGCATTCGTTCTGACAACACTCACAGTTATTCACTCATTCACTTGCAGTCACGACTGACCAACATTATTGATTACTGATATTTTTACTTGTTTTTGGTCATTTTTAATGTAATAAAATCTTTTTGGAGTAAATTTTACTGTCATCTCCCCTAATGTCGCATCTCTGAGTCAGGTTTGACACTTGGGTGTTCAGTGTTGTTTCTAGTTGGTTGCTTACTGGCCCAAGTCATAAGAGCCCGTCCCCAGTCTCCTTGACATCTAAAATTAAAAACGCTGTGTTATTCATGCCAGGCCGGTAGTTGGGGATGTCACTTTGTAAAAAAAACTATGCGCCTAACACTTAATATGCAATGCATGCACATGACGTCACCATTTTCACAAATTCACATTTTTGTAGTTTACACTGAGACAATAATGGCATTGTTTTAAAAAAATTGCACTTTGAAACCTGTTTTCAACAATTTGCGTTTTCAGACCCCCAAAACACCATTCTCGTGTAAATGAATGGCCAAAATGCACAAAACGTTTTCCTTCTTTTTATTATTATTTATATTCTATTATAGCATGTATTCATTTTTTGAATGACCTTTTTCATGTTTTCAGTTTTTATTTATTTTTAGTTGCGTTTAAGTAATTTATGTGCTTTTGTATTTTTTATTCGTTTTTTTAATATTTCCAATTAACCTTTTTATTTCACTTTATTTCTATTTTAGGTGTTTCTTTTTTCATTTTAGTACTTTTTTCAGTTAGTTGCTATGCCAAGATTTCCCATTTTCATTTACTGTAAGTTTTTCATCTAATATACATATTTTATTTTAGTTCTGCTTTATTTCAGTTAATGAAAATGCATTTTAATAGTTGTAGTTTTAATTAAAAATCCCAAAACTGCTAGTTAACAGCTCTTTCAATCCAAATCCGATTTTTTTATTTTTTTTTATTGATCTGTCTGATTGCTTAGAAATTTAATACTTCTTAACCAGTTGTATCGTTTCATTTATACTGGATGAGATACAAACCCAAATTGACTTAGGGTGAGTGACTTAAAACTTAGGGTGAGTGATTTATTGAAACACCTGAGCCGGAGAACACCGGAGAACACAAACAATTTTATGAGCAATACAGTAATATTAATGTTTGCCTTAGTAAACCACTGTTTGTGTGTGTGTGTGTGTGTCTGTCTCTCTGTCTCTCTCTCTCTCTCTCTTTTGGTGCCTTTACCCTGCCTTTACCCTACTCTTAGACTCTAACAAATAGAAAATGTGCATAAAGAAATACAATAGTAATAAAGAAAAGAATCAATCATAAAGAAAAAAATAGCAAAATAAATCATATACTCTTTTTATTTGCAGTATTTATGAAACTCTTAAAGGAACAGGTCCCCTCAAAATGAAAATTGTCATAACTCACTTACCCTCGTTGGTTCCAAAAGTGTTTGACTGTTTCTTCTTTTAGGCTTTTTGATAAGTTCATCCGGGGTTTTTTTTTTCATACAGCGTAAATAAATAATGACCAAGGTCTGTCAAGCTCCAAAAAGGAAGAAAAAACTCAAGATGAGTCAATATGACTTATGTGCTATACTGCATTTCATTGTATATTTCATTGTATAGAAAAAAAATAGTTTGGACATTTCTACTACAAATATCATCTTTGGTATTCCACAAAAGCAAAGGTCAGATTCTGGTTTCTAAAGACATGAGGTTGAGTAAATGATGATAGAATGTTTATATATTGGGTGAACCATACCTTTAAGACCATCCCTCCATTGCCAAACAAAGGGAAAATGTATTTTTATGATTCATTCTTTGAGTCCTACAGGCAGATTAGGCCCTAAAGCTAGAGTCCTCTCACTATACTGATGAGCATTCAACGGGGATTGAAGATTAGCCTGAGCTACGTGATCTTTATCTGCAGGGGGTGTGTGCAAATTCTGGTTGAGTTTGCAGCACAATGCTTGCTTTAGGCTTGAGCCGGATGGCTGCAATGCATTTTAGCCAGGCTGTCTCCCCAAGTCAGACTGCCTGTGAAGTCCCAGTTGTCCCATTAAGCTGTCTGCTGCACACTCATTGTTTTTGAGCCTCTCTATGCAGACTAATCCCTGCCTTAAAGCTTTGGTTTCGGCAGGCCTGACAGTCGAGGGTGTGTGCCGGGGGAATGGAGGGTGTGGATGCATGCGCCTGGCTTCACTCGACTCGACTTTGAGTTTATGAGAGGCTGTCAGAGTCTATGGATGACAACGAGATTCTGTCAGGCTCCAGAGACTCTATTGGATGCTATAGGATTTTAGCTCTTCTCGCACTCGAAGAGAATAGTGTTTGTGATACCACCCGCTATGTGCGATGAGACTGAGAGACTGAGACCGATAGCTTGACGCCCACAAACCAAAAAACGAACATAACATTTGGTTCCCACAGTCTCAACAGATAATAGTCAAAAAACATAAATTCAACACACAATACATAATGTTTTAGAATAACTGCAGTAGATAAGGGGGTTCTCAAATATTGTAAACTTTCATTTTATTCATTCTAATGTGGTTTTTATGTGATTTTGTGATACTGACATTTTACTTCATTTATATTCTATTCAAACAACATGGGTTTAATTCACATTTCCATCTTTTGGAATCAAAGATTATTTTTCCTTTTAAATGTATGCATGCACGTGTAGTGAGCACACTTTCTTTTTTTTTTTTTTTCTTTTTTTTTTTTTGGAGGGATCAGCAGTTGCAGTCCTGGTTCACTTAGTGCCTTAGGCAAGATATGACACCAATGGGGAAAAACAGCACTTCTTAATGACTTTTAGTGGTTCTTTATATATGTAACAAACATAAACGAAACAAACTTGCCACTGAACTTGACAGCCAGGGATCACCATGCATTTTAGTTGTATAGAAACCAGCAGATTTTTCTCAGGCAATTAAATTGATTGATTTGCCTTATTTATATCATTTACACACATCAGATAATTTATTCATTATCATATTGTTCCTTTTTTATTTGAATTTATTTTTATGTATTGTCTTATTTTCTTCCTGCTCTGCGAATTTTATTGTATCTCATTCCATATATGCATGTACATTTTTATGTACATATAAAGTCTGTTTAAAAGTCTGATTTAAAATTGTTCTGACATTTTGATCATTCATTTTGTATTCTTAAGGGGAAAAGTCATTTAAGTGACATGAGTGAAGGTAGGGAATTTAAGCAAAGTTTAATGGAAATTCAAAGCAAATCATCTGCTGCATGTACAACTCCAAAGGCCTTACTGTTTTGGAATAGAACCGGGGCCGGATATAGGCATGGGCAAGGAGGGGCAATGCCCCCCCAAACGTGATGGCATGCAAAGATCACAAATTTAAAAAATATTTCAAGAAAAATGGTCATAGTGAGCGCTCTCTGCTTTCTGCTCTCTATCCCTCATTCAAAGTAGCTACTGATTGGTAGATGCATAGGGAGGGCGTGGCCGCTTTACCGGCTTGTGGTGAACCTGCTGAGCTTCACGTCTCAGTCAGTCACTGCAGAGCGGAGCACGCAGACACATGTCGTCAGCTGAGTTCAGCCCCTGTTTTGAGTTTCCTGCGCCGTCAGTCAGTCACTGAAATTATTTGGTTAGTCTTTCTGTAAGCGTGTTCTCATTCCCTCCATATCTCTCTATCGCTTTCTCTTGTAATTTGCACCGAGTGACGAGTAGGGCGTGAAGTGCTTGAAAGCAGCTTTTGATGCGCTCGACCCGAGTTCGAATCCGCCTTTTGCCGAACTCTCTCTTCTCCCTTTTCCCAACACATATGTAAAGATGTAAAATGTATAACCTAACATTAAGGTCTCTAGCGTTATATTTTGCCAACGAACTAAAATTTAAACCATGATATGGCTTTGTGTCTTTATAAAACAGCACAAGACTTTAAAGGAGAACTCCGGTCAATTTTAACATTGAGCTAATTTTTTTGTACATTTGGAGTGCTGTCAGTACAGACAAAAACGACAAAAATCGGTGTTGCCTACACCGTGTTATCCTCTTTTTAAAATTCGCACCCTGTTGACTTCAATGGGGCAAGTTCTAAACCTGCTTTTAGCCTCTTAACAACCCTAATGTGTCATTACAAGTGCACAGCCATGTGAGTGGTGTTATTAAGAGTGACCACAGTAGTCGATTGTCGAGTTCGCACGCGCGATCATTGGTAACTAATATAACGTCTCCGGTTACTTACGTAACCTCGGTTCCCTGAGAGGCAAGGAACGAGACATTACGAATGTCGTATATGGGAACTCCTCTCATCCTTCACTTCCGCTGAAATCTTATAGGCTAACGCCAGCAGAGCTGGCCAAATGACGCGCATATGCAAATACTGACACCTCGTAGCAGTATATATGCAAGGAGCGCCAATTCCTTCTTCAGAATCGAACAAAATGCTAAAATCAATAGCGAACACGGCGGCGAGCGTAATGTCTCGTTCCTTGCCTCTCAGGGAACCGAGGTTACGTAAGTAACCGGAGACGTTCCCTATCAAGGCTACGGAACTTCGACATTACGAATGTCGTATATGGGAACAGTATAGAATCCCGCCGTGGTAGCCAAAACAAACCACTGACACAGATCCAAACCCCTCCCAGCATGCAAGCTTCCGATAGGCTGAGATTGGCCAATAGCGAACCTCTAACCTCTGATAGGCCCAAGGGGACCTATCACAAGCTTACAAAACACTGCCAGAATTTGCATATCCCGAGCATTATAACCGGGGAAAGTTTGCACTGAAGATCAACAGGGCAACAACAACAGTAAAGAAGGCAAACGCATAGCGGTGGCAACGGTAAAAATACACAAAACACAGAACAACTCATGAGCAAAGCGCAGAGCAGCTCTCTCAATGCTGTGTACACAATGAACTCACCGAAAGCACTCGAGACGCTACAGAGGGCAAATCCAACTTATAAAACCTGGCAAACGTGTTCTGAGAAGACCAGCCAGCCGCCAGACATAAATCCTGAATAGACATCCCTTTAGTCCAGGCCCACGAGGAGGCAATCGCCCTAGTCGAATGAGCCTTGACGTTAAGGGGACATTCCTGCCCCAGGCGATCATAAGCCAAAACAATAGCGTCCACAATCCAGTGAGCAAGCCTCTGTTTAGAGACTCCCCGTCCTTTGTTGCACCCACCAAAGCACACAAACAGCTGGTCCGATTTCCGAAAAACAGCCGAACGAGAAATGTATTCCCGAACTGCTCTGACTGGGCAAATAGCACTCTGAGCATCCGAACCCTGGGAGGTTGATGACTCTGCAGACATTGCCGGCAGAGAAACTATCTGCGCTCTGAACGGGGTATTGAGCGATTTAGGGACATAGCCCGGTCTCGGTCTGAGAGTTACATTACAGTTCCCCGGCCCAAAGCGAATACAATCCTCACTTACAGAGAAAGCCTGTAAATCCCCCACCCGCTTCGCCGAAGCGAGAGCGAGAAGCAGCGCCGTTTTGACCGAAAGCTCCTTAATGGCAATAGAAGCTAAGGGCTCAAACGGTGGTCGTGACAATGCTTCCAAGACCAAAGCTAAATCCCACGGCGGCATCGAAGGCGGCCGTGCAGGTCGTAATCTCCTAGCTCCCCTGAGGAACCGAGTCACCGACGCATGCCTGCCGATAGACTGTCCATCAACATGGGGATGAAACGCTGCAATAGCGGCCACGTACACCTTCAGAGTGGATGGAAGGCTCCCTTCATCCATCCTGTGCTGAAGAAAGCGCAGAATAACCGACACAGAGCAGTTCGCTGGGTCTATATCGTCATCCTGACACCATTTTGAGAAAACACCCCACTTCAGAGCGTACAGGCGCCTGGTGGACGGAGCTCTCGCTTCCGCGATGGTATTCAAAACTCGCGCGTGCAGCGCATCCCGCCCGCTCAGCGACCCTGCAGCGGCCACACATGAAGGCTCCATAGTCCGGGGCTGTGATGCCAGATCGTTCCGCTCGCCTGGGACAGCAGGTCCTTCCTGAGCGGAATCTCCCATGGCTGCCCTGCCAGTAACTCCACCAAGTCCGCGAACCAAGGCTGATTCGGCCAGTTCGGGGCTACCAGAATCACCAACGCCTTCTCCTCCCTGATTTTGCACAACACCAAGGGCAAGATTTTCACCGGGGGAAAAGCATAGAGACAGCCTTTCGGCCACTGCGCAGTTAGTGCGTCCGTCTCCCGAGGGGAACGGGACAGCGAAAAGAACATCTGACAATGCGTGTTCTCGCTCGTCGCAAAGAGGTCGACCTCCGCCCTGCCGAAACGATTCCATATCAACTGAACCGTCCCGGGGTGAAGCCTCCATTCCCCTTGAGGAATCCCGCTCCTCGAGAGCATATCCGCCCCGCGATTTAGAACACCGGAGATGTGCGCCGCTCTCACCGAGAGAAAGAACCGGTCCGCCCACAGCAGAAGGGACTCCGCCTGCTTGAATAGGGCTCTGGAATGTACACCACCTTGACGATTTATGTATGAGACCACGGAAGTGTTGACGGTCCGAATCAACACGTTGCTGCTCCAGCCGCGACCGGAAAGCTTTTAGAGCTAGAGAGACCGCTTCCAGCTCCAGGCGATGTGCCACTCCATCTGCCTCTTTGACCACCGACCCGAGGCGGGCTTGCCCAAGCAGACCGCCCCCCATCCGGTGGACGAAGCTGAAGAGGTCGGGGTTCTTCCACGGGACCAGGGCGCGGGCGCATCCGCGGGTGACCATGATGCGCTTGTGGCCGGAATACCACGCACTCGGGGGGACGCGCGTTTTCAGCCAGTGTTGAAGCGGTCTCATATGCAGCAGCCCCAGGTGACACACTGAAGAAGCCGCTGCCATCCGTCCCAATAGTCTCTGAAATTCCTTCAGCGGGACGAGCCTGCCAGGTCTGAAGCGACCGAGAGAGGAGCTCAGAGCCTCCGCTCGCTCGGGGGAGAGACGCGCTCTCATTCTCACCGAGTCCAAGAGTGTTCCCAGGAAAGTGGAAGTCTGACTCGGTGTGAGCACACTTTTCTGGCAGTTCACCTTCAAACCGAGCATCTCCAAGTGACGAAGGAGGACTTCCACATGGCTGACCAGCGTTTCTTTCGACTGCGTGAGAACCAGCCAGTCGTCCAGATAATTCAAAACGCGCATCCCGCTCGATCTGAGGGGTGAAAGTGACGCGTCTATGCATTTTGAAAACGTTTGAGGAGCGAGAGCTAGCCCCAAAGGGAAGCACCGTGTATTGGTACACTGAATTCTCGAACGCAAACCTCAGGAAACGCCTGTGATGCTTTACTATCTGGATATGAAAGTAAGCGTCCTTTAAATCCACCGAAGCGAACCAATCCCCGGGGCGAATTTGCGCCAGGATTTGCTTCAGTGTGGTCATCCTGAAGGCGCGCTTGTGAAGCGCTCTGTTGACGGGTCTCAGATCCAGTATAGGGCGAAGACCCCCTCCCTTCTTCGGTACTACGAAGTAGCGGCTGTAGAACCCGCTCTCCCGCTCGCTCGGGGGGACGGGTTCTATAGCTTTCTTCTCGAGCAGGCTGCACACTTCTTGTCTCAGTACGTGAGCACTTTGGGGCAAAGTTAATGACTGAATTACGCCGTGAAAGCGGGGAGGTCTGCGTTTGAACTGAAGTGTGTTCCCGCGCCGAATTACGTTCAACACCCACGGCGAAATGCCCGGAATAGCTTCCCACGCTGTCTGGAAACGACTGAGTGTGGGCTGAACTAAACCTGCGGTCATCGCCGCTATGTGAGGGCTGGAAATAGACACCTCGCGCTTCCCGTGAGGTGCCTTTATAGTTAATGACCGTGACTCTGCGCTGCTCGAGGGCAGGGCGGGTAACACAGTGTGTGGTGCAAGAGGAGAAAAAAGCTCTGTTTGTGAAGAAGTAATTTGCTTTATTTTTGAACACACAACATTCACAACATAACTGCACGTGTCGCTCGCAGAACGCTGAGGGACCACGTGCTCTCGAGCACGTCGCTTGGACGCGGGGCCATCCTGGCGCTCTCCTCTCCTCTTGCCCGAGCGGTCAGGACGACTGCTTGGGCCTCGCCGGGGACGCGGTGGGTTTCCTGCGCGGGCTCCTCTGAGCCGGCCTCTTTTTTCCCGCTCCATGCCACTGGCCGCTTCGTCCTTTACGGGCATCCGGGCGCGGCGCTGACTGACACCTGGCCGCAGCTTGAGGTTGACGAGCGAGAGCGGGGCGGAGGCGGCGGAGGCATCGGCGCCCTCCGAGGAATCACGTGACTCATCGCCTTCGCCTTCTTCTGCGTCTCGGAGTATCGCTCGGTTACCTTTTCCACTGCGTCTCCGAACAGGCCTGCAGGGGAGATCGGTGCATTTAGCAGCGTCTTCCTGTCCGCCTCCTGCACGTCTGATAGGGTGAGCCACAGGTGTCTGTGAAGGACCACCAGATACCCCATCGAACGGCCAATCGCCTGAGCCGAGCGATTCGTGGCCAGGAGCGCGAGGTCCGTGGCCGAACGGAGATCCCGGATGGCGTCAGCGTCGACAGAGGCGGCGCCATCCAGAGACTTCAACTGCTTGGCCTGCAGCACCTGAAGAACGGCCATGGCGTGTAGAGCAGAGACCGCTTCCCCCGCGGCGCCGTAGGCCTTGTTAGCCTGGTGAGCCGTAAACCTGCAAGCTCGGGACGGCAGGCTGCGGTCCGAGCCCAGGGCGGGAGCCGACGGGCAGAGATGTGTGGCGACGGTCTCCTCGACAGGGGGGATGCGGAGGTAGCCGTGGTCTCCCGCCTCGTCCACGGGGGCAAACATGGCCTGGGTTGAAGTGAGGGTGCGCGCCGATTGCGGGGCCGCCCACGACTTCACCACGTGCTCATGCACGTCGGGAAAGAACGGTGTTCCTCTTCTCGAAGCGGCCTGACGGCGGCTCGATTGGAGGAACCACATATCCAGCTTGCTCTTTGATGGCTCATCAAGGGCTTTCCACGATAAATCCAGTTCCTCGACGGCATTCGAGAGGATACGGAAGAGCTCTTCCTGCAGGTCCGCCGGGGTCTCTTGCTCCGTGGTTGCCAGAGGAGCGGCCTGCTCCGCACCCCAGTCGTTCTCGGAGGCCGACAAGGACATAGAGTCTTCCTCCTCACTCGCCCCGAAGGACACGAAGTCGGCGACCTCGCGAGGGGGTTGAAAGGAAGGGTCGGGGAAACTCACCGGGGGTCGAACCTCGACTCCGCGGTTGGGGGGGCCTGCCAGCGACTCGGTGGCGGCAGCAGGCCCAATCCCCGCAGCAGCACGAGCTTCGTCCCGCCTGGCCTTGAGGGCTCGGAGGGACATGTCCGCACAGAAGTCGCAGGACCCTCCATCCCTGAGGGCTGACTCAGCGTGGGCCAGCCCCATGCACGCGCCGCAAAACAGGTGCATGTCTGGGGGCACTATGGGGCCCGAACATAGGTTGCACACGGGCGCCATCGGATGCTGGAGACAGTTCAGGTATCTCCGGCGCACCTTCAATGACAGCGAATTGTATCCAAAGTTTGTTGAGTAGTATCAGCTTTCTAGCACACGATTTGAGCGTGAAGAGAGAGATTCTGAAGAAGGAATTGGCGCTCCTTGCATATATACTGCTACGAGGTGTCAGTATTTGCATATGCGCGTCAATTGGCCTGCTCTGCTGGCGTTAGCCTATAAGATTTCAGCTGAAGTGAAGGATGAGAGGAGTTCCCATATACGACATTCGTAATGTCGAAGTTCCGTAGCCTTGATAGGGAACTAATGATCGCGCGCACGAACTCGATACTCGACTACTGTGGACTTCGAACGAAAACAGGAAGTAAATACAGGTATGTGAGCTGGCTGAATTAACATCATTTTTATTAATATCTTTCACATCTACTGCAGTCAGATTGACCGTCGAATTTTAAAAAGAGGATAACACGGTGTAGGTAACACCGATTTTTGTCGTTTTTGTCTGTACTGACAGCACTCCAAATGTACAAAAAAATTAGCTCAATGTTAAAATTGACCAGAGTTCTCCTTTAAGAATAGGCATCCTGTCTGTGCTGCGTGATTACTTTGCTCACGCGATCAGCATGGTTATCTGGTGTTTTCTCCTAAATAAAAGCTCAAGGGTTTATTTCTTGCCAGTGAAGAAATTAGGACAAAAATATTTTAATTGTCCTATATTATAGTGTAATGTGTAGGCTAAAATATACTTTTGAAATATTCATTTTCATTTATATAGTACATTTATAGGCTAAATGGATTTTACGTCATAGGAATAATTATATAAATCATTATTACATTATTCTAATAATTGTTTGGCATCCTAAAACATCATTGATAATGTAATGCAGACTGAGACTCTCATAACTAAAAAGATGCCCTCTTTATTGTCCTGGTACAAATCAATGCTTTTTCTTTGTTCAACGAGCAGTTCATGGGTTGAAGCTCTTAATTTTGATCTCTCAAAGAGCACGAGATTGATGCATTTAACCTTAAAATGTAAAAAAAAAATCTTGCGGTGGAGCATGCCCCCGAACCCCCCTAGAGGCACAGTGGTCCACCCAACATAGTTTTACAAATTCCTATGGGAAAGAACGACCATTTATGAACTTTACTCCAGCATAGTACAACAAAGTTACTTTTAAATCAGTAAAACTGTAAATGCCATATTAAAATGTCCCTGGACAAAATATACATTTGGCCTGCCTAAGAGGGGGCCTACAAGACATTGTGCCCAGGGGCCTCTGAACTCTGTGCCGACGAGGGCCAGTGGTCTACGAAATTTCTCGGTAGATTTTTTGGTCCCACTCCGCCCCTGGATTTCGTTTTCACAAAACAAGGATTTACTAATTGGAAAACTGCATTGGAAAAGCAGACGACTGATGCTATAATGACTGATATAAGCCATGCTGTGTACAGAGCTAAAGAAATAAAAAAATTTTAAAAAATAAAAAAGATTGATTATATATCGATTGATATATCCTATATATCACAATATAAATCAAATCACTATATTTTTCAAATTTAAATGTTCCGTTAAATGACTTGCCCCCCCCTGATATTCTACCTGCACCCCCTGGGGCTGCCTGAATCCGGCCCTGAATAGAACGAGAAATTTCGGTCACAACGTTTTAGACAAACTTAATTAGCAAAGATACAAATATATACACATCCCTTCAATAGTCTGGAGTCAGTAAGATTGTTTTGCTTTTTTTTGCTTTTATTAGGCAAAAGCACATTAATGGTAAATGGACTGCATTTATATAGCGCTTTCACAGACCCAATGGCCGACACGGCGCTTTACATATTGCCTCACATTCACCCATTCACTCACTCATTAAACTGATCAAATGGTGACAGTAAAGATATTCATATTAGAAAAGATTTATATTTCAAATTACTGCTGTTCTTTTTAACTTTCTATTCCTCAAACAATCCTGACAAAAAATCTATTGTGATTTCCACAAAAAAATATTAAGCAGCAAAACTGTTTTCAACTGTTATTTAAACGTTATCAAATCGGCATAGAAGAATGATTTCTGAAATGTGATATGACACTGAAGTAATGATTTATTTTATTTATACTTTATATTTTTTATTATATATATATATAATTTTTATTTTGTTATTTTTTCACCTGGCTCTGAAATTGAGGAACCTGGGTCATTTTGAATGTGCATGACATTTCTGAGCTTACCCCTCTTTTCTTTCCTCAGTCGGACAGGACGTATGACTTGAAAATTGGGCAGCCCACTGTATCTTACTTCTTGAAACAGGCCGCCGGCATTGAAAAAGGAGCCGGAAAGACTGGTAAGCGAACCCTATTACGAGCAGGGCAGCCGTGGCAATACATCCTTCCTTCCATCTCACAGCAGTCTATTTGTATATCTTGCCACTGCCTTATGTTTCAGTAATGGACAGACTCCCCCCTGCGGGGTGTTTTGGTTCAGATTGAATTTTTTGACTGATGATATATTGATGATGAGTAGCACTGGTAGGGAGCCGTGCAATTACTAAGGGGAACTCTGTGGTGAAGGTGGCATTTTAAAAAAGGAGAATTATGGATTTGCTTCATTTTCATACATTCCACTCCACCTCAATTATTCTTTCTTATGCACCTGCTCTTTCCCTCCCCCTCTTTCTGTTACCTCTCACCTTCACTCCATCTCCACTTCCGATTTGCTCAATCATGACCAACCACACCTCCTGCTGGTTTCTCTTTCTGTGCTGCTGTGTTTCATCACTTCTCTTTCTCCTCCCGTCTCGTCCCTTCACTTTCCCGTATCTTTTAGGGCATGAGATCGCTGGTATGGTGACTGTGAGGGCCGTGTATGAGATTGCACAGGTGAAATCGCAGGATGACAGTTTTAAGCTGCAGGACACCTCCATGCAGAACGTTGTCAAGAGCATCATCGGTTCCGCCAGATCCCTCGGCATCAAAATCGTCAATGAGTGAGAGTCCTTCAAACTTCATTCTACCACATTATTCACAACATACAATACCAGTGAAATGTTTGAATACACTAACTTATTCTTGAATGTCAGTTTGAATGTGTTCAAAGCTAGAGAATAGCAGAAGTGGATGTTATGTAATGACCAAAGACATTAAAACAAATACTGTATATACTACTATTTAAATGTTTTTTTTTTTAATTAATACTTTTATTCATCAATTATCCATTAAATTGATCAAAAGTGACAGACTTTCAAATTGTTTTATTATTATGGTTTCCTCAAGAATATTAAAGGAGTAGTTCACTTTTTAAAAAACTTTTGCTGATAATTAACTTACCCCCATGTCATCCAAGATGTCCATGTCTTTCTTTCTTCAGTCGAAAAGAAATGAAGGTTTTTGATGAAAACATTCCAGGATTTTTCTCCATATAATGGACTTCAATGGGCACCAAACGGTTCAAGGTCCAAATGACCGTTTCAGTGCAGCTTCAAAGGGCTTTAAACGATAACAGACGATGAATAAGGGTCTTATCTAGCGAAACGATCTGGCAAAAATAAATAAAAAAGTTCGTTTTATAGGCACAAATGCTCGCCTTGCTCTGTTCTGTGATGCCTGTTCGTGACTCTCCTGTTCGAACTCGTTCATCAAAATGAACGAATCTTTTTTCGAGTTGAAAGAACGAAATGACTCGAAAAAAGATTCGTTCATTTTGACATGGGGGTGAGTAAATTATCAGCAAAAGTTTTTTTAAAAGTGAACTAATCCTTTAAGCAACACAACTGTTTTTAACATTGATGATAATGAGAAATGTTTCTTGAGCAGCAAATCAGGTCACGTGACACTGAAGACTGGAGTGATGATCCTGAAAATTCAGCTTTGATCACAGGAATAAATTACATTTTAAAACAGTAAAATACAAAACATTTAAAATTTTAATAATATTTTACAATATCACTGTCTTTACTGTATTTTGATCAAATAATTGCAGCCTTGTTAAGCATAAGAGACTTTCTGCAAATCTCACCAATACCCAGACTATTGAATGGTAGTGTATCTCTTAAAAAATATAATTAAAATTGTAGTTTTATGAAGACGTATATTTAGTCATTTATATACAAAGCAATATTTTCTTCATGTCTGGTCTCTACTGTGAGGTTTAAACATCCATCTTTTCCTTGTATAAATATTTCAGACATCCCACCACCTAGTAAAGACCTTAATAAGAGATGTGAATAAGTAATGGCTGAATAAATCAAGTCTTACTTCACACTCTCGCCAATTACTTCAGTTCTTGTGCTCATTTATGCCATTTCTCATGGTTGAGAATTGAACTTGATTTGCAGGCTTTTAAAAATGAATCATAAAATTCATGTTATGTATAATTAATGCTTTAATAACACTGAGAAATTGTAAGGGATCCTGCTAGCTTAATTATTGACACTATTCATTTGAGAAGTGTTTGCTTCACACCTACCAGAGCTTTTTCTATCCTGAGTCTCTGCGACGTCAAATGTCATTGCACCACTGAAATCTGGCGACGTTTTGACAGCCTGTTCTGTTAGCAGAGTCTGGTCTTTTTCTTAAACCAAAGCTCTTTAATAAATGAGCCATGTCACCTAGGTGCAAATGCTCAGACCCATCATTATACTTGAAGGAAGAGCAAAGCTCGCCTTGCGTTTCAATCGATCGCTAGAAATGTTTGAAATTCTAATGTATCTGTTGATATGCCTCTAATCTCCGTCTTCTCTGTCCTCCTCTCCTGTCATCCCTCTGTCAGCATGTCACCGCTGGAGTACGGGGAGTTCCTCCGAGAGCGTGAGGAGAGACTGAAGGCAGAAGCGGAGGCAGCCGCTGCTGAGGCTGCAGTAGTAAAGAAGAAATGAAGAGCTGCTGTGTGCTAGTTCTCATTACAAAACCCCCATTCACACGGATTCGTCCCACTATTCCGGATGTTTTTCTAATAAAATGCTGCTGTTTTGCATCCAAAAATATTGAAGTGTATTTTTTTTTCTCAGTATCTCTCATTGTTGGCTCTATCCGGTCTCCTGTCTATTCTCTGCTTCCCCCACTAGCTCTTTTCTTTTCTCTGCCTCCTACAACCCTTTTTTCAGGCCTCTGAGCCACTTTCACCTACTCTTTCTCTCGCATTCCATCTCTTTTAGCCATATTAGGGTAATAATTCAGGTTTTTTTTATGCTGCTGTGTCTTTGACACATGTGTGGAAGTAGATTGCCCTTTGGCAACACAGTGAAACTTAGGTTGATATGCAAATGTCAAAGCAGAACATGTTTAATACTTATTTTAAGCAATTGTATGCACCCAAACTGGTCTCAATGCCTGTGCTTTAGTTTATAATGTTTATCTTGCATAACTGATAATATTTTCTCTGGGTTATGTAATCAGATTCCAAAAATGAAATACTTGTAATCAGATTATATTACGTTTTACAATACTCAGACTACTGTTACTTTTTTTACTTATTATTCACAAAATGGCAGCAAACAATTAATGATTAATGGATTCTCTCTTATTCTTTTTCATTTTTTAAAAGCCTAATACTTATACAGCACCTGTGAAAAGTTTGGAAACAATAAAATGTTTAATGTTTTTTTTTTAATTGTCTTATGCTCACCAAGGCTGCATTTATGTAATAAAAAAAACAGTACTATTGTGAAATATTAGTACAAATTAAAATAACTGTTTTCTGTTTTAACGCATTAAAGACAGTAATATTGTAAAATATTATAAAAATTGAAAATACATGTTTTCTATTTTAATCTATATTAAAAATTAATTAATTCCTGTGATGGTAAAACTGAATTTTCAGCATTATTACTCATACTACAGATACTCAAAAAGTGTACTTAAGTACAGTAAATCTACTTTGTTACAGTCTTCAGTGTCACATGATCCTTCAGAAATCATTCCACAAAAATATTAAGCAGCACTACTGTTATTAACATTGTCATTGATGATAAGAAAAAAAGCACTATATAAATAAATGTGACTATTGGGATAGAGCATGGGAAAGAAACCTTGAAGTGCCAGACTGTGCAGGCAAATACCAAATGTGTAATGGATGGTAATTTGGTCCATAATGGACTAGCCCGGCACTGACCCATTGAACAGTGAGAGACTTCACAAGCACAGTCAAATCACTTTCCTCAAAGTCAAGCGCATTTGTGATTGTTTTCCAAAACGTTTGTCTAAAGTGAGTGAAGGGCAGAGATTTTTTTTCCCCTTTTCGAATATCACAATAGACCATTTGGCTCTCTTGATTTGAACGAGATTGCGGTGTCTGCACTCTATCTAGGCTTCAGTGACAGAGTGTTCTCCATTTCGCTGACTGCTATTTCACAAGAACAGAAGCGCAAGAGACAATAACATGAAGAGGATATGATTTCACGTAGCATCATGGTCACCCCCCCCCCCCCCCCCCCCCTCCCCCCATTATTCTATATTCATATAGAATGATGGCTGTTATATTTGGTGTTTATAAAGGGCAAAAGGCATAAGAATCTATATCTTATGCTTTAGATGAAGCTTGTCAAAGTGCAGAATCTCATAAGAGCCCTGAAGGGATTTAGAGGCAAGAGTCTTTCTCAGACACGGTCTTATGGTCATATGAGATCCGCAGTGCGTTTTTGCTTTACAAATGAGATTTGCTGTTACGCAAGCCAACCCTTCTTCATTATTATACACCTGTAGTGAACCCCATACTTACACTACCTCGTGGATATTGCAGAAAGTAGACTGAAGAACCCCACTTAGGAATCAAAAATTCAATTTTTGCCCTCATCTTTTAGTCCATATTAATACAAAATGGCCTGGGGCATAAACTAAAAAACAGAGAAACTCTTGTGCATATTAACAGTAGCAGTGTCCATGCAAAAGTGAGTGAATGCCACAGCAAGTACAAAAGTGAGAGTACATGCTGCTATAAAAAATATTTGCCTGTTGAATCTGAATTCAGCAATTTTCATAGAAATACCAAACATCAGAAAAAAGTTCTCAACATCAGCTGATATGCCATTTGGGCTAAAAGATCATGTCTGCTCCACTTCAAAGAACTACAGAAGAGCGTGAGTGTTTCCAAATAGGCAGCAATTTGAAGATATGTATAAACATCAGTGCAGTGGAGACTTCATTGAAAAAGCTTTTCAGGTTTTCCTTCTGACAAAGACAGAGGCAGAATTTGAAATAAGTATCTTGTGATTATTTTGAATGCATAGTACATTCTTTCTTGCTCTATCTATCTATCTATCTATCTATCTATCTATCTATCTATCCTGTCTGTCTGTCTGTTTGTCTATCTATCTATCCTGTCTGTCTGTCTATCTATCTATCTATCCTGTCTGTCTGTTTGTCTATCTATCTATCTATCCTGTCTGTCTGTCTGTCTATCTATCTTGTCTGTCTGTCTATCTATCTATCTGTCTGTCTGTCTGTCTGTCTATCTATCTATCCTGTCTGTCTATCTATCTATCTATCCTGTCTGTCTGTCTGTCTATCTATCTATCTATCTATCTATCTATCCTGTCTGTCTGTCTATCTATCTATCTATCCTGTCTGTCTGTCTGTCTGTCTATCTATCTATACTGTCTGTCTATCTATCTATCTATCTATACTGTCTGTCTATCTATCTGTCCTGTCTGTCTGTTTATCTATCTATCCTGTCTGTCTGTCTGTCTGTCTATCTATCCTGTCTACCTATCTATCCTGTCTGTCTGTCTATCTATCTGTCCTGTCTGTCTATCTATCTGTCCTGTCTGTCTGTTTATCTATCTATCCTGTCTGTCTGTCTGTCTATCCTGTCTGTCTATCTATCTATCCTGTCTGTCTATCTATATATCTATCTATCCTGTCTGTCTGTCTATCTATCTATCCTGTCTGTCTGTCTATCTATCTATACTGTCTGTCTGTCTGTCTGTCTGTCTATCTATCCTGTCTGTCTTTCTGTCTGTCTATCTATCCTGTCTGTCTATCTATCTGTCTGTCTGTCTATCTATCTATCCTGTCTGTCTGTCTGTCAATCTATCTATCCTGTCTGTCTGTCTGTCTGTCTATCTATCTGTCCTGTCTGTCTGTCTCTATATCTGTCCTGTCTGTCTGTCTGTTTGTCTATCTATCTATCTATCCTGTCTGTCTGTCTATCTATCTATCCTGTCTATCTGTCTATCTATCTATCTATCCTGTCTGTCTGTCTGTCTGTCTATCTGTCTGTCTGTTTTGGGAAAAGAATCTAAAAATAAAAACGAGAGGCCAAGATTTTGTTAATATGTCAATCGATCACTCATAATACATTAATTTGGCTTGTTCCAATACGACAACAACAACAAAAAATAGAAGAAAATAAAATTGTCTGCTTCTTTAATTAAATAGTTTTAATTAGTAATTTGATTAAGTTTCCTCATCCGAATCTGTTCTGATACCTATTTGTGTAGAGGAGAGCAGGCCACAACCTAACACATTTTTACTTTTGTCTAGTACAAATTATGTGGTCTTGTTTCATTATTACAGTGTATATTTTTTAGTTTATTTGTAATTCATGACCATATTTTAAAATGTTATCTGATATTTAAAAAAAATGCAAACTAAAATATTCTGTCAATAATATACAAATGAATTTTTCCATTTAAAATAATGGTTTAAATAATTAAAAATAAACTAACCTTAGTAAGAAATGTACTTTTGCTATGGTTAAATAAATGTTCAGCGATATCTTCCAACGTTTTTTTTTTTTCTACATATTGTGTTGATATGGCAGAACAGTCATGCTAGAAACGTTTAAGTAATGTGTGTTACCTCACCCCTACTGTACCTATTGCATTTCTCTCAGCATTTTTCATTAGTCCCCTTTTGTATTCTCAGCATGAATATGAATCTTGGAAACGGTTTCCTTTCCTGTATTTTCACGTTGTTTCTAATTTTAGTTAGCCTACGCTTTGTTTCCACTGAGTTCTCACTGGAGAATAAATTATGCTTTCTGGTAACACTTTACAAGAAGATTCCTTTAATTAACGTTAGTCAGAGGTGGACAAAGTATACAACTTCCTTACTTGAGTGAAAGTACAAATACTACTGGTTAAATATTACTCCGTTATAAGTAAAAGTTGTAAAGAGTAAAAGTACTCGTTTTTAAAAGTACTTCAGTATCAAAAGTAAATGTCAGTGTATTGTTTTATTATTGTTGCATTGTTGTATGTAATACTTACAGTACCTTATGCCTCTGAATCTATGCCTGTCTAACTACCCTCATATCAATATCAAATTTATTTCTAGAACACAGTTCCAGTAGTGGGACTGAATGTGAGATTGAATAAGTGCACTCAATAACGTCCACAGTGGTTTTGGACACCCAAATGGCTGTTCCCTCAAATAGTGCCCTATTTAAAGTTTTTTGGCTTTTAGTATGAATATGTTAGCCTTACTGTTATCTATAAGCTAGTGTGCTCCAAAACAATGACAAAATTCGCATTTAGAAGACCAAACCTAACATGGGTTTCCCATGTCAGATTGACGTTAATCTCCAATGTTGGACAGACGTTGTATTGTGGTTGAAAATGAAAAATGGGTTGACGTCAGAAACCAACTTCAGTCGGGTTCTGACGTCAACCCGACTTTCATTTCCAACCAAAATCTGACGTCGATCGGGTTCTGACGTCAATCCGATTCAGATTCATTCTTTATTGTCCTCGGTGGAGGAAATTTGTTTTCACAGTATGTACAAACAACACTATCAGAATTCTAAACACGAACTATACACATATATGGACAATATACACATATCTACACATAACACAAAAGTGACATCATTACCTTGTCTGTAAGTTTAACGCCTTTATAGCACAGGGTACATCAGATGTCGGGTTCTGACGTAAATCCGACGTCCAGTTCTGACGTCAAACCGACTTTCAACCATTTTCCAACCAAAATGCAACCAAAATCATCCCCTGACTGACGTTACTACTTTCTACTCAAGGACCTTGACAGAAATGTAGTGGAGTAAAAAGTATTTGTCTTTCAAATGTAGTGAAGTTAAAGTAAAAAGTTTCCAGAAAAAAAAAATACTCAAGTAAAGTAGGCCTACAGATACTCAAAAATTGTACTTAAGTAGGAAGTAAATCTACTTTGTTATATTGTTTATTGTTCATGTTAGCTCAGGTCCATTAAAGTCCCTGTAAAGGCAATTCTAAAAAAAAATGTAAACACATTATAAATGTTAGAAATGTATTGCTAAAACACATTACAAAGACTGTGAACTGTGAAGTACTAAATTATGGAGTTAGACCATTAAACAGTTTTTCACCATTGCTGTGTTCCGGATTTTTTGGGCGGGGCTAAAACGGGGGCTCGATGACGCACTGGAGCTCCTGGACACGCCCCTACTTGCTGACGCACTGGAGCCCCTGAGGCTGGCCCCTCCCCTAACAATAGAGCACATTCCGCATCAGTTCGCTGCTCAATCGCGAGTAACTGTTAGTAGGCTACTATTATTAGTAACTATAGCCTACAGTTCCCTAGCTAGCTATGCCTTTGTCACGGAAATTCGTATTACCTGGATGCGATCACGTATGGGCAGAGCCGGATTATCCATAAGGGCACTTGGGCCAGTGCCCAGGGGCACCAACCATTCACAGCCACTAGGGGGGCACCACATGAGTCAAGCTTTAAAAATATTTTTCGTAAATTGTTATATTATTAACTTGAAATTCTTGATAGACCATAAATAAATCGTTTATGAACACTAATTTAACAATAATAATAACAATAATGATTTAATAATAAATTATAAATAAATAAAGATTACATGACCACTATCACTCCCCCCTCCCCAATCTGTCAGAGTTGCGTTGGTCCACAACAAATACGTGCCAATGTGTCATTTTTTTAACGGCTACAAAAATATGAATTAAAATCAAAACTGGACAGACGTCAATTGAGTGGTTTTGCAAAAAGAAAGTTAAAGAAAGACAAGGACGCTAGACGTAGCTACAATTCACAATGTTCCAGGTATCGAAAGATTTTTTGTGAGAACATCACGGGAATTGCGATCACTAGCAGCGCTGAGTCTGACGAAGCCGGAGCGAACTGTGGAGACGGTAACAAAGAAATGGACTTTGGGGGATGTAGTTGACACCTTTGCTTGCGCAAAATCAAGGAAGGAACAGTTCTGCTAAACTTAATACATGAATACGTTTTTACCAGATTTAGTGCTACACTTATTGTCTCTTATTTGTTCCTCACTAAATAATGTTTTTTTTTCACTAAATGTTCGATTTTATACAATTATTGTGCACTTGTGATTTTTCTAGACTAAATTTTACTGCTGAGTTACCCACTAATCTAGTTTATATAATAGAATTTTTGTCATAGGTTATGATCATATTTTTTTTATTTGTTGTTTTTCTTTATAATGAAGTTGTCTGTATTAAGTAGATTGTGTTTAACAGAAAATAGTGATTATCAGTTCAACACACAGAGTTATAGAAATTCTACTTGATTTTATTTATTTTTTTAACTGCGCTGGTATCGGATCGGTATAATTCAATACTCAGAATTTTTGGTATCGGATTGGATCGGTTCAGAAGAAATGGTACCGGGACATCCCTAATATTTTCTGGTAGGCTATATCTAAGTTACCCAGGAGCTCTGTTGATATAGGCTTTGCTAACGTTAGTTACAGCTTGATGAATTGAGTTGAAAACACCAGGAGAGAACGCAACATTAGCCAGCTAGTAAAGCTCTGGTGGGAAATTATTAGCTAACGCTACTACGGAGGCCATAATATTTTTGACTCATGGCTGAAGTTAAGTTTCTCCAACTCTCCCCAGGTTGGCAAAAAAAATGCATCTCAAAATGCATCAGATTGATGCTTTAAAATATGGAATATTTAAAAAAATTCTTCCGGGGGGGCATGCCCCCGGACCCCCCTAGAGGGGTAATATCCTTCTCACCTTTTTCACCCCTGACCCCTTTTCATGCCTGTAGAGGTAAGAAACCTCATAGATTTATTATTATTTTTGGGCAAACGTGAATTGACGCTGTCAATTAATCAATGTACATTTTTAATTGACACATTTGAATATAGGGGGCCTTTTGAGGTATAGTGCCCAGGGGCACCACACTGTCTTAATACGGCCCTGCGTATGGGGTGTCCTTATTTAAACTTCCGAACAGCGATAACATCAAGAAGAGGTGGATTATTGTGAAGAGCCAACCTTGATGGGGAGCTGAGGATCACCGCCAAAACACGCCCCTCTGGTGATCATTTTACACGGGATAGTTTTATAAACTTTAGTCGGAGACTGGGATTCACTGATAATCCGCTGTTACTGGTGAACGGGGCCGAACCGACTACCGGTATCCGTACGTTCACACCGCCGCCGGCGAGAGTGGCAAAAATCGCTCTCGCCGCCCTGCCAGCGACGCCGTGGAAAGATCCATGGATGCTCTGACGTAGATCGAATGGTTTGTCTTTGTTTAAAACTGTATTTAAAGGGGCCTGAAAGCAAACAAGCATGTCGATCGTTATTTTTGCAGAAAATTGATCGATGGAAAGAACATAACAATTATAGTGACATGTTTGCTAATGAAATAAACCAATTAAAAGCCATTTGTGTGGTGTGGCCAGGGGCGTAGAATTTAGTAGGGACGCTAGGGACGTGTCCCTACCAATATCCAGTGACACTGATATATCCCTAGCAATAATTTTGATCAAAACTTAATATATTTAAATATTGATGTCCCCGTCCCCACCAATTTCAAAATCAAACCTACGCCACTGGGTGTGGCTTTTGTGTTCATCATGGTTAAGTAGCTATTATAATTTGCATTCCCGCTGAAAGAGTGTTCTAGCACGAAAATCTTGCCTATACATAGTGTTGCGCGCCTTCTTATCAAATTTAAATGATCAACCTCCTCTATTTTGCTTTGGAACTAATGTGGTCGGAGCCAAAGTTTACAGGACTGCGTTCTCTGGAATTCTCTCAAACGGAGCACTTCTACATTCCGATTGGTTGGCGCCGAACCGCGTTATTGCTTATTACCATAATTGACCGGACTTCAACTTTCCTCGCCGCTCCGGCCCGCTCTCACCGTCCAAGTCGGCAGCTTTCCCGCGAATGGGCGTGGTTTTAGCGTAGTCAGCGGACAGCGGAGCTTATTTTATTTCAGCGGAGCTTATTTTATTTACTTGGCGGCTTTTTTATGATTCAAATTTGGCTGGGTGGCTAATAACACATTTTTCGGTGGTGTGACAAACTCAGAACACATACTTAATTTTGACTTTACAGGGACTTTAAATTATTTATAGATATAACATTTGATTTTAATGATGTATTAGTAAATGTTGAAATTAATACAAACTATTAATAGCTACATTATGTATTTTTCACTGTTAGTTACCGTGTATTAATAAATAGATCTTTATTGTAAAATCTTCTTCTGGACGCCAATTTTATTGAAAAGGCTAAAAAAAAATTCTAAAATTGCGATTTAATTGACAAGGCTCTTTGAATGTCCACACGATGGCACTGCATGTTTAAAGACTGTTGCAGGTTGCTCACAGACTCGGGTGATCATCCTTTGGTGAGTAACTCCCTATACACTACATCCTGGAGTGTGCGATCCGCATATTGCTGTAAAGCCCGAGAAACCAGTCAGATCTGTGTCCCTTTGTGCATATAATTTATAATCACGCCATGCGTAACTAGATGCTTTTGTCTAAAGTCTGAGACAAATTTCTCAGACGCTTCTCTTCTGATCTTGGCTTCTGACTGATAGTCTTCGAGCCCCAGTGAGTGGCTTTACTTTGATGTGAACTAACCTTTGTCAGCTGTCTTTACCAACTTCAAAAGTCTCTTTCTGCATAATGAATGCAAAAACGATTTTGCTTTTAAAGAGACAAAATGGAGTGTCTGTTTAATAAATGCAAATCATGCCACCCCGCGACTGGCGTGTTCTAATTCATGTTTTCATGTGACGTCGATGTCACAGTCCAAATCCAAATATACATGTAAAACGAAGTCACTCGCCAATGCGTTTAGAATGGTCTAATTTTGAAAGAAAGCAGGTTGAATACTAATCTGTCTGGTCTGTTTAAAAAAAACTCACCTCATGTTGTTTCAAACCTGAATGAGTTTCTTTGCTCTGTTGAACACAAAAGAAGACAGTTTGAAGAATGTTTTAATCAAACAGGCACCCATTGACTTCCATAGTGGTGGGGGAAAATACTATAGTAGTCAATGGTGCCTACCGGTTTGATTGCCAACATTCTTCAAAATATATTCATTCTATTGTGTTCAACAGAAGAAAGAAACTCATACAGGTTTGGAACGACATGAGGTGAGTAAATGATTACAGAATTTTCATTTTTGGGTGAACCCAAAGGTCTGTGTGAAGGTCCAAAGGTCTATACCATGAGGTAGTTGAATGAACTCAGTGTTACAGGATTAGTTTCAAGTTGACAAAATCAAACCAATCCAATCAGACTTTGTTGGTACCATGACATTGATATTAAAAAATTATAATCCATGTGTAATGGATTAAGGGTAATAATTACATTATTAATATCCAAATCACACAAAATAATTATTATGAATAGTCATCGCTAAAAGATAGACAATCTCTTTTTGTGTTGTAGCTAACTTTAATTTAGAGTAGAAACTGGGGGAGTGGCTTATTGCATCAGAAATCTGTCTCTTTGCTCATATCAGGTCTAATTTCAGTTTGAGATCTCTTACCTAGAACATAACCTTCCCTGGAGCAGGTTTGCCATGGAGTGCAAGTTAGTATGGCGATGAAAAGCCAAGCCACTTTCATTGTGCCTAAAACACAAACTAAACTGAAACATACCTGACTAGGCTTATCCACCTTAACCAGCTTCATGGGTGCTTCATAATACTCAAATTGATATTTCTTTGTTTCCTCACTCCTACGTCCTTTAGCCAGTGACCCGGAAACCGATCAAACTCAGCCATCTTGAAGGACATCTCAATTCTCTATTTGCACCGTGAGGAGGCGAGGAATCTTCCTAAGGAGTCATGAGCAAGGATACACAGGTGTTTCCTTCCCTCGCATCCTATGGGGGTGGAGCTGAGACGCAAGGAAAGGAAGCGAGAGAAGGAGAATGAGAAGCACCCATGGTATAGGCCCCAGGCTTCTTCTTCCTAATGTGTGTATTTGTACGTTTCCACAATGGGGAATCCGTTTTAATTTGTTTTATATTATATTTTATATCTTTCATAATTTATTATATGTATCCTTGCTAATCTCTTAACAGCACTGATAACAATATATGTTCAGAAACTAAAAACTTTATTTTGTCTGTGTGATATATACAGTATATACACACTCAGACTCCTAAATGCTTTCTAATCCATCATTTTTCTACAGGAGTGCTATGCCAGTGACTGCCAACCCAGAAACCCCAGAATGAAGAAGTTATATTTTCTAGGTAACATATTATAATTTGTATTCATGAAATTCCTTGCTGTTTCTCAGCTGGTGCCAGCTGGTAAACCATCTTGGACCAGCAACAAACTATGTACCAGTCATACAAGCTTAAGTTAGTCAAGCTCTATCCATCCATGCATCCAAACTGTAGTTTTTAATGATACATTTTTAGGATTACTACAGAGATGCATTTTATTTGACACCAGATGGTGTAAGAGAGCCAATCTGGGGTTCTGTGACACTGTTTTGTCTCAATAAGCTGCAATGGAGAAGCGATGAGAGGCTGGAACAAAATGTTCCCATGCTGACGCACAGCTTGGTTCTACTCTTTTATGGCAGATGGTTACTATGCTTATGATGCTTGATTATTTCTAAGCTCCCCAAGGTGCATTGTGCCTAAAATAGAAGGTAAGAGGGAGAGAAAGAAAGGAGTTAGAGGAGATTGTGCTTTACATAAAAGATCTAGAATTGGGAGGAGGCTTTGAATCACAGCTTTTGGTGACTTAACAACAGTTGCTTTAATTGGCTGACTGGCTCTTTTACGTTAAATGCATTAGCATAGCAACACAGCTCTCCTCTCTCTCACATCTCTCTCTCTCTCTCTCTCCCCTTATTGGGAAGGATGCTGTGAGGAAAGGAAAGAGGAGGGAACTAAAATTGGTGCCCCTGAGCAGGAAAGCCCATATATGGAGTCTGATAACGCTGTCATGTGACGTCAAAATAGCAGGTACATTGAGTGTGGGCTGAGAGAAAAAGAGATAGAGAGACAGAGGAGGGGGGGGGGGGGTGGGGTGGGCAACGTGCGTGTGGCATTCAGTACGTGAGTGCGTCAAAGCGGGAAGCTGGCGGTCTCTGTGTCAAGTGCGTACGTCAGTCTGAGTCAGATAGCGTCTCATCGCGAGCGTGCGTCAGTGGTGTTGCTGAGCAGTCTGCACTCCAGGGAAAGAGAGGAGAACGCTCTGAAAAGAAGGGATACGGGGACAAGAATGATGGTGGAATGGGAGCGAGGAAAGGACAGTGGTTAGCAAAAGGGAAGGAAAGGAGGAACTAGAAACTGACACATGAGTACTTTTAAGTGCACTTTAATATAAATGCCTCTGTTTTGACAACCAAATACACTTATCAGCGACACAAAAGAACACTGATCCACAATGTCCATTCTTCATAAATAGCATATGTCAAGTATGTTTTCATATCATATGATACAAATGTCTCTGATATGTACAGACTGTTGTTTGTACAAATGTACAAATGATTACAATCTTTAACCGTTCCGCATCATGCCTATCTAGAGGCACGTGCACCAAGCATTCAGTAAATCAGCATACATACAATAAAATACTTTTTATTTTTAAACGTAGCATGTAAATAGCTAGAACATAGGAATCAATCCTTTACTTGACCGTAGACAACTCTACGTTAGCATGTCGACACCATGGGAATAGAACCATTCTCAACCCGTGTCAATTAGTAACTGAATAGAAATAGAACGTCATCCCTATTTTCCTGCTCATTTTTTAAAACAAAACTTTGCTTTGTTTTTATAACCCCTCTCAAAAAAGAAGAATCAATCATTCACACAGTCATTGTCACCACTTCACACCGCAGACAGCAAAGTTACGATGTCACTGTGGTATTCATTAAATAAAGGTGCTTTTTCTCTTAGGTCTGCAACCTCTTGATGTGCCAGGCACACAAGAGCTTCTGCAGATTGCAAGCATTACAAATATTGATGCTGCAAAAGTCCAGTGCAATTTCTTCTAGCCATGCCCATCAGAGTAGACGGCCGAAAGGATTCGTTACTCCTTCACTCAGTGGTAGCTAGAAATAAGTCCAGTAATGTCCGTGCATGCAAAGCCATGCACAATATTTTCTCCCTCTCCCTGGCGGCTTCCGCTGCAGCTTTTGTCCACCGGCCAGTTGGAGAACAATGTGAAAACTTGACTTGTCTTGCACACAAAGTGGAATTTGTTCACATTTGTACATCACATTGAAACATATGTGAAATGATATGTCCAAGAATTGCATTCACAAACTTGAAGCCCAATGTAGTCTGAATTCTGTCATTTATATTATCATTAGTTACTGAGCTGAAAGATTAGACTGGAAAGTCAATCAGCTGTGGTAAACATGCTGATATTATTACTTTTACAAACTGTTCACTTTTTGAAATGACCAAATATTGATCTATAATGTGAATACTTTCCACACATTGGACTTTGTGTATGTGTGATGCTGGATGACAAGCATTGAGCCATATAAGCTATCTGTTGTTTCTCAATGGAATGTTAAAGAATCTTTTTTTCATGTCCTCAAAGTTCACAACTGAGTTTTCACTACAAGTGAATACAAATGCAAGTCTGTAAGTTGGTTTACACTTACATAGTCAGAGCTGTAACTCTCACTCATATAAGCTCATGTTACATTATAGCAGAAAGACATCAATTAATTTCTTAGTCCTCTTAGGACTTGTTACAGACTATTATATTGCATTGCTACCAAAGGGTTGCACTATTATTAACATAAATGAATGGATAGTTAGATGAACAATTGTGAACATGACTGTTTACTCTCATTGGATTTCAGGAAGTTCAAGTCTTTTTTGGCATTATATACATTATGTATATATTTATACAATTAATTAATATTCACTTTTCAGCAAAAGTAGCTCCATGAAATATGACAATATGCCATACTTAATGAAGTAAGTCACAGACTTATTTTAGAACGGAGGATCACTTCCACTCCCATCTGTAAGACAAAAAGAAGGAACAGGGGACATAATGTTATTAACAATAATAATAATGTCGGTTTGGCAAAAGTGGCAACACAGCAGAGTGATCAGCAAAAAGACCAAATCTCACCTTTGCGGAAGCACTGTTGCGGTGCATGACATTGGAGTTGATACAACTCAGGTTGTTGCCCCAGGCCGGGGGCGATCGAGGCACCTGCCCCAAATATGGGTTCCAGGGTGGCCAGCTCCTCGAGGAGGGACTGGGCGCAGGGCAGGCCGGGCGGCGCAGGGCTAACAGGCGACGAGACAGGCACCGAAGCGGGGGAGGCGGTCAGCTGCAGTGGTGGAGATGTCGGTATGCCCATGAATAAAGGCGATGATGCTACCTCTGTCTCCATCGCAACTTCGCCTGCCGCCTTCCCATCTGCCATGTTGTCTGCGTTGACTGGCGACATCATAGCCCCTCGCCCGGCCTCATTGTTACAGTGCGCCGATTGGACGCTACAGAAGTGACCGGCACTCACAGCAGAGATCCCGTCAAAGTGCAAGGGTGGGCACCAGCACTCAGGAGAGGAGGGGGGGCTGGAGTGAGAGGAGTAGGAGTGAGTCGGTGAGAGGGGAGGGGAGGATGTGAGGTCCTGGAGAAGGGTCTCTAATATACTCTCTTCAAACAGAGACTCGTCATCAGAGAAGATGGGCAGATCCAGGCCTTTCCAGGACTTGAGTGTGTAGAATTCACCCAACAGTGGGACTGTATCAAGTCCTGCAGAATTCAGAGACGGAGACTGAGAGCGTTCAGAAATGGTGGAAGGAACCAACTTGGCCAGGAATGGATCTAAGTAGAAGCCCTCTGCTAGTGTGCTGATGTGCTGGGCTAAAAGCGAGATCTCCGTTCTCTCTTTTTCTCTCTCACGCAGTGAGGAGAAGAAGGGCAGGCTGGGCTGTTTTCCAGGTGAGGCTTCAGGTGTGAGGAGACCTTCTGGTGGGTAAGGGAGTGGCCCATGGGGGACGTCAACATACAGTGGACCACGGACTTCGGGTAAAGTCATGACCGTGCAGTCGCCATCACCTGGACTGTCAGGAGTAGGAGGGAGTTTTTCATAGAGCGACCCAGTGCAAGGCTCCACTGGGAAGAGGATATCTGTGGTTGGAGATGTTATAGTGAGTGGCAAAAGAGTCGAGAGTGTTGTCGTTGGAGGTGGTGTGCTGCCTTGTGGGTTTGATGGCTCAGATGGAGAAAGAGATGGAGCCGTCGTTGTTGTTACTGTTGCAGTTGGAGCAAGAGGAGATGGTGAGGTGGCACCGGTAGGATCGAAGCTGAAATGAGGCTCCCCGAAGGGAAAATTGCTTCCACCTATTTGAGGTGTGTATGGGGGTGTACACACAAACTCCTTTGTCTGTTCGGTCTGGGAGGTAGGTACAGGTGGAAGAGGAAGGGGCAAGGCTGGTAGAGGAGGATCTATCTGGAATGCCGGTGGTAGCAGAATATTCTGAGTGAGGAAGTCCAAGTCAGACACTGTTGCAACCGTGACTGGAATGGGAGATGATGCAGAAGATGGACTGGCCACAGGTTCACTTGGCTCATGCTGGAAGAAGCTCTCTTCTTCCATAGAGGAGAGACTGGAACGTGGGCCACTCTCCAGTTGTACAGGCTCCATTGAGGAGCTGCCACCTTGTTCCTCAGTAGATCCTGCACTGCATGCAGCCGTGCTGAAGTCAAATGACTGCCCAGAGAGGCCACTACTTCCTGGCGTGAACACTTGATCAGGGCTTGAGAGAGTTTCTGGACTCTGTAAGCTTAGGCTTTCTTGTTGGGAAGTACTTGAACCCAGCACCAAGGAGAGCTGGGTCTGTTCAGAGCTCAGCTGCTCCCTGATTGACCAAGCCTCTGTCTCACTGTGGCAAAGAAAAAGAGTGATATTAGTGATATTCCTACTTCAACTTGGATTATATACTTGACTTGATAGATGTAGGCTGAGCCTTACCTGATGATGTAATTGTTACTGACAATGGGGTTTTCCCCAGTTTCCAGCTGCAAGACCATATAAAGCCAGACCCATGAGTGATCTGCAATCTCTACACGAACCACCATCTCAGCTCTGCCCTCTCCTCCCTCTCTCACTGTGTGGTGAAAAGAAAAGATGGGTAAGTCAAAACATATTCAACTCCTTGTGAGATATAATGTCATGTCTTAGTGGGTGGTCAGAAATGCTTTTTCCCTGTAGATGCGTATTGCTCTGCATTGCTCGCTGTGAGTGTCAAATGTTGATAGGCTACCAACTAACCAAGCAAATTAAGCTGAGAATATTGTTTTGTTTATTCATTCAGGAGTGAGACTCACATAGGCTGCAGTGCTGAGCTGAGGCGTGTGAAAGATCCTGAGGATGCAGGAAGCTGTACCAAGATTGGGACTGCAGAATTTCCACATTTAGTCCCAAATAAACATTCACACTGAAAGTTGGAAAAAGATAAATGTTAAGGAAATTGTATCTTTTAAAAACACATTATTATAAAATTACTTTTCATTTATAATTTTATTTTATAAAATTACTAGTCATTTAACCTCACCTGTCTTGTGCTTCCTGAAGTCTCATGTCACGGCTATGCTGAGAACGGAAACATGGCAGGAAGAAGTTGCTCTCTAGTGTTGGAGCTGAAGATTGTTCTCTGTCCGGGGCAATTCCCCCTTGGGAAGTGTGAGGCTCCAGAGGAGCACAGAAACATACCCAGACTGGGTTGGAAGTCCAATAAGATCCTGGGGAAGACTCATCGGGAGTTTCTGACAGGCAGTGGGCTCGGATTAAAACAAGCTTATTGCCTGCACTCTGCCTACGCACTGATTTGGAGGTGTTGAATCTGCAGCGGAACAGACGATCTAAGGGGGAAAGATACAAAATAAAGACTACTTGCATATCTGACATGTATTATCTATATGTGTGTCAAATTTTAAAGATCTTACCTGTGTCAGGTGAAGTTGGAGGCACCAGGTTACTCCTCAAAATAAAGTGGTCTGCAGTGTCTATTATGTCGTACACACTGTCCCCTTGAGCGACCAAATCTACCTAAATATTCAAAAGAGAATATACTGTAGGTGAATGTCCTCTTTAATTCATTTTGCTTGTAAATAGACTGAAATAACATGAGATGAAAGGGAGAGGAAGGCTATAAAGATTTAATGAGAATAACTGTTATATCTGCTTTACTCACCATTGAGTGTCCAAGGTGCTCTGAGACGCTGTCTGACAGGTACAGTAACTTTCCTTCACCAGTCAATAGCATTAGAAAACCTGGCATAACTTGAACCAACTCATTCAGTTCATGAAATGAGAGGAATTCCGTGGTTGCTTCAGCACTGCTAGCTGTGTCTGAAAGAAGCAATTTCAAGTCTGAATAAACTATCAAACTTCATCCACTATAATCTATACTATATATAGTATAGTATAGGAAGATACTCATTGAGATTAAAAATCTCTTTTCAAGAGTGTCCTGGCCTGTCTTGGCCAGGACACTCTTGAAAAGGAGATTTTTAATCTCAATGAGTCTCTTACTGGTTAAATAAAGGTTTAATAATAATCCATATATAAAACGTCTAGTACGAAAGAAAACTTAGCACTATTTTCATTTCAGCACCATGGACAGCGTTTACGTTTCAGTACCATGGAGAAAAATTGCGTTCTAAAGCGCTGTCTTCACTGCATGTTCTTTTGTATCTTCAAAGATATGTCTTAATTCATACTACCAAACAGATAAGCAGCTCAGATATAAAAAAAAAAATTAAGATGCACCTGTTGCGTCAACTCGCGACAATAAAAGAGTAATATACAGCAATGTCTCAACACAAACTCAAATCTAAAAAGCTTCTTCTAATTTCATGCTTTTTTTATAATTTCATTGCAGTCTTTTGTTCGACTGTATTTGCAAAACAAACGATATTTACCTTGGCTGAAGAAGACAGACTTTCTTGTGTACATGCAAGCCAGCGACATGATGTGAAGATAGGACAGCCGAGACTTGTCCGCATCGGAGATGGGTAACAAGTCCTTCAGGTTCCTAATCTCCGCGTTTATTTGGTCCCTTCGGGCTTTAGAAGCTCCTTTTGTGGACCGATACATTGTGGTTACTAACGGAAGAGGACTGTTTCTGAGGTTCGCTGAAAGTGTTGACTATGGTGCAAGTTGAGAAAAGTGTGATGCTCTTTCCCAAAAGAGTTTAGGCGTGTTCACAGGTGTGTCATCTCAGCACATGTCCAGAGTACGGCTGCTCTTCTCCTTTCACCTGCCTCTCCCGGGTTTCCCCCTGCGGTTCCGCCACAGCGCCTGGCTTAGGTTGCGGACCGGAGGATGGATGGATCTTTCCTCCGGGTCGGAGATTGAGTCAGTCGGCTGCTGCTGAAGCCGTATCTCGCCCAGATATCAGGAGTCCGTAAATCTGGTGGAGTAACATTGCAAGCCAGTAACTTATATAGGCTGGGACTCCACCGGTGTAGGGGGGCTCCCAACGCGCCAACACCGACGTAAAAAAAGAGCGCGAGGGGAGGGGGGATGGAGTAAAAGGGGGGGCGGGGATTTATAGGTCTCATATCAGTGTAAGCAATGCTGAAACTCACTCATCTCACCCCTCCCAACCCCTGCGCTCTGACTCTGCTCCGACGTCAGCATCCCCTCTCTCCATTGATGACGTTGGCTTGAAATCGGGAGCTCCGGCGACGCAAAAAGCCCGATTTGGACAAAACCGAGCAATGGGCGGGGACAGAGAGTGAAACGTAGACGGAGTCACCGCACTCCAGTGTAAAGACGTGTGTAGAGAAAGGGGAGGTGGGGGGCTGTTTCTGAGCTGCATACGAACGAGACAACTCTGCCCAAATTCTCTTGCTGATTGCCTCCAACTGACCGAATTCAGATATGATTCAGAAACTGGTTCCTATATTGTATTACAATATCTTGCACTGCATGTTCATGGATGCAGAAAGGGAATACATGGAAGCACGGATGCAATCCCTGACATTTTTGCTGTCATGCCTCACTGCGTTATAATTTGCATCGTTTTCCACATTTTACAAGCTCTGAATGAACCCTTAAACAGATTTCCATTCAAAAATTTGGCAGATTATAGTAGCTCTGGCAGCATGCGGGACACTGCAGTGCTTGTGATGGCTTTAAATCCAGCAGTGCATTTGCCCCAGTGAACCAGGCGGTGTAAACGAGAACACTGAAATATCTGCTTTATTGTTACATAAATGCTTTCTCTCTGTCCTTATAAGGGAAACATGGGGCAATCATAGACAAGGACAGCAGCTGTATTGAGTTATGTCTTATGAGTCTGTGTGCGTAAGGCGACATTCTGGGGAAGAGCCAATGGCTCACTCAGAATCTATCAGCGCAAAATGTAGTCACAGACTCAGTAAGGGGACACAAAATTGGTTGCTTCATTATGAACTTGAGATGCTCCCGACGAGCGCAGTCTGAATGAGACAGTAAGTTTAACTAACTAAATAGATTATGTGGTTCTTATTTCTCAGAAAATCAGAACTGTAAGGGAAGTGTTATAACCTACAGTTTGTTTAAATGTATAAACTTGTGCACTGTCTCAAATGATCTTCCCATATTCGTCTGCTTTGAATTAGACTGAAGTACAGGCTATTGTTGTAATCAAATTTACTTGTTAAATATCCCGCTTTATTTTAAACATTTTAAGTTAACATGGTAAGCAAATACAATTGGAAGCAAATAGAAATGCATACAACAGATGAACGACTCTTAATCGCTCCCACAGTTGTCATGTGGTCTATATATAGGCTACACTATCATATTTTCTCTCTCATCTAATATCCATTAAGATCACAAATGATATTATAAACCACGTTTGAAATTTCACTTTCAAGTTCTATGCACCTGAGTGTGGTGGCCATGTATGATTTCACCTCTGTAGCTCATTTTAATTGGTTGCACACTCTGTATTGCACCACTCCCCGGTCTCCACTAATTAGCTTAACACACAATCAAACAATGGCTCGTTTATATCACAAGCTCAACTGACGCTTATTTGCATCCTCTTTGGACAGTTTGTTCCATCCATGGACAAGACGAGTGTCATAGACAAAAGTCTCGTGCGCTCGCTGCGGTTCTGCCATTCGATTCGTTTTCAGAAGAGGGAGCGAGGTAGCCTGTTCACTGAAGGTGAGCTGTTTTTAGCAACATGCAGAAACTCCAGTGCTTTTTGGAAAGTTACAGTGTTATCCATGTGGCTTGGCGAGGTTCAACGATGCAATAAATCATACGTTTTATTTTCATTCATGATAAATAACCAGTCGCAATCATTAAAAAATATACATCTGGATAGGAATATATATTCAGTTATCAATACAAAGCTATTTTAGAAGTTTTACTCTTTTAACAGTCCTTCTCAGAGGCACGCGCACATCTCTGAAACCTGTTGCGCGCGTGAGCTGACCGTTTCGCTTTTTCTAAAAATAGCCTTAGGATAGTGCCTGACAAACGCACTCAAAGAGAATCACCGTCCTCGGCGACAAATTTAGTCTTTTTAATAATACATTTGTGTTTCGTGGTCAAAATAAGATATTTGTGTATGAGTATTTGAGGGTCGAAGAAGATTTATGCGAGATTCTGATTTCTGTTTTTGTTGGTTTCGGCTCTAATTCTCCCAGCCAAAATTCCATTTTAAGCAGACCAGCTTGAGCAGAATGAGAGATCAGCTAACCGGTTTACATTGGTTCAAGAAATTCTTATCAGCATAAGAGAAGTTTTCAATAAGCTCGGATCACATTTAATACAGAAATTGTATAGCTACAGCATGAAAAACAATCACTTGTGCAAATGTGTTTATAGTGGGATTAGCAGGAGGATACATGGAAAGCAAAATAATCCAGAGAGTGTTGCTATACAAAGGACTCTTAATTTGCCTTTAGGATTTTATTATCAAAATGAATGTCTTGTTTGGTAGGCCCTAGTCTATTGACTATGTTTTGATTTAGTTCCTGATGCATCTTGTACTTGCTAAGACTAATTAAGATGCTCTCAAATTCAGTGGTAGAATCATGCATTAGCTAATGCTGAAGATAGATCAACCCCATCCTTCAGTGCACCATCCGTGATAAAACCCTGGCAGTGGTCACCCTTTAACAAATTTCACCTCTTAAAATAGTTGGCAGGTTTTTCTGTTCAGCCAGCCCACAGAGTGATTCAGAAACACTGAAGCATGCCAGGCTTTGTGTGGCTTTCTCAAGGTATAGCTTGTATGAATAGCCTCTGCTCTTTGGCATCTTCAAAAGAGGGACAATGAGTAGAATATGGAACACCAGTGTTCAGCCTTCATCACCTATTTATGTTCAACTGAATGCAGTCCAAGAGCACCACTGAGTGCAAATTCTTATAAGGAAGATGGATGGTCACCTATTGTGAGGTTCTAGTGCATAAAGTTTAATAATCCTGCTTTCTTTACGGACCTTAGGAGAATTGCACAAAAGAATACCAATATAATGCATTTCCTTCATAATCCAGAATCATTCACACAAAATCAAGGAAAGCTATGTTAAAGGTGAGGATAAAATCTATATTAGGCCTTTTCAAAGTGTTCAATTTTTTGTAGTGCTCGTTATGTTGCAATCTGGGTTTTGTGAACCTTTGAAGGCAGAAGGTAAATGCCTGCCGGATGTGAGTAAATGGATAATGGCCAGCATGATACAGTATCCCACTGTTAGCAGTATATCCCAGGGAACAGGAAGAAGTCATTATGCCTGTGCCCAGAGTACATGACTGAGTTGACTGTGCCTACTTGAAGCCTCCTATGATTTTTACACAGTGGACAAAAATAACAATGAAGTATTCTAGTCTTTTCAACCCAACGTATGAATGGTTACTTTTTAATTCATTTCAAGACTTGTGTGCAGGCACGTTAAAGATGAAAAATTAGGGGAAAAAAGAATGCGATTTATTGCAAATTTATATTACCCATCTTGTCATGCATTCAAAAACATATGCATTACGTTTGGACCCAGGTGAGGTAATTATAAAGTCGTCTGTGCAAGTTTAATCCTGCTTTTCCATCAAAGAGTTTTGAGTTCAATCAAACTGCGCTAAAGAACAGAGTTGAGGGGAAAACTGCGTTAATGAGAAACAAAATGTCATTGGCCTCTTATGCAGTTGAAGTACGTTTGTCCTCTATCTCAAGATTCTTTCTCCCTGCACTGCTGTTTATTTTTACACAGAGAGAATCAAGGTCTTCACTCTGCCTCTTGAAAGAAAGGAGCTAACCTGTCGCCTAGCAACACCTCCCACTCCTGCTGAAGCCAGAGTAAGAGAAGAGAAGAGAAGAGAGGAAGAGGAAGGATTGAAACTGTCTATGAAACTGAGGAGAGAGATGGAGTTGAAGAGTAGGATGTGGGGTTGACTTTAAAGGCGAGAGTCCAGCACATCATGTGCCGGTATGTTTCCGATATCTGTTGCCTACTGAGAGGCCAGTGTAGTTGCACCTGTCGTGGTATTTAAATAATCTAGATTTAAGTATAATAAATTATCTAATGCATTGTTCAGCCGTGGTTCAGCGCTGGTTGATTCATATAAACTGAGTGAGCAGATGTAACACTCAGACACCCACACACTCCCTCCCTCCCTTCCCCATCTCTGTCAGAGATACTTCCCCAGCCTGCAGGAGGGTGAGGGTTTTTTTTTTGTGCAGTGTATTTTTAGACCCAGGGCTCAGAACAGTGGGAAAATGTGGACTGTTGTTGAAGTATTTCTATCTCTCTTGTCCTTTTCAGTGTCTGTGAATGGTGACTGTACTAATTCATGACTCTTTTGTACATTTTCATTGACAAACGTCAGTACATGCTTTAGTTTTTTCATATCTTTCCCTTTAAATAATTTTCTCCATTTTTTTTTAAATAATCATTTCCACCAGTCTATAAATAGTCTAGAAAGTGTTCTTTAATTCCATATGGTCTTTACTGTTTAAGCTCACTACTCAGTTCTAGCGCTACATGCCAGCACATTGTGCTCTCACCCTCCTTTTTCGCTCCCTCTCTCTCTTTCTCTTTCTCTCTCTCTTTCTCTTTCTCTCTCTCCCTTCATAAGTTGTTGCTGATGCAAGGTTGCCATGGTGACGTGATGTAGATGTGACATCAAAACAGACCTCAAGCAGCAGATTTTTTTACCCTTTTCATTCTGTCGCTCGCTCTCTGTTCTCCCATCTCATTTCATATTAAGCCAAAGGCATTGCATTACAAAACACCTCCATGAGCTTCTGATCTAAACCTCACAAAAGTAAGAAAGATGCAATTCCTTTTAAAATAATGCAGCTCTTAGTGACCATAAGAGATCCATTTTTCTTCGCCATTCAGGTCCGCCTTTGATAGTAGCAAGAAAATGATCAATGATTCAGCGTGTGCTTCTTCTTTCTCCTTGCCCATCTCTGTGCATTTCGATCTGACTGTAATGTTCTCAATGTGTAGTGCAGCTGTCTTTAAAACAATATTTGTAGTACCCAGGGTTGCTCTTCATCCCTCTCATAGTAATGTGTTTCCCATTGAAACGCATTGAATTTCTAGGATTTAAAAATCCTTTTAAGTCAAAGAAAAAAAAAACTAAAATGCATAGGGTGACCATATTTTGATTACCAAAAACCAGGACACGCGGCCCGGCAAACAGATACTCAAATGATACTTGAAGTTTACTCAAAGATGCCTTGTTAATTTCAATACATTTAAAGTAGGCTATGCCTCCTCTGTATGGATAGAAAATTGTTATATTAGACACAAATTCAGATTCAGGCTTCTCAGAGGTTACTCAACATGTTTTATTATGACAGGTTTCAAAAATAATGAATGAAATAATGATAGAAATAATGTCTCTTCTGTATTAGAAAAATAAATATATAAATAATAAATAACTAAAAGAAATACCTCCAAATTGAACAAAAATAGTTCTCACAAACTTACAAAAACGAACTAACAAAATATATTTATATCTTTAGTTTTCTTCCTCTTTATCCTGTGTTTCTTCCTCATCCTCCTTGTTTGCCCGTTTTGCTGTAGAGCTGATCTTTCCCAGCAGTTTTTTGAAAACCAGGACATTTTCATCACTTTATAAAAAACAGCCAGGACGTTCAGGACAGGACGTGAAAACAGGACATGTCCTGGGAAAACAGGACTGTTGGTTTACCCTACATAAGAATATATTTTAATATATTATTAAATAAGAAAAATATCTTGTGGACTATTTCTAGGTTTCTAATCAGGATGTACGTGTTAATTTGTCAGTTCAACTAATCACGCAAATTGTTATATGCTGATTAAAATACAACTTAGAGAATAGAGAATATATATATTAAATTAGAAAAATGCAAATGCAAGGTCGACAAATCAATGGAAAACGAGAGAACATGAAGTTTGATTAAGCATTGCATAACTATTAGAAGAGCAGAGAGTGGGCAGAGATGGTTAGAAAGAGGAAGAGAATGAGGCGCAAGCAGGGAGGGAGGGAGGGAGGGAGGGAGAAAGTAAGGTACTTCAGTGCCTTTTTTTAGCTCCAGGCTAAAGTTACGATTATTGCTTTTATCCATCCTCAATTTCCCCTCGCCTCCCTCTCTTTGTAAGCAAATCTGTATTTCCCCCTGGGAACCGCTATTTTCCCCATGATTAGTGATCATCTCAGCAGCGTGAACGCTTCCGCACAGTTGGCAGTAGAGAATCAGAATGACCTGTTTCATTCACCATGGCTGGATCTGAACAATAGAAAGTTGTTGTTTTTTTTGCTCACTGAATCATTGGTATGAATTTATGAATGGGGAGTCCATTACCTGACAGTTTCTCAACTCACACTCTGAATCACTTGTGCCGAATGAACACCAAATACAGGCTGCATGCTTATAAGGGTCATATATGATATTTCTGAAATAAAAGAGGTTAGTGCGCAGGGCGGGATTAAGAGTTCGGGCCCTGGGCACAATGTCTTGTAGGCCCCCTCTTAGGCAGGCCAAATGTATATTTTGTCCAAGGACATTTTAATATGGCATTTACAGTTTTACTGACTTAAAAGGAACTTTGTTGTACTATGCTAGAGTAAAGTTCATAAATGGTCGTTCTTTCCCATAGGAATTTGTAAACCTATGTTGGGTGGACCACTGTGCCTCTAGGGGGGTTCGGGGGCATGCTCCCCCGCAAGAAAATTTTGTATATTTTAAGGTTAAATGCATCAATCTCGTGCTCTTTGAGAGATCGAAATTAAGAGCTTCAACCCATGAACTGCTCCTTGAACAAAGAAAAAGCATTGATTTGTACCAGGACAATAAAGAGGGCATCTTTTTAGTTATGAGAGTCTCAGTCTACATTACATTATCAATGGTGTTTTATCAATGGATGCCAAACAATTATTATAATAATGTAATAATGATTTATATAATTATTCCTATGACGTAAAATCCACATAGCCTATAAATGTACTATATAAATGAAAATGAATATTTCAGAAGTATATTTTAGCCTACATTACACTATAATATAGGAAAATTAAAATACTTTTGTCCTAATTTCTTCACTTGCAAGAAATAAACCCTTGAGCTTTTATTTAGGAGAAAACACCATGCTGATCGCGTGAGCAAAGTGCACACATTTCTTTAAATCACCCAGCACAAACAGGATGCCTATTCTTAAAGTCTTGTGCTGTTTTATAAAGGCACAAAGCCATATCATGGTTTCGATTTTAGTTCTTTGGCAAAATATAACGCTAGAGACCTTTATGTTAGGTTATACATTTTATATCTCATATGTGTTGGGAAAAGGGAGAAGAGAGAGTTCAGCAAAAGGCGGATTCGAACTCCGGTCGAGCGCATCAAAAGCTCTTTCGCGCACTTTACGCTCTACTACGTACGCCACTGTAGCTATTTCGTGACGTGCGTCTTTTTGCCTAAAACCCAGGCACTTAGTGCAAATATACGCTCCGTTATCTAAAATGTAAACAAATAATTTTTTCTTCCCCTCGCTTGGGCCCCAAGTGCCTCGAAACACTACCGGCCCACCGGGAAACTCCCGACTCTCCCGATTGCCACTCCGCCCCTGGTGCCCAGGGCCCCTTAGATGTCGTGGGCCCCTGGGCAAGTGCCCAGTTGCCCTAATGGTTAATCCGGCCCTGTTAGTGCGCCTGTATGAAATGCACAAAAAACTTTCACAGAACCCAAAATTTCCTCCCTAGTAAAAACAATCTATTGAAAGTAAGCTGCGATAGATTGTTCCAAACTCCTTTAACCTGTTAAGTGTCACGGGCCCACCGGTGGGCCCAAATCCATTACATTTTTAAAACAGTAATATCCTATACTAAACCTAAACTAATCTTGACAAACTATTTTTCATTTGAAAGCTTACAATCTCTAGTTTCCATATTTGGTGATTGATTTTCAAAATAAATTACAGAGGAGCCGTAATTTATCAATTTGCAACAAGAATATTTTCATACTCCTCAGGCGTGTTTAGACCTTTATTTTAAAATAGTGATGAACATGAAAAATCATGAAAGAAGGGTAAACCTCAGTTTGTTTTCATGCCAAGAGTTCAAAAGATAGCATCCACTCAACTATTTTAGAAAAAAAGGTCTGATTTTTTTAAAATATAAAGAAAAAAATGATAGATTCACCATTATGTGGCAGGAAGCTATAACGCACATACTTGTTTTTATGTGTTTCTTAGAGGTTGCATTCATATCAAAATCTGCCAAACTTCTCATATTACTTCTAAATTAGATGTTTACTTCATAAATTGTATGAAAATTGTGAAAATAATGGTTCATATCACTCAAAACACATATGGAAATGGAGGCGCCCTTATATGGGCAGTAATGGAGTCTGGTTGTCATCTAGTGAAAAAGTTTGGTACTCCGTCCAAACAAAATCTTACTGAAAGCTCATTTTTTGAGATATCAACCTAAAATTTGAAACACAACTTATTCAGATTTTTGGCTTTGATTTTTTTTGCAGTTTTAGAGTCACCCAGGTTTTGAAAATATATATTTTATATAAAATATGAATAATTAAATATTGTACATTGTACATTTTCATAAACTCAAACTTCTATAACTTTTTTTCTGTTTCACTTTCTTAATTTATTTCTCTTCTATAAAAATCTACCAAATGTCTTCTTTAAAACGAGACCAATCTTACGTCTATATTCCAAAGCATTCTTGAATTACAACCATTTAAGTTCGAAATGTGCATTTTCATGTATATTCAAAAAAAGGGGGGTGACAGAAAAAGTTTTGGTGAAGGTTTACTTTGAAAAAAATTGACTCAGAAATTGGTAGTAAGTTTCCCAAATAATTACAAAGAGCAGGCAAGTAACTCACTGAATTAAATGTGCAATTTGGATGTAGAAATTCTGTAATGAAACTCTAGAAGGCACAGGCGGAAAGGTCCTTAACTCAATCTGCTTGCAATTACATCATTATCTATTATAGGACACAGCTGATTGGTTCCTGCTGTATCAGTAGTCAATCAGCTCGCTGATCAACATTTGCTACAGCAGTGCAGCGCGCTTTCAGAAACCCTTCACCTTCCCTCGCTCCACCTGTATATATCTGTTATGGGTAATTCATGCTATATTGTGTTGGACAAACCAAGGATGTTTTATATATACAGAGAGGGTTATCTTATCCATTACCATTCCAATTCGTTTAAAAGCCAGTTGCTTCCCTGGGTCAACACTTTTAGTTGATCCTGGAACTACATTAAGCCGAGTTCAAACTGTATGATTTTGGCCACGATTTGGCCATCTGAGACCAATTTTGGGAATCCTAATCTGAAGTCTGTGATTGTTAGTTTGACATGTTCACCGACAGCCGATTAATGACAATGCTTACAGCTGGGATCATGTTCGTAGCAAGTAACAATCGTAAAGGACACACAGTGTGCGCGAGGCTTAACTCTCCAAAAAAAAACAAGTCCTAACTCTATCCCTTCCCCTGAACCTAACCCTACCCATAAATTTATCCCTAAAATCAGAGGGAAATTATGGGTGAATAACACTGATGTAGAAGCTTGGTTGAAAGCTTGACATTATCAGTAAAACTTGTCCCTCAAATATGATTGGTTGATTAGAATGTTGATCCAGGATCAACAAAGATGTTGGTCCAGGAACATGTTGCACTTGGTGAAATCAGGTTCTGCAAAGGGGTACATTAGTGCCTTAAGGTATATGTGCCCTTCGTGGGTAGATAAGGTACAAAGGTGTGCCATTGAGGGTACTTCCCCAGTGACAGGCTGATGACTAATTTTTGCATATTTTTTTCTGACGGGGTTTGATGAAGAGCAGGACCACGAAAAGAGTTGTACATTATATTTGCCTTAATGCTTCATGAACAGAATTAAGTCATCTGGAGGATCAGTGGAATGTGAGTGCGATTTGCATTTTTGCAATATGGTGTTAAATCTGCCTGAAGCGTTATTTAGTTTTGCCACAGAAGCTGTTTTTTAACACCCTATGTTAACACTCAGCATTCAGACTCTCACCCGCAGGCTCATTCATGGTGACAGTCTCTCACACATTACTCATTCATTCATCATGAAGATAGAGTCGCGATACTGTCTCTCTCTCCATCTCAGACAGAGATGAGGAGCGTTAGTTCGAAAAGATGTTGTTCACCTCTCTTTACATTCAATTTGAAGCAATAGGCCTCAAGCATCCTTAGGCCATATGTGCATGAAACGCATTAAGCAATAAAGGATTTTACTCATTATGAAAGTGCAGCGATGATTCTGGATGCTTGGCATTTCATATATTTTTACTGATTTAAAAACGTATGCTCCCTTCTTTGAAGGAATTGTCTCTTTATCGCCATCCCCTCTGCTCGCACGCCCACGTGCCCATAGCAACACGTTGTCGTATCATAGTAACCACATTTGCGCAGGGAGAAAAAAATTAGGGTGGGTTGTAGAGGTATCTTTCACTGACCACGATGAGCATGAAGCTTGATGATGGCTCCTTCTGTTCAAGGGTGAGATTATGAAAGCATATAAAGAAATGTAGCACACTAAACCAGATATTCGCTATAACTTCTTATATGAAATGACCTGTCAATCCTGATTCTGGTTCCCAGGTTGTGAGCCATATAATGTAATTAGCCATCCTCGTTGGGCTCATCTGAATAGCCAATCAGTGGCAGATGAGGTATATGACTCTTGTTATCAAAGTCACTCCAGCTCAGACGAGGCTCTAATCAAGGCGTGTTGGTAATATGCAGAGGTCAGTTTAATTCCCTTAAACAAATGACCCAATTATCAGTGACCAACATGTGTCCCTTTTTATTCTCCATCTGTGAAAGAGCCCCCTGTCTGCTCTTCAATGGAGATCCTTCTTTAATCAGGACGCAGTGGACTGAAGCTAATGTGACATGCTAATAGAGCTACTGTGTAAACCCCAATCACCCATTTGAGCATGCTATTCTCCACGCCGACCCTGCTAACTGTCCATCACGGGTCGCAAAACATCACAATTGACACCTTTGATTATAAAGGCTATTCCTAATCTTATATTAGCTTTATTGGATAACTCTGCTGGGAAATCCAGTTTAATCTGTGTTGACGTGCCTTAGGACATGAAACATGGTGAGTCGGCCATACGTGTGTGTGTGTGTATATATGAATATATATATACCTCTTCTCGTGCTGATTGGATAGATCATTTGAGCATGTTCCTCCTGAACTATTTTATGGACCATTGATGTCAATAAAGAACTTTTATTTTCAAGGGTGTAGTTCAGGCAAAATGTACAATTCTGTCATCAAAACCTGTATGAAACAGAATTATATTCTGAATATGCCTGATGTGTTTTTGTCCATACAATGAAAGTCAAAGAGGTCCAGTGTTCGGGTTTGGGCAAAAAATCTTATTTTATGTACCACAGAAAATAAATTCCAGTTATAATATAAACCCCTTTGAACATAGTTTAAACTGAATTGTTATCCGGGAGGTTGACATGTTTATTTGGTGTTTATATTTAGGACTAAATGTAAAATTCCTGTTTGCTTTGCCCGCTGCCTCCCCACACATGCTTAGCGAATATAGATATCATGAATACTGAACTGTTGTTTGTAATGCAATTAATGCAGTGGATGTCACGAATGGTGAGGGCTTGTTTTGTAATGGCTTAATGTGTTTAAAAAAGCTGGTGGAGAGCAATAGTGTTTCCTCTTTTCATTCAAAAATAACCATGGATGTCCAGGTAAATATAGTGGTTCTATCTCAATGACTGACAGAGTTTGTGGGGAATTTCCTTTGTCTCAATTAATGTGCGCACTCAAGCATGAAGGAAAAACGCTCTCGTTCCTGGCTATAAAAAATGTACTCGTTCCTGGCTGTGCAAGAAATAATCTGATCAGCAGTTTTTTGTTTTTTGGAGTTGCCTAAATTTTTTCACTATGGTGAGGACAAAATGAGAGATTGCAGACACAGCATAAAGAATCACCTTCACAGCGAGAAAGTGATGAATTAATACAGTAGTACTGCCTGTTTTAAGTCGAATGACAAACACATTTGGCCTTTGTTTGTTGTGTTGTGTTGTGTTATGTTAATATAATATATATGTTTATAACATATAACATCACATTACATATAACATATAACACAACATATAACATAACATATAACATGTTATATGTTATGTTATATGAAGTTATGTTATGCTTTGTTAATTTGTTATATGTTATATATTATGTTGTTTTGAAAAGCCTGTTTTTGGTTGAATGACAAACACATTTGGCCTTTGTTTGTTGTGTTGTGTTATGTTATTATTATAACATTTATAACATATATAACATCACATTACATATAACACAACACAACATAACATAACATATAACACAACACAACATAACATGTTATATGTTATGTATATGAAGTTATGTTATGAGTTATATGTTATATATTATGTTGTTTTGAAAAGCCTGTTTTTGGTTGAATGACAAACACATTTGGCCTTCGTTCATAGCCAGCGGTCGTTTTAAAAGAGAGTGGAAAAGAAACACATGATTCAAGATGGATAATCAGACGTATTATAATTTGTTATATGACGGCGCTATATGTCATGTTATACAGTATGTTATATGTTGTGTTGTTTTGAAAAGCCTGTTTTTGATTGAATTACAACCACATTTGGCCTTCGTTCATAGCCAGCAGTTGTTTTAAAAGAGAGCGGAAAAGATTCAAAGTTTATATGATTTAATATAAAAAGGGCACTTGAGCAAGAGAACAGTTCATTCCCAGGACATCTGGTCCATTCCCACTCCACCCACTCACCTGTTCCTGACCCATAAATGAGGTCACATTTGGCATGAACTGTGGCGTGTTCCTCAACTCCATAGGACACCATGACACATGAGTCTGTATATGTAACATTTTCACACACCCATGCAAACAGACACACACACACCTTTTCTGAAGGACACCTCCACATGCGGAGGCATATTGGCAGAGCTCATCAGCCCTCCTCGCTCTCTGTGCCTGCTGGGTGGGTACAGCACATCTCGCTCCTGCGTTTGTCTCACAGTTGGGTTTACCGTTTTGTCTGCCATCCAACAGGAAACGGCGCGAGAATGCCATGTTCTCACCCACATATATCCCCATCACCCACTTCCTAAAGAACACGTCTCTATATTGTGATCTCTGCTGTGAGGTAATGATCGAAGCAACCTGCTGGTGCCATCTGTACCCATCTACGTTTATGAATCAATGTGCCGTTGTGTCACTCACCTAGATTCTCAGGTGTGTATGTTTGTGTGTGACCGACTACATGCGTGCCATTCATTCACAGTTGAACAGTCTAGCTCGGGAACATGTAGCCAGTCAGTTTACAGGAAGGAGGTAAAGAATCTGGTTCAATGGACAATTAGGTTACAAAACCAGCTGCAAGATTCCATCACTTCAAGTTATGTCTATTTTGGGCCTTGGACTCTGTGTGCTGCACTGCCCCCAAGTGGCAGACTAGAGTTAGTTTTCAGACCTGCGATTATGTAAGACTTTGCAGGGAATGAGTCATCACTGGGTTGTATCAGAGAGAGTAGAACTCTCTGTATGTGTGGATGTGTTTGTTGGCACAGATAACTGGAGACAGTAGTGGGATGGGCGAGCAGCGCCAGGGACGATGAAACGCAAAAGTGGGTATTTTCCCGTTGCTTTTTTCGGCTGTGATTGATCAGTGCAAGTGGTCACTCCTGAAAAGCTGTTAAAGAACAAACATAAGCAGTGATGCTGTTGATGGCTGGTGGAAGGTTCTAGAACTGCATTCATGTTACTGCAAATAGTCTGAATGTATTGATTCTGGAATGATCTTGATTTTGCTGTCTAGATCAGTCTATACTTGTCACGACACACACACTAGAGACGTAAGATCCAATAGCAGTATTTAATATGGGGTAATCCGTACTCACAACAGTCCAGGCAAGGGTCAAAAATCCAATAAGGCAATCCAGAAACAAACAAGAAACAGGCAGATACATGAACGGAAGTGTGGGGACAAAAACAAGGACTCCGTAACAAACACTAACACAGACAGGGCATATATACACACAGAACTAACAAGGTGACGGGAAACAGCTGAGTGCAATAATCAGATAAGTGGCAGAACAGAATGCTGGGAATTGTAGTCAATAGTGAAGGACACCGTGATAACGAGGACCTCTAGTGATAACCCAGGGAAACACAACCAGATACTGTGACAGAACCTCCCCTCTACGGAGCGGCTACCAGACGCTCCATGACAGAAAACAAGACAACACAAGAGTCCAAGAGTAAGGTGGAACGTGGAAGATCCGAGGGAGGGATGGGAGGGCCAGGACCATGCAGGGAGACAGGAACAAGGGGTGAGGGTTTAACCGGGGACCAGGGCAAAACAAAAAGTCTACCGGCATCCAGGGGGAAACACAAAGTCCCTCTGGCGGCCAGGGCGAAGCACAGTTCATCGGGAGGCCAGGGCGAAACGCAAAGTTCATCGGGAGGCCAGGGCGAGACGCAAAGTCCATCGGGCGGCCAGGGCGGTGAAGACCCCTCGGGCGGCCAGGGCGGTGAAGACCCCTCGGGCGGCCAGGGCGGTGAAGACCCCTCGGGCGGCCAGGGCGGTGAAGACCCCTCGGGCGGCCAGGGCGGTGAAGACCCCTCGGGCGGCCAGGGCGGTGAAGACCCCTCGGGCGGCCAGGGCGGTGAAGACCCCTCGGGCGGCCAGGGCGGTGAAGACCCCTCGGGCGGCCAGGGCGGTGAAGACCCCTCGGGCGGCCAGGGCGGTGAAGACCCCTCGGGCGGCCAGGGCGGTGAAGACCCCTCGGGCGGCCAGGGCGGTGAAGACCCCTCGGGCGGCCAGGGCGGTGAAGACCCCTCGGGCGGCCAGGGCGGTGAAGACCCCTCGGGCGGCCAGGGCGGTGAAGACCCCTCGGGCGGCCAGGGCGGTGAAGACCCCTCGGGCGGCCAGGGCGGTGAAGACCCCTCGGGCGGCCAGGGCGGTGAAGACCCCTCGGGCGGCCAGGGCGGTGAAGACCTCTCGGGCGGCCAGGGCGGTGAAGACCCTTCGGGCGGCCAGGGCGGTGAAGACCCTTCGGGCGGCCAGGGCGGTGAAGACCCTTCGGGCGGCCAGGGCGGTGAAGACCCCTCGGGCGGCCAGGGCGGTGAAGACCCCTCGGGCGGCCACGGCGGAGAAGACCTCTCGGGCGGCCACGGCGGAGAAGACCTCTCAGGCGGCCACGGCGGTGAAGACCTCTCAGGCGGCCACGATGGAGAAGACCTCTCAGACGGCCATGGCGGAGGCTCAGGAACCAACACCGGTATAGGGACAGCCACCGGCTCGGGAACAGACACTGGCTCCGGCTCAGGAACAGACACTGGCGGAGTCGGCAAGACGAACGGCTTGGGCGGGGGCCGGCAAGGCGAGCGGCTCGGGCGGGGCCGGCAAGGCGAGCGGCTCGGGCGGGGCCGGCAAGGCGAGCGGCTCGGGCGGGGCCGGCAAGGCGAGCGGCTCGGGCGGGGCCGGCAAGGCGAGCGGCTCGGGCGGGGCCGGCAAGGCGAGCGGCTCGGGCGGGGCCGGCAAGGCGATCAGCTCGGGCGGGGGCCGGCAAGGCGAGCAGCTCGGGCGGGGGCCGGCAAGGCGAGCAGCTCGGGCGGGGCCGGCAAGGCGAGCAGCTCGGGCGGGGGCCGGCAAGGCGAGCAGCTCGGGCGGGGGCCGGCAAGGCGAGCAGCTCGGGCGGGGCCGGCAAGGCGAGCAGCTCGGGCGGGGGCCGGCAAGGCGAGCAGCTCGGGCGGGGCCGGCAAGGCGAGCAGCTCGGGCGGGGCCGGCAAGGCGAGCAGCTCGGGCGGGGGCCGGCAAGGCGAGCAGCTCGGGCGGGGCCGGCAAGGCGAGCAGCTCGGGCGGGGCCGGCAAGGCGAGCAGCTCGGGCGGGGCCGGCAAGGCGAGCAGCTCGGGCGGGGCCGGCAAGGCGAGCAGCTCGGGCGGGGCCGGCAAGGCGAGCAGCTCGGGCGGGGCCGGCAAGGCGAGCAGCTCGGGCGGGGCCGGCAAGGCGAGCAGCTCGGGCGGGGCCGGCAAGGCGAGCAGCTCGGGCGGGGCCGGCAAGGCGAGCAGCTCGGGCGGGGCCGGCAAAGCAGGGCGACTGGGCGGCGCGTCAAGGATGGCAGTCACCTCTGGAATGGTCTCTGGGTTAAGAGCCACCGGACAAGTCGTTGAGAAGGCCTTTCTCCTCCGCCTCCGGACCCCCGGCCTCGGGACCACCGGACTCAGGACCACCGGACTCGGGACCACTGGAACTGGGACCCCCGGAACTGGGACCACCGGACTCGGGACCCCCGGAACTGGGACCACCGGACTCGGGACCACCGGATTCGGGACCACCGGAACTGAGACCACCGGAACTGGGACCACCGGAACTGGGACCCCCGGACTCGGGACCACCGGATTCGGGACCACCGGAACTGAGACCACCGGAACTGGGACCACCGGAACTGGGACCACCGGACTCGGGACCACCGGACTCGGGACCACCGGACTCGGGACCACCGGACTCGGGGCGGCATCGGCATGGCGAGGCTCCGATACATCCCACTGGCTCCGATGAATTAAATAGCTGGTAAACCCCCAAAAATCCAGTATCTCCAGCCCCTTCATCTCCCACCCAGGCAATGGATCATCGAGACAGACATTAAAAAAGTTTTTCAATGTTGCATCCTTATAGTCCAAACCTCTAGAGAGAGTCCAAAACTTCTGAGCCAGACAACTCACCGTCTGGCCCTGCTGTCGAAGGGTCATTAAATTTTGAACCCTTCCCCTCCTCTCCTTCGCCGTTCTGGGGGGAAGGATACGAAACCCCATACCGCTGGATCTTTGCATGGACGGAGTCCTTCTGTCACGACACACACACTAGAGACGTAAGATCCAATAGCAGTATTTAATATGGGGTAATCCGTACTCACAACAGTCCAGGCAAGGGTCAAAAATCCAATAAGGCAATCCAGAAACAGGCAGATACATGAACGGAAGTGTGGGGACAAAACCAAGGACTCCGTAACAAACACTAACACAGACAGGGCATATATACACACAGAACTAACAAGGTGACGGGAAACAGCTGAGTGCAATAATCAGATAAGTGGCAGAACAGAATGCTGGGAATTGTAGTCAATAGTGAAGGACACCGTGATAACGAGGACCTCTAGTGATAACCCAGGGAAACACAACCAGATACTGTGACAATACTAGTGTAATGCAGCATAAATCGAAAATTATCCACATTTAAAGTACTTTTTTTTTAATAAAGGCATAATCTAAAGAATAAAAATCTGTAGTATATTATTGACATAAAAATGTCATGACCCTGCAGAGGTTAAGCGGATTAGACAACAGATACTATAATATAACAATATTTGTCTACTTTTGAAATAAAATGGCAATATCAGTCAAAATAAGACCATTTTAAATGCAGATATACTATAATATACAATATATAGGCTAATAATAATAATACTAATTATTATTATTATTATCATTATTATTATTATTATATAATAGCATAATATTAACATAATACAAGTGTATCCTAAGACTCTACAGGATAAGCAGTTTGGAGAATGGATGGAAGTTCTTGTTCATATTAGATTGTGCCGAATATTTATATTTAAGTACTATTATGTAATATACAATATATTATTATTATAAATAATACCAAAAGTCTACATTTAAAATAAAATGGAAATTTCAGTCAAAGGAGGACTATTTTAATTCTGTATTATATTATATTTTATTAATATACGTATTAGTACTTAACATTTATTCCAAAAAGTATGCATTTTAGCTTGTTAATTTATTTTTTTGCTATTTAAGTTCTCATTGCCACTCTGAGAAAGGGCCCTCTTGCTGCTAGTGTTGGATCCGGATCAGATCCAGAAAGTTCTATTAACCTGGATCTGTAACTCAGTGGAAACAAAATAGTATTGATTATAAAAGACTGAGTTTTGGACTTTACTAAATAAATTGCCATTGTTTTCCACCTTAAACGTTTTTTCTATATAGTTTAGGCAAGATGCTGTAGATTATACTGAATATATATAATTGTCTCCCCTCTAAATCAGATCTCTTTCTCTGTCAGGCTTGTGCTAATAAGGCTACAGAGAGGCGGACAGCTCAATAGGGTTCCAGTCAATCTAGTAGTTAGATGACTCAAAAGATAGGAAAGGTGGGTGGAAGTGTTAAGCAGGGCACGTGAGCATTTTCCATTTGGCGGAAGAAGATGCATAGCTGAGAAATACCAGCGGGAATGCAAACATATGTGGGTCTGGAGCCAGATTTTTATGGTCTCATCAAATTTATTACAGTAATAAATCCAGGATCGAAAATACAACAATGGCACTGTGGTATAAAAAAAACAACACTAGGAAATGTGAGCATTATTGATGGTGGTGGTGGGGTAGAGGTTTGGAATGACTGAGTGGTTACTGAATAACAACAATGAATAAAAACAATTCTGAACTCAAGATATGGATTATACATAGTGGAACATTAATAGAGGCTTTTGACACTAAGAACATACAGAGATACTTTTTACAGCCTTGACATTGTTATTGCTACATCTATTTGAATAGGAGGGATTCATTATTATTGCTGACTTCTGAACTGGAAGAGCAAAGCATAGGAAAGAGAGGAACAGAGCTGCACCCCCTCATCCTGAGAAACGGGCATTTAGAAATGACAAAAGACAGTTTATATAGGTTGTACAGCAGGTTTGGTATCATAGTGCAGCTGGTAACTTCGCCATTTTCCAAATGACACAATATAGTGAGAGGTTTTCTTGTAGACAAATTGTCCTTAAAATATAGTCCCAGCCTTTTTTATTATTTACGATGTAGAAGTTAAATAGGTTGGTACATGACTTCTGTACAATCTTGGAAATGATGTCTGTCATTTGGCAGACATATCCAGCTCATACGCCCTCCTTGTTGGATGAATCAATCAGTGCTTCCACTCTTCCACCCCGTTTCCCTTTCTAGGCATCTCTGCATCTCTTTCAGTTAAAAAGCATAAGGCCCAACATAGATGGTTAAGCGCAGGGCAGAACTGGTGTGGTAGCTCATGAGCGGGTTGACCGAAACCATCTCCAAATCCAGCACATACTCTCTGGGGCCGTTCACGGCGCGGGCGAGAACAAGCATGGCACTGATGTTGTTGATTTGCTGCGGAAAGGCACATGACAGGAACAAGATCATTTCAAACCTTGGCAGTGTGAGATATGTATTAGTCGTGATGGCACAAATCAAAGGGGTCTAATCAAAGAACACTGTGACTTAAAATATTTATATATACACTGCTGTTGATATAATTTTTAACTATATATATATATATATATATATATATATATATATATATATATATATATATGTATGTGTGTGTGTGTATTTTTTTTCCTTTTATTTATTCAGCAAGGATGCACAAAAGTCACAGTAAAGACATTTATAATGTTACAAAAGATTTCTATTTTAAATAATTTGATAATATTTCTTTTGAACTTTGTAGTCATCAAATCATTCTAAAACATTCTCTCACAGTTCCCACAAGAATATTAAGCAGCACAAGTTTTTTTTAACACTGATAATAATACATGTTTCTTGAGCAACAAATCAGCATATTAGAATGATTTCTGAAGGATCATGTGATACTGAAGACTGGAGTAATGATGCTGAAAATTCAGCTTTACCATCACAGGAATAAATTACATTCTAATACATCAAAATAGAAAACGGTTATCGTACTTTAAATTGTAATAATAGTTCACAGTATTACTGTTTTTGCTGTATTTATCAAATAAATGCAGCCTTGGTGAGCATAAGAAACTTCTAAAACATTTTTTAAACTCCAAAAGGTCCCAAAACCTATAAATGGTACTGTGCATCCAAGAATATATTTTGCCAATGGGGTAAGAAATTAATTTTTATTCAAGATATAAATCTAGCTTGTTTTAAGGGTGTTTAGATCATTGTACTGGAAAACAAGACAAATGAATTGCAAAAACCAATAATATTATACAGCACACCACCAAATTAAGGTATTCTTTCAGAATCTGCAGTAATTCAAATCTGGACATACCCTGATGTAAAAATCTCCATTGTCATCTCCAGAACGGATGCGGAAGGTGTTATAGGCTCCAGGATAGACGCTGGTGGCCTGGATCTGAAAGATATCTGAGGGGACGGAGCGCTCGGATGTGATGCTCATGTAGCGATGAACAATGGAGTAGGGCATGTCTCGACAGCTGGGCTTTGTGACAGGACACATACAGCGACTGCAATGAAGAGAGACAATTGTATCAGTTAGGAAAGACTGACTGTAAAAGGTTTCAGCACTAGACGAAAGTGAATTGAATAGATTTGAACTGATCTGCACTCAAATGAATCAACAAAATTGCACAGGACTGGACTGATTTAGACTGAATATACTAAATTGTATTGTTTTTACTCACTAGGTCAGGTTTTGGCATGACTAATGACTGTGTTAGCCACAACTGTACCAAATTATAGAAGAATGTGTACCATATGTCCAGCAAATTGGGTTAAAATTTTGGATGCCATCCATCGAACCAGATATTTCTTCAGAAATGCCTGACCACCTGTTTTTCATTAAAAGCTTGTGGAACTTTGCAGATTATGTTGAGACCTGTTCAGAGGCACAGACTCAAGAACTGGCCCGAGATATGGAAAAATAAACCAGGCGATTTGAGAAACCATGTCAGGTATGTCTCAAATAGGCAGTAATGAAGAACAATAGACAATTTAAGGAAGAGGAAAATCTCTCCGAAGTTCCAATGCGTGAACTGACCAGCCTGCAAGTGCTTGTGGTATTTCCAAATTGTTAACTTACTTTTCGGACACTTGCACATAGGGTTCCTGACAGCTTTTGGTGTCTACACATTTGTGACCTCCATGAATGTTCACACAAGTCTGTCCATCAGAGCACTGATGAGCTTCTGTCTCACATTCGTTTATGTCTAGATTGAAAGAAAAGGGGGGGGGGGGGGGGGGGGGGGGGAGGAATAATGTCTCTTTTCTCCTATGAGCGAATTGGGAAGCAAAGCGTTTAACAAGACGGCGTTAAATTGAGGCGAACCTTGGCAGAGGCGTGTGCCCAAGAGCTGATAGCCATCAGGACAGACACAGGAGAATTTGCCGTGCTCATTAACACACTGATACTGGCACAGGTAACTGGAGTAGCTGCACTCGTCTATGTCTGTCGACAGAGAAGGAATTTGATCAGTTGTAAGTTGCATAAATATATTTCACAAATATGTGTATTTATTTTGGTTTGTGTTTGCTCCCAGCTTACCACTGCAGGCGAAGCCATCTGGCCCCAGCTCATAACCCTGCTCACATCGACACAGGAACGTCCCGTACGTGTTATAACACCTCTGACTGCAGGGAGCCCCCATGCCACACTCATCAACATCTGAGTGTAACAGAATGACAAAGCAGACGGGATCATATATGAAAACATTCGGCCCAAGGCAAGCAGTGAAGGATTGCAGTCACTAAAAAAGGCAATCGGATAATTAAGAAAAGAAATACTTTGTGAGATGGACTGGCCATTTTTGTGTAATAAACTGGCAAAGCAAATCAAATCTCAGTTCATAATCGTTTGTTTTAGGGATTTCCTAAAGGAAGGAAATGTTCTCTTTAATTTTGATGCACCCAATGAGATTTTATTAAGTCAAAGTTGACCCTATTTTAATGCACACAGTAACACGTCTTGTGTTGGTAATGGGGAAATAGCTCGCCCATGTGAGTTGCAGCAGAAGAAAGTAAAGGTTGGCATTTCACCATTTGTATTTTATTCACTACCAGAAAAACTCCTACAAACTTCTATAAGCGTTCTGCTGTCAAGTGTTACTTGAGAAAGCCTTTGTTCCACGTCCTTCTCCTCGTTACAAAATTATTCTACAGAAATGTAGATGCAAATGTAAGGCATGTTATTCTACAGACAAAAAATATTAATAATAATTGCACCATAATAATTTGAAATTAAAAGACTTAATCAACATGATAAAAGTGTATTCTGGGCCGATCAATTCCAATCAAATGGATAAAATCAAGTCACGTTCTACTTTTTTTTTTTTCATGTTGAATAACTTGTTTCACTTGGAAATACATCCAGTTATAAAAGTGCTGCAAACAGCTGTTCACACTGACTTTAATGACTCAATTCCTTGTTTTCCTCCACGAAGTGCTCTTTTACTGGTTTATATTTTGGCTCTTACTTAAAGAAAATGAGGTGTAGGATGGAGTTGTGTAAGTACGTGGGTTTGGATTCTGTGTGCTTGTGTGTGTGTGTGTGTGTGGGGGGGGGGGGGGGGTTGGCCTATGACTCAGGGTATGGCAAAACGGGGCGTGGGATTAAGCGTGTGGGTTGGCTTACCAATACAGGAGCGATTGTTGCCAGCCAGCTGGAAACCAGGCTCACACTGGCAGGAGAATGAGCCAGGGACATTAACACAGCGATGTTGACAGTAGCGGTACCGGCACTCGTCAATGTCTGAAAAGTATGAAAACATTCAATTAGATTACAAATAAAAAAAAATTATATTCCTCATTGGTATGATTGGACAGACAATGACAGATCACCTCACCATTTTATGTGAGTTAAGGCACACTTCACTCAAACAGTGGTATCCACTCTTAACCATGAGAACAACTTAGTAAATTGAACTGATTATATTAATATGTGTAGATACAAAATTCCTAAGGTTCCAAATAATTTACAGATAAGTATTTTAAAGTTAATATTTATAGATATTTCTAAATATTAAATATCAGGATAATATTTAGATAATAATAGATACCAAATTAAGATCATATATAAATTAAAATTAGATAAAGATCATATTAACTCTTGTCAAGCTTGTGATAACTTTTGAGGTACTGGAACCTCATGGGAAGTACAAATGGTTTACATTTTGGTCTGTTCCTCACATCAATTTTTTTGTATGGCTTCAGGACACTTGCAATGTACACAAGCCATATGTAATACTCTTTAAAAAAAATGTTTATGGTGATTTGTGTAATTTCTGAAGCGTTTTTGAAAGAAACGCTTGTGGAAAAGGTACACCTTAGCATACTTTTCAAAACAGAACTTTAAAAGAATATGCTTGTGTACAGTCGAAAGTATGTCTAAGATATACTTGAATGTAATTTGTATTGAAACTTGTATGTAATGCATTTACATTATGTTTATAATTACACATTTATAATTATGAAGTTACAATTTAGTACATTTAAAGTATAATAATAACTATAATTTTAATATAGGCCTTATTAGAAAATTAATCAAGTTTTCACGCGTACTTTAATACCTTAGTCCACACACCAAAATAAGTGTAATTAAAAAAATTTAAAAAAAAGTTTTTAAGTACTTTACAAGTGCAGATTCAGGACAATGAAGCAAACTTATTTTTCACAATGCAAGGCTTGGAACGACATGAGTATGAATAAATAAAGACAGATCTTTGTGATTTGCTTTTTTTGGAGATGTGAACTCTGTTGTTGTATTGCTACAGAATGAGACAGGCATTTCATTTCTCACCAATGCATTCTGTGCCCACTTTACGATACCCATCAGGACACTGGCAGGAGAAGGAGCCTTCTGTATTGAAACACTGCTGACTGGGCTGGCAGTCGTGACTGTCCCGTTCACACTCATCCACATCTGTTTTTGTGAGACAATAATGGAAATTTATTGTGGACACATCTCTGGTTCAGTTTTTATCTTTTCTTTGTCTTCTCAGTTTATGGCATTGGAGCTAGCATAACTCTGGAATGTAGTTATTGCAGCATTTATTGGTTTACTGCTCATGGGAAGTGAAAACTACATTGCGGTCTTGAGTAACGTTATCTGTATTTCCTTCCTCTTGACGATAGACGACAGCTGGGATGCCTCAGTCTTAGTAAATTCTTCGGCCCCCTGCAGACCAGCCACCTGCCAAGACTTCAGCATGACTCGCACAGTTGTCTGGGCGCAAAAACTAGCTGACCATTTCCCCTGACCACCTGTTTCTGCCTGAGTCATTCAAGCGCTATCAGTCAAAACTAATACATTGCATGCAATAACCCCCACCACCACCATCCCATTCACATAACTGATTTTGATCTGGACACACATGACTCTCTACAAAGGCATGCTACTGATTCCCACACACTCACAGGCCGTCTGACATCTGTTCAGGAAACACACACTCGTTTTCACACACTCACCCACGCAGCTGTCTCCCTGGGGCTCAAAACCTGTAGGGCACAGGTTGAATGACTCGCTGGCCATGTTCTCTAGGCTGGGATGGACCTGGTTGGGCGGATCAGGGGCGGGGATGACCGAGGCAGAGCGAGGCAGGCACAGGTACCCGCCATAGTGGTTGAAGCACTTCATCTCTCCCTTACAGGCCTCTGGGATTGTCTCACATTCATTTATATCTGCAGACAGGATAAGCAGGATATACAGTCTGTTTGAATGCCATGACCATGGGTCACAAAACTGTTAAGAAGACATAAACTACTATTGGAACAGTCATTTTTCAGAATGTCAAATTATATTAATTTAAAGATTTAATAATATACACTACAGTCTCTTATAATCATCAAGTTGTGGCATTTATTTGAAACTGTAAAAACCGTAATATTGTAAAATATAATTGCAATTTAAAATGTTTTCTATTTTTAGGATGGCTTAATAATATTTGATGAATAGAAAGTTAAAAAGAAATCTTTTGTACCATTAAATGTCTTTACTGTCACATGTGATTCATTTAATGTGTTCTTGCTGAATACAAGTAATAATTTATTTAATATATATATATATATATAAATATAAAAAAAAATATATATATATATATATATATATATATATATATATATATATATATATATATATATATATATTACTGACCCCAAACTTTTGAACGGTAGAGTATATTTTTTATATAAATACACATTAAATGTGTAATAACTAAGTAGGCTTATATATGACGTACTGTATATTAAATATATATTTCATATCCAAAACTCTTAATCTGTGTGATTTAGCTAAATGTTGTCTGTGTTTGATGATTTTCCAGGGTGTTCCAAATGAATATTTTTTTATCAAAGTGAAGTGAACTTCTACAAATATCCATAATCAGCATGAAATTGAAGATGTTTTACCTTTGCAGTGCTGAGTCTGTGGATCCCAGTGATATCCATCTGTACATTCCTATAGAAAAAACACATGAATTAGTTCATTAAACGTTATATAGGTGATCTATAAATCGATTCGTTACACCGTACAGTAGCCTGGCTATGTGTAATATAAGATATGAGGATGATATTAAATGGTGTAACATGGGTTATGATATGAAGATTTATTTAGAGAGAGAGAACGGAGGGTGAGAGACAGGGGAAGGTTTCGTTCCTCCTTACCGTGTAGGTGTCAGTTTCTGTGGGTGGCTGTGAAATAGCGCGACGGAGAAACACTGAGATGCACATACAAAAGACCAAAACACACCCGGGCCGCATCCTCACACAAACCTTCACCAGGCTCTGATGAGGACAGACACAAAAACACCTTCCAAGAGTGTTGGGATCAGACAGACGTGCACGCGCGCGCACGCTGGTACAGTGAGGATGCTGCGATAAAGTTCACTGAAAGTTCAAACCTGTGGATGAGAAACAGCTTGAGAAAACTTCAGAAACAAACTTTCAAGTTTGAAAACATTTAAGTGATACCGCTGTATTAATCATAACTAAAAGTCAGAACGGATGTCTGTGATTTTGATTGATTTCGGCTTTATTTAGCATCAGACTCTAATGTAATGTCAGGACCTCTTATTTATCCAAGTGGTGCTGCTCACTCTCTCAATGCACAGGACCGCTGAAATTGCTTGATTACCAGACTCCCCCTAGTGGTTGTATTAAAAATGCAACAATTTTGGTAACTGATGGAAAATCAAATAGACAGAATGATTAAGATCTAGGCTCTTTATGTGCACAAAAGTAATGTTGCAATACTGTGGTACAATGATTGTATTAGATGATTTATACCATGGCACTTAATGTTGATCATATTAATGTTATTTACACAATACTCCAATGTACTTCAAATGCTAAACATAAAAATAACTTATTGTTCATTGTTAAGTCATTTTGCTTTTAATACATTAATACATGTTAATTTAGACATATTTAAATACTAGGTTTTGTAAATACTAATAGCCTACTACTAAATAATTCAATATTTTGTGTGCACTGTATTAGCATGTGTAATGTTAATCTAGATTAACAAATGCTTCAAAAGCGTTGTTTAGCCTATTGTTAATTCATGATACCTAATGGATCAATAATGTAACCGCTTATTTTAAAATGTTACCAAATACATTTTTTTCATTCACACAGCACAAGAAAAATCTAAATATTAACTGTAATAATTCTTATAAAATATTTCTGGCTTTGAGGGGAGTGAAAAGTTGTTCAGTTTACACTGAGCAAAATATCACACAGACATATTAAATGCTGCACTATTTTCCTGGCGTTGTTTTCTGTAAATACACGCATATACATTGACTTTGCAGGCGCTGTATGGAAACTCAAAAGCTGCTCCAACATGACACAGAGCCCAACAGTAGCTCTTTGAGTTGTGTTTATTGTTGGTTGGGGGGGGTTCAGAGAGTCCAATCTAAAAGTATTTGTCATTTTGACTCAGTGTGACAAACCGCAAACCACTGGATGGCGTGCAAATCTGCACATTCTATCTCAGCTGCATCAGCCTCCAGATAGAATTGTTGTGCTTTTCCTCCCAAACCACAAGAAATGATTCAAGCGATTTACAGTAGTCACTGTACAAGAAACACTTGCAACTTCACACGCAAACACACTGAAATCCAAACACTCTTACAAATCTCTCATATGTGAATTACCCGCTCCTATACTAAACTATACGTGCTATTATAGTTAAGTGGCATCCTGCAAAAATCTGGAAGCAGGCTGTCCCTGTGGTGTTGCATCGGACTGGGAAAAACCTGAAATCAACCATCATAAACAAACTTGAGGCCAGCAAGAGCACGGTTCAGTCGCTTGGCCGGAGTGTGGGCAGTGTGGAGGCGTGGGTAACATCGTCTGCCATGTTGTTTGAGTGGCACTTGACCTTCTGGAATGCCAGCGGAGAGGATGTGGGCACCACTCTGAATAACGGTCAGCCGGACACTCGCTGTTTTTCCCACAGTATCACATTCCCGGGAACCCCCCAAGGTTCAGTGGTAAGGTCAAGTGATTACCCAGAATGCCCTTGTATAAGTCCCAGTCTCTGTTCTACTGTTTTTAGATTAATTGAATAATTTTCCTTGGCAGATAAGTCAGTCATTGTATGGCTACAAATTAAATGTGGAGCACTCCATTTGCACCATGTGCTTTTAGATGGGAAGCAGCTCGTCTATTTGCTGAACATTTGCTTGGCTGGTAGTGCTGTGACTTTTGTAAAGTCTGCAGTGATTATACGACCACCAATAACACAAGTAATAAAAAACGGACTTCATGGGCAGACCACTGCAGAGACCACACACATGTAATGACAAACGCTCTCCTCCTACCTATCTCTCAACCTTATAAACACGCTCACACTAGTCCAGTGTCATGTCTACGGTTAACTCGTGTGCTCAGCTGGACATTAAACTCCAAATCTGACATGGTGGCCAAAGCACTCATGCAGGGTCTCCAATTTGAAACCTTGCTGGTTGGTGCACATATATATATTTTTATGAATACTACCTCCTTACCTCCCACCTGTGCAAGTGGGTTTTTTATGTCAGGACCCCCATGGCCCCAACAACATGCAGACTGTCAACAAAGACATCATAGAGACACATGTATTAGCTCAAGGTTCTTAGCTAGTTTTCTTTTAGGGTCAGTTCTCACAGGTGTCATTCTGGTCTTCCATCAGAGGAACCATAGATGCAGTTTATCTCATTCATTTACATAATTAAACTGCAATCATTTTTGAAGTGACTCAATAGTTTGTTTATTTACAGTGTTACTGTATATACAGAGACCAAAGATTGTCAAAACCAGCCAAGTACACTGCTGTTGTTTTTAAAAAGTTTATGCTTACCAAGGCTGCATTTATTTGAAGAACAAAATACCGTATAAACAGTAATATTGTGAAATATTATTACAATTTAAAATAACTGTTTCAAATAATAAAATAAAAAATATATAATGTATTCCTGTGATGGCAAAGCTGAATTTTCAGCATCATTACGCCCATCTTCAGTGTCACATGATCCTTCAGAAATCATTCTAAAATGCTGATATGCTGAAGAAACATTTCTTATTATTATCAATGTTCAAAACAGGTGTGCTGCTTAATATTTTTGTGGAAACCATGATATATATTATATTTATATACTTTTTTTTGATGAATAGAAAACGTTTTTAAATTAGTAATATTAATTAATTTCAGACTTTTGTAACATTATAAATGTTATTACTGTCACTTTTGATCAATTTAATGCATCCGTGTTGAATAAAAGTATTCATTTCTTAAAAAAAAAAAATCGTACTGACCCCAAACTTTTGAATGATAGTGTGTAAAACTTCTAGACTCTTTCTGGCCATCATCAGTGATGCTCACTGCTTTCATGTTGCTTACTTTAGCAGTTCTGCCCTGAGATGACAAATGAATATTTCCAAAAATAGAGAACTAATGTGGTTAAAACAGAGGCCCCCAGTCTGGCATATCCCGGCTCTCTGCTTTTAAATGAGCGCTCAGCATCCAGCCAAAATAAAACATCTAACATAAGTAATTAGCAGAACACATAAACAAAAATTGTGTAACAGCAGTGGCCTATGTAAGTACAGTAAAGCAGTGTTCCCTGTTCTGATGTCACATAGGCATTTTTCTTAGAGCCTTCATTCTTATAACAACACCTGTGCTTCCAGAGAACGTTTAGAACGCTTTTAGATAAACACAAGTGTCACCACAAATTCCCCAACCTTTGTGTATCCTCAGAAACCTTTGAGAGTCTGTGCGTAATAGTCTCATTCTGCTGTGTCTTTCACATCAAACCAGCTCATATAAACAGACGGGAGTTAGAATGAATCAGCTTTTTGTCTTTAAAAATAGAAACATTATCTAAACAACGTCCCCCATTTTACGTTCACAGAGCTCAAGTAACAACATACAGTCAATGGCATTAGTCTGGTTGTGAAACAGTGGTTGGAAAAGAGATTGGAAAGTTTTGCAACACTTCAGACATGTAGAGATGTGTAAAACCATCATGATGGTTGAGTAATAAATGCTGATGAAAATACAACACTATGTATGAGCATGGAAAGTTGGAAGATATGAGATTATACAATATGGTACGAGATGAGGAATTTGCTGAATAATGTAATAGATTGTTCGTTCTATAGAGCGCAGTGTGGTGTCTGTAGTCGTGGAGAGTGAGCGTGACGTGTGCAGCCCTTCAAACAGCCTGGAGCAACCCGGCTAGTTGAAATTTTCCTTAGTCTGCCCTTAGTCTTCCTTAATCGCTTTCTCCCTGTGCCCCACTGTTTGTGGCATAACTTCTATTCAGCCTGACATTTCTGCTTTTAGATGAGCAGATCCACAATGCCCAAAGACCCCATGCAAACAACAGCTATTTGGAGTACAAGATGACATTATATTACAGTGCAATATTCTTTCGTAAACATGCTATACTTACTCACAGGCCAGGCTTTCTTTCTTTCTGCTATGTTCTTGAATTCAGTGGTTTGTCTTTTTTTGTTCCGGTGGATCCCTCTCTTGCTTGTCTCTGTGCAGTGGTGGCACGTCTTCTCTTCTACCCTCACTCCTCAGCCTGATAGAGTGAGTGTGGAGACGGACAGCTGGACTGTGAATGTATGCAAGGGAGGGAAAGACGGAAGAGAGGAGAGAGGGACAGCCCATTCCGACCCCTATACAGCCCCCCTGCACTGCCATCCTCCGCCCCCTGTCCCCTCCTCGTCTGACCCCCCAGGATGAAAATTCCTGGTCTGCGGCCCAAATTCCAAATGTGTCCAGCTCAACGATAGAAAAAACAGCATACAGATTCACACACACATGCAGCCAACCCCCTCCATACACACATAACCAGCCCCCGCACGCACACACACACACACACGAAGGCAAAGACCCCACCTGGTTTCATTTAAACTCGCCCCCCACAGCCTACAACTTTGTTTCTCTCTTTTCCCCTCCACCTCAAGTCACCCTTCATCTCTCCCATCTTTTTCGGTCTCTCGCTCTCTCTATTCCTTTCATTCGGCTGGATATTTATAGCTTGGAAGAAGCTAGTGGAATGTAGACAAAAATTGGAGAGCAAACTAGAAACAGAGAGAGAGACAGAGGAGGCAAGGGTAGAGTGAAAGAAGGGAGGATAGGACGCACGTCTTACTTGAAAAAGTTGGTTCGTTTTTTTGCAGTCTAAATATTGAAACTGGAGGTGCTCACAGGCTGATATTACTAGAAATGAGAGGCAATGGAAAGACTTTTACTTTTACTTCACAAACTCGAACAACATAGCATGATTTTAAAAAAATTGAGATTGTGGCTTGAAGACCAGGTCTATGTAAATGCACTCTTCAACATCCTTTCTCTTCTGGGAAAACCAACAAAAGTATTGATGACTCAAAAAATTTTGTCTAATCAAATGCTCACAAAAAAAGTAACAAATACCAAAGAAATCTAAGTTATTTGTAACTACATAAACAGAATTCCCCCAAATGTATTCAAACACACTGGTCTGAACTAAGAATTGTAATGTTTTTCTTTGAAATGTTGCTGCTAAACGATTATTGATTTGCTGTTTGCCGACTTAAATTATTTAGTTGTTTTGTCATTATGAATTGTGTTTTGATGTTAAAGCAACACTATGGAACTTTACAACCTTCATAATATATTTCCAAGACCCTTGTGATGGTACATCGACTTACAATAGGTTAAATGACACGTCTGCCATAGCCTGACGTGGTCTGTATCGCTTTTACTCGCACTATGTAACTTCGGGTTTCGGGTAGTAAAAAAGAACTACAAAACTCGACTGCTTTACGGCATACGTCACACGTCACTTCCCCCACCACTTCCTCAAATTGTCTATGGCCATTGCAGACATCCCAAGTCTAGTCTCCCTGATGCCCGCAAATTAGTTAAAATCTGCCGGAATCTAGAGCGCGCATGCGAGACAGAACATACATAGCGCATAACATACATAGCGCGAGCACGGCAGAGAGGTAGAGCGTGAGAGACCTTGCGAGTGTGCCTCACGAAAGCTAGTCAACCAACCCGCCACCCCCCGTCAACAATCCAGTCACCAAGATATACCTCCCTGAAATGACTTCTTGTAGGTTGGGATGTCTGCCATTGTTGATTCCAAAGCCGGTGCTGGATAAACAGCGAGCGTGCGCGTGTGACAGTAGGCTGCGGTAGGCTAAATTATTTACGACAGCGGTAATGGACAATTCCGCTTCCAACCTGTAGGGCGACCGCTGAGGAAAAGTTCCTTGGTGTTGCTTTAAGAGCTCCCCTTTTTACATTTATTCATTGTCACCGTTCTTTAGGTTTATGTGTCAAGTGTTGAGGTCTTTGTATATAGTATACAACCTTTTAAAACTTCGATATCTTTGGTTTATAAGGTGAATACATAAACCTGTAGTTGCTTTCACAAATGTATTGGTAGAATGAGGCATTTTAATTAACAAATTACAAATGGGCAAAATAATATGGATCACTAATAAAACTTGGGGAAAAAAAAAATATATATATAAATGCATTGGTGCCTATTCTCAACAGTCTAGAATGAGAATGTCCTGCCCACTAATACTAATAATTCGAATTTCGATAAGAATAAATATGGCTGGATTCAGAAAAGTTTACTTAATTTGGCAGAAATTTTAAGAATATTGTTAGTAGATATACAATATATTTGTATTTATATAAGCATGTAGAATTACATGATTTGGTTTAGTTGAGGCTTTACATACATGTAATTAAATAAATGATTATACATTGACCAAACTCAGTTGTCAAGTCACAAAATCAGTTGATGTTGGAGGCATTACATTCAAGCTTTATCAAATTATACAAAGAAATAAACATTGTTTTGCTCTGCAAATGACAAAAGGGCAAACAAATCTGTTTGCTATTACTCTTGTACCAAAAAAACCTCTAGAGTAATGTGGTAGGGCTGACAGCTGTCATTACATACCATTATTGTAAAAACACACATGTACACTGTGCCACCAAGACCTGACAAATTGTGGCCCCCTACTGCTTTCCCAGCCCCCAATGGGCCCACACACAGACCTCACACCCATCAGTGCGCCATGCGCCCACTTATTCTGGTCAAGCCAGAGGGGTCAGGAGTTTAAGGACCATAAGGGCTCAAGCCACAACATCCTTTGGACTGTTTGCATGCTAATTATCATTAGGGTCCCCAAATTATGTCAGTCAAATCAAGTATGATCAGGGTATAATTTTGTTCCATCCATCATTACTAAATACACCAATTTTTGCTAAAAGGGAAACCCACAAAGCAGAGTTAATGAAAACACAATGCAGACAGTGTCTGTGGAAATCATGCTGTGTTTATTTACAAGTCATACAGTTCTGGAGGCCAAGGGGTAAAAGAATGAAACAGGGATAGAGGGAGAGGGAGGTGAAGACATGGACAGATGGTAGGGGTGGGGGCTGGGGCATATATGAGAAAAGGTTAAAGAAAGATGATAGACAGGAGATATTAAACATCAGGTCATAAATTCATCAGATGCTAGACTGCATGCAGATGAGTTATCATGACGAGAGAGAAAAGGTGTAAATTAAGATTCTTTACTCATGGTACATTTTAAGGATGCAACTTTTGATAACTCCCATGTACCTGGTCCAGACAGAATGATGCCTGAGAAAGAAATCGGAGAGAGATTTAAAAATGTGTCACAACATACATTTTTTATCTACTTGGTCTTATAAGAGCTTGTTTTTGTTAATACATTCAAAATGTTCGCTTTGATCACGCTTCATATACTACCAATCAAAAGTTTGGGGTCAGTATAATTTTTTTTTTTTTTTTTATAAAATCAAAACTTTTTTTGAGCAAGGATGCATTACAATTATTAAAAGTAGACTTTTACACTGTTACAAGAAAATGTAACAAATCAAATCTGTTTCAAATAAATACTCTTCTTTTGAAGTTTCTATTCATCTAAGTATCCTTAAAAAAAATCAGTTTCTATAAAAAATTAAGCAGCACAACTGTTTTCAACATTGATAATAATAAGAAATGTTTCTTGAGCAGCAAATCATCATTTTACAATGATTTCTAAAGGATCGTGTGTCACTGAAGAATGGAGTAATGATGCTGAAAATTCAGCTTTGCCATCACAAGAAAAATATATATTTTAATATATGAAAACAGTTATATAAGGAACATAAGAAAATTTTAAATTGTAATAATATTTCACAATATTACTGTTTTTGATCAAATAATTGCAGCCTTGGTGAGCATAAAAAAAAACATTTGAACGGTAGTGTAGGTCAGGATAAATACATATTTTCCAAGTGATTTGAGGTGTTGTGATTTGGTTTGAATAATAAACACATTCCACAGTGGTTAAACCACATAAATGACTGGACAGGAAACAAAGGTGACTACAGATAAAGCAATGTGCATATGATACAGTGACCCCCACTGGTTGCAAAGAGAACTTCCCCTGAACTAAGACCTCCATATCAAGCAATTGTCCAGAAAAATACCAAAAGAAAATATACAACAGCCATAGTGACACTTACTTAAAGGTGTCAAGGATATGTGCCGAGTTAGTATAATGAGTAAGGTAGAGGTTCACATCTACTGATGTCCATTTGTCTGATCGGCAAGGTTCAATAAACTGAAGAGAACAAAGAATAAATGCTTTGTGAAAAATGTGAGTGCTTCAGACCTGATAGATAGATCCTTTTATTAAATTTTAAAAAGTACCTTTTCAACAAGGTCAATGAAGAAATCGCGGACATCTTTTGCGTTGATTAATTTGGCAGCGATATTAACAAGGCCTCTTGAGAGATTCTACAGTAGAAGACATTTTTAAATCAAAAATCATGTAGTAAAGCATTTATTTCACAAGAAACACATGACCAACTCTCTTACCTTAAAATTGGCTTCCATCTCGTTGAAGACATTAGTTTTACCCCGCAGAGCAGTGCACACTAAACTGAGTGGATGAGAGGTTTCATCATTTAGATGGTTGAGACAGAGGGAGTAACCATGCAACATTTGGACATTTACAACAGCCCTCCTCAGACTCTATTCTAATCATCCAAATCACTCAATCACACAGTGCTGAACACACACCTTTTGTGTTGGTCTAAGAGATCCTTGTCTGTGATTAGAATTTTGAGGTCTTTGAGGTCTTGAAGGAATTCCTTATCCAGATCTACATCCATGTCCTCCATCATGTTATCTAATGGAGAGAAATGGTGGATTTTGAAAGTACAGACAAAGACAAAAAAGGAGATAATTTCATCTATGTGTTTTTTCTCAACTACACACAAGTGGTCAGACTGAAGATGTCCATTAATAACCTCAGACTAGATGCTCAAGAACAGACAGATGTCAAATTAAACATTAGGACATTTATGCAAGGGAAAATGTGCAGTCAGCCTGGCTTTTTCGCAAAAAAAAAAACCGACAGGGTGATCAGAACCCTGGCGTGAAAGGGAGGGGTTTAGTACCACCCTGATGGGGTTTATTTTACAACATTGACCAGAGCGGCTCAGGACAGTTGATGGAATTGTCAATGGATCGTTCAGGCCAGTGCTGCGTTGTCACAAAAGATTATCAAGTGTTTTTAAGTCTTGCCAATTTAAACTTTCAAGTGATTTTAAACCATTCAAGCGCAAGATGTAAAAGAGAACTCAGTGTCCTCGTAAGTGAACGTAAACAGTTGAGAAAGAAATCGGATGTGTATCATTATTATTATTAAAGTGACAGCAGCCTAATCAACCTGCTGCCGTCTGTGTCTGTTAATCAAACAACAAAAGACAAAAAGAAAATCACTCACTGCTCTTGACTGAATAACTTTTGTAGCTTTAACATAGATTAATCTATATTCAATTCATAAAGTGAAAACTATGCAGTGTTGTTTTGCATTTGATTATTCAATTTCTGTATCAGAGTACTTCTGTTAGACCTATTTGAAAAACTTGTGTCTGTTCTATGGTTTATTTGTGCCTATAATTTGTTTATTTGTGCTAATTGTATTACTGACTGTTCACTTTTCTTTAAAGTCCCCCTGTGGTGAAAATCAAGCTTTTAATGTTGTTTATATGTCTATGATGTGTTTTAATATGCTTTAAGACAAACCATGTGCAAATTTATAAGTCAACACCATTGCTGAGTATTTTCTCTTTGAAACTGCAGTGAACCAAAACACGGTTTGAAATCGCTGGCATGTATGACGTCACAAACTACATTGTAACCACATTTAAAAAAATATGTCATTTTGGTGATCAAAGATGAGTTTTAAGGGATAAAATTATTGACTACAAAGGGACATTCAAAATGTTGGAACTTTGTTAGTTATTCTAGTGGTTTTTGCAGTGGTATCGAAATTGGAAATTAAATTGGACTATTTTGGTGTCATAATAAGCTTATTTAGTAGAATACAAAGTTACATGGATTGAAAACAAAAACTAACTTATTCATTCATTTATTTTGTGGCAGGGCCAATGAAAATTTTGGAAGGACAAGTAAAAATTAACCACTGACCCGACCAGGCCAGTAGAACCCACCCTTAGCATTGAGACCTGTTCTATAATTATTATTGATATGATATAATTATGACTATTATATATTATTATTATATTATATAATTTTATATATTATAATAATAATAAAGAAATATTATAAATAGTGTTTTAAAAGTATGTCATCATGTGATAATACAATGCTTTAAAAATAACTCGAGTGGTACAAAAGACATAATCTAGCACACCTGTGTAGGAAATCGGCTGCCTAGAATAACAGTCAGCCATTTACTTTAGTAGCCATTATACAAGAATATTTGACCACTGATTGCCACGATTGACCAATTTCAAGTATTGCAGTTGGCAGTGTAAGAGCTGTGTAACTGGTCTTACCAACAGCTCCTAGAGTCCAGTTGTTGATGAGCTGCCCAGCACAGAATGCAAAGTCCTGGAAGGTTAGATACAGCAACTTTTTCTTCCCCGTCTCAAAACGATTATTGGCAAAGAACACTATTGCAGCATAGTCTCTGGATGAGGAATTGGCAAGATCGTTTAGCAAGAGAAGGTGAAAAAGCACCAAATCAGTACTGAAGCAATTGTTCATGGGATGAATATATCACTCAACATTTACCAATAATTTTTTAAGATCAAGTGTATCTGTTAACATTATTTACATGAACACTAACATTAACCAAGTTTAATCAATGCTCTAAGAATATATTGCTCATTGTTAGTTCATGTTTGTTAATGCATTATCTAATGCTAACGAATGAAACCTTATTGTAATGTGTTACCGAATCTTCAAGGAATAGATCTAAACAGCAATTTATTTCTTCAAATGTTCATTTCTTTCTCACCTCGCTAACTGATCAGGTAACAGAAAGTGCTGCCGTATGTTTTCCACAAGGGGGCCCTTGAGTTCTTCCACCACTTTGAACACTCGCTTGAAGTTGTCAAACTATATTTGAGGAGATAGATATAATCATTGAATTCCCAAAAGGATCTTGGAAAAGCATCCAAGCATAAATCTTAGTTATCATATCAATGAGAAATATATAGTTTCAAATAGAGTAGTTCAGCCCACCTGTCTTCTGCAGCTCTTCAGTGTAATACCTGTCTTTGTGCTAACATCATCAAGGTCTTTTTTTGTTCCTTTGGAGAGTTTTTTTCCCAGGACCTCTCGGACAAACAAATCATCAAAAGCATAATACCTAGAAGAAAATATGAATAAATGTAGTTTAAACTCAATAATACAAAACTATTCAATAAATAAACTATATCAATTGGCAAGATACAAATCAGCGCATACCGTTCAATGAGCATGGCTTGTCGGTCTGGCGGTATCTGAAACATAAGCTGATTGGCTAGTTTAGCTGGGTGGTGTAAAAGTCTCTCGCACATCTGGAAAGTTCTGTACTGGTCCATGGTGTCACTGAGCAGCACTTCTGCACTCACCTCACATTCCTCCATTACACCTCCTTCTATCCGCACCGTCACTGCATCATTCACTATGAAGGCAACCACATTGTTATAAACATAACATACATTTCTAAGCAGGTATACCAGTAGTTCATAGTCCCATGCACTATACTTCACCTGTATATCCATTCAACCACAGTTGATACACCTCTTTGTCCATAATGGTGGTGTTTCCAACAAATACATCCAGCTCCACAGACATCTTTACATCGGCAATGTATGTTTAAGCTGTACAGAGGCACATTGTCATGGTAAGTTATTACCAAACAGATGCTTTTAACGTCTAGTGAGTTTGAGTAGCAAGGGTAATCTGGTATTAAATAGTCTCACTCTTTGGCACTTTTTGCGAGTCAAAAACCAGATTTAGCTACAGTAACAAAAGCTACGGCCGTTAACTAATCATTAACCATCTAACTAATCCCTAACGCAATTTAACAAACCACACATCTCAGACATGCAACATGACGTATTTTCTAAATATCCTAAGTGGACTTACCAGAGACACAAGTGTATTATCGCGACGGCTGGTTTTTAATCACATTCAGATGTCACAACAACATTAGCTTTTGTTTTTGAATGTCTAGCTCCTTTCAACATTTATTCGCTCGAAAACAAATCGGATGCGTACGTAGAAATAATTATCACGAGTCGATTATGCATTGGTAACCATTATAGTTATGTTTACCAAACACAGACTGTCAAATCGAGCGACTACACTTCATCCATAGCAACAACACACCGTTATGATTACTTCCTGGTGTGCGCCGCATTCATTTTACGTCACATTCACGTGACTGTAGTTTCGGGTAGTGTTCGGGTCTCACAACAATATATATATATATATATATATATATATATATATATATATATATATATATATATATATATATATACATACATATATACATACATACACATATACATACATATATATATTTTTTTATGCTCAATAACACAAGAACATTGTCAAGGAATTACATACAATATATATATATATATATACATTAAAACAGAATTATACAAAATCAATGAAAAACAAAACAACTTCATTATATTTCAGGTATAGGCCTATTGAAATGAAAACAAAATAAACAGAGTAGATTTGTAAAAAAATAAATAAATAAAAAACCTGCATATTATTATATTATAGCCTACTATTAAAATATGAGCCCACCATCAACTGAACATGTCTCATAGTCAAATAGTGCTATTTGTGACGTTACTAGGTTTGAATAGAAATACTGAAACTTTGAAGTTAAAAAATATAGATGTCAGGAGGAGTAAAAAGATGTTGCTTCATTGAATAGATCATATCAAAGGACTCTTAATATCCTACAATTTGTTTGTTAAAATGGAATGCATGGTTTAAAAATAAGAATCCATCATGGTGATAGTGCCTTAATAACACAAGCTTTAATATCAGGTAGAGGTATAACCAAGAAAAAGTTACTGACATCACAATTCTCGTCTATGATGTCCTTGAGCCAGTTATAAGGGGAAACGACCCTGCCCAAGCATTACTGAAGGCAATTAGGATGCAAAGCATCTGCGTGGTAAACAAAGTAACCAAATTAAAATGTTCACATTCCCTAGTTCACCAAAATCCCTCAAGATTCTAAAATGTATTTAGAATCGTATTGAAACGGTTAGGGAAATAACATTTATAAGATGATTTTAACATGATCTGATTTTTTATTATAATGAAATACCAGACTCAGAGACAGGATTATCATCAAACACAAACATTTATTGAACAGATGGAACGCACAGATGAAGCAGGTGGACAGTTAAGTCAATAAAGAGTTATTGATGATTGATAATAGTGAATAACAAAGTCATTTCCTTTTACCTGGGAGGAGATGACCGGTGAGTGGAGGAGACTGAAGAGCACACACTTCGTGGATGGTTTATAGTAAAAACACACATTTTTAAAACAGGGGTTTACAAGTTTCAAATAGTTTCTTACGTTTCCAAGAAGACGATTAGACTGACAAAGACATATTCTGTGCTTTCAATATGTTTCCAAGGAGGATAACCATATTGCCAACTTATTATTTCATTACAGTATAGGCTATAAATCTATACTTTTTAATCCCCTGCACAGCACTTTAGGTAACACAAATCTAAATGTTTTCCTTGCACCCAAACTGCAATTAATTAACTGAATCCACCAAAGGAGCGCAAGCGTGTTTTTGACATGTCCGTATTGTATTCTGCACCTCTCCCCTATTGTCTTGCATGCCTTTGTTCACCCCTCCCGCTCGTTTATCCGAAACTGTGGCCTGTTTCCATTCTCACTCCAGCAACCCCCCTCTCACCCCTGGGCTGGCCCTGGTTAACACCCACATTGTTATGTCCTCGTGCGAGCAATTGTGCTGTAGAGCAGGGAGGAAGGATGTGGCTAAATACCATGGCTTAAAGTAGAGAAAAAGCTTTTGTCACCCTTTCCGTTAGTTTTGTGTGTGTACCGTGTGTATGCAGTCTCATCGCAGCAGTGGGAAGACCTCATCCAGAGATATTTCAACATAAACTTGTATTAATAGCCTTTGAAATACAGCTATCTTGGTAGGAGTATTATGAAGCTTTAGACATTGGAAACAGCTGTGAGAGGGAAACTCACTCACTAGCCAGGATACAGTGCAGAGTGTACGGTAAGGGAAGAGGGGAGGGGGTGAAGAGAATAGGGGGAGGAGAGGAGGAGATGGGGGAAGACATCACTGCCTCCAACCACCACCACCGCCAAAGGAAACACTAATCTCAAGGAACATCTCAGCGAATTCCTCAGGAATCACCACGAAGTAAACCCGCAGGCTGCCGTATACATTTCAACCTCGTTGATTCGGATTATCCGTAGTTTTTAGGTAAAAACCGACCCATCGCATGCAGCACTAGTGTAACCAGCCTGTCCTACATTTTTTACTCTGATTTATTTATTTATTTATTTATTTATTTCTCATATTTATAACGCGTTTTAGGAACGCTAGCGATGGGATGTCTTGCCTATTTAGACAGTAAATAATAACGTGGTTATACCGTGGATTGCACTGCATGTGTGGAAGCTTTAGGGCGGAGAGAGAGAGAGACGGATGCGGACGGACATTGTGATCCCTGATAAAACAGAAGAGAAGAGATGCTCCACCGGGATTATTTTAAAGCTCTCTGTTGACCTCTCATCCCATCCCGAGGAGCAGGAACAAACGCAATTGTGCTTCAGTACTTCCCAGAAGCCAAATACTGAGAAATTAATGCTGCCAATTACGATTTAAAACACCGAGAAGAGCGAGGTAACGTTAGGCCTGTTCAGTGTGATACAATCGGGATGAGCTTGTTGTTTTGATCGTTAAACATGGCCAAAAACAAGCCTGTTTGCATATAAGAATTGTGATTTTCCCTTATTGTAGGTTATAAATATCGGACCGAAGAGGAAATGGCCGTTTTCTTCGTGCCTGGGTGAGGAATGTTGCGATTCATTTACAGTGACAAACAACTCATGTGCCTCGTCAGACTTATTTTATAGTTTAACCGCTGTAATATCAATTGATGGTGAATTTGTGTACAATATGGGGAGCGACAGTGAAATATTGAACCGGGAGCTGTCAAAGATGTCCGATGAAGACTTGCTGACTTGTTCTAAGGAAGAGCTGGTGAATCGACTCCGCAAAGAAGAGTCGGATAAGATGTCCGCTCTCATACAGCGCGGTCGATTAATAAAGGAGGTCAATAAACAACTGCAGGGACATCTGCTTGAAATCAGGGAACTCAAAGTCATCAACCAGCGGCTGCAAGAGGAGAACCAGGAACTTCGGGATTTATGCTGCTTTCTGGACGACGACCGTCTGAAAGTAAAGAAGCTCGCGCGTGAGTGGCAACTGTTCGGCCATCACGCGGCCAAAGTGATGCGCGAGGACCTCGGCGGATACCTCAAGAAACTCGCCGACCTGGAGCGGATGCAGGACGGTCTGGTGAAGGAGAATCTGGATCTGAAGGAACTTTGTTTGGTGCTTGAGGAAGAGTGCGTCAGCAGAAGTGATTCCAGCCCGGGTGGCTCCACGGATCTCAACATACCGTGTATGGTGGCCCGGGATGTGGGTGACGGGAGCTCCAGCACCGGGAGTGTTGGCAGTCCAGACCAGCTGCACTTGGTGTGTTCACCAGATGACTGAAGGAGAGGAGCAGAGCCATATTACTTAACCTTCTCTCTTGATGCTGAGACAGACTTTTTGTCTACAAAAGTAGTTTACATTTTCTGACAATGACATCTCAGATTTCGGTGTAAAAAAATAGACCAAGACTATAGGCTAGTTTACTCATAGCCTTTTGATGCCATAAGTACAGTTTCTCTATATTTCATTGATTAACATTTTATAGTTGGCAGACCTTTAAAACTTGAGGGAAATTATTGGGTGCCAGTCAACATAGAATTATTTTTAAGGTTTAAAGTGACAGCCTTTTCTATCAAAACCTGACCTCCTGCTGGAAAATCCATCTTTAAGAAATAGTTTACACAAAAATGCAAAATCTGTGTTCATTGACTTACCTTCATGTCATTCCAAACCTGTAGACTTACTTTCTTCTGCAGAACACAAATGAAGATATTGTGAAGAATGTTTATTTTGAAGAACTGTTTTTATCCATAAAATAAGAATTTTAAAACAGAAATAGAATTGGACCCCATTGACTTTTATCGTACAGGCTTCACAAACTGGGGGTTTGTGAGGGAACTGCAAGGGGTTCACGAGTGGGTGAAAAGCTAATAATTAAATTATAAAAATGTGAAATTAAAATAAATAATTTTAAAATAAGAAAAAAACACATTTTCATAATATCTTCTTTTGTTTTCTGAAGAAGAAAGAAAGTCATACAGGTATGGAATGAATGAGAGTAAATAATCACTTTCCCCTTAAGCTGGTAGCTGTGTTTTGGAACATGGTGGCTGGTTTCTTGCTGGTCTAAGCTAGTCGAAAGTCATCTGGACCACCTTAAAATGATATGACCAACTTGTCTAATTCTGGTCTAAGACGGCCTACCGGCTTGAACTTTCTAGAAACCATCCACCATGTTTCAAAATCTTTACATTTTCCTGCAGGGCTATTTATCGTATTAGCATTATTTGAATGTTTTTCCAAGTGTTGCTGGAATGTTTCCTCTCATCTCTTACAGGGGTTGTAGATAGGGCAAATTAGGGTTTAGTTGACATTTTAAACAACATTGGGAGAAACTGCTAACTTTTACCAGGTTTTACTGTGCACTGATCTGTTCACTGGCTGATGTTTCTCCTACGATGCACTATGACAGGGCTGCAATGAATCTTCAATCTTTAGAGATTTACATTTTTACTGATTAGAGCCATATACTATAATGATCTGTTTGAGATCATTTACAAAAAGCACTGAATCATTTTCAACAATGGAGAGGAACTGGTAGTATCAAACGATTGTGCAAAGCAAAGCCTCCATTGTAAGCAGATCAGATTTTTTGTGAAATATGGCTGTATCGCTCTTGCGGGGGCCCAAGAATGATTCACTGGAAATGTATGTGACTAGACCACTTTTCTACAGTATAAGATTGTTATTTCTTGTTTATTTTGAACTGGACAGTATAATTCACTAGATGTAGTGACGTGTACTCCACTAAACAGTGTTGCTGTGCTCTGCACTGAATCCAAAATGAACTTTCTTTTGCATTAACCCCACTTTAACTACATAGCTGTACTGTACAAAGCTTTTTGTGTTCAGTTGTTGCTTTGACAAGACTTTAATTAATACATGCTGAATTGACACTGATGTTTGGAGGGGGAAACATTGACAGAAATGTAGTTTTCAAATTATTGTGCTATATATTGTTATTATACTCATTTTTGTTGTATTTGCTGCATTCTACAAGACCCCTCCTACATAGGATTGTTCTGTTGTACATGTTTTTATTCCAAATATATGATCAGTATTATTTCAAAGACTTCAGTTTTATAGCTACAAGACCCAGCTCTCTGATTGATTAGCATTTGCTTTGTTTCAGGCTATGCTCATAGTAATTGAGATAGCTTTAAATACACTTGACTGACACACCATGTTCTGTATTGGTCATTTTTTCCCTCAGACTTTCACTTTCCACAAAAAAAAAAAAAAAAAAATATATATATATATATATATATATATATATTGTATAGCCCACAACGGACTTCTGAATAGCATGGATAAAGTTTTCCCGGTCATGGCTTAACGAGGCCTTAGTCATGCTGTACCTCAGGCCTTCATTTATTGATGTTTCACTGTTTTATTTTGGGCATGCTGTTTGCACAGCAGCACCGGAGCCAGAAATACTTTCACTGTGACTGGCATACAGAGGTCCTTTCAGCAGAACATGTGCTCGCCGGTTCATTCAGTACAAACTCTTCATTATCTCAATCATATGTTCTCATGTCCCCTCTATGTGACTCACTTGAAATCAGAGCGATAACAGAGGACGCAGTGTGAAGGAAAAAGGGTCGCCATGTTTATTTATTATGCTCTCTGTATATTTATGATGTTTTGGCCTCTTTCACCTTATACGCGCTCTTTTACTTTGTCACTTTTGTTTATCCAGACTATTCATCTTTAATGGTATTTAATGTATTTTCCATATTTTTGTCACCATAGGCTATTAATTGCACTCTTAAAAATAAAGGTTCTTGATTGTTCCATGAAGAAACTTTAACATCAATTGAATCTTTCCATTGCACTAAAGGTCCTTTTATAGTGGAAAAAGGTTCTTCAGATATTTTGAAACATTTTTCACACTTAGAAGAGAGAACAAAAAAAAAATTCTTCTATGGCATCTATGGATGTGAAACCCCCCTTTTTAAGTGTGATAATAATTTTTTTGAGTGACATCCTGCATATCCTCACACACTTGTCATCCAGCGCACATGAATTTTCCCCATAACCACAAGCATGAAGATGACATGAAAAAATAAAACACAGAAAGTGTGTCCTGAGATTCTTGTTTATTCTTTCAAAACATCACATTAAGATCAACTGTTAGAGGAGGGTGTTTAACAATTGTTTCCAGTTCAGAGGCAAATGTGTTTGTGACTCATTGAACTTTTTTTTTTGACATCCTATGAGGAAACTGCACGCTTAACCCCTCCTCATACCCCTGCTCACTTTCCATTATGTAACTTAATAAGCATTTACTTTATTGCTTATATCTGTGTGACCCCTGAAATAACATTACAGCTACAAATAGTCTTTTGAAGGGGCCATATATGAACTTAAACTTTTTTATACAGAATAGAAATAAATGGAATTCCTAATTTCAAGGCACTATTATTTTACAAAACATCTCAGAAGTCATAATATTGTGTAGTATTTACAATAGCAGCACATATTTTCAGTAATGGTTTATTTTATGTTAAACAAGCATGCAACATGTTTCCAGTATAAAGTATTTAAAAAATATCTTTCAAAAATAAATACAAAACTATATGTGGTCAAGCAATAGTAGAATCTAACATAGTTTATCCAATACAGTATAAAGAGTCTATCTTAATAATTTACTTCTACTGGCCTGTGAATCATTCACTTTTGTACTTGTAGGGAAAACCCACTGTAGTGTAGCCACTGAAGTGTTCGGTGAAGTTAAAATATAATTTAACCAGTGTAACAGTGAATCGGTCATTGAAGTGTACATTCTCAGTGTTGAGATGTGGTGTTGCAGACATTGTAAAGAACCAGGTAGGCTGCATCCCTTCAGTTTCTTTAAAACTAGCTTATTCAGCACACACTGTTATTATAACATTATGTTTCTTAAAACCATAAAATGACATGACAAAGAAATAGCATTACGCTGTCTGTGTAAATCCACAAACGTGCATAGCAAGACATTATAACCAATACAAATTCAGATCCATCAATTTAAACCATAACATTTCTAAAATGAACATACTAATAAATAACTTAATAGACACTCATTAAAAATTGCTTTAAACATCTCTTCCTGAAAGGCATAATGGTTGTGCTCCCACTAACTAACTCTCACAGAAACTTGCTAGTAGGCCAGATATTTAACTGCGACAGTACCGTCAATGATATACCAAATCTGTAGTTAAAATAAATGAATATATATCAATAATAGTATTATAAATGCCACTACAGTCAAGCGTTATGGGCTTTAATGTCAGTCAGTTTTCTTTTCAGTGTTATATATATAAATACAGTATGTGCTGTGATGATTTCAGTCTACTTCATATGAAAGATGCTTTTACCTCTCATTTTGAACTACACATGCATAAAGGTGAAGTGTGTAATTTCTGCGCCACTATTCTAACCAAATGAAATGGCAAAAATAAAGACCATTTTCAAACCGTTTTCCGAAACAAATCACACTGTCTGTCATAGGTTGGACAAACAGATAGTCACTGTTCGTGCACCTGGTTTAGCCAGTATTTCTGATCAGCCAACGAATGGTATAGTTGTCTCCTTATTAAGCTGGGACAGGGGAAAGCATTTCAACGTCAAAACCGTTACACACATCACCTTTAACTTATGCTTCTGTATTCTTATAATGCATTTAAGTGACTTGATAATAGCCATTAATAAAGGTAAACAGAATACACAGGTAAAAGCACAACACATGCAGTACTTGCTTATGCTTGCGTGTAGTAGTAAGGACACTTTTAGAAGTCATAAACACGTTGAGAAATCAAAGGGTGAGGATGGTTGGTGAGTTGAGAGAATGATCTGACTGATCCCCGCTGCTGCTGCTGCGGCGATGAGCGACACCACACGGCTGAAGGTTACGAGAAGTAACGTGTTGAGAGGGGGCAAGACTGAGGGCTTGGGATGAAGTCCCTGAGCTGGTATCCATTGAAGAAGAGGGGTAGCTGAAGACCAGGCTGGCAGAAAAGGGAGTCAGAGATGGAGTGGAGATGAGGACAGGAGTGTGAAGAGACTCTGATTCTAGAGGTAGGCTGGTAACAGTGGAGGCTGAAGCTGGAGGTGGGATGGTAATTTTGGGTTTGGGTTTATTAGGCTTGGTGTAACTCTTTGATTCTCCAGAGGGTCCAGGAAGATCAGGGTCCGCAGGCTCAATCTTGATTCCACTCAGTGATGGGAGGTCATTGTTGGAGTCCGAGTCCGAGTCCGAGTCCTGGACTTTGCAGATGGGTTTATGGGCCTCGAAGACCAACTCAAGCTTTTCTTTTTGCTTCTGAAGCTCTGCAATCTCCTTCTGCAGACGTGATTTTTCATCCTCTAACTTGTCAGTTTGCTGTGAAAAGTTTAAACGTTCAGTGTTTGGGTCCAAGAAATACAAAGACATTCCAACTGAAAGGAAATGTCAAATGAAGCTAAATTAACTTACATTTTGCAATGTGTCAGTCAGTTCGCGTCGACGATTCCTGCACTTAGCCGCAGCCATTTTGTTACGTTCCCTTCTAATTCTACGCCGCTCAAGTTCCTCAGTGGATAGCTGGAGTAAGAAAGTAAAGCAAATGTAAGAAACATGTAAATAAATTCATATTCATGAGGTAGTTTGACTTTGTACAGATATAGGAAATGTAAAAAAAATTTTTAACAACAAATAGTAATTGATAATAGTCATATATATATATATATATATATATATATATATATATATATATATATATATATCATAAAAAAATAAACATAATTATACAACTTTGGTCAACTCAATTTTTATAGTTGTTAAACTTGTGGAAATACTGCCATCTAGGGGATGATATTTTTAATTATATATCCAAAATCATCAACTACCTTACATTCTGAGGCAATATGGCAATTTTCATCTCTGTAAATGCTCTATTATGAATCTTTATATTCTGTTAATTAATTTCTCGCTCTCTTTCTTTTGTGAGCATCATTTGCAGTTTCCTGTCCTTGTATTGATGAATCACCTGCAAACACCCTAGTGACTCAGGAATGAGTCATATTACTTTACTCCAGTGAATCACATGATATCCCATTTCCTGTCTCAATATTTTAGTCTCACCCTGCCATACTCAAGACTTGGATGCATGAGTCAAGAAGGATTTCATGAGTTAATATTGAACGAGCATCTCTGCGATTCATCCTCGGTAGATGCTGTCTTGTATATAGCATATTATAAAATCATAAGTATATAAGAGTCTTATTAGCTCAATACATAGTTCACACTCTTCAATTAGCCCAAATTAGATTCACACCCTGTATGTATCAGCAAACACGTTCACAAATCACACATACACACTACAGACTCACAACAGGATATAACACATTCTGTGTCTTCCACGCTTTGATTTAGAATACATGTATGACTGGGTTTGATTTTGGCCAAGACCACCGACAAAAATGGAGAGGATGACAGGTGAACATGGTGACAAACCATGCTGTCACAGTCTCCCGTAATGACTCATCATGTAGACAGACTGACAATTAAACTTACATGTTCATTATTTCTGCTTCTTGTTGAGCTGCCGACAGCTGTAGCTGCTCTAATAACACCTGGCCGGGATAGATGTGATAGAGTAAGTTGAGGATTCATAGATGGGATTCTTGGTGGCAGTGAGTAAGATGGTCGAAGTGCCCTGGATGGCCCCGGGGTGCCCAGAAGGGAAGGCTGAAGCATCCATTGAAGGTCCTGGTTTGAAGTTATAGCATTAAGACTGGGCACAAACTGACTGGATCCTGCCACAGAATACTTCTGCTTTAAAGTACAGGAGACACAGATAATATATTATCAGTTACCAAGACATTAGCATCAGAGATTTAAGGAGGAGACTTTATTATATCTCATTATGACGCAAAAACCCATTGTTGTTGTATTTGCAGAAACACCCAGATATAAACACCAACCTGAATAGGCAATCACACTTATAAAGATAATAACATTTTTGATTGTATCATTAGCCTTCTTCACTACTGTTTGCTCTTATTTGGTCAATACAATCTAAACCAGGGGTTCCTAATTGTACTCCAGGGGGTCCACAAAGATATTTAAAACGTATGGAATTTAATTTTTGACAGTTCAAACATGCCAAACTACTTTTTGAATATGAATTACAACTAATTTCTAATTAAAATAAAGAATATGTTAAGCATTTTAATTATAATGATATGTTAGTTTTAAAATATCACTGAGGTAATATATCTTTAATGAACAATGAAAATGGTACTGTATTGTCAATTATTATTATACTTCGTGAAATGTTAATTTAAACTGTTTTGAAATCTTAAATTCCGAAAAGAGTATAACATATTATCTTGTTAGATATGGTATAAAAGACGCTTACCTGTTGTTGTTGTTGTTGTTGCTGTTGTTGGTGGTGGTGGTGTTGTTGAGTTGTGACAGTGGTTGTAGTGAGAGATGCAGAGCTCGAGCCTGATCCAGAGCTGCTATCTGGGAAGGTCCGGTCGATTCCTCTGCCCAAGTTTCCGTAGTTGTACATGTATGCCGTTTACTCTTTAGTAATCCAAGAAAAACTGTGAAACTGTGTTGCTGCTTTCTTTTCTGGGTATGCTGCCCAAAAAGGTTCCCCCTTCTTATATCACTGACAGTTCATGCGAAATTCAAAAGCAAGTTAAAAATCCACCGTATTGCGGGAAATCGGTAGAATCCACCACGATACTCCTGGGGGAGTCTAGAAGTTTCTGTCAACGTTCAGAATGTTCATATTGCATACAGCGATAGGATAAAATGTACAAAAATATAGTTTTACAACATATATAATACAGTTCTGTTTTGTACCAGACTGGTGGTTCCAAGTGTTCACGAGAATAAATATGTGATCAAGAAGCCGTACAGTTTTCGCCCCTCCCAACTTACGGGAAATGGTGCTGTCGGTCTTTTGAATGACGTATGGTCACATGGAAGATTACGTATATGACCATATTTGGGTTTTTCCGGGAACTCCTTCTTAAACTTGTAATAGGCGGCGCTCTCATCTAAATTTGAGCTTTTTACAGCAACGTTCGTCATTTATAATTAGGGCCCAAGCCTTGAAAAGGCGAAGGCCCTATTGTTTTCCTAAGGATTATTATTTATTATTATTATTATTATTATTATTATTATTTTACTACCTTTTGGGCACTTTTGGGGGCCTTAACGTGCTCGAAAACTCTTGAAACTTTGCACACATCTCAGAACCCGCGGCCATCAGGGCCGGGCTGAAGCTGGTACCCGGGCGTGGCAGGGGGGCTCGACAGCGCCCCCTGGAACGGGGTTTGAACACTTGGTCCATAAATCAAACACGCTTGCATGTAATAATATGAAACTCAGTACACATATAGATCTCATCGGTTCATATATACTTCATGCTCTTACTTTTTACCCCAGCCCAACAGGAAGTCGGCTATTAAGGGTTGTTTGGAAAACACATGCAATGGAATGTGAAATACTCCTCCTAGAGAATTCAAACACACGGCACGAAACTCGGTCAGCATGAAGTCAAGACACTGAGGATGAAAAATTGCCAGGGGATTTTTGATATCTCGAACGGTTTGGCCGTGGCGAGTAAACGAAATTATGGCGAGAAATGTGAAACAGGAAGTGTGTTATAACTACTGGATACATTAACTAATCTTGATGAAACTTCAGCAGTGTGTTCGTTGTAAGAGCCCGATCACATGGATGTGACTATTGTGAGTCAAAGTTATAGCGCCACCAACTGGAAGCAGGAAGTGTGTCACTTTCAAAATGCTTTTAAATCACCCTCTTATTTTTACCCGATTTGCTTCAAACTTCATGTGCATAATGTAGACACACGCCAGATGTAGACCTGTGAAAGGATTATTGATATCTTAGATACTGTTGCCATGGCAATGCATCAAACATTAATATTCCTTTTTTTAAGCTTTTTCATGCTTTTTTATGCTTTCGGGCACTTTTGGGGTTCTTAACGTGCTCGAAAACTCTTGAAACTTTGCACACGGGACAAAACCCGCGGCCATCAGGGCCAGGCTGAAGCTGGTACCCGGGCGTGGCAGGGGGGCTCGACAGCGCCCCCTTGAACGGGTCAGACAATTTGGTCCATATATCCAACACGCTTTACCCTATTTGCTTCAAACTTGATGTGTATAATGTAGACACAAGCCAGATGTAGACCTGTGAAAGGATTGTTGATATCTTAGATGCTGTTGCCGTGACAACGCATCAAACTTTAATATTCTTTTTGGATACTTTTGAGATTCTTAGCGCACTTTTGGGGCCCTTAACGTGCTCAAAAACTCTTGAAACTTTGCACACGGGTCAGAAACCGCGGCCATCAGGGCCGGGCTGAAGCTGGTACCCGGGCGTGGCAGGGGGGCTCGACAGCGCCCCCTGGAATGGGGTCCGAAAACTTGGTCCATAAATCAAACAGGCTTTACCCGATTTGCTTCAAACTTGATGTGTATAATGTAGACACATGCCAGATTTAGACCTGTGAAAGGATTGTTGATATCTTAGATGCTGTTGCCGTGACAACGCATCAAACTTTAATATTCTTTTTGGATACTTTTGAGACTCTCAGCGCACTTTGGGGGCCCTTAACGTGCTCAAAAACTCTTGAAACTTTGCACACGGGTCAGAACCCGTGGCCATCAGGGCCGGGCTGAAGCTGGTACCCGGGCGTGGCAGGGGGGCTCGACAGCGCCCCCTGGAACGGGGTCCGAAAACTTGGTCCATAAATCAAACACGCTTGAATGTAATAATATGAAACTCGGTACACATATAGATCTCATCGATTCATATATCCTTTGTACTTTTACTTTTTACCCCAGCCCAACAGGAAGTCGGCTATTATGGTTTGTTTGGAAGCGTATGCCCCTGGAATTCGATATACTCCTCCTAGAGAATTCAACCAATCGCCACGAAACTCGGTCAGCATGAAGTCAAGACATTGAGGATGAAAAGTTGCCAGGGGATTTTTGATATCTCGAACGGTTTGGCTGTGGCGAGGAAACGAATTTATGGCGAATAAAGGAAACAGGAAGTGTGTTATAACTTCTGCATACATTAACTGATCTTGATGAAACTTCAGCAGTGTGTTCGCTGTAAGAGTCCGATCACATGGATGTGACTATTGTGAGTCAAAGTTATAGCGCCACCAACTGGCAGCAGGAAGTGTGTCACTTCCTAAAGGCTTTGAAATCACCCTCTTATTTTTACCCAATTTGCTTCAAACTTTATGTGTATAATGTAAATACACGGCAGATGTAGACCTGTGAAAGGATTATTGAAATCTTAGATACTGTTGCCATGGCAACGCATCAAACTTTAATATTCTTTTTGGATGCTTTTGAGACTCTTAGCATGCCTGAAATTGCTTAAAATTGCATGAAACTTGACAGACAGATCACATTTATTAGCCAGTAGACATGTGCAAAGTTTCAGAAACGGGCGTGGTGCAGGGGCTCAGTAGCGCCACCTTTTGTGACAAAAGTGTGTGTGGGGGGGGGGGGGGGGGGGTTAGTTTCATCTACAGTTACAAAACTTTTTCAACTTGATGAAAATACATTAAAGATGCTAAATTGTGAACGGATATTGAATATCTCAAACGGTTTTGCTATGGCGAGGGATTATGTCAAAAAAAGAATCAGGAAATGTCTCATATCTTTCTAAAATGTAATTATACACCATTTATTTTTCTATAAAATTATACTAATATTAGAAGTAAACCCATTGTATTCCTTTTTTTCAATTTAAGATTTATGTTTAAGTTTAAAAACAGCCAGAATGGTTGTTTAGCCAAAAAAAATAAATAAAAATCATTCATAGTGCTTTACTGCCCTCTTGTGTTCAAAATCAGGTAGGCCAATTGATGCTACTATGGGAATATTTTCCCACCGTGACTCCGCTGGGGGCTTTAAAATCGCTAACTTGAAAGCGAAAGTAACGGACGTCTCCACAAGACGTGCAGCTGTGAGCATTTTTGTTTCATTTTAAAAGAAGCCCCATTTCGGGGGCGGATTTCTTGAATGTATTTTACAAAATCACAATGTTGTGTTTGATTGCGAGTATCCAAAAATAAGTAAACACTTTGCAGTTTGAATGATCTTCTTGAATAAAATGACGGAGTAGCCAATGTTTCCACTGTTCGATCGCGGACGTCCACACGGACATTGATAATGGTGGCGCGTGCAGAGCGCGTGCTTGAATTGTGAGTTCAATAGTCTATTATTTTTCACGGAAAACACAACAACAAAAGAGTATAATGATAGATTCGCTTAAATAGGCGCTTTTACATAAAATAGCCTATTCCGTCATCATCTTTTCAGTCAGCTCTTCACTCTCGTGATTAATGAAATTTGACTCCTGTTGCTGATATTTGCTGCAACTTTCGTTCAGCTCACAATTTAGTAAGCAAACACGCTTCAAATGTGTTTATTTTATTTTTGTGTATATATATGTGTGTGTATATATATATATATATATATATATATATATATATATAGCTTATGTTTCAAATATGAGTTAATTAACAATCGTTGGAAAGAATGATACTTTTAAACATATCACTAAACCGTCATTAGGTGTCGCCAGGCGACCGTCTTAATGAGCGAGTCATTGATTCATTCGTTCAAACGATTCGTTCGAACGGCTGAGTCATTCATGAATGAGACAGATTATGGATTGGTCGTTGAATCTTTGAGTCAACCGATTTGTTCAAAATGCTGAATCATTCAGTAATGAGAAAACACGTTGCTGTGAGATGCTCGATGGTTCTGCTGTGATCTTTGTTGAACTATTTTCGCTGCTGAAAAAGAAAAAAAGTCAATATTGCATCTAAAATGTAAGTGATTTGACGTGTGTGTGTGTGTGTGTGTGTGTGATTGTGTCTGTTACAGTGATTGTTTAACCCTTGTTAAAGTTTAGGCTTTGTATTTTTGGATATATATCTTTTTATATATAAAAAAATTGCATACAACCCATATATTTTAAATGTATTGTTTGCTTTAAATTACATTGAGATTTGTATGTTTGGTAATTGAACCTGAATGAATTTTAAATGAATGTGCGATATTTCAGATCATATTTTTGTTTTCCTTAAAATTTGAACTAACACTAACTTTACTCTCATCTGAATGCTAGATTATTTATTTATGTCTAAAATAAAAGCACATTTGATTTTTCTTTTTTAATCAATGTAGAATGTGTAACTGAAAAAATAAACAGATTAGGGCTCTGTTCGAGAACAAGAAATGAAAACCAATGCAATATGATGAATGTCCAAAAGATTTTTTTGCTTTTAAACTATGTGTGTGTGTGTGTGTGTGTGTGTGTGTAAGAGATTTTGGTTGGGTGACAGTTGTAGTTTACAGTTTGACAAAAGCACAATGTTGTGTTTTATTGCGATTGTACACAAATATAAGTAAACACTTTGTAGTTTGAATAATGTCCTGTATGAACAAAAGGACGGAGTATGTTTTTATGTCTACATTGTTCAATCACGCCTCACACACACACACACACACAAAAACTATTTTTCTAATCAGATCAGGCAAATATTCTGTCTTGGCACACTTCATATAACTTTCAAACTTGTGTACTTATTTCATGTGTCCATTAAGTCCATGAGACCGTAGGGTGTCTCATTTTTCATTTTAGGTTTCAGAAGCTTGCTCACGCATACTTTGTGGTTGATATGTGCCCTCAATGCACACTTTTGCAGAGCCCACACTGATGCAAGCTCTACAGCACACATCTTCTCAAAGGTCAAAGCGGGGTTACGTTATTGCCCGTCACGCACAGTAACCCTAAAGGCACCGGGGTGGCGGTGCCACCGGCTTGTTTATATATATATATATATATATATATATATATATATATATATATATATATATAAATATAGCTGCGAGCAGCGATGAAGGGCCAAAGCCGGCGGCACCGCCACTCCGGTGCCTTTAGGTAATTAAAGGCACCGGGGTTGCGGTGCCACCGGCTTGGGCCCGTAATCGCTGCTCGCAGCTATATTTTAGTTTTTAGTTTATACATCTATTGAGAATTTTTTCCTGAACTAGCATGTGGGTTTATGTTAACACTAAGTAAGCAGTGTGTGGTCTACATTTAAGTCACACAAAGCAGTTCACGTACTCTTCCGATGAGTAAATGTTAAGAGAGTGGTTGATCTTCCACGGGGGAAGTCGTGTGTGTACATTGAGGTTTCAGCACGTTCCTGTGGAGAGACCACTTTAAAGCACTATACACTGAATGAATGCTATGAATGAATGAAGGGTTATGAAAAATGTTCACTGCTTTTCACCATTTAGCTGAATCATCCGTATACAGCAATGAAAGGGAAAATGATTCATGGTGTCAGGGAGTGAAATCTTGATTCATGACCTTTCCTTCTCTCTTTTGAAAACCACAAATGATTGGGCAGTTCACCATAGACCTGCAATCTGGTGTATTTTGAGCGCAGACATTTTAGATACTAGAACCAAGCATGTGCTTTTTATGTTAGTTGCTCTCAGCCAATTCCTGTTAGTGTTCACATCAGTGTCAGAAAAATATTTTGGCATCTAATGAAAGTACCTTTTTCCTCACCGTATAAAAACACAGTACGTGACCATTTGTGAAATGCTTCTGAGTCAATCATCTGAAATAATTCTAAATCCAAACAATTAAGACTATCATCACCAAGATGATAGTTTAAAATTTTTGTACATTTTTTTAAAAAATATTACAAGGGGCATTTTAATATCTGCTTGGGTAATTTTTATACATTTCGGCACTTTTGACCTATAGTTAAGTTCTTATCCTGGTCCCTCTGACATCATACTTACTTCCTGAATTTACAGTCCCAATTTCTACATACTGTAAATATTTTGTTTCTTGTGTGAAGGTCAAATAAAATTCATAACATGAAAACACATTTTTTTTATTTAAGTTTTATTTTTATTACCATTCAAATACAGTCATTGTTGTTTATGACCACTTCTCAAAGCATATGAGCATAATTTTCAGCATCATTATGACTCATTTTGGACTGTTCAGTATTACAATGCACTCAGTACACTGATCTGATTGTGCCAAAGGAAATGTTTGTAAAAAATGAAACCAAAAGGCTGCAGGAGATTTCGTATCTAAATATGCTTTATGTGTTTGAGGAATAATTGACTTCCTTTGGGATGATGTCACTGTTCCTTTGTCGTCGTCCCCCCCTCCCCTCCTCCCCTTTTTGAGGTAGCTACGTGTTTCAGATTTCTTCTGGCAAAGTCTGGTTGTATCCAGATTGTTAGTGCCTGTGCCTCATTAGGTGAATTATGACATAATCAGAATGGAATGCTATGACACACCCCTTTTGCAACTCTCCAACATGCCTTGACATGCAGGCAAGGTGCTTCTTGCCCAGTGAGATAGGATGTGCTATTATCCAAGGCTTGGTACTGATGCAAACTATTTACGTATGTTGAAGTTCTGGACACTGAGAAATTAAGGGCACTCCCCAATGCCAGTTATTACATGTATCCAACCAAATATGTTGCTATTCTTTCATTTATCACAAAAATCTTACCAGCATTATACCAAATAATTTACAGTTTACCAGATAAAAAAATAAATAATAATAAATAGCTTATTATTTCTCACACACTTAGGTGTAATTATTGCATATTATGATGTAAATGCTTTTATTTAAATGATTTCCATTCTCTTAGTAATTGACTTTAATTGTGACATTAAAGACATGAATTTAATAAATTATGCATTAATTCAACATGAGAGAAATGCCATAAAAGATTCTAAATCGTTCAATTGTTTGGCCTATTACAACAAATATATTGGGGTGTCTCAACTTCATGACTGCAAAAAAACAGTGAATCATGAAAAAGGACAACTAGGCCTATTTCTTTAAGATAATCTCTCTCTTTATGTCCAAATCATAGGTCCAAATCAGTTAAATATCTATTAAATATAGGCTATATTATTATCATGAGACTTTTAGAGAGTTTTGAGGATCATTTTCCTGCATAAAAGTTTGACACTTTTATTAGAATAATGACAATTAAACGTCACCAATTTAAAAAAAAATGTATCAATGTGGCTCTAATCAAATGACCTATGATTCTTTTTAAGCATCAGAAGCACAAATCACATGTATTTGTTATGAGAACGTTTAGATATGTTTAATAAACTATTTTATCTTTAACTACAGACCAACATTTGGTCCCAGGTTTCTAGCTAACCCCTACTGAGTGAGTTTAATTAGACCTTTATTTTGTTTTATTTTTTTAAATAAATAAATGTTATTTTAATATATTTAAATATGAAATTTAATTAAACGTATAAGATGTAAGAAATAAAAATGGATGAAGCTTAAAATATGCCACTGATTTACTGTGTTAAAATCATAGACTGTAACAAAATGTATTTTCCTCACGGTTGCCTAGAGAGCCTAAGTCCCTCCCCTCCGCTTCCGGCTCATGGTACCTCGTTTCGGAAAAAATATGTATGGTAGTCAATGGCGAGAGACAACTTATCTTTTTATTCCGTCTGAACTGTGCCTTGAATCACACATATGATTTTTGTCAATTTTAAAATATAATTATGAAAGTCAAGAAAGTCGCAGTTTGTCATAAAACAGAATAGTAACATATAGTTTTATGTGAAAATCGCTCAATGAACTACATCTCCCGGGAAGCGAAACAACGAGCAAGCGTATGTGTGCAGTCTGGTACAAAACACTCAGGCATGACGGCGTAACGTTACGATATATTACGTAAGACTATAGAAAAAATGACAGACGTTAGCTTCAGTAAAGTTAGCTTCATTCATTAAGAGAACATGTGCGCCTTTGGGGTTTGTAGTCTTTGTAATTACGTATTTTCACAGTCTTATACCTCAACAGTTTTACATCAAACTGCGACTTTCTTGACTTTAAAATGTATCTCAAATTGACAAACATCATTATGTGTAATATGGTACAATTCAAACGAGAAAATATAAGCTGGTGGTCGACCGGAAGGGGAGGGACTTAGGCCCTCTATTTTATTGTTTTGTTTTACAGCCAATCAAAATATAAGAACTTCAGTTGACGCAACCGTCATTCTAACCAATGAAATTGTGATGTTTTTCATCTCTGCCACGCAGGCACATTTTTCATCAGCCAATGAGAAGCAAAGCGAGGAGGGTGTTAGGGTGAAGGCGTATCTGTGAGTATAAGCTAACATAAGAACTTATTTAGAAAACAATATTTCAAACTTATATTATACGTGACTACCAGTCGTTTGTATCCGCATATATGTATGTGTAATCATTTTGGTATCACATTCAAGATTAATCCGACATGTTTTGTTAGTCATGATCTTTCAGATTAGCAACATAGCAAGCTAGTATATTAGTCTGATGCTGACATCAGATGCAATATTTTAGTGGGGAGACTTTAATCGCTTGGATTGCAGATTTTTTCTGGTGAAGCTGATCAAATTATTTTTGGAATTCAAAGGAGATAAGCAGGAGAGAAGATGGATTTTCAACAGCATGGACACCGGGCAAGTACGTATGAAAGAACGTGGCAAAAGATTGTTGTTCTTTGACATATGTGGACAACTACATACTGTACTTTAAAATCAGCTAAGTCTGAAATGAATACATCACGTGAAGTTTGGCACCACAGTACAATGCAGATTATAGAGTAACGTTAACTGATTAGTTATCTTAAACTAATTAGATCTCTTAGTTTGATGACGTGCTGGATGAACTCTTTGCCACATCACATGTAATTAGTATGGACTGCTTTTATATCACAGGTCATAGAAAAAATTAAATGGAAAGAATGAGCCTATTATTTGAGAAGCATAAACAGCCATACATTTTATGTGAGAGTTCTGCAAATGGGATGTTGCTTTATCAGTCATTTTTCATCTACAAAAAAAAAAAAATGTTTTTCTCCATGCAGCAAAACCCAGAGCCAGAGCATCTCCACCCAGTGGGGGTCCACTTCTTTTTGATGACACCAGTTCTGGGCCTCCAGTCATGAACAACCAGAACTACTACAGTTCAGGTTATAATATGGCTGAGGTGCCAGCGGGTGGTCAAGAGCCTGGAGTGGGCAGCCTCTTTGCAGATCCGATGGCCAATGCTGCCATGATGTATGGCTCGTCACTTGCCAATCAAGGCAAGGATATTGTGAACAAAGAGGTAAGATGCCATGTTTAACTTAGGAGGTACACAGTCACATGTTATGATAATGTGTGAAAACAACTGATCTAACTATAGATATCAATCATGCATTGCATCTGGCTTCTGAAAAATGTTAATTCATTTCAATTGTGTAATTGATTTTTTTTTGTCCACCCTGTAATCTCTTCTGCAGATTAACCGATTCATGCCAGTGAACAAGCTGAAAAATTTATTTGCAGTTGATACCAAATATGTCATGAAGAAACTGATGATTCTCATTTTCCCATACACACATCAGGTAAAATGTTAATTCCTAAATCAAAGAGATAATTAATGTTTATTAACATTATTTTCTTCAGAATTACTACTTTGCTGGACTTTTTGTCTCTAATATTCTTAAAACTAAAAAGGATTAAATGGAGCACAAAGTTTATTTAATCAGTTTTAATATTTTGTCTTTTTATCATAAATTAATTTCAAACTTGTCTTGCATCACCCAAATACATTCAGAAAATCAAACTTATTGTAAAATTATTTAAAAAGGTTGTCTTGCCTTTCTTTGAACAGGTTTAATATAATATTTTGCTTTTTTTATTGTATGTTTACTCTATCATCAGGACTGGGAAGTACGTTACCACAGAGACACTCCTCTCACACCACGCCATGATGTCAATGCTCCAGATCTCTACATACCCAGTAATTGATGTTTATTATTCATTTTGAGCAACCTGAAAAATCACTGATCTATGCTTACAACATAAATTATTAAACATCTTGAAAATAATTTGAGAGGTTCTCTAAGGCCCAAAACAAACATTAAGCAAGTATTTGAATGCAAGCTCAAGCTCAATTTTGTGCATTACTGCACTCTAAAAATGTGTCAGAGCACAATTCATAGTCTGCACTGCATTCTCAGCATTACCACAAGTGCCAATGTGGTGGACATTTCCATAAACTGTCTCCTCCTACAGCTAGTATTCTCTCTCCAGTCAGCCAGGTCACTTTTTTCAGGTAATGACAGAGCAGCAGTTGAAGAGAATCCTGTGACCAAGTTAGATTTTATAAACATGTTTGTAGCTAGCTACCCGAATAATTACACGTCCTGATAGCACAGACATTTGAAGGGAACTCTACTGCTCCCTTGAGTATTAGGCTTTGTTAAAGACATCCCCCCCCCCCCCCCCCCCCCCCCCCTAGTCCCAGACTAAAATTTTAACTGAAAGCAACTTGCACTGATATATCTTTTCAATATTCAATTCAAAAGCTTTATTGTCTATCCCTGCAGAGGGTAGAAAATTGTCTTTAGACAAGGGCTCAAAGATACAATACAAATACAAAAGACAACCACACAATTTAAGATACACCCCCCACCTTCTCCCCTATTTCCTATTTAAAATATCAATGGCAGTTGGAATAAAAGTCTTCTTATACTTGGCCTTTTACACCAAAGGTACTTTATATCGTCTACCAGACGGAAGTACATGTCTGTGCCATTGTTTTAAATGTCAGTGCCATTGTTTTGTCAGACACACACCAGTATTTTTTTTTACTAAGGCACACTTAAAAATGCCATAATTGAACTAATCCTGGCTTAATCTAAGCCCTGTTTGTGAAACCGGGCCTAAGAGTGCGCAACAGAAAAATGCTTGCATTGCATTTGCATCTGTTGTCACATGTTTGCATATAGTAAGATCAGAAACCGTGTATTGGTGAATTTATAGATTTGTAGTGTTATTGCAACTATTAGTTGAGTTATCTGCTTAGTGTAGATTTCCTCATCAATTTTTTTTTTGTTTTCATTTAGCAATGGCTTTTATCACCTACATTTTGCTGGCAGGAATGGCTTTAGGAATCCAGAAACGGTGAGTAATGGTGATTATCATAGGAGAAGCACACTGATGTGTCATTTTATAGACATCCTGTTGGATTTGTATAACAATAATTAGTCAACTAGCCCTGTGACCCTATTAAATGGGATTCATAAATGTTTCAAATGACATGTATATGATTTATAATTTGTTTGTTTTCTCTACATGTTCAGATTCAGTCCAGAGGTTCTGGGTTTGTGTGCAAGCACAGCTCTGGTGTGGATCATTATTGAAGTTCTAGTCATGTTGCTCAGTCTTTACTTGCTCACCGTTCACACAGACCTCTCAACGTTTGACCTTGTTGCCTACAGTGGATACAAATATGTGGGGTATGGTTCTGTTGGATATTTTATTGTATTAGAGCCTAGTTTGTAATTGGGTTATGTGTTTTTTTTATAGAACTAAAAACTATTTTTGTCTTTGTCTTTCAGGATGATTTTAACAGTGTTGTGTGGACTGCTCTTTGGCAGTGATGGCTACTTTGTTGCTCTTGCTTGGTCTTCTTGTGCCCTCATGTTTTTTATTGTGAGTTATGTTCAGGAATTTGTTTAATAATAATAATAATAATTTATTTATGTGATCAGGGACAATGCACATAAACCATTAATCTAAAAAAGATGTCATGTGCCAGGTTATAGCAAAAAATGCTAATTTCCGCTTGCAGTCCCTGGACAGGTTGATGATATACTTACAAAAATTTTAAAATATGTACAGAATTATAATACACAGAAGCATCACTTTACTCATATCATATAACACTCTCCACTACAGGAATCTATAACACGTGCATTCACAGTTTACATCATTCGTATCACAGTCATTCAGTGCGTACAGGTTTGATTTGTTAATAACCAGTTTGGTCAGGCGTGTAAATGTGCTATAGTTAATGCAAGAGATAATTTCATTTGGAAGAGTATTCCAAAGGCTCACTGCTTTATAAGAGAACGATTGTTGACCATATGTGGTTCTGCATCTTGGAACGCTGCACTCTCCTCTCTGTCGACCGTGTGGTTCTAGAATTTCTCTCCGAATTTAGTGTCACAAATTTTCTTAAAGGAGGAGCAGCGATGTTATGAATAATTTTAAATAGAGAAGAAATTTGATTATTTAATAAGGTTTTCAAAATTTAAAATGTTATATTTACTTAGTACTTTACAATGATGGTAGTAGCGAGACTTTTTATCGTGAATTTTTATAGCCCTTTTGTATAATGATTCAAGAAACTTTAGCGATGTTTTACACGCCTGAGACCAACTAGACATGCAATAAAAAAGATGTGAAACAATCATAGTATTAAGGAATGTGTTTGAGGCTTCCGTAGTTAATGAATTTCTAATGTGTTTATAGTTCATCAAATTAAATTTTAATTTATTACTGAGTTTTTTTATGTGACTTTTAAAACCAAGGTTAGAGTCAAGTACTAAACCTAAATATTTTGTTTCATTTACATTTTTAATATTTTGTCCATTTACTTGAATTCCTTGAGTTTGTTGTATTTTACGTTTATTTGAAAAAAAACATTGAGACTGTTTTATCAACGTTTAAGGTCAGGCAGGACGTCTGCAACTTTCTGCATCTCTTTTGATAATTTGTCAGCAACCTCCAGCTCGTTTTCCCCAAAAGTGAAGATCACCGTATCATCAGCGTACATGATTACATCAACGTCAGAACACACTCTGGGGAGGTCATTTATATAGATGCTAAAAACCAAGGGTCCCAAAATAGACCCTTGCGGCACTCCCATCGAAGTAGCTCTAAACGCTGATTGGATATTATTCACTCGTACACACTGATGTCGGTGACTCAAATAAGATTTTATCCACTTTTGGGTGTGCTCAGAAAGATTGTATTGATGCAACTTACTATAAAGTATCTGGTGCTTAAAAAGTGGTGCGAAGTATAAAAGTGGTATAAAGTATAAAAGTGGTGCTTACACATTTAAGTTGTTCATTCTTTCATTTTTTTTTCCAGGTTCGTTCTCTAAAAATGAAGATCCTTTCTTCAATCTCAGCAGACTCCATAGGTGCAGGAGGGAGTGTCAAGCCCCGCTTTCGCTTGTACATAACTGTGGCATCTGCTGCCTTTCAGCCAATCATCATTTACTGGCTCACCGCTCATTTGGTCAGATGACCTACAGTATTTAATTCCATGAAGGAACTTATAAAATGACAATGCTGGACTGGGATGGCTTCAAACTTTGGCATTGTTATAAAAAAAAAGTGACTTACCATGATTGTGTTTTTTCACAGAGGATTTATGTGGTCTGATCTTCAATATTGGCTCCATCTGCAGATCAATTGTTGAAAATATAATTTAAAAGTTTTACAGGATTGTTTTTTTGCCATTTTTACATGGAGAAAATGGGAAAATGGCCATTTGACTGCTCTTGTGACTTTGCCATGCTGCTTAGTGTCACAAAATCCAGACTTCTTTTTAAAGGGATAGTTAGCCAAAAAATTAAGATTTTGTCACCCTCATGTTTTTCCAAGAGAAGAAATACTATGGAAGTCAATGGGTGCCGTCAACTGTCTGGTTACAAACAGTCTTAAGAAGATCTTCTTTTGTGTTCAACAGGAGAGAGAAACTCATACAGGGTTGGAAAAACATTAGGGTGATTAAATAACAATTTCTTTGGGTGAACTATCCCTTTTAAGAGGCATGCTAATCTATCTGCCCTGTGCTGTGATTCTTGTATGATGTGTAATTGGTGAACACATGGTCAACTCAAGTGCCCTTGTTTTCTGGTTATCTGTGCATGAATAGCAGTGTTCCTCTTTATAGCTAAATAAAGTCCATAATTTAGGCCTTGAGGTGTGTAGAACTGTTTTCATCTTAAAAATTAAAATACTTGACTTTTGCTGTGACAGATCATGCACTGTACACTCTGGGGGCAAAATCCTGCAACCATGTTAGAATTACAAAAGATGTTTTTCTATCGCAGTACCAAAGGCAAACATCAAACCAAACGCGTTTTATTTCATCCAGCTGATTGTCTCTTTAAGGAGGGGTCGCGCAGGAGGCGCGCCGGCTGCAAAGCGTCCTTCTGGTTTCCAAGGCAACGTGGGAAAGGACAGCGCAGACAGCACGGGATAGTGCGAGACATAACAGCTTTTTTTGCAGATATTTAAACACTTTGACATAAACTTTCAACTTATAAGAAAAAAGAATATGATATTGAATGCTATAAATTCATACCCAGTTGTTTAGGTAAGTTTTCGCCCTTCTTTCGCTCTTTTGTCTTAACATAAAGCGTTCACGCGAGCATGAATGCTTGGGTAATTATTCTAAATGTAACTTAATATTCTTGCGCCATTTTCTCAGGTGTATAGACCATGTGGCTTTGCTCTCTGTGTTAGTTAGGTGGTAGAATAGTCGAACTATTTTTATTTCTGTTTCATAAAGCCTGTTCATAATTCGCATTAATTAGCTGTGTTTGTTTAGCACCAGTTGAATGGTATGTTATTTCTCGCTTGACTAACTTACATTGCTCAATGATTTACTCGCTTGTGTACTCAGTGCTGTAAAAGAAATGATACTTCTGTGGAAGGGCAATGACTTTTACATTCTCCTTCCTGAGTTTAATATACCTTCAAGTTTGTTTACTTATTTATTAAACAATTTCTAAACCGGTGTGCTTGTTTTGAGAAAGGAAAAAAAATATTAAAGGACATGATTGCACGTGTGTACATAATGCATACAGTGCATTAATATCAAGATGTCTGTGTTTCTACAGTTCAACAGATGAATGTGTGGAGCTGTATCTTGCTGCTGGGACACAGATGGAGAAAGCCACACAAGCACTGCCACCCCATTCTCCTCTACATTCCCCCCAAAATCATTCAGAAGCTCTTTCTCTATCCCCCTCTCTTCCACAGCCTGCCGCTGTTCTGCCTACGTCCCTCCCTTCCTCCCCAACCACCCCAGCCTCCTATCTTCCTATCGTATATGGAGGATCACAATGCCCCAGTCCCTCCACAGTATCTGACCAGGATGACCTAACCTGCCTCAGCTGGTTGCATCAAAGAGGGAACCTGTTGCCCTTGCAGCCCCTGCCCAGAATCACGACACTGCCTCAGACTTTCGATCCCATTCCTGCCCAACAGCTGCCTCCCTCCCCTGCCAAACCCCCGTACTCTTTTAGCAGTCTCATCTTCATGGCAATAGAAGACTCGCCTGAGAAGAGACTCCCTGTGAAAGGTATTTATGAGTGGATTGTCGACAACTTTCCCTACTATAAAGAGGCTCTGGGTGGATGGAGGAACTCTGTCCGACACAACCTGTCCTTGAGCAAGAGCTTCCAACGAATACATCGAGACAAGAGTCAGGTGCGTCAGACCCCTTTACTTCCAAAACACATTAATCAGAATTTTCTGATCTCTTCTCGTATAGATTGCTTTATTTGTTTAATCAAATATTCCTGTATTGTTTTACAGTCTGTTGGAAAGGGCTCATTATGGCGTGTTTGTCCAGAATATCGGCCAGCTCTTCTGGAAGTTCTTAAGAAAACACATTATTGCCATCGTACCAACAGCAACTTGTTGAACAAGCCTGTTTTGTGAGTTTGATTCGTTTTCTTTTAATACACTACCTGTATGATGCATAATATTTAATTATCTGATTTAATATGCGTGATGTCAGATGAACAAATGACTCTTTTATTTTTGATATATGATACTGATACAAACATATCTGACCTCCATTCTAAACAGGTTGGAGGCGACTGATAATGGGCAGAACATTTTGAGTGAGACCATGGAAATTTCAGGTCAGTCACAAGTTCACAACACAACTTTTGAACTTAACTCTAATGAAAATCTAACCACTTATTCTTTTAATCACAATTATTATAGTTTAACTTAGTTTAGTTGAGTGTCTAGCCATGGCTAAAAATTGGTCTTTGGTCTTAGCTTGTCATGCTAACAAACAATCAATTACAACACAACAGACCAAAACACCTAGAGTATCATTCATAGAGGTTAATTAAAAAAATATATTAAATCTAGCCGTATAAAACAGACATGTAAAATAAACATTCTAAAAAGACTGTTTACAAGTATATACACTACTGTTCAAAAGCTGTAGAAATGTTATAAAAAATAAAGTAAAAACAGTTGTATTGTGAAATATTATTAGAATTTTAAATAAGTGTTTTCTATTTGAATAAATTTTAAAATGTAGTTCATTCCTGTGATGGCAAATCTGAATTGTCAGCATCATTACTCCAGTCTTCAGTGTCACATGATCCTTCAGAAATCATTCTAATGTGCTGATTTGCTGCTCAAGAAACATTTCTTATTATTATCAATGTTGAAAACAGCTGTGCTGGCAATATACCTTTTTTCAGGATTCTTTGATGAATAGAAAGTTTAACAGCATTTATTTGAAATGGAAATCTTTTGTTACAATTTAAATGCCTTTACTGTCAATTTTGATCAATTTAAATGGTAGTGTATGATATAGTGTTAGCTTCTCTCGCATGCACTTTTTTTTGCTTGCTAGCCTTTATCCACTTTTCCCAGACACTGTATGTTTGTGAGCTGTTGCCTTGGTAACAGCCAGACATTACCCTAGCAACTTATAGCCACTGACATAATGGCCGTCCTCTCTCTGTCAGGCTGTTTTACTACAGGGTCACTTAAGTAAAGATGTCTCGCATAACGGACAGTTTACTCTTCATTTTTACTCCTACAGTAGTCACTTTCAAATCCAGACTCAAAACACATCTGTTTAGCTATGCATTTACTGAATGAAGACTGTGCCACTGTCCGTCCGACTGTTTTTACTGTACTGGTTTTGTCTTTGTTTGTTTTCTAATTTCGAATTTATTTATTTTTATAATCTCTGGAAGAGATTTTGAAGGAGAGCGGGAGAGTCTTCACTCCGATGAGGCGAGTGAAGGAGTAAGTTATACTGCTGTATAAGAAGTCGCTAAGAGCGTCATTAAGGGTAACGGCAGCAGACAGCGCGCACGAAGCGTGCTCTGTGGGGGCCCAGCTGGGCATTACTGGTGTAGCACCACCCCAGCAGAGTACGTCCCTGGGCTAGAGGTCCAGTGGCACCGTAAACCGGCTCAATCTCTTCCATCTCAGATAGGGGTGGACCAGTACTACTTTATTTGATTTTTTATTCTAAACTGTTTTAATTATTCTTATTTGTTTTGATTATTTTAATGTATTCTATGTAAAGCACTTTGAATTGCCATTGTGTATGAAATGTGCTATATAAATAAACTTGCCTTGCCTTGCCTTGCCTTGCCATTTGCACACATCTTTTACCATATACTACTAATTAAATAATAATGCAACAGTACAGTAATTGGTATTTGTTAGTGTGGTTTTATTTTGTGTGAATGAAAGACATTTATTTAAAGGGATACTCCACTCAAAAACCCTCATGTTGTTCCAAGCCTGTATGAGTTTTTTCTTCTGTTGAACTCAAAAGAAGATATTTTGAAGAATGTTTGTAACCCCATTAACTTCCATCGTATTTTTTTTTATACTATGGCAGTCAATTGCTACCGTCAACTGTCTGGTTACAAACATTCTTCTAAATATCTTCTTTTGAGTTCAACAGAAGAAAGAAACTCATACAGATTTGGAACAACTTTAGGGTGAGTAAGTAATGACAACATTTTCATTTTTGGGTGATCTATCCCTTTAAAAAAATGATGCAACTGAGTTTCATATAGAAGAGTCACATAGAGGGACTGTCACACAAAATTCAGTCCTGTTCTGTATGGTACAATTTTGTTAATTCCATCACTTTCTCACTGTTCCTCAGATCTAGATTCTCTGTCTTCAAACCCGCCGTGGTCTTTGATACCAGATCATGAGGAGCTGGTCCCCATGGAGTCTGTGGAGCTTACAGAGGTTGCTGGCGAGGATTCGGAGAAAGATCCATTGGCAGACAGCGGTTACATTGAGTTACATTATTATCAGTATCAGCAATATCAGTACCTGGTTCTTCCAGGAGACGCAGAGCTGGACCTGGAGACGGTTGAGATACTGCAGCTTGATGCAGAGGCTCAGGAGGCTGCAGGGTCACTGCTTGATCTCGCAGGAGGAAACCACTGAGAGGGTGCCTGTGTGCTATGTACAAGCATGGATGGTTTATCGGGGAGATGGGCCGCTGTGAAAACTCTAGGTTTGATGTACTATTGGCACTTTATAACTGCCTGAACTTTTACTTACTGACATAAAAGGTGCAACATAAGCAATCCCAAATAATGTAGTGATTTGAACAGTCATTTGTAGCGACTGACAACAGCACTGTGAGAGTATCCTTGGTATTAGTATATTGCAGGTAACTTTGGTTGAAAAAAAGCATCTGGAAAATGATGACCTGTCAGTAAGAACAAAATATTTATTGTTTATTGTCATGTTTGACAAGTTATATTTGATGCACTTCCATGCCATTGTTCATTAAGTCCCTCCTATTAAAATTCATCTAAAGATTTGTTGTATTCTAGGTTCAAATAAGAGGGATAACATTCTGATGTACTTTTTTTGTAAAGAAAATTAGGGTTTTACTGTATGAAATTGTTCAAAATTATGAACATATATAAGTATTATTGAGACAAACTGCCAGCTGTTAGTTTGGGTAGATGGAAAGATTAATATCTAACCCTTATTTCTTGTTGATTATTGTTATACTACAGCATTCTATAGTGATTAGTTTTCTGTCTAGTATGATGCATGTCACATGTTTATTTTATTTTTTTAGTTTAGTATGTTAAACAGGTTGACACTAAATGACACTCTGAACCCACCCTCTTCATGTGCAACTCATTTAGCAATAAAGTACTGAAATATTATGATGAAATCTTTGCCTGATTTAACCCATGAAATTATGTTTAGTTTCAATTAGCAAACTCTTAGTACATTACAGATATAACTAGAATACTTTGGGGAGTGAAACATTGAAGTTAACAACTTCTCGCATGGCTTAAGTTATGAAAATTACACATCTTAACCTTTAGATAATGGTTGGTCTGCAGTGGTCTCATCTGTTAATGTGGGTAATTGAGAGAAAAAGATCTGTAAGTCGCCCTACTTAAGATGACCTACAGGTTTAAATGCATAATTTAAGCTACAGCTTGAACAGCGTGAGCCAGTAAAAACTGTCCGGATGTGCTGCTAAAGGGGGTAGCATTTTTCATATGTACAGTATGCATTCTGGGTAGTCATCCTGAGAGGGTGGGTTGGATTTTCAATACACCTTGTATGTGTTCTTTTTAAATGTAATAGTAATGTAATCCTAATGGATTGATGCACTGCCTGCCAAATGTACATATAAAAAGCAGCAAAGTAAATAAATATAAATGTATAAATAGTTTTGCGATATAGAATCAGTTTGAAAGTGCAGGTATGTTCTATGTAAGTTCTATGTCCCTTTAGAAATGTTTAATCATGAACGTGATATACAGATTTAGGTTAAGCTCTGCATACCAGCTGTTGTGTAATGTAGTGAAGATGTGTTCATGGGTGGTTCTTGGTCCTGGCTACACTATGAAGGCTGCCATACTAGTATGACTCATTATGAAAAAAAACTAGAAGACACTCCCTAGATGTCTGGCAAAACTTTTTGGAAAGAAAAAAAATTAAGGATTGTTTCCATGTTGGCATGAGCCAACGATTTTAAATGCATACCAGTAAAACAGGTCTGAATGTGCGTACAATGATGTAATCATAAAGGTAATATTCAATACATTTTTTTTTATAAAACGGAGTTTTAAATATTGGTTAAGGCTCAATAATATTGATGTCCTCTGATTGGACCATAAAAACAAACCCCGCTTGTCAAGCGAGTTTTACTCTGGGTCCTCTTGGATGTTGTAGTTCTTGTGTGGGCTGTTACAGTTAGAGTGCATGCAAATGTATTACCGTAAAAACTACCTTTCCTGGCAACACACGCGGTGGGATGTTCTTTGACGGACAAAGTTGTGTTTATTAAAACTGGACGTTCATATTCTGGAACAGAACCCGCGGAAGGTCTGCAGTGAAAAGCGAAGGACAAGGTACCGGAATTATTTGGTTGTTTTTAAAGTTGGTAATATGTAAGCTAGATCAAGACACTTTTAAGATGGCTGTTTCGTCCGTTTCTCAAATACGTTGTCGGTTTGATTGAAAAACTCCTCAATGTTGGGGCGAGGCGACAGTAACTAGCTAGTTTAATATCAGCTAGTTTGATTTTATATTCCAATAATATTCATGTATCCTTTAAGATCTTACCACGTAAACAACTTCTGGTTCATATATGGAACATGTTATATAAAGGATCTGGAATTCAGCCAGTCTGAACAAGAAGAGGAGGAGGTGTCTGCACTGTTTCAGTTTAACGTAACTCATAAATATTTACGTTACTATTGTTTGATAGGACCCCGAACACATTTTGAAGCAACACTGGTTGTTTTTATCATATTTGACAGAAGTTGTTTAGTTTCTAATTACTACATGCAAATTAAGCAGTACTGTAATTGTCTGTACTTATAACATATTCTTTTAATAGACAGTCAGGAATTTCTGACATTTTTCAGCAGGTTTTTCTGTTCAACACCTCTTTTGAGCGGTTCCAGTTGTGCATTTTATTCCTCAGGCGGTGTTGTTTCGCTTGTACACATATTTGTGCACAAACTCTGAATTCCACCATATGCAAATCTCATTGGCTTTATGAAAATGTGTGTATATCTTAAGATGTTTCCACAGCAGTGTTGATTGTATTTATTTGCCCACTAGTAAAAGCAGTCAGAATGATTGAAACAATAAGTCACATTCAAGCTGAGGAATCTGTCAGTGGAGAAGAGAGCATGCTTGAACCTTTTAACTGGCTTGCCACATCGCAATTTCCCAACAAACCCTGCCTTGCTGGCCAACAGGGCCTGTACTGTCTCAATAATGCCTTCCAGAAATGGATTTAATACACTCTCTTTGATATGTCCAAGTAGATATTAACAGCTAGCTTTAAAGGTCAAAACTAATAGTCATGCACTCAAAAATGTACATGTGCCCTTATTTTATTGCTGGTATTAAGCTAAAACATATTTATCGTCGTTTACAGAAAGCCTATGATATAGGACAGAGGATGCGGGGTGAACCGAGGCCAGTTCAAATTGTGACAGTCAACAAGGAGGATCACTCCTTTGACCTGGATACAGACGCTCTCGGTCGAATTCTGTTGGCGCCTGAGGTTCGAGATAAGGATGTTGTGGTGGTGTCTGTCGCTGGAGCCTTCCGAAAAGGGAAAAGTTTCATTTTGGATTTCATGCTCCGATACATGTATAGGAAGGTCAGAATGAAATACAATGCATTCAATATTCAGATCATGTAATGCTGCACATAGTTTAATATTAAAGGGATACTTCAGGATTTATCATTAAGCTTTGTGTTAGTAGAAAACCTGTAGTATTTTCGAATTACCATGCTTTCCACCCTCATATCCCCCTGAGACGAGAGATTTATGTATTTTTTGTCTGGAAAAAATCCTCCGATGACGCAAAAATCGTCATTTTGCGTCATCGGAGGATTTTTTGGCCAGAGGCTAAAGACTACAGCCAGTAGTAGGGGCTGTCCCGCATGTTCTCAACCCGCCCATAGAGGGTGGGATCTCACTCACAGAATGTACACATAAGGCTTGTTCGACTTCATGCAGCTCTGCGCAGACAGATCGGTGGCTGACTTGAAGCAGTGCACGCCGGTTAGAAATGTTGTCCGACTTGATGCAGCGCTGACTCCACGTGACTGTGACGTATGCCATCAAAGTACCGCGAGAAGTAGGGCTGTGCTCAGAATATCGATACAACGATATATCGTCATGAACTCCTGGCGATACGCGTATCGATACAGCAGCTGCCGTATCGATACTTTTGTGCTTTTGAATGTAGCCAATTCAGGGCTCCAATTTCGGCGCGGGACTGCGCATAATTTGAATAATTCCCGCAGTTTATAATGCGGGAAATTCCCGGAAACATTGATTCACTTTAGCATGTAGGTTGTAGTATTAGTAAATGAATCCACACAGATGATAAAATCAAATCAGTCATTTTAAAACTTTCTGTGAGACGCAATTTCACAAACAGCGTGAGTTCAATGCAGTGCTGCGTCTCTCTCTCTCTCGTCTCGGGCAAGCGTCCAGCGCTGCAGCCGGTGAAACTACACGCTCACGATTAGGAGTCGGGACATGACGGAATATTCACTTGCATAATCGGGCCATCGTGACTAAAGTTGACCATTTGCATGTCTTTAAGTCTTACCAGTTTAAACATTCAAACGATTTTAAACTATTCAGTAGGCCTACTTGCGCGCTCTCTGAGAGTTGGTTTTCTCTGCGTGCATACATAGACTAGAGTAAAGCCGCCTCACATACAGCTCGCGAGATTATATCGCTTTAACAGACTAAAACACGCAAAATGATGGAAAAAATTTCGTTCTTGGTAAGTATCCTCTAAACACAGTTGGTTATGTCTTAAATAAGCATAAAGATTTTTAACAGAAACGGCAATTCCCCGGTTGTATGATGAAGTTAAGCGAGATATTCTGCTGTCACTCTCTTAACTCTGAGCATGTCAATCAATTGTTGTTTCTGCATAAAAATTTGAAAATATAATCATTTAAAATTATTTCAACGTAGAAGAAATGACTTTGTTTGGTGCACATTCCAACACTTAAGACCTGTTAAATACTAGGTGTTTAAAAGAGTTTGAGAAAACTAAGTTAAATTTAAGTTGTTACCGTTTTTGCTTTTATTAATGTTTTAAGTTTTGTTTAGTCATTGAGCAGTGTAGACATGCTTCAGTGTCACTATAATTGTCATTTCAGTTATTGAGGCAGACTTTAAAAGCATTTAAAAGGAAGAGCCATTCTAAGCTTTTTTATTCATTTAACTCATTGTTTTTCAGTTATCACAACTATTATAACACTGGTTATTCAATAAGCAGATATTACTGTTACTAAACTCAGCTCAAAAGAAATTTAAATTCCAAATTGATCCATATCGTGATACATATCGTATCGTGGCTTTAGTATCGTGATACGTATCGTATCGTGACATTGTTGGTGATACACAGCCCTACGCGAGAGCGATTCGAGAGTAGCCGGAGGATTCAGCCAGCGCAGTTTCTCAAGAGCGGCTGCACAAGCTCTGATGACGACACAGCTGTTCCACGATTCGCCGGATTCACCGCATGACAACGATCACGTGCGTGTCGTGTTTATTCTCACACCTTTAGTTCCACTAAAGTGCACAAATCAGTTTTTATAACAGTAAACAGTCTTTTCATGTAGTCGCGATGTTATATTGAGTCATGTTTATCAAAATAAAACTGATTACAAAACGTTGACTCCACTTCATTGATATGCTTACTTTGAACTTTATTTTAGTTCAAACAGATGCTGTATGAAGCAGTAAAGTGTTGAATGAAAATGTGTCTGAAATGTCTGTGTATTTGGCAAATATTGCATTTATTTCATTTCAGCTGTGGTAAAGTATGCAAACACCACGTGAGAGGTCACTACGGGAACCAGAAAGTGTCCGACTTCACGTCTCCGTTTGCAGCTCCTCCCCGCCTGCACGCGGCTACTCTCGCCGATCGCTTACATCCAGCCGCAGCCGATGTCGAACACACCTATAGTGTCAGACATCTTTTTTTGGAAGCTAAGCTAGCAGGCTCTTGATCTGTGGAGAAAGCTGAGTAGCAGGGGTTACCATCCTCTTTTTCCCGGACATGTCCGGCCGTCGATGTCCGGGATTCAGCTTTTGCTTTCTGCAGTCGCCATTCATTGTTTACATGCACACCTTTTGTTTCAGTCTAACTGAATTCATTCCGATTGGTGAATCTGAATGTAGTGTTTACATGAACGCTAAACAAGTGATCGGTTGATGTGCGTTTTAACATTGCTAAGAAAATTCCCGCTCCTCCGTGAGAGATACGAGACCAGTGCGTCTCACAGGTGTTGCTCATCGGTAATCACGCCACCGGCCTCGCGCCGTTCTCCCGCGGCCCTAGCCTCGTCCTGCTCGATGCTCGCCACAGTAAACAATGGCGACTGTAGAACGCAAAAGTCAATCCTGGACATTTTGGGCGATCTCGAAACACATTTTCGGGCAGACTCATCACGGAGACTCACTAGTAGCCTAGACTTGTTGTTTAACTACTGCGCTCTGTTACCAGTAGGCGTGGCCTCCTAGGGCAGCGAAGCAAGTGCATTCTGGGAGTTGTTGTCTTTCATCCACATAAGCCAAAAATACATTTTCTGGCTTTTCTCAGTCTAGAAAGCTCCAAATTCAAAAATAATTTCACATTTCTTCTACATAAATGACCCACTTTAAATACACATTCATCTTTCCAGAGGTGAAGTATCCCTTTAAGCCAAAAATCTGCCCAGATAGGATGTTTTAGAATATTAGATTCCAAACACTTTGAAAGATCGTTGGCTCCCTCCTGCTCTTGAGCAGGTTCCTACAATATATTCACCTCTCCTTATTTTGTCCCCTGTAGCCTGATCAGGACTGGCTTGGGGAGGAAAATGAGCCCCTGACAGGTTTCGCATGGAGAGGAGGCTCCGAGCCAGAGACCATCGGCATCCATCTGTGGAGTGAAGTTTTCATTGTGCGGAAGATGGATGGAAGTGAGGTAACAAGCACCCAACAGCAGCCACCGCACTGTGGTCATGTGGTCTTATTAAGAACTAAATACCAATAACTATTTATTCACTAATAATTGCAAACACTATTCGTATTTATACACGCATTTGAACTTCTCACAAAAAAAGTTCTGCCTAATTCATGACACATGCATACGCACATGAATTTGTTCGCAACCTCATTCTAATCTTGATGAATTCAAAATATTTGAAATGAGCGACCGCGTGCCTGAGGTAAGTAATATATATAATGTATATAAGACCTATATCTGTTTAGAATTTTGTCTTGACGTGTTTATAAGGCCACCAACTGTTTCCACCGATTTTTTCATAGACTTGGAATACATTTTAGAATGAAAGTTATTGATGAATCATGATGTGTTTGTTAAAAAAAAACGTCTGTACGCAGATTTCATGCACGGATTTGTGCGTACGCATGCCCTACAATTCCTGTCATTAGTGGTCTTGCATGTTTGAGATATATGGGGTGAATAAAGATCTGAGATTGAATGAAGAACTAAATGACTAGCATTAGTCAGTTTCTAGTCAGTTTTTATCTATTGGTTTTTGTTCAGCAATCTGAACTTGCACAAGCCCTGAAATCAGATTCATAGTACGTTTGTGTTCATATCCTGTCAAGATTTTATCGTCAGCGATTCTGGCTTAACGTCAAAACAGTTTGATCACTTCCGGTCACTTGCTTTTTTTGAGTTTGGAGAACCTTAGTACTAAAATGGAGCATTTTGTTCTTCTCTGTAGGTTGCAGTGCTTTTAATGGACACACAAGGAGCGTTTGATTCTCAGTCCACAGTGAAAGATTGTGCCACTATCTTTGCCCTCAGCACCATGACTAGTTCTATCCAGGTATCCACAATGCATCTTACCAATTTTGCCACAAATGACTTGAAAGAAGAAGACTGGAAATGTGTCATAATTATAATTACTTATTTTCTTCTTCTAGATTTATAACCTGTCACAAAATGTCCAGGAAGATGATCTACAGCAACTTCAGGTTAGTCAAGTCACAACTAGCCAACTGATTTGTCTTGAGACTGTCTTGCATTTTCGATTTGGAAAACGTTGTCTTTATTACACCACAGAGCAATTATTGGGTTAAAAGCAGGGTTTCTGAGAGTCGTGAAAAGTCTTAAGTCATCCATACACAAATTAAGGCCTTAACCCTCTGGGGACCAGAAACGCGCCGGCGCGTTTTGCTCGTTTTTTTCACATAGCAGAAAAATAGACTTAAAGTACTACCATCATTTCTGTTCATATAGAGTTAAGAAATATGAGAAAATAATCTGTTAAATGTCTACTTTTTTATGTGCCCACATACAATCGAAATAAAATATTGTGCTTTTGTAAAATAAAGAATATAAACAGGGTGTGCGTTCTGCCTCTCAGTCACCGTGAACTTTTTTCCTGGAGCACGTCTCTAATCTTCAACAAAACTCAGCAAATACTATTCACCCAGACATGAGCAATATATCTTTTAAATCATTTGAGTTTGTACTTTTAAATGATCCGATTCAAAACTAAAATAAATATTCTCCGTTTATGTAATCTATATTAAAAGAGAGATGTGTCAGCCATTCTAATTATCTTTCTCTCAGCTCATTATCTCCGGTAATGTGACACGCCCACGGAGAGCACGCGCTTTTCAAACGCAAATACGTGAAGCACCACATTGAGACGCGTTAATGCCCATAAACTCTGAAAACACACTATATTTTTTAGTCAGATTAATCTACTGTCATCTTGAGCGGCTATGAGGAACAATCCTGGGACATTTACCTACCTCAGAACATGTGCTGGTTTATTTTCACCACGAGGAGGAGCAACAGATTCAGCTGAGAAGTGTGTAAGTGTTTTATGCTTGTGCTTTGTTCTAATCGCGATATAGAATAACGTTAGTGTCTGTAAACGGAAAAATAGCATACTGTTTAAATGTGAATCGTGTTTCTGTGTGTGTGTGTGTGTGTGTGAATGAATGAATGAATGAATGAATGAACGCACATATACGCACTGTTATAGACGAAATAAAAGACATTTTGTTGACTAGTTTTGGATAGAGTATAAAGTTTTTACTCTAAAATAGACATCAAATAAGCTTTGTTAGGAGTTTCTGCTCATATGTTAAATATATAGTATGTTTTGTCAATAAACTAATCAACTAAGATGTTATAGTCTAGTGTTTGTTCCAATCCAAGCTAAATCAAAATAATGAATCCTCAACTTTGAAATATGTATGATCAAACTAAGACATTTATGGAAAAGACAATTTTCTTTTCAAGATTTTTCCTACTCTAACTTTGAACTGAAATAAAACCTTGTCTATATGGTGAAGGGTGTGTGATAGATGTGTCCAGACGTATGCACCCTGTATTTTAAAGAAGAACATTTAATTATTTGTGATACATTTTTCATTCACAAAGAATTCAAGGACATTATTCATGTCCCTAAAGGTTGGAGTTTTCCTCATTTTTTTAATTAAGGCATTACGATTTTTTATTCCTCTTTTTAGTCAACTTTAGCATGGGTGTGTTCACTTATTCTAAGCAGTGTGTGTGTGTGTGTGTGTGTGTTGTAAATAAATCCAAACAATCTAAAAGCCATTCTTTTTTAAATCTCCTCATTCTTTCTGCAAGGCTCTTCATAATGATATGGCCTGATAGCACCTAATAGGGCCATTATGGGAGGGTCTTTGTCTTTCTCAGGTGTGAAATGGATACATACTAATGAGAGATCAAGCCTCCTCGCATAAAGCTTTCTCAAACAAAACACGTAATACACATTCTAAAAGACTTTACTGACTTATCTGAATGAGTAGTCAGGATGTTTCTCACATAGTTTTGGAGCAAATATTCTAGACTATGTGATACAATTTTCAAAAGTCTTGTGAAGAAATAATCAATATGTGTTTTGTGCCCTTATTTCAGAAACTTTTATTTTTAGTTTTTTCAATAACCACGCATAAATAATATTCTCTCAAAAATACAAACATGTACATGCATGTTGCTAACATATTATGGTAGCCCCGTGTGTGCTATATAGAGTGAATTTACACCTTTGCCATTAACATGTTTATAAATAACTGAAAAAAGCACAAATGTCAGAGCATGTCAAAACATCCCAAGGGCCCCAAAAAACCTTTGGTCCCCAGAGGGTTAAATTCATAAAGTCATGGCATTAAATATTGCATGCACTGCAAAAAATGTATATCTTCCAAAGTATTTTACCAATACAAATATCTAAAAACATCTCTAAATCAAGATACATTTACTAAATTGAGATGTAAATGTAAAAACTCTTGAAATCTTTTGTAGCTAGTGCTGTCAATCGATTTAAAAAAATACCTAATTAATCGCACATTTTTCTGTAATTAATCACGATTAATTGCACCTAACATAAACGTTTGTAATATACAGTATATTTATATTGTAAGTAACAGCTTCACATTTTTAATCTCGGCATTAATGTAGAAACAACATAAAGACAGTAGCCTATATTTTAAATATTTGTACAAATACTTTTTATGAAAAAAAAGGATACCAATACTGCTACTGATGGTTTTTTTTGCCATTAATTATTGCCATTCAGCATCACAGTATAATTAAAAGGTATATATTTTAACATTTATTAGGCTTACAACAATCTTCACATACACCCATTGTAATAAACGTCACATTTACCTGTGCTCTTCAATATATCAGGGATCATTTTTGTCTATTGGCCCAGTCAGACCAGTTCAGATTTTTACTTGCCCTGTCAAAATGCAAATTATGCGTTGAAATGAAACGTTATTGTTTTCATTGTTTTTTAACCCATGTAACCTTGTAAACAGTGCTTTAAGATTTTTAGGTCGGTCTAACAGGTAGGATATATACAGAAATTGAATAAAGTTATCAAACACTTCACAGTCTTCACTGCATAAATTATAAATTAAATATAGATTAATACTTATTAAAGCTACAAAAGCTATTTAGTCAAGAATAGTGAGTGCTTTTTTTTCTTTCTTTTTTTGTTCTTTGATTATCCTTAATGACAGACATCAGCAGGTTTATTAGGCTGCTGTCACTTAAAGACATCACATGGATCTGACACGCATCCCATTTTCTCACAGCTCTTTACGTTCATTTAAGACTTCATTAAACTCATTTAACACTAACACTTTTTGAGGATACCCAACAAAAAAGCCGTTTTGGTATAATTTTGTGTGTTGTCCGTTCAAGCGTTGTCTGAAGCGGCTTTCTGTGCGCACGACTGTGTGTGTGTCACACAGACAGGAGATTCACAGAAGCGTGCCAGTTCTGCACTGCGTTCTCTTTTGTGTCTTATCGCGCTTGAATGGATTAAAAGCATTCGCATAAATAACAGCGTGATCCTATGTAATGCTAGCCAAAGGATGATGGGAAAAAACATGCTGTGTTAAATATTTGTAATGCTTTAAACTGAAAGGCCCATCTGTTCTGATGCATCTCTGTTCTTAACCTCACATACCATACAGTATATCACAGTCATTAGTTGTTGTTATTTTTTATGGTTTTTCTAACTTTTTTTATTACACCTTTCATTTTTTTGTGTTTATGTAGCTGTTTACAGAGTACGGCCGACTTGCAATGAACGAAATCTTTCTGAAGCCTTTTCAGGTATGAACACACCTTGCTGATACTGACATTGTAGTAATCTCTATTAGTTTAAATGTGTTTGTGTCTGTGTGTACCTGTAGTGATGCAAGCCTTCTGTGCTCACATTTGTTATTTCAAATTTGTGTTTTTTTTGCTTGACACTCATTTAACTTTGTGAGCAGAATAACCTCAGGACCTTAAAAGACCTCTGGTGACACCGTGTTAAAATGATGGTATCAGATGGCAATATCATGGTATTCGAAATATTATATTGAATGATTATCATAATTATATCCCATTGTATTTATATCCGTAACAAGATTCTTCAACGAATACAGTGGTAGTACCGTGGTACCTATCCACAATTACTGCCTTAATATGAAACCATGGACAACAATGTCTTGAGAGCTCAGGGCCGTTGAATAACTTGAAACTTGAAACTGCTTATCAGAGTGCATCTAGACAGACATGTCTGTGCTTGTGTGTATTAAAGAACTTTAATGCTTTCGTTTTATTGTGTGTTTCCTTTATTTCGGCACAACTCTTTCTTGCCCACAGTCGCTTATGTTCCTGGTCAGAGACTGGAGTTTCCCATATGAGTATAAATTTGGGTTTGAGGGAGGAAGCAATTTCTTGGACAAACGTCTTCAAGTATGTGACTAAGAATGACTTAAGGTACACTATTTGTTCAGTTGTGTGTTTGTCTTCAGTGATCTCTCTTGTGTGTTTGTGTGGTGATGTTCAGGTGAAGCAGACTCAGCATGAGGAGCTTCAGACAGTGAGAGAGCACATTCACTCCTGTTTCACCTCCATTTCCTGTTTTCTCTTACCACACCCTGGCCTGAAGGTGGCAACAAGCCCTGCATTCAGGGGACAGCTGTGTGGTATTAGACTTCATTCATGTTTTACTACTCACACTAAACACTCTACCTAGAGATGGGCACAAGTACTGGAGCATTTGATACTGCCAGCAAAGATTCAATTTGGAAGCACAATAATTAATTTTTGTTTTTCAACTTTGAACAATTTTGTAAAAAAAAAAAAAAAAATACAGTGTGGTGGGATGCAACATCGACCCACAATTTAAAAGTTGGATGACAGACCCCCAAATTGATTCATTTATCTGTTTGGGCAAAATGACCAAAGTACCCATTCCTAATTCTGCTGTTACATATCCACACAAAAATGACATGCACAACCATTCAAAAGTGTGGGGTCGATAAGATATTTTGTAATGCTTCAACATTTTATGCCAACCAAGGCTGCTTTTATTTGATCAAAATACAGTAAAAACATAATATTGTGAAGTATTATTAACCTTTAAAATAACTTTTAAAATAAAAAATAATTTTAAAATGTAATTTATTCTTGTGATGTCAAAGCTAAATTACTCCAGTCTTCAGGGTCACATGATCCTTCAGAAATCATTCTAATATGCTGAACTTTTGATTCACTTTTGATCAGTTTAATCCATTCTTGCCAAATTAAAATATCAGGCAGAAAAAAATCTTACTGACCCCAAACCATAGTAAAGTAGTGTATATTTGTCAACACTCCATTTACTGATATTTGTGTATCTCATTGTGTGTGTTACTGTTTCATTTGCATTTTCAGAGCCTCATTTTATACTGGCATGTTTATGTTATTTGTTGTGTTTACATGTACTAACTCTCTTTAACAATCACTCCATCTTTGATTCTTAGATGTGGCTCCAGATTTTAAGGAACAGTTGCGTCAACTCATTCCCAACCTGCTCAAGACTGACGAGCTGGCTGTGAAAGAGATCAACGGGAATAAGGTGACCTGCAGAGGCCTGCTGGAGTACTTCAAAGTGAGCACACAACTGGCTTATGAACATCTTGGTCTATATTTGGTTGAACAGCATTTTTCATGAGTTTTGTTTGTAATTTGTCAGGCATATATTAAGATATATCAGGGAGAAGACCTTCCACACCCTAAATCCATGCTAGAGGTAACATCATATAGTTTTACTAATGTTTGGTATTTATTTGGTATTGCTTTATCACAAGATTTCATGGTTTTGATGTAATGCTTTGACTCATTCAGGCTACAGCAGAGGCCAATAACCTTGCGGCGGTGGCGTCAGCCAGAGACCAGTACTACAAGAATATGGAGAAGGTATGTTACCTGGAATGTGTTAAACTCTTATGTGTACAATAATTACAGTCCCTCCCAAAAGGTTAATGCATAATACAACTGCTGAATATTTTTTTTATCCCGTGAAAATCACGAATCATTCATGTTCATTAACTTTTACCTTAGTATAAGGTCTGTGTTTTGGATTCAAGAAGATTTCCTACAAATTCTGAGAAATAATCAAATGTCTTTAATAGGGATGTCCCGATCCGATCACGCGATCGGAAATCGGGCCCGATCACGTGGTTTCAGACTCGATCGGAATCGGACGTTACCTCCCGATCAGGACTCGGATATATGTAAATTAGGGGTGTAACGGTACACGTAATTATTGAATCGTTTCGGTACGAGGCTTCCGGTTCGGTACGCATACAAACCGAACGATTCCTAGGACCATTTTTCCTGCAGACAAAATCCGCGCTGGCGCGGTCACCACAACGTTGCGCAACATCAAATGGCAAACGTAATGAAAGCGGAACGAAACTGCGCTACTCATTATATTGTGCTTCACGGACCGTTTACCAGTTCGGACCAGCAACATCTGTGCAGCGCGAGATCAAGCGACACTGTGGTAAGAGATCCAGTGAAGAAAACATTTGAATTCGCCACTGAAGTAATAACATTGCTGCGAGATCTAGTGAGAAGCATTCAAATTTCTCCGTTATTAACCGTAGATCCCTATTAGATCAAACAGCGCTGACGTGGGAACCAGGAGAAACATTGTGCCGTGATTGAACATGGATTTAATGTTGCACTTCAAAACTAAAATATTATATAAATATATATATTTAAATGTTATTTTTAAAGTGATTACCAAAACATTATTTGTTCATGCTTCAAAGATTACCCCCATTTATAAACCGGAAAGTTTCAAGATGTAGAAAAACTCAAACTTATTTAAAAATAGTTTTTCTTTTAATAAATAGGAAATTTCTCTGGCATTTCTTTCTTTTTGCTGTATCGTATCGAACGGAACCGCAAATTTTGTGAACTGTTACACCCCTAATGTATATATATATATTATCATTATTTTTTTTATACACTTTTTAGGTATGTGACAAAAAAAATCAATACTAGAAAATTCATATATAATCATAACCATATGATAGATAATAAAAATACCTTTAAAAATGGTTTTTAAATTATTAAAATCGGATAATATTTAAGGAAGTTATGGTATTTTTAAATTCGGAAATTAGGGGTCTTTTTGTACCTAATTAAAATAATAAAACAATGAAAAACTGTGACCTCTTCCGCTTGACCAAACACTTCAAAATATCATAACTTCCTCATTTCTTGGTCTATTTGCATAATTCAAACACCACAATGTAGGTAATTAAAAGCCTAAACAAGATTAAGATGACATCTTTTTAAAAGGTATATATAACATTTTTATTATTTCTAATAAACCACTAATGAAACCGAGAGCATCAATCCACAGATATCTTTCCATATGAAATCAAAATCCTCTCAAATAAAAGCATTATATTCACATATTTATTGTATTAAACAGACAATTGGCATTGCCACATGAATTTAATTGTTTCTTTAGTATTTCTTAATTGACTAAATGCTGGCGAGCAATTTAAATTGTCAAATATTATTAATACATCTTAATCTACAACTACAAAGCAATTTTACTTCTGCTTACATATGTTAGATAGAGATTAGTTTACATGACAAGATCTAAAGAGACAGGGTTTTTGTCAAAAAATACAAACTTTTATTTTAATTCTGGCTCAAAATCAGACACAACACACAGCAATGAGGCCTACAAGTACTAGACATTTGGTTGTTTTTGCTGCTTTAATTTACTTTTGAAAAAAAAAAGAAGACATTTTAGTAATTGTGAAAATAATTCAATTTTACCAACTCTGTGCAGAATAAATACAGCATACATGGGCTGAAATGTTTGTAAGATTCGGCCAATCAACTTGCTAGATACGGGTCACATGACCTAGCAGGCAGCCAGAAGCACAGTTGTTCCTAAACAAATTCATAACCATCCATGGTATTTATTTATATGTTTGACAAAATCATACCAATAATTTAATCTAGAGATTATAAACCTTCGTTCTGTATGATTACTTTGAAAAATACTATACGGATTGATGAAAACTGGGAGAAGTTTTGGAAGCCAATATGATTGAATGGCCGATTCTGATTTTGACAACAACGTCACTTGCGGATCGTAAAAAAAACACATGCGAATGTTACAATCAATCTCAAACTTTAACTAATTCAAGTTAAATGTATATTCTATCAAAAGTATTGGGTTTGAAACAAAAAAAATACTCCCCTTCATAGCGGATTTTGATGCCAAACACGAGAGAAATTTTGCTTCGGTTATAACTTTCTTCTTACTGCAGCCATCTTGGAAATTCGAACGTGAGAATCAACGTGACGACGTAATTTACGTCACTAGTATGTGGGCTTTAGAGTTATTCACAAAGTAAAGATACGACAGATTTCCTAAGTCACCAACGCGTCTGGCGCTGATTACCTTCTGGGAACACAGCCGCGGGAACAAAGCGCTCGTGCTTATATAGGTCAGTTTGTCACATACCTACACTTTTAAAACATTTTTATTTTTTGCCTGCCCTGCCGGGTATTTTAAGTTGAGGTGCTATTTGTTTTTATATTAGACTTTTTCTATATTTACTGTTGCACTAAAGTCCAAAAGTGAAGATTTTATGTTATTTACATTTACATTTACATTTACATTTATTCATTTAGCAGACGCTTTTATCCAAAGCGACTTACAAATGAGAACAATAGAAGCAGTTAAACTAACAGTAGGACAACAATACGTAAGTGCTATAACCCCTCTCAGTTTAATTTTAGTGCAGTTTTTTTTTTATTTTTTTTTTATTTTTTATTACTTGATTGTACAAGCTACCTCACAGAAGTGCTCTGTTTGTTAACCGAGTTGTTGATCGTTAAAATAAGGTGAATTAAATAAAAAATAAGGAACATCCTGGATCAGTTTTTTTCTCTCTTCTTTATTCTTTTTTTATGTATTATATAAGTATCGGATCGAGACTCGGTATCGGTAGATACTCAAAATCAAATGACTCGGACTCGAGGGCAAAAAAACCTGATCGGGACATCCCTAGTCTTAAATAATAAGCCAGAGACAGATAAATTGTGTCACTGCTTGCTTGTCACTTTTATTGTGTTTTACTTGGTTAAGGCTCGGTGTCATTCTCACAAATAGGATAACATGGGGGAAGAAGCCCCCCTTAAGAACAATGTAGATTTACTTTTAAACTGTAACATTTTGGTATAAGTTTAGCATGTTCAGGATGATGATGCATCGGTCAGTGTTATTGTTGGACAGAAATAGAAACATTTGCTAATTTAGTTGTTATAGCACAAAATGTCAAATATTAAATACCCCTTCCTGGGGTAAGAAGCCAGATAAACCTTTACAGAATGTATAAATGACTTTTGATATAATAATTATTAATTATATTTATATATGTTTTAAATTGTCGTTAATGTAAAATACTAAATCAACTATTCTTTTTGCCTACCCCAAGGGTCTCTTTTACTCCACAAATCTAAAAACATGAATGTGTCCACAAATCCCTGGTTAACAAATAGACACAAAAAACTTTGATATTCAACATAATATAATGATCAGTATTTTCCAGAGACACAAAATTAGATCAATTAACCTCAAAACTGTTTTCGGCTTACTAAATCTCACAAATGTTGATATTCAGATGAAATGACATATTAAAAAATTGCACAGCCATTCATCAAAAGGCATCTTACCCCATGTTATCCTACACATTCTGTGCTGCAAACTATTGACATTTGCATTGGCATGTGGTGTTCGAACATAATATCCATTTAAACTTTTAATGTAATGTCCTTTTTATTAAATTTTTTTTTTATAAATACCCTCTCACTGTTAGGTATGTGGTGGTGATCTGCCTTATGTGGCCCCTAAATCACTGGAGGAAAAGCACTGCTTCTTCCTGCAGGCGGCCCTTCAGCTCTTCACCAGCACTAAAAAGATGGGTGGGCGGGAATTCTGTCACCGATACAAGGAACAGTTGGAAACAGAGCTGATGGAGCAGTGGGAGTCCTTAAGAAAGCACAATGAGGTAACATCATTGTGAAAAAGAATCAAAAGAATTAATGTGAGAAAGATATTTAGAGGATTTTATTAATTTCTTTTTGTACTCTTGTTCCTTTCAGTCCAAGAATGTTTTCAGTGCTTTCCAGACACCTGCAGTGCTGTTTGTCCTGATCTGCCTCCTGTATGTGCTGTCAGGAATTTTGCACTTCATTGGCCTGGAAACTATTTCCTTTGCATGTGACTGTGTAGTTGGTCTAGCCATGATTGCTATGCTGACCTGGGCCTGTATCCGGTACTCTGGCCAGTACAGAGGAGTAGGCACAGCCATAGACCAAGCTGCTGGAGTAATACTAGAGCAGGTAAATATATTCCTTTAGTAAATGTTTTTATTTAAAGGTGAAGCATGTAGTTTCTGTGACACTAGTGGCACCTAGCAGAATTACAAAAAATAAAGCATATTTTCAAACAACCTTGCAAATGCCCCCTTTTGCGCATCATGTCTCCCCCAACTCAAACATCACAATCACAGCTTTTACGTGTGCTTGTGAAGGGATGTCTCAACAGGTAAAAGTAGCTACATTCAATAAAAGGTCCAAAATATTAGCAATACTTTTAGCTGTGTTGGTATGTGTCATGAGTAAGCAATTAAGTTGTCAAATAACACTGTCTTGAGCGAACGTTAACATCTCACTTATAATAAACCCATGCAACGTATCTGCACAGGGGGCATTTTTGACTTGAGGCTTTCTACGCTGGACACATCTAAATAAACATTATATACGGTTACATTTGTCTTAAAGGGTTAGTGCTCCCAAAAAAGAAAATTCTGTCATTAATTACTCACCCTCATGTCGTTCCAAACCCGTAAGACCTTCGTTCATCTTCGGAATCCAAATAAAGATTTTTTTAAAAAATCCAAGAGCTTTCCTTTTTGGGTGAACTATCCCTTTAAGAGTAACGTTCATGACCTGTTTAATCTTTGAAGTTCTTAATGCAGAAAGGAAAAAAAAAACCTGCAACAGAAGCCACGCCCCTAACTCTCGCTATAGGTCAGTGTTGCCAGACGTACGATAATTATCGTATTTGTACGATAATTTTGACCTCTGTATGATGGACGATCAATAATGAAAAAAATCCCATAATGTACCATAATTAAAATTTTGTGACACTTCAAATGATGGTCGTTGTAATCATAGGGCTTCTATACTCATTGATCTAGCTGTGGATTCTATGTCTACCGTGAGAAGAACGTGAACGTGGCGTTACACATGTCTTCCATCTCATCTCAGGTTATGTCTCCTCGTCCAATCATCGTGGAGAATGACTCTCTCATGAGCACAAGTTAATGTCCTTTTTGTATATTGTATACAAAGTTGTATATCATTAACATGTCATCTGTATGTTTTACAAGAAGAAGAAAAAAATTTTTTTTAAATAAAAAGTTAACGTTCCTTCCGCGGCGCTTAGGTTAGTTTTTTTCCAAGCAGAGGTCGATATTTTAGCAATAAAGTAATTTTCATTTCGTTTCAAAAAGTTTTTGGTCAATAAATAGCTGTATTCTGTACGTTTAATTTTCTTCCAAATAAGGTCATTTTGAGCTTCTGGTACGATACTTGGGACATTTCCAATCTGGCAACACTGCTATAGGTTGAGCTGGTAAGAGATTGACAGATCTAAGCAGACCGCTGTCAGTGTATGGTGCCTGGTAGGCTCAATATTTACATTTTTGGGGGAGATAAACCCATGAACCTTTTGGGGGAGATAAACCCATGGCATACTAATAACAGTCAATGAATAATTATCTTGATTAGGAGAATGTATTTTAACATAAAAATCTTACACTCTTCACTTAAAAAATGTCCTTAATGGTTAGAATGCTTCAAGTTTTTTGCTCCTTTTTTTTTTTTTTTTTTCAGGCCACAGATGTGTTAAACAAGACAAGAGGCCAGGATCAGGTGGCTGCACAACATAAGAAGACTAGATAGCTTCTCAATCAAACCGAAGATGCCAGAACAAGATGTAAACTACACAGACGCGACCAATGATATGATACCAAATATTGCAGATCTCCGAATATAGGACTTAAATCTCTCCTTATAATTCAGGTTGACTGATTTTTTGCAAGATGTCTTAAATCAGATTTTTAAATATCAACACAAATATGAATATAAACCAAATATCACAAACCAGCAGTTTTTCAGGGACATTTGTGTATTTAGCACAAGGGCTCTCTCCACAGAGCTGCATTGATACGTTTACAGTTGTTCGTTCCTGTACAGCCAAATACATCCTCCATAGCAGGTCAAGGTCGTGTAACTTTTGGATTGCACTTGCATTGCGCTCTGTAGACACGTTGTTGGTTTGTGCTCTTTAGCCATGAATACCTTTGCACATGAACTGCCATTTTCATTAAGGCTTGAGCTTGATATGATGTTTAGTATTAAAAGTGTAAATACACCATATTATGTGACCTTTGCAAGACCTATGTTTTATGAGCTGTGTACCAAATTGTGGCCTTTCTGTGCATTCCATCTCTCCATCTTGTATACATCCATTTATGAATTCTATGATAAATCCTGTCAATAAGTTTGTTTCACTTTGTTTCATCGGGGTAACAAACATATATTTTATTCCATTCCAATGGTCTTGAGTGCTCGATTGGTCCTGTACACCCCTTTTTAACTGCTGGCATGTTGTTGTGTGTTCAAAACCATCCTGACACTTTGATTAAGTTGGACTGAAAGTATTGATAGAAAAGCCAATATTAACTGTTAAAAAAATGCCTTGAGGAAAGCTCAGTCATTGTGCACTATTCTGTAATCAGGTTCATATTTGCAGATCATATTAGTAAACCCCTTATTTGATTCTGTTTTTTTAGTGGTTTGAGCACTGTTGCGTCTTACAACTTTCATTTCGTTTTCATTTTTTTCATATGACATTCCTCTTTCATGTATGATGTGGCAGTGAAAGAGTATACCTGGAGAATTCAGTTTCCAGACATGTGATAGTATGTGAAAGCATATCTGTTTTTTTGTTTTGTTTTTCAGATTTTTACAGACAATGACTGTAATCAATGTGTTTGCCCCCCAAAGCATGTCTGTAATGTGTCTGTGGCATTGTTCTTTGTTGCATTCCACCAAAGCCTCGGTTGTGGGGTTTTGAATGTGTCCTGTGATCTCTTCACATTTTCAATCGAGTGGACCTGCTTAAACTAACCTACCAAGGATCATTCTCTGTCCCCGTTTATACTTTTTACTTTTGCATACACTTTACATTATATAAACCCCAAAAATAAAGATTTAAGCATGCAATGCACTCATGGGTCTTGTTTGTATTCAGATGGAGGCAGAAATTTCAAGAAGAGTCCACTTTTGCACACTAGGTGTCAGCATTGATTTGAACTGTGAGAACATTTCAGTGAGGACCGTAAGCATTCATTCATGGACACGTTTTGAACAGATTTGCAAGAGTCTACGAATGAGCAAAAGCGAGTAAATGGAACTATTAATACGTCATTGGTTGATTGCAAATTGAAGATGATAAATTATATTCTGTGTTATTTGGTCAGCGAGATATGTTCTTCCCTCTTTGCAATTTCATTATTTCTTTGCTGCTGTACACCGCTCCCTCTAGCGCGTACTGTGTGAATTTTTTTCTATAGAAATGAAATGTCCTTGTTTCCTTATATGGCGATCGGAGTCGCGAGCCGCCTGATGTGCGCGGCTTTGGCTGAAGCGCGCTCACGGCTGTCACCATTTGCTTCCTTATTTGGAAGCGAGTTAAGCGAACCTTAAAAAGGGGCAGAGACAAACACAAAGGGTTAGGCTCAGACCACAGCGTGCCCTACGAGCCACTAACGAATATTGCAATCGGTGTAGTATGTTTTCAGTGCAGAATTAGTAGTACAACAGCGCTTTCCATCATGTCACGTTACCAAAAGGTAGAAAGCGCCATCACAAGAATTTCCCAAACCTATTTAAATATTAAATATGTTCATGGTTACATTTAAATATAGTAATTAATTTAAAAAGTCTTGTTAAATAATGAGATTTAATAATATTAGTATTATTAATGATTGAATTAAATAATAATAATTACATATATGTTTATATATATATACACATATTATTCATATATAAAAGGGTTGACATACATTTTAGAGTACTGTTAAAATTGACACATTATGTTCTATTTTTTATTTATGTTGTAAAATATAACTGACATTTTGTAATATCAAATGCTTAATAAAAAGTGCAACTTTAAAATGTACAACCTTGTATAAACGCTTTTCAACGACCATACGCTTGTGCCAATGTACTACTGACAACAGTGAATATATTTTAACGTGTTCACGACCATTTGTGTGGAGCCTAAAACTACAGTTCCCATAACACCTCAATAAGCGCGTGACATGGATGCTCGCTCCCATCTCCCGCGCGGCCACGCGCAAAAGGGCGCGCCCGAGCGTTGTATCTAGTGTGAGAGCGAAGGACTGCATCACAGCTCATTCAATTCCTATCCAGACGCCGACTAGCACAGAGAAACAACCATGGTATGTCTACATTTAAATAATAATTATGCGGTTTACGGCTATTTCCAACGTGTTTGAAGAGTTTAATGACTAGGCTGTGGGCTTTTTAGGGTGAATGAATAATCTGAGAATCAAATCTGTCAATTAACGCCTCCGCCGACTATAGCTTCAGGCTACGTTAAGTGCCGTAAATTATTAGAAAAACGCAAACTGGGTTTCCTTGGCTCTTGTGGCAGTGTTCTTTGAGCAGTTTTATTTATATATAACGTTACAGTTAATCTCACAGCTCTCGATATTCTGGTTGTCCGTGGCCTTCAGCTAGTCAGATGCGATGAGATCGGCAAAAATGAGACCCAAAAACTACTGGCGCCATTTCCCCGCTCAGCTTCCTTTATTTCCGAGAGTCGAGGCCCAGAGAAGGCCTCGCTGCTTTTCATTACACACTACCTACAGGCCCCCATCTCTCCACACACCATTAGATCGCACGGCGAAATTAAGAGAGGATGTGTATAAATCAATGTCCGCAAACCGGTGTGTGTTTAACTGCGTTTTTCGTTTGCCAGATGAAGCGCTTTCTTGAGTCTGTCCTTTGTCTGAACACGGCCAGAAAACACCATCGCTCACATTTGCCGCACTAGAGAGACTGGGGACGTGTGTAAAAACGCAGATTATTCCCTTCAAAGGTCGAAGCCCCGCGTGTTTATACTTCGCTTTTCGTCTTTGGAACGCGTTAATTTTGCGGATATTTGGAACGCATGCACGAACACCGCAACCGTGGCCCCACCCTAATTCTTGATGCACAGATGGTGGTGGTTTATTTCTTTGACCGAAAAAAGAAACTTCGACTAGTTAAGTGTTTTAGGTCGATTGCAGCACGGGTTTATATGAAACATTATAAAATACATGCGCTGGGAGGAAGGAAGCAGAGTTTAAGAACCGTTACTTGTGCATGTGCGTATCGTCAGGCAACGTGTGCACGACTACACTCTTCCTGGTTGGACGTAACTTTGGTGAATCGTAGCGTATCTGACGTTTTTATCTTTGCTCGACGCGTTTAATTTCCATAATGTATATGCACTTCGTTGTATCAGCATTTTGTCTTTAAGCACATGACGTTTGTTGTCTGTGACGTGCAGTGCTTGTGAATATTTGGTTGAAAATGCTTTGCTCGCTTTATTATTTAAGCCGCTGCTGTGTCGCTTTTGTCAACTTGTTTCTGTAGACACAGAGATACTTGTGAAATTGAGAGGAAATTGCGTGTAGGCAGAAGGAAATGCCGGTTCCGGTGTGAGCAGTCTCGGTATCCTCGTCACCAGGACAATATACACGTCACAGGCCACAATCAAAATCTCTTTCTGTGAGGAAAGTGATGACTCGTTATACATCTTTCCTTTTTTCTTTTTATAAACGCAACTGTTACCAGCTCTCTTTTCATTTAAGGGCCCACTATGTAATTTCCTGTATCTCATTTCTACTGTGGGTTTCACTTCTCAGTGAACGTGGATGATTTACCTGCAGCATTATTGTCCTTCTGCTTTAACTTTGGACTTTTGGACTCTTTATTTTATGACACTAGATGACAGATGAGCTTGTTTTCTCTTAAGATGCTGGCGGAAGATCTAGTTTAAAACTTAAATTTATCTTAGAATCATCTACAAATGTTTATCTAAAAGGTATTTTCGCCTGAACCAATGATCCCACAATCATGGAAAGTATTTATACAGTAGTCATAAAAGACTGAAAGTCATGATTCATTGGTCAAAAGGTGTGGGAATCCTGATTATCCCTTGGGCCTTTAATGCCCTATTTCTTTCGTTATTTGTAATTGTTAGGCAATGAGGCATCTTAATGCGTTCCTGACATTCACACCTTAAGCAAACCCAGTTCCACCCTTTGACATGCGTTTCCTGTAAGTGGGCCACTCAAACATCTCCCCCGCAAGGCTCCTTCTGTCCACCTTTTCACATGTCCTAATGTTCTATTCAGTAGCTAGATCTGCACTAGAGAACTAAATGTTCAGGTTACCAGGAAGGTAATTTTCTCATTTCTTTGTTTTCTGTTGAATGTCTGGTTATAGCAATGCAGCATTAGTCACTGATCCCTGTTTCTAATGGAAATCAGAGGACTTGAGTAGGTTCATGGGACTGGTGTGACTGAGGCCATTTTGATTTTTCACAGAAGAATCATTGTTTTGCAATCTAAAGCTGTACACCAGATTTGTATGACATGGCTCTCTTATAATATCTACGGCCAATTTTATACACATTTAATGGTCCTGCTTTAAATCCGATGCTCAGTATAAATTTCATCAGCTCTTATGAGGAAGTGCCCAACCATCCCTCTGTTCAAACGTGTTGGAGGATGTCTGAAGTTGTGTGACCGGGAAAGAATGGTGCCTTGTTCAAACCACCCTTGTTCTTTGACTTGCTACTTAGTTTTTTTGGGAGAAGAAACCACATTACTGCAATGTTTAATTTTCACCCAGAATGTAATTTAAGTTCTTTTGCTATGAGACTCATTCCACTGTCCTAGAAGTGTGCATTCCTGTTTCTCCCATGGCTGGATTTTTTTGTTTAGTCACTCGTTTCTGTCTTGTGCTGCAAAACCTGCAGGCCCAGTAGTTTGGATTTAGCCAAATGAGGTCCAAGTATTCAGTTTTGTTAAAAGGGCATCCTGTCTAACTAGATCAGACAAGACGGTTTGGTGCAAAATCCCATTCATTTACTTCTCATTTTGCACCCACACATTCATGCATCCTTGCTCATCAGCTCACTCACTTCCCTCTATTCAAACCCATGTGACCTTATCCAGTGTGTGTTTTGTGTTCTCGCAGGCCTCCGGAGTTACAGTGGAAGAGAATGTGTTGACGGTCTTCAACGATATGAAGGTTCGCAAGGCTCATAGCAATGAGGAGGAGAAGAGCAAGAGGAAGAAAGCTGTTCTTTTCTGCCTGAGTGAGGATAAGAAGAAAATCATTATGGAAGAGGGCCAGGAGATCCTGCAGGGAGATGAAGGAGATCCCTACCTTAAATTTGTCAAGATGCTTCCTCCCAATGACTGTCGCTATGCTCTCTATGATGCCACATATGAGACTAAAGAGACCAAGAAAGAGGACCTGGTTTTCATTTTCTGGTAAGTCTACGAATGTACTTCATTTAGCCCAGGGGTTCCTAGTCCTGTTTCTGTAGATCTGGCTTTCTGCAGAGTTCAGTTCCAGGCGGCCTTTCTGTAACTTTCATGTGTTCCTGAAGATCTTCATTAGCTGGTTCAGGTGTTTTGATTAGGGTTGAAGCAGAACTTTACAGGATCTCCAGTAACAGGATTGGACACCTCTGATGTAAACTTATGTCAAATGCTTGTATGAAACAGATGATCTGATCTCTTGTTGTGTTGTCCAGGGCCCCAGAGAGTGCCCCACTTAAAAGCAAGATGATCTACGCCAGCTCCAAGGATGCCATCAAGAAGAAGTTTACAGGTAATGCTGTCCATCAAAAAAAGAATGAAAAAAAAAAAAAACAGAAATGTACAGTTATAAAATATATAAATAAAGGCATTTCATGTACAATACAATCTATATTTAAATGCACAATAGTTTTGAATTATGTATAATATAAACTTATTTAAATTTAAACTACACGTACACTTATTTTATTTCTTTTTAAATGTATTATAACAAATAAAATGTTGCATGTATAGCTTAATTTATATTAGAAATAATTTAAATATATTTAAATTATTCATGCAATGTTTTGTTATAATTAATGTGTGTAAATGTGAGATCTGTAGCATTTTTGTTCTTTCTTGTTTCACAGGTATCAAGCACGAGTGGCAAGTGAACGGTTTGGATGATATCAAGGACCGAAAGACCCTTGCTGAGAAGCTTGGGGGTTCATCAGTGGTGACTCTCGAGGGGAAGCCTCTGTCCGATTGAGGCTGACATTTCAGGGGTTAGCCGTTCATTGCGACATGGGTGGGGCAGGTGGGCCAGCACGACTGTTTGTGGGGCCACGGGGTGGGTTAATGTGGGTGGGGAGGGTTGGGCAAAAGTGACAGTTTCCAAACTCCACACCTGATGAAAGATGTAGGCTGTCATTCCAGTTCACGCATACAATGAACAAAAACATTAAAGAGAAAAAAAAAGATCTTAAAAGACAAAAATGAAGGATGATGATTATAAAAACAAAGTAATATAACTGTAAATGTGTACTGGCAGGTTTTCGTTCTTTCTGAGTTCCATGGGATTGTTGAAAGAAAAGACTGAGACAGCAGCCGTTACAATTCAGCTATACAACATACTCTTTGTTCTTAAGATTTAGTTTTTTTGTTTTTGTTTTGCCAAACATATAGTTAAGTTTTTCTAAGTATGTGTGTTGACTATGTCAAGTACAAAATTTTCTCCAAAATCACAATGTTATTGGACCATTCTGGGAACAGTTTACTTGCCCCTTCCCCCCTTTTGTTTTATTTTGAGCTCACATGTTGTTTTAATGATTCCATCTGATTGAAATATTTCAAAATGTAATTCAAAACCATGGCACTGGTGTCAAGAAATTGTACACATTCCTTCTACCTGTAAAATCTGGGACCTAGTGGGTGAGCGGTCTGTTGATGAATTGGATTGAGTGGATTGATGGACACGTATGAAGTTTAGATGGGGAGCGATATATTTGGGCAGCCTGTGTACAGAGCTTTGATTGATATTGGTCAGTGGATGTTTTGTATCGTCTCCTTATCTCTAATAAAAAAAGCACTAAACAACTCTGCTGTTACAACTGGTTTGTTTCTTCATGTTTGGCAAATTATCTGTGTGATGCTGGCTTTCTTTTTTTTTTTTTTGTGCCCCAAGGTGAATCTAATTTTTATAGTCTTTGAATCTCGAGTTGATCTTAAATATTGGTTTATATATATATATGCGCTTACATTGTTTATTCTACATTTGTTGCTGTTTTATCAGTGTTCAGCATGGTTTATGCACTTGATATATGTGATGGTTGTAAAATTCATAAAGTTCAAATGGATCCAAACAAAGAGACTGATTACTTTGTCATCCTCCCTATAGATTTAATGGATGGCTTGGCTTTTAGTAATGTAGTTCAGGAGACTACAAGCCAATAATAAAAATAGCTGATTATATTGAAACTACTGTGATTGCAAATCTGTCTTGTACAGTCATTCAGTAGCATGTCAACTGCATTGGATACTATTGATAAATATGCAATTCCATTTAAACAATCAAATCAATTCCTTAGGCTAATTGGTTAAATCTCTTTTTTTTTGGGAAATGGCAGCAGTATTATGTCATAGATATTTGTGGCATAAAGATATTTCCCCCTAATGCTCAATATCTTATGCCTGTCATTTTTTGACAGAATATATACCACATAGAAGAGAGATGCAGGTAGGGTGACTGATGAAAAAAAAAGCATTCACTGTATGTACTGCATGTCACATCTAGTACCGGTATGTAGAATATAAGTGTGGATGAAGCTATTGTCAATAAACTGTCCGAGGATGGCTATCAGTAATTGAGAACATGCTGATAAACCAGTATTAAAACATTTATTTCATTAAAAGTACCACAGGGATTTCTGTGAACAATTTTGAATGAATTAATGATGTTTGTGTGTAGTATGATGCACTACAGTTTGTTCTTTAAAATATAGCTCACTGGACAACTTGTGCTAAATTAAATCGCTGAGCTCCTGCAATACTGTTGAATTATGTATTCACGTCAGCATAATCGCTCCTGACTGACTGACAGAACCGCGAGGACTTACTGTTCAGCCATGTTGTGAAAGACGAGACTCAATGAATGATTTACACACATCAACCATTGGAGGGCAGTAGAGATTCATTTCAAAACCTTACTGAAAAAATTTACCTTCCTACTTCCTGTGCTGAACTACAATCGTCTCTGTGCACCTTTGCCTTTCGTAGTCCAGTATTTTTGCAATTATGAATCAACAAACTACAAGCTATTAGTAGCTATAACAAAACTGAACTCGCATATTCTCTATGAAATATAAACTAACAATAAACAATGCAAGCCAAAAAAGAGAAAGTGTAACGGTAACTGCTGTTTAAAGGTTGGTTGCCAGTGGTTTCTGGAAGTATTTTTACGTATTCCTCTTCTTACCACCAGATGGTATCAGTGTCACATTTTATATACAGTAATAATTGTCAGATTTTTTTTTATCATACTTGAAATATACAACACAGAATCACATCTGCTATTATTACCACTTCTTTAGAAAATAAAAAAGTCCTTTTTGAGAAATTACCTCTAAATTTGCAATGAAAAAAGCAAAAACAAGAGAAATATTTTAGTTTATTAAAATAAAAAGCTTTTTAAAAATAGAACTATAATCAACATTTACCCCACAACCTTTCTCTTAGTTTGTGTTTGTTTGTGTCTTTATATTAATTCAACATAAAAGAATAAGAAAAATTATTTACAAACAGATACTGTAATGTTACCAATATGAGGTCTTCATCTATCTTGAAGAAGAGTGAATTGTATTCATGGGTTACAGATCCAGATGTATGCATTAAAATAAACTAAGGATCTATGCTTTTAATTTCTATTAACTCTCAACACCCACACTACATCTCCAGTCATCGATTTTGTTATTGTGATGTTCAGGGATGGAAATTAAGGAAGCTTAGCCATTTTCCTCTACTTTAAGTCACCAAATAAACTCGGTGTATGTTAATTGTTACACAAAACCCAAGGGATGAGATCAGAATAAAACCTCCATCCCAATTCTAGTTTCTAAAAGTGCAAACAACAGTTTAAAGCTTCTGTAATGTGGAATCTGAACAAAGCAAGGCTGTGGAGAGAATCACTTAACCGAAACAGCAAGATAGTGTCACATGGAATCCACACGTACCAGATGTGGGCCGGATCTGGGCCGACACTATGTTGCTGTCTGGGAAGGGAGATCAAAGACTTGACAAGATAAATCTATTGGTGTTGTCGACCTCAGAGTCTAAAGCTGAGTAACGTTGGCAGTATAGCGAGCAACAACTAAAGGTAGTGGTTAAATAAAGTTCCAGCTCAACCCATGTGAGTGATCAAAGTCTGTGGGTAGCGATCTACCAGCCATGGACTTTCTTTCGTCTCAGATTCAGTAGCCACACCCGTAAAAGACTGTAAAGTGCAGGTTCCAAAATCAGGCACGTCGTATTTTGTCCATGATTTTATATTGTCCCGTTCCTCTGTGTCATGTCTTCAGTCCTGATTGCAGTCCACTTTATTTCCATGAACCCAGTAACAGATCTGAGCAAACTTCAGTGGAGTGAAGCGAACAGCCACGTTGTAGTCACGATTCTCTCCATTGATTTCCAGCCACTGGTGGCCCGAGAAGATCCCGATGACCTTGCGCTCCCAGCGCTCTAAAGTATCGTCCCACACACGTCCATAAACACCAGAGCCACTCGCACCCGGACGGGCGTCACAGTGCTGGTAGATCAAATCGTTGGACTCATCCTCCACCGGACAAAAGCGGTACACCAGTTCCCCGGGCCGGTCACTGTCAAATCCAGAGAAGTGGATGCGTTTACCAGCCAAATTGTCTGAGGTGGGTGCCACAGCCAGCCGCATGAAGGGACGCCGGTGAGGCCAACGTAACTCTAGAAGTGCGTAGTCAAAGTCCATGCTGACCTCTTGAGGACCTTGAATCCAACCTTTAGGAACTCGGGTCCGTTTAACTCTCACCCAGCGCACCAAGGGTTTCTTCACAGGAGCCTGACCAGGCCTTGTACCGTTAACAGACGGAGGGATCAGAAAGCCCACCCTGAGTTTCCTCGCACCTTTGACGTAATCCTTCCCATCATGTACGCAGTGGGCTGCGGTCAGGACGTGCTGCTGGGACACAAGAACTCCAGTGCAGCCGGTAGAGATCCGGACGGCTGTGGAGAACGGGTAGTCCAGAAGGAAGTGGTCACCGCGGATGTTAAAGCGCCCGTCTGAACCGTAAATCTGCCGTTTTAGCCGCTTATGTCTGGGAGCGGTTACTTTGGGCTGCCTGAAAGGAAGTTCAGTCTCATTTTCATCCAGGTCAACAGTAGTTAATGTTCGGGAGCCATCTGCATAAAGTGTTTCGAAAGCTAGGTGCTCTTTATCCATATCTTCTTCTTTGTGGTAGCAGCTCTCGTTGCAGTGAGTAGTGAGGTCCAGCTGAGCTTTGGCGCTGAACCGGGAGCGGGACAGCGGTAGGGTGGCATGAGGTATCAGCGAGGGGAGGTGGGCGGGAGACTGATGTCGAGGTTCTCTCACTGAAACCGAGCTGGGCAGGAGGAGTAAGAACAGCAGGCCAACACAGCAAGGATGGGCCAGTCCCAGTGCGCAGTTAGGCACCATGGCTAAGATATATGCAACCTAAAAGCAAACACAACCATATATGCAAGTATGAAATAAAACTCAAGATGTTCTTAATTTCGCAGATATAAGGTCATAGAAATTTAATGGCTTCACTCTTAAAAAAAGGTTGTTGTTTTTTGGCATCTAGGTAGGTGAAATGAAGAACCTTTATCATCCATGGAAACAAAAGGTTCTTTAGAGTGGAAAAAGGTTCTTCAGATTATTAAAATGTTCTAAAGGTTGGAGTGTCAACTGGTCCAGGCTGTAAATTGGGGCACACGTGTTGTGTAGAGGTGTATTTCAGCCTTAAGAAAAAACTTCACTGAAAGGAAACCAAAAAGACATTGCAGTGAAAACCCCCATTTAAAACGTTTATTTTTTAAGAGCGTTGACATGTTTAGCTGACATGTTTAGCTAGCTCTTATCCGTTCTAATAGTACCAGTGGTTGTGGACTTACTGATATCTGCCTGGATCAATAAAGTTTGTTTACTAACTACTGTCACTTCATACCAAAGCTGTTTGTTAATCTTTTTTTGTTTCATTTTGTCTCATGCTATACGCTCTGTAATTTGAATTGTAATTTTATATTGTATTTAATTGTTTTGTTTAGGCCTACTTTATGCATTGTATATGAGTGAAGTCACTTCATTTAGAATAAATCCGCTTTTTCAGAGTGTACATCACTTAATGTTGATGTGTAAAATAAGGCCTTATACAAATGACTTGATATTGTCCCGACTTCTCATCTGCTCTATTCATCATGGACAGCCATGTGTGACACCTGAGGAATTCCCTGGACACAACCTGTTTCCTATACAACATCCCTTTGTCCCGAAAGCCCCTCATTTCTTCTTTTTTGTTGTCATTCACATCATGAATGAATGTCCAACGAACCCTGCCCACGCCTTGCGTTGTTGTTAAACTCAAGGAAAACAAACTGTGTTTACCTACCCTCACTTTCCCATCGCTCTGTACAAACCAACAACTACAATGCACTTGCGCAAATGGAAGCCAGGAGATAGTAGCCTATTCAAAGATCTACACAAACTGAGCATTTTATAATTATATAAGTGCGTTAAATAAAATAGATTTTTCGATTTTATTTTTATTTATTTTTATTTATTTTTTTGCAGCTTGTAGAGGCATCCCGAATTAAACGGGAATTTAATTGCGTACAGCCAACAAGAGCTGCAGTGTTTGACCCGTGCGGCAGAGCTTTACGCACGCGTCTGAACGAGAAAATGACACAAAACAGTTTCGGAATTCGCGGAGGATACTTAACTTAAAGCTATGTTAATAACGATCAAGGCTTGTTTACATCCAAATCACAGATTCTTCTCCAGGAAGTTCACCGGGTATCCCATTCTCCAGGTTTACTCCCATCTCATCTGTGAAGTGCTGGAGCGCGTGACAGGTCCACCAATAACATACACAATCCTTTTAACCGCCAACTTTTATTCAAAAACGGCTTCTTTTCAAGAGTCCTTATTTCAACAAAGCAGACACCACACTTACTCTCCGCTGAATGGTGATTGCGGTAGTGCAAAACTGAGGTCGTCCAAGCCCAATAACCGAGGCGCAATATTGCGCATCCCTGCGGGGTCCTAGTGCCGCCGTCACAGGGAGAAAGGGGAATGAATGGTGTGTCCTAAACCAACATCAATGTGTGAACAGTGTGTGATAAGTGTTCAGTACAGCACGTCATTCTCTCGTAATTCTCTAAATGTAATGACACAACCTGTCTGCTAACAGAGCATTTATTCTGGGCATGTCTTGGCACACATTAAAATATTCAGGTGTTATTAAGCTGTCTATTAAACATAGGTGACAGTCAAGGCAGGCATGTCTTTAGGTTATACATTCCTTCTCAGTTCAGTTAAATTGCACTGCATGTGCTATGCCATTCAACGCAAGTACGAACACATGTATACGTGTTTAGGTAATTCTTTTAGCATGTATTGTTTATTGTGACCCCTTAAATCTATAGGTGTAACTAATCTTACCTGTTAGGGTAAAATGACCGATTATTGTGAGTTGGTCTCATGGCAGGACACATTCCAGAAATATCTGGGTGTGTTTCAGTCATGATGGTGTCTTGACCCATAGTGCAAGCTTGAATATAACCTTCTGACCTTGATCTTCCTCAAGCACTCACACCACTTGCCCTAACCTGCACAAAACACTTTTGTTCTTCCTTTCTTTCCTTTCCTTCTTTTTTTCTTTCTTTGGTCAAAAGATTTCCAGACGCATTGCAAAAAACTAGGGACTTTAATGGCTAAAATACACAGCTTTAAACAGTCTCCGACACTGTGCGTGTGTATGTTAATTAAAGCAAACAGGGGGAAAAACATTTCGATTGCTTTTGTTGCTCAAGTGCATAGCAAAAAGCATATCAAATCATATCACATTTGCTCGACTAAATTAGCCACACACTGTGCCAAAGTATGCAAGCCTACAGCTTCAGAGTAAAAAAAGGGGGGTAATTGTGAGATAATATGTAAAATAAGAAATAAATTCACATTACAATTGTGAGATTCTAAGTCACATTGCAAGAAATAAAGGCACATTGTGATACATGGTAGATACAGTCACACCTGGTAAGTTTCAATCACTTACTTTTTACTTTGAGGCTCCCATACTAAAGTTAATGTTACATCTGCTTCATTTCCAATACAAAAGATTTTCCCCCCACAATACCCCTGGGCTGTTCTCTCAACCTGCGGTTTTACACTAAGGAATGTTTGAAGTCTTGTGGGGGTTCTGGAAGGCTGTAAATGTCTAATACCATAGCAAAACACTGTTCAGTGATGGTATCAGTACTACATTGAGTGTCACGGTGGGTGAGCGAGATTTGGTTGATGTGTGCTGGCACTGACACGCTGTTCTCATTGTCTGTTTCCTGCTCCCCTTTCTCCTGGTTTTCTTTCAGACACTTCCAGACATATATCTTATTTAACATCACAAGCCACCAGAGACTGAAGTGGATATCATTCTAGCTGACAAGCCACTGATATTTGCTATGCTCTTTCACAGTTAGCGATAAGGGGTTAGGACATAGGAAATGCAGCCTAAAGCTCATTCACTCGACAGGAATCTGCTACCTTGGACAATCCCCAGATCTCTTTACAGTGGGACTCTTGTTCTTGACCTGTCCTGGCTTCATGCCTCGTGGAGGGAGGTGGAGCGGGGGGTTCGCCATGAGGAGGGGCCTTTGAAAGTGTGTCCATTCCTCCCAAGCTGATCTTTTATCACCTCCAGCTCCAGCTCCAGTCCTGTGCCTCTGTGGCTTTTTCTCTATTCACCAGGCTGTCTATTTTCAGAACAACTGATTCTTGTCTTCTCTTCTTTAGGTTTTTTAGACCAACTGAAAAGCCTTTTCTCCAGCCACACCAGATCATTTCCAGAGGCTTTGAAGCTCCTATTTAATGAAAAAGGGGAAATTCTTCCACCAAATGAAGCTAAATAAGTACACGAAGAAGACACTGGGTTTCTTTTATTTAACAGACAGATACACACCCTTAAAGCCACTGAAGCACAGATTTTGAGGCATGTGTTGGTGCCACTGTGGACTGACATATCTCAAAAGTCACTAAGCACAAATTAAAGTGAAGCTGAGAAGAAACAACACTTTTCCAGCTAAATAAATTTCAAGCAGGGTTGGGAACCAAGAACCGGTTATATTTTTTTTAAAAATACCATAACTGAATGATTTATGGAACAGCTGATGGAAGACTGCATTCAAATGTTCTTGATAGTGTTCCATTTATTACTATTCAGCGCAATACATACCAGTGAAGTCTAATTTTCAAGCAACGGACTCTTTTTAGTAAATCCAAAACATACAGCATGTGCCCACTGAAGGTGATTTTTTATTCAATAACTTTCAGATTCACAAGTAAAAAACCCTTACATTCTGGTCCTTTTTAGTGAATGAAAAACACAGCATGACCATGTCACATTTTGAGTTTATTTGTTCATGTTTAGAGTTTGTTTTTTATCTGTTTTTTTTTTTCTGTTCAGTTCATGTCTGAGTTTCATTTTTAATCTCCTAGTTTGTTAATTAGTTCAGTTCTCCACTGTTCCCATACCTGTACTTTGTTCAGGTGTGTCTTGTTAATTATCTCGTTTGCTCCTTCGTTTGCCCATGCATTTAAGCCAGTCAGTTTCAGCCAGTCTTTTCCCAGACAGCAACATAGTGTCGGCCCAGATCCCGCCCACATCTGGACCGTGTGGAATCCAAAAGTACCAGATGAGGGCCGGATCTGGGCCGACACTATGTCTGGGTTGTCTACCATTGTTGATTGTTTAAGTGTGATGTGGTTATGTTTTATGGATTTCTTTTTCCTCCTGTTCCCTGATAGATTTTCAATGAAAGACTGTTTGTTCTACACTTCGGTGCTTCAGCACAGCCGCCTATCCGGATAGACCAGTGAAGTCTGATTTCCAAGCAAAGACTCTTTTTAGTGAATCACAAACACTTGAATCAGTTGGAGTATCTGAATCATCATATACGACTCCATGAACCTAACTGATCTTGTTGTAGGCTATATGGCCAATGAGATCAAATCAGTGTAGCCTAATTACTGACATTTTGTTTTTAAAGATAGATTTTGTCAGTAGCAGGCATGAGTAGCAGGGGCGTAGCAACCGGGGGGGACACGTCCCCCGCACTTTTAGAAACAGGTGATTCTGTCCCCCGCATTTTTTTTGACCCAGCGCCACTATTTCCGCCCGTGTCCGTGTTCTCTGATTTGTTACTTCGACTTGAGTGAACTAACATTCAGCCAATCACAGCGCGAATCATCTATTGGGCGCGTCTACCATGCGCTTCAAATCTCTTGTTGCTCTTGCGAATTTTCGTGTTCGTTTAGTCGCTTTGCTGTTTGGCCGTCTAACGCACTCCAGAAAAAAAGCAGAGGACGATTACATCATTTTTTTCAAACACACACTGTAAGTATAATGTGTTACAGTATGTCGCGATGACACGAATTACACGTAAAGTTTCCTTGTTATGATTTAACCTACTGTAACGCAGTAAGATGTGTAAGACAACAGAACCCATATGGACCTCGTCACGTCGCGCCGGATTGTGCCGAGTGTGTGTTAAATGCTCTCCTACTTGTTGCTTTGGATAAAAGCGTCTGTTAAATGAGACATAACAGATTTTTCCCAGCAGGCACACAACGTCATAAGCAACGATATTTGGTTAAATTTCGATTGCGACGTCGGGTGACCAAAATTCTATGTAAATGCAACATCTAATGTTACTGTTAAATTGATGTCCAATAGCCTACCGAATACATTGATTTAGGTTTTATTGGTATATTTTTATAAAATGTCTGTTGTATAAAATTACTGTAGGCTAACGTTAGATGTAATCTGTATAACGTTTTTTGGTCCAACTGTTAGAAGATAAAAGTTGTTCAAGTGTAGTTTAACTGAAATATTTTAAATATCATAAAATATCTTTATTTCATAAAAATAAAGTATAGATGTCCACAGTGGTCTGAAAGTCCCAAATCCTGCAATATTTTTTTATTTCGTGTATGATTTCACAAAAATAGGTTGCTGTAAGCTATGGCATGTTCCCAGAATTGCCACTAGGGTGCTGTAAAATGGCAATTGCTATTCCATCAAGAATTTATTATTATGAACATCACCTTTCAGTCCCTCCAGAAAAACGCGATTATGCGATCGCATGATTCAATCAGCCAAAGTCTGCATATTTATGCGGCATTTTTTTCAAATACGACGCACTTTTGCCGTATAAATTGCTGATTTCCGCGCAAAATATGTGGGGCTTGTATGATTTCATAATCCCCGCATTATCGTTGCAAAAAAAGTCACATATATCTTAGCAGAAAGTTGAAAAAGGTTGCGTTTACTTCACACAAGAGCAGCCATTTCCCCCTGTTGCCATGGGAACGTTATGAAGTGACGTAATTAGGCGACGTGAACATCATCGAAAAGCTGTAAAACAGGAAACATTTTTTTTATATATTTTATTTATTCATTTTTACAGAAGTTGTAGCATATTCCTTTTGTAAAGCTACAGAACTAGTTTGACTCATCAATGTTTTGCAAGTTTGAGCCATGTGTTTATTGAGCCATAGGTCTGAAATAAAACAAGATTAAATATTCCAGCACTTTCTGTGATGTAGTATGTTTGCTTATCATAGGAAGTAATAAGAAATGACTCTTTACATTAAGGTAGTGGCCTAGTGAGAACAGGGTGTTGGGGAATCACTTTTTCTCTCTTTTTCATCAAACCGCAGTTTAGTGCCTGCAATTTCATCGCATAAAATTGCATAAATATCCCGCATATTCCATCACATTTTTTAAGAAAATGTGCCGCATAATCAAGGATTTTTGCCCGCAACAATCACAAAAAAACTCCGCATTTTTCTGGAAGGACTGACCTTTGGGTCACATCATCACCATACAGTTTTTGTCCCCCCCACTTTTATAATGGCTGCTACGCCCCTGGTCAGTAGTATATTACATTGTTATTTGTTGTTTTACATTGATCCCTGAAATGGTTCCTGCAGTTTGCAACAGATTTGCATTTTAGTTTCCATCATATTTCTTTCTAAAATTCGTGGAACCATTAAGGAACCAGAGTCATTCCATTTTTTGTTTCCTATTCCTGATTATAAGTGATTGACAGATAATGTGTAGGGGGATAGATGATAGCAGACTTTTTGTCTTGGACTGTAAGCTGAGAAGCCACAATAGAGTATTCAATACTAGTCCCTTTTAGGGGGCCATGCTTTCTTCTCTCTGGAACACAGGAATAAAGACCCAGCCCTATTCAGTGGCACTCCTGTTAACTGCACTTTCAATGTATGTATGAACTCTGTCTTACATACACAGGTGTGGTTAGCGCACAGCTTCAAATCATTAGGGTGTAGTACAGAAGTCCCATTCTTTCCCAGCTCTTAATTCCCATCACACTGAGGCTCAGTGTACAGTAGCCATCCAAGCAAATAAGTATTGTTAACAAGATCAGAGACTCCCTCTGTACTCTTTAATCCATTAATTGACTTCTGGTTCAACCCGGTGCTTTGGACTCACAACAGTGGAAAAAGCTTTTCATAACAATAGTCATTGTGCTTGACTCGTTTCCACAGCATACTGCCAATCAGAGTCATGACAATGTGTGCATGGACTAGGGGTGAGCGGGGCACAACCTAGCGCAGGGCTAGTTGTAACACACTTTGTGTATTTACTAGTTGCCATATCAACACATATGAATTGCAGCAAAATTCTGAAATATTTGGAAGATATCACTGAACATTTATTGAACCACAGCAGAAGTAAATCTCTAACTTATGTTAATTTTTCATCTCTGTTTTTTGTTTATTTAAAATTAGACAAGTCTGATATTATTTTAATCTCCAATCTGTTATTTAACAGTTGAGATGGTTCTTCGCTAATCAGCAGAAGATACTAGATGGGTTTGATCATTGTGCAGGTGGAGCATGTTGTAACACTGTGTTACAATGTGCCCTAATAGAACTACGCTATTCTATTCTATACTTTTATGAATTCTATTGAGAAACCATGAGAAAAAGGTGAATAAAGACTGAGAGTCACTGTTTAGAAATTATTAATTATTATGTTGTGAACTATGCTGTATAGCTGTTTTGTGGTGTGTTTATTGTCAAACTCAAAAATCTATTTTTAATTATTAAAAAAATGCCATTATTTTATATGAAAAAGTTAATGATGTATTTTTTGTAATAATTGTATTTTATAAAAAATATTTTAGTGTGTCTTGTATTTTTTTTATTAGATCAGTTAACATCTTAATCTGTAATTACTAATTTTGCCATGTTACAATAACCCACCTATGGGGCATGTTGTCACATTTCACTTCCATTCTTTGGGGGTAAATCAAGAAAAAAGTATACACTGGATTAATTAAACAAAACCACATAATTGTACTAGACATGTGTGAAATTAATGCGGGGAAAAAATAAATACTCTGAAACCTAAGTAGGTTTACACAAACTGAGAAAGTCAAAAAGCGTTAGGTTGTGCCCCGCTCTCCCCTACTTCTTTAACAGGATCTGTGAAAATGTATGTGGATGTTTCCACCCTTTTTGGACCATAGGACCAGTTGAAACCAACTGTAGTGAAAGGTTACACTTAGATAAATGGTTCTATACAGTGGGAAAATATTTATTAAAAACCCTTAAAAATATATCATGAAATTGTTTGCATAATAATTATATTTAATTATTAATAAATATTAAAACATTTTAATTACTACATTAAAGTAATTATTAATAATTAAAATGGCAAAAATGCTAAAAGTATATCAGAACTAAAAACCATGCCCGTCAGCACACCATACCTTTATGAACCTAAACAATGTAGCTTTTTTGCTCTTCCATCATGCCTTTTTTAATCATCCAGTTTTTTTTTTAATTGGACCTCATCAATATGTCAAACACCAGCTCTTGACTGTCCTCAGTTGTTCTGTTGTTCCCCTTTAATGGGTCTGACATCTCCTCTCCCACAACACAGCTGTCCACCGACTCTGACCACTACTGTGCTACACAGTTTCTTCTTTCTTCTTCTCTAACCTTTTCTGACAAACTCTATCTCTCCCTCTCTCATTCTGTACTCCCCCTCCTCATCTCCCCAGGAGCTCCAAAGGTGTATAAATGCAGCTCTGCTTCCCTACAGTATGAGCTCATTCCCAACTTGGCAGCTCGAAGGAGTGAAGGGAAAATCGACACAAAAACACACAGTTTGCAAAAACAAGTCGAGGAATGCAGAACAAAATATTCTTATCGCAAAAACATTTATAAAGACCACGTAACTGGCTCCAAGCACCGTTTTGTAAATAAAAAGTTATTAGTAATAACTTTTCCTAATCTTCGAACAACTTTGTAATGATAAAATATTCTAAGCGATAACCTGGACATTTATTTTGGTCATTAGTAATCTTTAGAGAAATAATTCAAGATAATTAGCATCATGTGATCCAGACTTTTTAAATAGATACAGAAAATGAAGAATGATGTTTCTTAATTTGATTGATTTGTCCATTTAGAAACAAAAACAAGGAAAGAGCAGCAATGTGACATCCGACTGTGCTGCCATGATGGAAATGAACACATTATTACCATGCTGGAAAATGATTCTCATGGTGAGATATGAAGCCAAGAAAAAGAGACATGTTTTACTGAACCAACCTGCTGTCTGCAGAAGAAATGTCTTGCTTTTTGCAGTCTTACATAAATGTTTATCTTTCCAATTACAGTAGCTGTGAAACAGAAACACATTTCATGCAGCACTTCAGACTCTCTTCCATGTCATTCTAACCCTGTATTAAGAAATATGTTATGCAGAATGTACAATCTGCTCTTTCCTATAAAAGCAAAAGTGGGTGGTTGCTTTAAAAATAACAAAAAAGCAGCACCTGAAAGTATCTTGAAATTGATTTTCTTTCTTCTTCTCTAAGCTCTTCTGACAAACAAAGTTGAAAAATGTTGTCTTTTTAAGACAAAAATGCATACAGGTTCGAAATTCCCGCATTAAACACAATCTCAGTCTTTGAGTTAAACATTAAACCAAACTGAAAGACACGAGACGAGAGCAAGTAAGTTATACGACAGAATAAAAATGTTTACATTTTCATGTTTGGTCACTCTTTCCATGTGGTTGAAAATGAAAATCAGGTGGAAGTCAGAAACCAACATCAGTCGGGTTGTGACGTCAACCCGACTTTCATTTCCAACCAAAATCATCCCCTGACTGACGTTACTACTTTCTACTCAAGGACCTTGACAGAAATGTAGAGGAGTAAAAAGTATGATATTTGTCCTTCAAATGTAGTGAAGTTAAAGTAAAAAGTTTCCAGAAAAAAATAATACTCAAGTAAAGTACAGATACTCAAAAAGTGTACTAAAGTACTCAAGTAAATCTACTTTGTTACTGTCCACCTCTGGTATTCAATAGAAAACTAGTGTACACTAATACATTCGTACATGAAAACAAACAAACAAATGACTATTGTTAACTGGTATAAAAGTGCTTTCTGCTGAACATCAAGCTTGATCCACATCTGAGAGGAGTTGAGTAAATGATTTGGCCATGTTGGAGATTCCCAGCAGTGTTTTGAGTGTAGTCATAATGTCAGGCCTGGCAGACAGAGACAGCTGTAGACAGTCTGATGTGACTGCTGTGCAGATGTTACCACAGACACACTCCAACACTCATCTGGACGCCTGACCTTGTGAAAGGACTCCCTAAGTATTGGCCACTTTAAAGTGATCCACGTCAGCCTTGCACGAATGCGTGCTGTTTTCAAGCCATTCTGAGCAAGAACATTTATATATGCCATAAATATCGAACTGAATGGTTTTATATAAGCACAGTGAGATGATTGGGAAAAGGACTTCCCAAACAGCTGAGAAAATAGAAAATTCTGCCATAATCATGGCAGATTAATGCACATATTTGGGATAATAGTTCTCCACTTTGGGTTCAGTTATGGTTCAGACTATGAGAAGGAGAGGAAGGATTGTGAGGGAAAGAGAAAAAAGAAAGAGTATAAATAAATTTCAGTTTCTGTTTTAATTTACTCAGATGCCCAGAGCAATAACTGAAGAAAACATCAGAGTCATACAGAACATAAATGAAACAATAAAATTACACTTTTACCCACGTTGAATGAAATGCCTGCATTAAATTTCATCTCCATTTTCATCTTCAACATTAATCCAAATAAAAGGTCTTTAGTAAACATCAGAATTACAGAGTCTTCTGCCTTCTTGACCACATTCAACAGAAACTGATAACACACTGAAAAGCAATCAATTGAGCTTATTGCTTTAACACAGCAGTATTATGGCCATGTGGGGGAAGAGAGCAGAAATCAAGATCTCAAAACCGGTGTTCAGTTATGACAGACAAATGGACACAGAAAAACCCAAGTTAAAAAACAGAGAGAAATATGCTCTGAGGCTCTCTATAAACAATCCAAAATATTTGCGGATGATCTCATGGTGCGCTGCTTTGCACTGCTTCTTTGGCTCTCACACATGTATTTGCTCTGTAAGCACAGGTGATTATCAGACACCGACTGCCAGGATCACCCAGTCTCCGGCAGTGGCACGGCCAGAAATGTAAAAGTGAGTGGACCTTGATGAAATATAATTTAATTTAATAAAAATAATTTGACAATTAGGATTAGTTAGTTATTGTCAGCCAAAAGTTTCTTGAAAACAACTAAATCCATTTATAAATAACCATGCTAACCATGAACAGAATAAGAACAATAAATGAAGGTAATAATCATATAGATGGAGCTAGTTTGAGGCTTTAATTCCCCTGGCCACGGACATGAGACGGATGGAAATTTCCCACTCAAATCACTGCCTGATGCTGCTTCTGATTGCTTTTAGAGGGAGAAGCTGCTCATTATTGCTGGTCTAGAATCAGTTCCTCCGTCATAATAGCATATTGGCGATTTGGCAAACGATCTGGTGTGTATCTTTGTTTGCACTCTGGAGAACGTCAGGGTTTCCATTTACAACGTGTTTCTGCAGTGTTGAGCAATGTAGCCAATCGTGGACATATCTCTTGATCTCTTGAATACAATGGCCAATCAGAGGTGTTAGTTATATCCACTCACTGCTCAAAGCCGGAGTTTTTGTTCAGTCCTGAGCTCTGCATGCTGGCAAATCCTCTCATTATAACAGTGTTTACATCATGTAAATAAGAGATTCATTGTGCAGTGTAGACAGCTTCATAGATTATAATCGGAACTTCGTGAGATCGCATCATCGCGATGAACTAAGGTGAGTGACAGATTTTTGGTAATTATAAAGGGAGCGCTCTTTCCGCACTTGGTGATATAGAGCCTAATAAGTCCAGAATTTGAATAAATCATTTGTTTTTCATGCTTGACCAGCGGCATCAACTAAATTCATGTACTTGAGCGATTATTATTGTCCACTATGTGTGATAAAAAATAATTTTGTGTCTCATTTGTTTGGGTGGACCAGCTGTCAATCTGAGTGGGCCAGTGCCACCCTGGCAATAGAGTGGTGCAGGTATGATGCCACTTGTAGGCCAACAGGCAGTCAGCATCCCACTGGTTCCCTCGATAAAAACCCAATAGGATTGTCCCATAGGCTTTTGGATTATCGCTAAAAACAAGCTCTGTGATCAACAAAGGTTTAAGATATTGCACGTTTTGTCCATCAAGATAATTATTACAGATGAACACAACTTTTATGAATTTTGAAGGCTAAATGCAGTCGCCATAAGTGAAAAGCTAAAGATAGGCTATAAACGAACTGCACCACGGTCCCACGAATTCAACGTCACCATCACTTAAAGCTTCCGACAACTCTTAGTTTTTATGTAAAAACATTTTTCCAAAACGTTTGAGTTAGAATAGTTTGTAAAAGCACAATTATAACCATAACGAGGCTGTAAAAGCGGACTGAGTTTACCTTTTCAGCGTGATGACGTTTGATCTCCTTGACAGCCTCTGTAGTCCCATTTAGCCACTTGTTAACAGCTTCAAAAAATCACGAGTGAGGTAATATTGATGTATTTTATGTCGTGGAATAAAACGTGAAAGTGTCTTGAGCTTGTGTTCACCACAAACCTTATTTCAGACATTTAACCAAAACCCCATTCAAAAAATCAATTGACTTAGGGACGATTCGCAAGTGGTAAAATATGAACTCGCTTCTGCGCTTTGGCCTACAAAGTGATGTCATACCTGCACCACTCTAAAGAGACAAAACTAAGCTGAATAGCAAACTTTGTTGAGTTAGGAATTGATAGGAATGACAATAGCAATTTACACGCCAACCATGACAACAGGGAGTGACCCGAGGAGCAGGCTGAAAACTCATGTGGATCTCTGTCTCCGCAACTGGATTGTTCTGGAATGACTAACGCAACATCCTAATGCATAAAAGAAAATTTTAATATAAACCACTGCTCATGATTAGCGCAGTCTGCCTGAAATATGAAAGGACAAAATTTCAGTTTTCAAAAATATATTCCTTTCTCAACCACAGATTTATTTTCTAAGCTGTCAGAATTAATATATATCTCTATATATATACATCGTGAGCTCGTGCATTAGCAAGATGACAAAGAGACAAACAGAACAAAGACTTCTTCATCTCCTGTGTTTCAAATGGGATTTCTAATCCAACACAGAGACACGTTTGAGCCTCCCAGTGCAGTGCATTCGTCTGCACGACCGCAGTTTTCCTTCACCACAGCTCAAACTAATTACCAGACGTACTTCACAAGCCAAACAAACTGCAGCCTGCGTTTCGTCTCTGATACTGTGTAATGAGACATTTCCCCTTTGACACTTCACAACAAAACAAACACAACTGCTTTCCCTAGAAACTTACCTATAGGTGTTGTAGACACCACACATCAGTAAAAAAATCAAAAACATTTAACCATACTGAGTAGATTTAGAAAGACTTTTTTGGGTTCAATCAAAATGAAGCAAAACTGTTCAGTTCTGCCACAATGTTTTCTTCCAGCCTGAAGCATTTGGAGTACTTATTCCTGCCAAAATTGTGAAACGGGGGGGGTATGTGATAGTGCAGAATGGATAGGACAGTTTTATGTTTTTTTATTAAGAGGGAAAAAAACAGTGAGTTGGATGGAGGGAAGAAAATGTGGCTTCTTTTCCTGCTGCATTCTTTCCTTAATCGGGAATTCTCTGAGGTTTTGGCAGGACGCTTTTATGGTGTTTATCTGCTTTACTTGGGGAAGGATAGACTGTATGGAGAGTGCTGGGATAACAGTGCAGTGCACAGTGCACTACTCCATCTATTCATAAATAACAGCATAAGACTGGGTCATAGCAACACTCCTGGTGATAAAAACATCTCATAAATAATATTCTAGGATTACACATGACCTCTTCGAGATTTTGATTTCATCCTCTTTACTAATCTCACCTTTGGTATTTCAATATATTTCAAAGAGCCCTGCCTGACGTGGGTTTTTTTATCCACTTCTTTCCCTCTGATGTGGATTCCAGTGCTGTATACCGCGAGCATCCCTCCTCTGGGGCATTAGCACCAGCAAGACCAGGCTTATCACATCAGCACTGTTAATGCATGTCAGTGTAGCAGAAGATCCATGCACGATCTCAAACATTTAGTGTCTGGCCAAAGAAAACATGAGGGGAAAACATCATCCCTGTCCATGACAGCAGGAATCTATCTGAGAGAAGCTTATAAAAACAGAGTGACGGTGCTATAAAAGAGTGGATTGTGACAGCGGGTTTGTACCAGCAACAAAACCAACATCCCATCCTCGCATTAATCTGCTCAGAACAGCCGCATTTGACACAAGCTCTGTGCTCTATTCAGGACATAAAGTACAGAGAGAATGAGCTTGTTACAAGACCGTTACACTTGCATAAAGAGACGATGGGAATGAAGCTCTCTAGGGCCTTCCCATACTTCACAGCTGAAGTGAGTAAGCACTTTTCTACATTGTTTTGTCAGGTTGACTAAAATGCACTTCATGTGATAAAAGAATTGTTATATTATAATATTTCATTTAACCTAACCAAATCAACCTGACTACATTAGCTTAAGTGTAAGTTTTTTTAAAGGGTCATGTTTGGTTGAAAAAAGCTCTTTATAGATTCATATCATTCTGTGACATTTGTTGTATTTTTTATGAAACAGGACATGGATAATTTGCAGAATATATATGCAGCTCTTACTGGCAGTTCATACCCAGACCGCAACATAAAGTCAGCCCAGATCCGGCCCACATCTGGTACGTGTGGAATCCACATGTATACCAGATGTGGGCCGACATGTTGCTGTCTTGGTAGTGCCATAGTATGTTAGAATAAAAAATGACAAAAAAACCAAAAAGCACTATAAAAATGATTTGTTCTTGCTAGACATCAAACCTGATGCTTGCTGCCATGTTTCGTTTGACAGCTATACACAGGACAAATTGGCAAAATCCCTTTCTCATACACAAAGTTTATTCAGAAATTCTCTTTTTGGATTACAGATAAAAAATACCATGCAGCTTTTGGTTTTTGAAATAAAAAAAGGTAAGTAAAAATGTTCATTTTAAAAAGAATATAAATATTATTAAAATAAATAATAGAAATGTAAACATAAAAAACATGGATGTCATCCACATACAATATTATATACAAGAAAAATCTTTTGAGAGCTGTTGTCTTCAGTCTTACTCTGTTATCCCTCATGTGATATTTTCATGCTACAGCTCTGATGCATGAAGCTTTGATCTGAAAACAGTCCCATGATTTAGTATTTTAATAGTGATCTGGGCCTGTGGTGCATGAGGTGTTGGATTTTTAAACGCCCCATATGTCATTAACAGCAGACTCAGCAGCAAAAATGAGCCACTCATAACAAATCCATTTCTGTTGTGCAACATTAAAGATATGATGCAAAGATGTGCAATAAATGTCCCGCACTGACTTTCTGTTATCCTCTTGTGTATCAAACTTCAGCTCAGAGCATGCAGGCATAGCTGTAAACAGAGCTCAGACTCGAAGATCAGTCCCGCTGCTCCTTAATTAATAGCATGAGAGACTGAGATGAGATGATGCAGAGACTGGGCTGCAGCTGCGTGTCCTCTTGTTCAACCTCTATCTCTCTGTTTGGTCCGATTGAGCACAAAATCCAGTATCCCAAGAGAAAGCCTAGTCTCCCTAATACTCTGCCAAGCACAGGCTAATACATCCTCCTTCACAATTTTCCCCGGCACATCCCCAACATCGAATTCCCGGAGCCAACAGTCTCCAGTATGCGGGAGAACAAGAGCTCCAACGTCTTTAAAGACGAAATCCAGCTCATCCTTCTACACCTATATGAGAAACGATGAAGATAAATGAATCATCTCCAGGAGTTTAGATATTATGTACTGCTGCCAGTGTCGTGTCTGAATTTATGGTGAAGATCCGGAGCCATAGAGCCAGTCCAGTTCTAAGGCCAATAACTGTCAGTGAGGACCAAATGTGAAGCAGCTGTTATTATGCAATACTTCCTAATGACCCACAGCAATCGCCTCAGGGTGGCTGGCACAACATGGGCAGATTGTAAACTACTGACCTCACAGGTACAATCCCATCTAAAGACTTCCTAAGCCAATCTACAGTGAAGGTGTTGCAGATTAATGTGCATAGTTTTCCAGGGTGTTAAGTGAAGAGAACGCTGAAAGCTGTCAAACTAAACTTCTTCCTGCAGTGCTGAAGCATAGACGGAATATTTTGACAGAATAAAGTAATATTCCGGGTACACTATATAAATTAGACAGCATTTGTGGCATAATGTTGTTGATTATCACAAAAAAAAATCATTTTCACATGTCCCTCAATATCTTTAAAAAATAGAAAGCAAAAAATCTGGGTTGCAGAGAGGCACTTGTAATGGAGAAAGGGGGCATTTGCAAACACTGACACATTTTCTACAACAGTTTAGCCAAAGACAAGCAATATAGCTTTGCAACCTTTTTTTGTAAAGATATATCCAATTTTAGCAACTGGATACCATAATAATAATGCATTTTATTTAAGGTGCCTTTCAAATCACTCAAGGTTATCATACATCAAGAACAAGAGGTAGCAATAACAATGTCAAAGTAATAAATAACAATAAATAACAATGTCAATAAACAATAAAAGAGGAAAGCAACAATTACAAACATAACAACTGTTTAAAAAAAAGCCTGATCTGAGTGTAGACAGTAATCATGAAGGATAAGCTATTCTTAATAAGTGAGTTTTGAGTTTGACTTTAAATTGGGATTAACCTGGCGGAAAGGAAAAACGGAAGAACCGTCAATGGATAATGAAAAACTGCGGGACCTAGAGAGAATAGATTTAGTGTCTATAAGTGCCTTTTTCCACCTTAGAAACATTGCAAAGCTACGTAACATGCTATCTGTCTCTGATGCAGAAAAGTTAGTTCATGCATTCATGACCTCGAGACTAGATTACTGTAATGCTTTATTAGCTGGTTGTCCTGCATCCTCAATAAACAAGCTATAGTTAGTGCAAAATGCAGCTGCTAGAGTTCTTACTAGGTCAAGAAAATATGATCATATAACACCAATTTTATCATCTCTCCACTGGTTACCTATCAAGTTCCGTATCAATTACAAAGTACTACTACTGACCTATAAAGCCCTAAATGGTCTAGCTCCTGTGTATTTAATGGACCTTCTATTGCCCTACAATCCATCGCGTTCTTTAAGATCACTGAATTCGAGGCTTCGTGTCATTCCTAGGATATCTAAGTCCACTAAAGGAGGGAGGGCATTCTCACATTTAGCTCCAAAACTCTGGAATAGCCTTCCTGATATTGTTCGAGGCTCTGACTCGCTGTCCCAGCTTAAAACTAGATTAAAGACGCATCTCTTTAGCCAAGCATTCACATAATGTTTACCTTTTATACCACTGCTGAATCAGATCAAATGCATTTAATATTATAAACTTGAAGAGTCTGTAGGTTATTTGTATAGGTTGTATAGTATTTACAGTCATTATGTTCCTGTGTATATTGCGTGAATGATGGGTGGTTGGGCAGATATTGTGTTTTGCGGTAGGTGGTATGCCATACGGAACCGTTTGCCACTGAAACTGCATATTAACGCACCAGTGGGGCTCGACAGCCTTAGTCAAACGGGTTGGCGCGTATGGTTGGGGTGCGGAGAGATTGTGAGATTGTGGTTAGGTCTCAGCAGCAGGAGGGATGTAGAGGTCAGTAAGATGGGCTGAGTTGAGTGGGGGACGGAAGGCTGACTCTGGGACGCAAGAGTCACTGTCTTCATGTTTTTATCATCTACGCTCGTGTTATGGAAATCATTATGAACAGCAGCTATGCTAATTATTTTCCCTTTTTGCTCTTCTGCTGTTATCTCGGGACGCGAGTCCTGAGGAAAATGGCGTTCGTCAGCTCCAGTTTGTATCCAGCCTCTCACGGAGACTTCAGATGCCCCAATCACACAGCCTGTGAAGAGACGACTCAACGCCGGCGACATGGACCCTCTATGGTGGACGGCACCGATCCTCAACAACTCGTCTCAATACCGGCGTGATTACTTGGACTTCCAAAATGACTTGTAATGCTTCCCGAATCATGCACTGTTCCTTCGTTGGCCAGAGGAGAACTGGCCCTCCGACTGAGTCTGGTTTCTCCCAAGGTTTTTTTCTCCATTCTGTCTCCTGATGGAGTTTTGGTTCCTTGCCACTGTTGCCTTGGCTTTTGGCTTGCTTAGTTGGGGACATTTAATATTAAATAATATTATTGATCTGCCTTACTTAAGGTGGATGTTGACGCAATTTTCTTTTAGAAACAAACTTTGTTGTATTATTTTCATGTTATCACTGTGAAGATGCTTTGATACAATCTGTATTCTGTCTCATTAGAACTACAGAAACTCAACCCGATCTGGCAATCTTACATAGCGTGGTTATAGCAGATATAGGACCGCAAAGCGGAGGCATAAGTGCCTTTCACCCTGTTACGACTTGATGAACCACTGAAACGATTTTGGAAACATTATTTTAAGGTAAAAAATCTTACTTAGTGTTGCTTTAAAAGCAAATTTAGAGAAGAAATTCCCAAGTGGGAGAAGGTAAATTAGGAACAATAGGGGACCTAGGACAGAACCTTGGGGGACACCACAAGTAACAGAAGTAGGTTGAGATTGACCATTTTTTAGTTGTACAAACTATGTGCGGTTTGAAAGGTATGAAGTGAAGCAGGCAAAAGGAGTACCAGTGATACTTATGGCATTTAAATGGTTCAGAAACAAAACAAAAAAAAACATGGAAAGCTGTAACCTTTTAAAGCCTAAACCAACTGAAAAACAGTTTTTAATGAAACAATGAAAATGTTTTTATAAAATTATACACTTTGCATTTCTCCTTTTAAATCCTCCAAAAACGGGCCAGATTTACATACATTGTTCATGTCTTATCATACCCTGTTTTTGGCTTTTTTTTTTTGTAAATGGAGGAAGTCAAAATGATTATTATTATCAACATTATGCTGACAACTGAGTTGAACCCGTTCACCTTGTATTGAACCCGGAATATTCAGTTGCTTCCACTGATCTTCTCACATCTGTGACTTGCCCCCATTATGTATAAATGCTAAGCCAAAAATAGTCAAAAACCTTGTTTAAAATAACCAAATACAAGCTGATATGAATTTACTGACAATATAATAAGCTTGGCAAAAATTTGACAGCACAGCAAGATGTAGATTTTGTAAAGTTACAACAGAATAAACATCAGAAAGTAGAAAATTGCAGAGTGGAGCCTGAAGCAGAGTTTGGGAGATCCGACAGTAGAATTGATTTATAGCAGGGCGTCTCTGCTCTTTTATGTGACCATCATACAAGGGCTTCCTCTGCGTTTTTTAACAGGAATGGAATAGAATGGAAGGAAGCCAACACCTCAGAACAAACTGACCACCTGTCTGGGAATCCCTGTGAAGGTTTATAGCACATTGTACAAAAAGGGATAAAGGGAAGGATGAATATCCTTGACAATCACTTTACTTCAAGCTCATAATTCCCCCAAAAAGCTTCCATGAAACATTAGATTGAACCATGGACACTATCTTCTTGGATCCAGATGAACATGAACTTCTGACATGCTCTTTCAGTGGAGGAGTCATGAACGGTCTGTCAGTAAATGATAAAGTGAGCTGAATTTTCCACATCAGTCAGGAGGCTGGTCTGGACACGTTTCACAGCACTGAAACGGAATCCCCAGATGTAGAATAAGCTATCCCTGCTCATGTCTCGAGTCTATAACACTCAATATCACGCTAAAAAGTGTGTTAATATTCAGAACAATTGCAAGTTTGATATTGCTTTTATAGGACAGCTCAAGAAATAAACCTTACATTGACTGAAACTGAACTATAACTTACATTTTAGACACAATATGTCAGTTTCTTTGTGTTTTTGTTCCCTCAACGAACATTTCAACAAAGTTCCAAAGCCAAAGCAGACTTGACCTGCTTGTCTGAGGAAAGACAGTAGTGTTTCACTCTACATAAATGAATAAGTGTTTTATAATGAAGCAAATGATTCAACTGCTCAATCATGTCTCCTGTCGCAACGTGTGTGTAACAATCTAACAGAGTCAGAGGGATCCCAAAAATCCCCAGATTCCCCACCGTTAATAATAGTCACAGACTGTCTGGAATACACAAACACAGACAAACAGAGTGATACAAACAGTGAAAAGTCAGAAATCTTGGAATACGGCCAATCAATTTCAAGGAACAGAACAAATTGTTTTGTCATCTATGTTATAAAACCATATGGGCAATTTGTATCCATATATGTAAATTGGGATTTTTTACTTTGAGAGTTAAAAAGCATTAAATATAATAGCATTATAAATTAATTTGATAACTTCAACAGGCTATTATGAAATTAATTTACACATTCATTTTAATATGGTGGGAAAACTGCAGAGATTCCATTATATACAAAGGCAAATATTAAATAACCACAAGCATTCAAGAGCATGCAAGGTTAAACACTGCAAATACGTCTTCAGTATATAAATCAAACACAATAGGAACCAGTTAAGGCTTTGATGAGCATGACAAATTCCAGGAACAAAAAAAAAAAAACAAGGAGACTAGCTGAAAGCACTGATGTTGTTGTGACAGAAATTAGTGGGAGAGGTTGAATTAATATCATCTGTTGAGCCCATATAGTGGATTTTGAACAAAATTGCCTATTGGCCATGAAGCACAGATGACTCAAGTTTCAAACCAGAGACACACAGTGAACTGAATACAGAATGTTTATTCTTTATAGGTCAGTGAAAGGTAGTGTATGGATGTAGCAACCTCTCTTTCTGTGTTTCTCTTTGACCTTTTATAAAACACATTGGAACGTGAGATAAATTAACTGATTTCTTTGCTGTTTTCGCCCTTCTTTCTTGATCCAACCTGTTTTCTCATTTTGGCTGGAGCTGCAGAACATCCGTGGAGCCGCAGAATGCCTAAGCGAGTCCAGAAAACTCTCAGCACTTTGTAATCCTTCAGCTCTTTTCCTAATGACTGACCTTAAATCCCCAGTGTTGTGAGAGATATTGTGCTGCAGGACAGCATTGAAACATTAATCCTTGTTAACAAAAAAAAAAGTCATTGCAGCCATTATGGATTATAATCATTTTGAATTTGCAGAAAGACTTGAAAAAAAAAAGCTTGAAATAAATCTCACACTGTAATATAATGTTTTTGGATTCAATTGTTTGTCCTGCATAAATCAAATGGAGAATAGACTTCTAGATGACATGTAGCAATCTTTGACCTCCTCCTGGTTCACACTTGTTTTTTTCTAGCAGATCCTTCATTGAGGTGGTTTATTAAATGTCTTGAGTAACATACAGAAAAAAAATCCTTCATACGCCTTTTGAATACACTGTCACATAAAGGCACTTATGGACTTTTAGTGCTGGATGACAAAATCGAATGACAGACTCCAGTGACCTGAGGGTTGGCAGGCCATTTGGTTCCCGAAAATAAATCCCATGGTTATTCAATGTGAGAAATAATTCGGCAAGCTCTCTCAAGTCAGAATGTACTACTCTAAACAGGCCACCATAAATCATTCTGCGCACAGATGGATTTAGTCCTCACGTACCACATCTAAAAGCAAGACGTCATATTAAGTCATAAGCGTGTGTTTGTGTGTGGCAAGCTGCTTTCACAGATTGGATGGATCCACTTTAAATGCTTGAGAAAGATTAGCAGAGAGGAATGCAAACAAACACACAACAAAAATGTATGGCAAACATAGCAACTGAGCTAATGTTTGGTTTAAGCATGTGTCGGTATATTTTGTTTAGAAGAAGTATAATGAAGAGCTATGGATAATTGGGGATTTTTTTGTTTACATCTCAGAGATGATCAATGCAAAGGATCCCCCGACATGTGCAGTTGCAATGAAGTACAAAGCCATAAAAAGAACAGTTCACATTGATTTTACCAGCTTTAATTGTGTGGTTTTAATAATTTGTAAACCTGTAGAATACAAAAATCTGAGGCCATAACAAAATAAGTGACCGGCTGCATCCAAATATCCATACTATATAGTAGGCGAAAAACAGTATGTGAAATGAGCAGTATGTCCGAATTCATAGCATTCATGAAACAGTAGGCAAAAAGTACCAGGATGACCTATACTTCATGCAAGGTTCTAAACTGTGCATCCAATGGACACTTTATATTCCCATGAGGCCACGGGAGAGAATTTGCGAATGGCTTTGAAGTGACGCAACTGCTGCTGGGTCACATACAATGACAACATGGCGAATGCTGTACGCCGGGATTACATTCATGGTACACACATTCACATTATATATAGTAGAACATACTTTTTTAATGGATGCAAAATAATTACTTATTCAAAAGAAGTACTTAGAGGTTATGCGATTTCAGATGCAGCCACTGTCTTAATGAGGGAGTCATTGAATTATTCACTCAACAGATTCGATAACTCAACATTGATTCATTCAGGAATTAAACACCAGTAGAGTGATTTATTTTGTGGTTAAGGACAACATAACGGGCTATTTTGGGTCTAAAATGTAAGTAAGTCAATATTGATTTCTTGTTTATTGAAATGTCATATAAAATAAATCACATTAACAATCGTGCTGCTGGTCTAAGTATCAGCAGACTTTGATGGCCAGCGGTCATGCTCATGTGATATTGCATAATTGTTTTATTATTAAAACTGTTTCAATGTGGTCTCAGACCTTTTGGGCCCCACTGCATGAATTAATGGCTTTCAAATGTGGCCACTATACACTTAGCAGTATGTGAATAAACGATAAAGAAGCCAAATGCAAAAAAAATATCTCAAGAGAGGAAAAGGCAGTCAACAGATTTTCTGTGGTCTGTGCTTCTCCTTGTTTGAGACTGACCCCTTTGCTGGAAATCTCCATAGTGATCCCAAAGGTTATTCGCTGAGCATTTGGCTCCCTCTCACCAGCTTTATACTGAGGGTCATACATCTAAAGCACCATCTCCTCAAAGAAAACGAAACAAGAGGTGAGAAGTCAGTGCTCTTAATGCTTACAACACAATGAAAGACAATTCGCAAGAAAATGTTCCAAAACCTCAATAAAAAAGACTTCACACATCATCTGTGAGTAATTTGAGAGGCAGCAAAACGAGAACGCTTGTGCTCTGATCTTCTCTCGTTAAGACCTATAGTTCTCATTATATTCTTCACAACTTTTTTCAAAGGAGAAAATAATGTTTGTTTGGATTGTAAACCCATAGCAGCGAACACAAAAATGTATTATTCCTTTTACCCCCTAAAAATTGTGCACTTCCTGTAATGGAGATCCCCTGAATGACCTGCTGTAAAGAAAACCAGGCAATAGGGCTCTTGAAGTGTCTTTAAGTCTAATACAAAAAAGTGGTAGAATTTCACCCTCATAAAAAGTCTGTTTCAAATTATAGCTAAGACAATTATACATTCGTAATTTGTAAAAAATGGCTGAATTGAAACAATCAGCCTTCACATTTTATGTGCAAATTCCACGTTGTCCAAAAAAAGAAAAGAATAATCAATCAAACAGAAATTATAGCACATGAGGACACTATCTCAAGAGGATAAGCCATAATACTGAAATGGCTGCATGACAGCTAACAGAACGAACAACAACAGCTGATGTTTATCACATTGCTGTACTAAAACAGTGTGAGAAACTCTCCACCCAGAATGCTTTGAGGCACATGTCTGCAAATCCTCTTTAACTGGCCTCCATCTACCCCTCATTCTCTCTCCTTCCATCGCCACAAGGTACAGAGATCACATTGTTATTAAACGGCCCTCCCTGCAGCCCTCCCTCTCGCACCTACTTTTTTACAGTGGCATGTTATTAAACTTAAGTGACCACCTGGTAAAATAAACAGGCAAATAAAAGGGGAGATGTAACAAAGCCCCGTTGCCTCCTCCGGCCCTGCCATGAAAATAAAGAAGTGTGTCCGGTTCTCCTCCCACCCGTTAGGCAGCTCCAGCTCACGGGTCTTACTTTACAGAGTTTCCTATGTCAAACCACAGTCGCATGCGCGCTCGTGTCATTCCTATAATTGAGAAAATGGCTTCTGGAGGAGCTGGAGTGAGTGGTGAAGGGCGTGACCTTTAGTGCAGTCACGAAATAATTTCGCACATTCAAGACTTGTATCCGCCAGCTACAAATTCTCTCATGCCTCGAGCAGCAACTTGGCAGAGGACGCAAAGCATGCGTGCAGCATGATGCCGCTGACACACGCTCATGCCCTCTTTGTGGCAGGGAAATTGGCTTGACACACAATACTCTCCCAGATGCACTACAACTTGCTTCTCTGATAAGCGACGGAATACCACAGAGCAAATGATCTGGATGGACGGTCAGAGAGTCCAGGCTAACGGTAGCCTGCTTTGTTCACAGCTGGTTTTAATATCAGCCATATTGACAGTCTGGGAGTAGGACTGACAGAATTGAAACCTGAAGAAAAAGCAAAAACAGAACCCTACTGCTGCTGAATGTGACACATCCATCATTCTGTGTTTATTATATATTTTCCACTCATTTAACGTGGAGGTCACATGAAAGATTGTGTATTTTAGAGTGAAAGATATATAGAGCTTGTTGGATAAAGGTCTCAAGGGGTTAAATGGATCACACCACTTTCACTGACCACATACATATTTTTGTTCGACCTGAGGGAATCCTTAAAACCAAACAGAAGGATAAAGAAAGGGGTTTAAGTTGAGGCAGCTGCTCCGTCACTCTCGTCGTTTCTTTAAAATCACCCACGAGACTTCCTGCTAAACCATTAGTGGAGCTTTCTGTTTAGGTTTACCCTGGATGCGCTCCATCCCTTCACACAAGCAACAGAGACCTGAACTCACACAGGTTAGATTATTACAGCTAAGGTTTAGAAGATTAACAGGATTCAGACTGACTAAAGCAGAGCAAGTCACTAGGCCTATATAAGTATACATTCAATAAACATAACTAAAAATGCTAAGACATTAACTTTTGGGTTGTGATTGTGTTTTTTTGGAAATAAATATGACAGTATGTAGGCCTACAAAAGTTCAAAAACGTGGGCCAGTAAGATTGATGGTGATTAATTAATAACAGACCTTTAATTTTGGGGTGAATAAGCAGCACCACTACTTTCAACACCAATAATAATAAGAAATGTTTCTTGAGCATCAAATTCGGCTGATTTCTGCACTGAAGGCTGGAGTAGCTAATGATGCAGAAAATTCTGATTTGACATCAAATAAATAAATTAGCCTACATTTTAAAAATAAAAGTTATTTTAAAATTTAAATAGCTTAATAGATTACAATATAAGGGTTTAATTGTATTTTTGATCAAATGCAGCCTATAAGAAACTTCTTTCAAAAGCGTTAAAAAAAATCTTACCCACCCCAAACTTTTGAACTTTAGTGTAGCCTACACAAGTATGATATTACATTGTATGGACGTATTGTTTATTTTAGGTTTAATTTTAGATATACAACGGATAGGCTATTTAGCTTATAGGCTATAATTAATTCTGTCCTTCACAACTCTTTAACGTTATTATAATTGTGAGGCCCAGTCAGTTCAAAAAGAAACAGACGCACACCACGACCACGAGAAGTAAAGCGATTAAGAGTTTGTGTGCTGGAGTCACTGCACGATCTGGACAATTCTTCTTCCTCCAGTTCTCTGCCAAAGTCAACTGGAAACCTGGAAATGTCTCAACAATAAGTCATGAAAGGACTTTTCAAAAACAGAAGGAAAATTGTATTAAACGAGAAAAGGTCTACAATAAATTAAGGCTCGTTGCAATCATTAAAAAGAGGAAAGAAATGTTATGGGTCACGTGACTGGGCCTGCTATTGAACGGTCAGTGGAAATTGAAGGTCATAAACAAAGCGACGATATTGACTTTCCAGAGTGAATACTATCATGGATATAACAGTGTTTGTGCTGGCTCATTTATTTAATCAATGTTTAATAGAATGCTAATTGCCTCAACACAAGACCTAGCGAATATGAAACCATGAGACAGGCAGGCCAAAATCATGCGAAAAGCACGCATTAAAGGATAGATAACGTCACATAACCACCCAGAGAACCGGAACCACATCGCCATCTAGAGGCTGAACCACAGCACAACATAAACACGGTGCTGCGTAATCATTTATAAAGGACGTGCGAATGACATTGAACATAATGCATTATTTTTCACAGAATGCATAACTAGACCCACAGTGTATATACTAATGTATATTGTATACAATATTGTGCTAGAAGATTTAGCTCCTGAAATAGTGTTAATAGCAGTAATTAATTGGTGTTGGTGTTGCAGTTACATATTATGATCATGTGTTATATAGTAGTAATATAGTGATTTCTGCATTACTATAACATTGTAGGCCAGTAAGCAAATGCTGGGGGAGATATAATTTTTAGTTGATGATACATCAATAAATAATGCTAAATGAATCAAATAAAATGGATAAATAATAACAATATTTTAAAATCCACAGGGACACAGTATTATTTGAAAGATTTTATTAATTTATAATACAAGATTTAAGGATTTTTTTTTTACATGTAATAATTTGTAGCTAATTTTCATAGCAATGACAATGATAAAACATTCTTGCAGTAATTGGCCAATCAAAAGAAGATTGGAGAGTTTCTGTGGACACTTTCCGCAAAAAACTCACTTTCTTTCCAAATAAAATCATCCACTCGCATTCCCACACACACTTAACATGAGTAAGCCATCTGATGTGTACTAATAAAAACTCATACTCGGACAAGATAAAAAGGTCCCAATTATTACTCCATTAATAATATTAATTTCCCACAATCAAAAGGCAAACAAAACAGACGGCTTACAAACATTAGGAAATAAAACACTCAATTGTTCCTTTCTTCTGGCCCAGTGGGAGGCCATTAGGGCCGGCCATCCCCAACGCACATTTTGACCTAATGCAACAACGTAGCAGGGGGTCCATGAATCCATAGCGCATATAATGGGGGCTTTTACCAGCCCAGCCCTTCGCTCCAGACAGAGGCTTTCGGATGATTTCCTTATTCTTTGCACCTGGACTGTGTCCCTCAGGACGCATTTTAGACAACCATGGGACAGGATACAGATGATATATCCTGACTGGGCAAGAAGAAGAGTTTGTGTCACTTCACAACAAACACATGCTTCTTCAGCGGAGACGTGGAAAAGAAAATAAACTATTCAAGTAGACACGGTGAATGGTTTTCAAAGGCGGCTGGTACACACCCAGGGCGAGGAAACACTAGACTAGGGTCATGCACAGATGTTGACGTAACTAGGTAGTAAGAGGAGTCTGGCGACTTTGAGATCCACTCTCGATTGGTCCTAGGACAAAGGCAAAAAACGCAGGTGGACATAGCAGTCAAATCCACCAGCGCTATATCAGACTCCCTCGGTCCGCAGCAACAGACTGGTGCTCGTGTCATCACACCTCTCTCTCCATAAGCTCCTTCTGTTTGAGGCAGGCAGGAGGATTAAGACTACAACACACACATAGTGACTTCAGATAAGGATCCGTGTTAAGTGCAAACAAAAGTCTGTTATTATGACGCATGTTAAACTTCATCTGAGTCAGGCATGTAATGCCAAGTGAAAACTGACACTTGGGTGTTGGGAGAACAGAAGGTCTCTCGAGTACAGGACGTCCCTCTGAAAACCTGTTCACACATCCATTTACATAATTTCCTTTCAATGATTCAGGTATTTCATATTTGCACAGTTTAATATTTTCAGAGGAGGCAGCCTATAAACAAATGGCCACTTTACCAAGCAAAAAATTATTTTGGCAACCAAACGAAACGAGAAAACCAAACCAAGGCAAACGTATGAGATTTGATAAACTTGGCACAAGAGAGTCTCCAGTTACTATAAGGAGCAAAAACACTGAACGAAAACCTAGTCGCACTGTCCCTGGAGCTGTTCTGTAATCATCCAGAATGCACCACGGGTTGGTGAGCAGAGACAGGAGCGGGGAGCAGAAGGACAGAAGGAGGTGGGGAAAGCTTTGTCTGGGTTTTACAGCAGTAGACAGCAGCTGCTCTCTGTAGTCTTCTCCCTGTTCCTCTGGCCTACGAGAAGAGAACAAATATTGATTGACACCTAATAAATCAAAGAATCACAGGTCCTCCTCTGAAACACTCTTCAGTTACAAGAATGCGAGGGAAAAGCAGGACACTATGGGGGGACACTAAGGTAAATGCATCTGGTTGTTGAAACCACATATGTAAATTTTACTCCTCCCAAAAATGCTAAAAAATAAACGTGTGAGAACGTGCTATAACTTATAGGCTATATGTCATGTTATAATCAGATATGACGACATTACTGCGAAACGCATCCTCAGATGAGCAGCTGAGCGTCTATTCATCAAGCCAATGCAGCGCAAACTATCGCAAATCAAAGTGAAAGTCGCAGACGCTTAACACACAGTCATCTTCATTAAAAGTAAAGAAACGAAATGATCTTACCAGTTCTGTTAACGCTCTCTCTTATTGCTGTCTTTGATTTTGAAATTAGCTGATGATCAATAAAATGCAGCAATATCTGTTGCTTTCGGTGACGTGCACTCCATTAAATCTGCAGCGGGAATTGAAGAACGGATTTATATCCGTTTTGCAAAAACACATTTATGTGACCAGGTGTAAATGGAATCGTTTTGATAAATCAGATAGCTATCGGATCTGAGAAACCGCATGAAGTGGCCAGGTGTAAACAGCCCCTAAGATGACTTAACAGGGGAGAAAATAACCCGTTTTCTTCCTCGAATGACATGCTATGTGTAACTAGTCTATAATTAATGAGGGGTGGTATTAAAATCAACATAAACCACATTCAGAGCACAGTTGCTTCGGTAATGTAATGCATTTCAGAGTGAAAGAGAATATTCAATGAGAAATGCAAATACAGGACTTGATTTTATACATCAGGAATGGATTGGATCAAAGTGGGCGTTCTATACGAACCAGGTCCAGTTTATAATCAGTCTCAAATTCTACTTCAAATAAAAGCTGTTCTTTTGAACTTTCAATCAAATAATCCTGTAAAAACAAAATTTGTATCACGGTTTCCACAAAAATATAAAACACTGATAATAATAATTAGACATATTTCTTGAACAGCATATTAGAGTGATTTCTGAAGGATCATGTGACTGAAGACTGGAGTAATGATGCTGAATTTTAAGCTTTGACATCACAGGAATAAATTACATTTTAAAATATGCATAAAGTTATTTAAAATTGTAGCTGTGTTTTTGATCATATAAACATAGCCTTGGTGAGTCTGAGACTTCATTCAAAAAAACAAACGAAAAAAAAAAGTATATATATATATATAAAAATCTTACCAACCCCAAACTTTTGAATGATAAAATCCTGTTTTCATGTTGACTTTTCATGAAATCAAGGGAACTTAAACCCACAAAGACTGTGGGCAACAAATGGGCCATTTGTTCATGTTAACTTTATCTATTGTGAAGCGACAGTGTGAATCCTGGCTAAAACAAGTCCCTGCTCTGAAGCCAGACAGTGATTTATTGATCATATAAAATAGAAACAAAGCATGCAACCTGCTTCCTCATTCCAAATGTTATAATGTCAAGTCATAGTGAACAGGAAACTTGCTTCAATAAAGCCAGCACAACTTGTTAAACCGGAAGTACCAAGAAAGGTACAGACTTTACAGATCTTAAGTTACAGTTTTGACTCAGCATTGTGTGACTGGATAAAGTTCAGTGTTAATATGACTGTTTGCATCTTAATTATTATAATGTGTCTGGAAGATTTAAGCCAGTTGCTACCTGGCATCAGTCCTCCAATTACTGCTGTCTCCTTGTCCTTAAAACAAAAAGTGGATGTGGATGGGCAAGCCAAAGACATCCAGCCATGTTTAGAGCAGTAGGAGCTTGCCAGAGGAATATATCAGGACTTACCATGGGAGTTCGGCTCTGGCAGCGTCTCTCTGGCAACCAAGTGCATGACAGTTGTTCGGCCAGGGGGCAACTTCAGAGCTATTCAACAGAGAAGTGGCATTCTGAATATCTGCAAACAACTTGGCTACTTTGCCCAGTACAAACAGCTTCTCACCTCCAGCATATTTTAACCTCCACTTTCACTGTCCTCACAATAATGTAGAGACAGACAAAGAGAGCGAAACAACAGGACTGTCAAAGTGTGTTGACCGTGACAGACACGCAGACAAGGTCTAGTGCTCACCTCCTAGTGTGACATTGCCATGCAAGAAGCGGCCCTGGAAGATCAGCCTCAGGATGCTGGGGCTGCTCACACTCTCCTCCTCCCAGCCTGCAATGCAAGTCATTACATTCACTACTGAAACAGGCTTGCATGAAAGCTTTACTATGAAAAAATTGTCAAGTTTATAGTTGGACCGCATGTGGTCACAGATGAAATCCAGTGAAAGTAAATCACCAATAAGAAAAGTATCTAATCCATAGATTTATTCCATATACATCTATGACATACACTACCATTCAAAAGTTAAGGTTTTTCATGTTTATCATGCTCACCTAGGCTGCATTTATCTGTGATGGCAAAGCTGAATTTTCAGCATCAATATTCCAGTCTTCAGTCACATGATCCTTCAGAAATCATTCTTATATGCTGATTTGGTGCTCATGAAACATTTCTTCTTATCATCATTGTTGAACAGTTATAAGTTAGGTTTAATATTTTGAGAAAAGATTTCTTTGATTAATAGAAAGTTCAAAACAGCATTTATTTGAAATAGAAAAATCTTTAGTCACTTTTAATCAATATAATGCATCCTTTCTGAATAAATGGTCTTCATTTCAATAAAATAAAAAAAATCTTACTGACCCCAAACTTTTGAACGATAGTGTTGCCATTTCAAAGTGATTGTTCACCAGAAAAAAAAATAACATTCTGTGATTGTCATAACATTTTACAGTGGAAGATTTTAGCAGTTTCACATATTGAGTTTAAACTATGTTTTGTGCACAAAAAAGTGTGTTAAACACAAATACAATACTTCAACTACAAATAGAACTACAATTAAAATATACACTCAAACCATACCTGCTGGCCAGTTTTCAAAAACATGGCGGGCAATGTCTGTGGCAGAGTCATTCGGAGAGAAAGTGAAATCCTGTGTCTTCCCACTTACAAGGATCAGCCGTAGATTCACCTGTAACCGAGTAAAAGGAGAGAGGAAACTAATTAAATCATTAAATTGTGAAGCAGTGCCCTAAAATTCACACACAGTGACATTTCCATCAAATAGACCTTAATGACCCTTCAATCTGTGCTCACCCCACAAAACATGAGACGACCTGGAGAGTCCTTTGCAGAAATGGGCATTCCCTCCTAATTAGATTTATGTTCAGCTTTAAGGGTGAAACTAGCTGCTACCCTCTTTAAAGGTTCCAGTGAAATGGTCTGGTGAGTGGGGAAACGCAGGGTAGGGCAGAGAGGAAGTGCTAATGCCTTTCGTTTGCATGTAGTGATACCAGCCCCCCTTTCCTAGACAGCCCTTCACCCTAATGCGATAACCCCAGGTGTCCCAGACAACCCAGGGCTGAGTTATTAAATTTACATGGCCCATGCATAACCCCTTGCAGGATGAGGGGAGCAGCACGGTGGATTAGCACAATAAATTTGACCCATGAATGAGTCCTATTAAAAAGCAACAGACAGACACAATGCCTCTACAAGCAGTATTAATAACACCACAAAGGCCAACACACGCTTCATGCTAATGTTCATACGTCTACGAGATTCATCATGCTGCCAAAAAAATAAGGATTATTTGATTTTTACTGCCAACATGTCCAAAGGCTCCACCCTTAGAAATAATTTAAAACATTTCTCAGAATAATAAAAAAAAAAAAAAAAAAAAATTATTTTACTATTATTTACTTACTATTTTATAATAATAATAATGATTGTACTATAATAATTGTAATTACTTTTAAATAAATTTCAGCAATAATAGATACTACAGCTATAAATTAATATTTTTGTTGGAAAACAATAACATACAGTTCCAAACCCATTCTAACTAATGCTTAAAAACTATAAATCACAAATAATTTCAGACAATTTTGACTAAATCTAATCTATGTTAGCCAGCTAAACAATTTTACAGTGGTTTCAATTTTAAATCAGTTTGCAACAATATTCAATACATCAGGAAAAAAAAAGTAAAAAAGTTTAGCTTTGCAATGATGACATGACCTTGATCAACCAACACAAGTTAGTGATATCACCACACTGCCCGATTTAGGAATTCAACTGAATAAATTTGGCAGCATCCTCTTTGAATATAAAAAGCACCATAAGACTCAATGTCTGAACAGAAAAGACACAGAGTGCCACTATATCAACCCATAAAAAAACTCAGAGCAGGAACTTTGAGATTCCAAAGAGTCTCTTGTTCAGTTTATTTCTTCCAGGGTTTAAACACCCTCCTTCCCCCCCTGCCTCATGGTTTTCAATGACTGCAATTTAAACATTACATCACCCACACTCAGTGTAGAGAGCTTGGCCGGGCATTAATACTTTCGTTCAGAATCAGTTGAGGTGGGGTGGGGGGGGGGCGTAAGAAGCTGAGCCAGTTGGCCCTGGCACTGCTGTGTATAAAGCCACATACGAAAAAGCACAAAAACTAAGGAAAACTAGCTTCATCGAGACACTGCAACCAGTCAGCGGACCAAAACAACTTTCAACATGTCTCTGAGAAAGTGGAAGTGAAAGAAGACACTCAGTTCCTCTCTGTTTCAACTGAAAATGTGCGAGTACAAGTTGAGTAAATCGGTTTATATTATTATTTAATTTGAGTCAAAGATGCTAAATCGAAGCATTAACACAAGCTCATCAGCTCGCAATAGGGGGGCCCGAGTTTTCCTTCCACCCCACTGTGACAGCAGCCCTGGTCATGACCCAAATAGTGGAAGCAATCAAATAACATGACAACCTCTTCCAGCCACAAAACTGTGTCTATCCTCTCGCACCACGTGCCAGCTAAATCTTTACTAAGGGCCCCCCAATGCCCTAACCTAACCTACTGTGAAATTAGGCTCCTGTGCCGAGGGCATTTGCAATGTAGGGCACCCCACCCCCATTCAGACACTCTTGAAAGTATTCGGCTTTCACCTATGGGGACCAGCAGTGAGAACAAAAGAGGTCAAACCATGATGCATGACGTCATAACAGACTGTTTACAAACACCAAGCCCCTGATAAAGGCACGGAAAGCCCTTCCCCAGCCTGCTCGGGTGGATTTAGGGTGTTATCAGCAAATCTGTGATGGATAATATAGATGAGAGCATAACAAACAAATAAGCACTCCCTGCTGCCCCAGTTCTTAAAGCCTTGACAAATACAACACACCAAATCTGCCTAAATGCCCCAGAACCAGTACGCAAACACCTCTATAATCTCACGGCTTATATATTTGTCTGCACTAACTTCAATCATGTTGCTTTCATCCCAAATTCCGAGTATGGGACACCATACTTGGCTACACGTCATGTCACTTTCAAATCAAGAGCTTAAATGCATCACCATTTGCCCCATCCCCAAATAATGGCAGTAAAACAACATATCCCAGAAACAAACAGGTTCAGAAAACAACAAGTAATCTCAAAGCAACAGTAAGACTGAGAGTGTAACATACAAGATTCATTTTGTTATCTCAGCCTCAAATAAAAGTTCAAATTCACAACTTCTCTAATGTAAACCCATATTAGGACTAACAAGAAAAGGTCAGTGTTATTTTAGTATTATTTATTTACCATTACAGTATTTTTTTCTTTTATAGTTTTGCTAATTTATGCGTTTTTGTTATTTTCATTCATTTTTGTTTTTTAATTTAGCCTTGATTTGTTTTAAGTTTGTCTTTTTTTTATTTTAGCTTTATTTCAATAAACAAAAGTTACGTTTACAATAGTAACTTAGTAGTTTACAATAACACTAACTGTTTTTTTAATATAACATTTTTAGGCTTAAACTAATAAATTATTTCACAGACAGAAATGCAATGACGTCTCCCCACAAATGCGGATAAAAGGAACAGTTTACAATGAAAACTGCCATTATCTGTTTACACTTAGTTTGCATAAAACATGTAGATTTTTGTGAATAATGATGCAAAGTTTAGTCTATTCATCAGATAAAGCCACCAAAGGCTTCAGAAGGTTTGGAAAATAGTTACTGAATATTTTTTCCCCCGTCTTATAACTTGACAGCCATGGTCACCATGCACTTTCATAGCATGGAAAGGAGCAGCATGAACATTGTGCTAAATAACTTTTATTACATTTAACAGACAAAATAATGAAAATAAAATCATCTCTGTGGAGCAACAAGGTAAAAGTAGATGAAAAAAATGTACATAATTCAGTGAACTCCGCACCTTTAAGATTTGAATGCATTCTAAAAATGACACCTGATGCTTCATCATATTGATATTGTGTAATGGTGCATGATGTAAAGAGAGATCTGGCCTGATATACTCACTGTGTCAGGGTCTCTCTGAGAGGTCATGGCTGTGATCAGAGGTGGAGGGCAGCCAGGAATCGATGGTTGACCAGCAGTGAGAGGGCAGCACAACCCCTGGCACAAAGACTCAGTATGTGTCTTCTCCCTCTGGCCTTTCGCTGCCTCGCACAGCCTAACACCAAGTCAATTATTCACAACATGCCACACAGATGTGTTTACTATACACAGTCCAGTGGTCAAACCAGCATTACCACGAGAGGATTAATTACTATCTTTAAGTGACATACTTTACTAATAAAAAATGCAGTGCAAAGTATTACAACGTACAGGTGAGATGACAAGACATAAACACTAGACAAACACTAACTCACGAGATCCTGGTGAAAGTTTAGCAAGTAAGTTATCTGCTAGGTAGTACTCTAAGTGATCCGATATACTGATTAATGAATCACCTAAACAATATGCAGCCATACAAACATACCTTTGCTCTATTTGACGTGATGCCAAACTGTTGTTTGTATTACTGGATAGGCATTATATATCAGCTTGAGTGCTTGAATCCGTGTTAGGAATCCAGACCTGCCTGTGAATCAGACACCAAACCAGGATGAGCTCGACTGCTGATCAAGAAAAATATAGTTCAAAATTAAATACACATCAAAACGATGATACACGAACCATTAAAGAAGAGAGATGTCTCGATTATGATGCGAGAGATGTGAAATGTTGTATGAGCAGAGAAAGTGCGCGCGACCGCTGGCCTTGAGCTGGAATAATTTTGACTGCGGCAAAATAAAGAGGAACTAAAACGACCGCTTGGATCGTGTAACAGACGCCTATCAAATCCGGCGCGGTCGTTTGACGGTCCAGTGCTTTCGTGATATATTAAGTTAACTGATGGGTATATCCATCGTTCTAATCTGATCAGATGTAGCCAAAATCACTCGCAGCGTTCGATCAGATTAATGGCTGAGAATTTAAAGACACCGGAAGTCAGCTGGCCATATATGCAGGAAACGAAGCACAAGGCTTTCTGGGACTTGTAGTTTTAAGGCAGCTCTCCATTTTGTTCGCACCTTCCAGAATGGCAGTCATTTCACATGCTGTGTGATGGAATGTGGGGTGTTCTCTCTCTCTCTTTTATTTCTAAATTAGCTTTTCATCTTTTGCTTGTCTTTGATTTTAAATATGTTTAAACGTTCTCTTATGCCATTATGCTAAACATTATGTAAGCAAACTTAACATTGGGCATACATACTGACTTTATTGGAATACTTCTATTAAAAATTCCTTATAGAATTTAATTGTTTTCACAGATACACACTCAATTCTGCAATCTTAATTTTTAAAAGAAAGCAACTGAATGACAATACTTCATATATTTATTTGATGACAGCATAGCACATAATAAAGGCACATTGAATAGGCTATTTACATTGGAATAATAACAGCTGAAGTGTGTAATTTTTTCAGCGTTAAAATACTTTCTCACCCTAACATGCAGAGATAATTTAAAGTAAGGATTTGTTTTCCTATTTACCCAAAAAGTGTAAATACTGCAGATCTATGAAGCCATCAAAACAACATTCCTCTGTTTAAGCATCCCAACCAAGGGTGCGAATCCCTAAAGGATGGTCGCAAATTCCGTTGAATTGTGTTGGTAACGACGGAACTTGCGACCATACTTTGCGTCTGCTACTTTTGACCAATGGCAGATGGGGGTGCATTCTGGAAACATGTTTGAAAACAGTAAATATTTTTGAAATTTCATTTGCTGACATTAGTGGCACAGAAACTTCACACTTCAGCTTTAGAGAGAAAGTATGTACATGGATATGAAACAATAAGTCTTACAATACAGTAAACAGTGATGTCTTTTCAATTACAGTAGCAATACAATACAGCTATTCAGTCATGATGTAAATTTGATGTAAAACAGCTTTGAAAGAGTGAGAAACAGCTAGTCACAACACTGAGCCATGTAAAACCATTACTTCTGAGGAAATCTACAATAATACCCGTAAGGGTCTATTATAAGAGAAGGCAGTGTCTGTTCAAAGGTAATACAACTGACTCATCATAACTTTGTAAGTAACAGATAGGATTTTTTTTAATAAACTGGAGGAAACAGTCCCAGCTCAACTACACAGCAGCATTGTGTAAACATTAACTGTAAAACAGGCTTTAAAGTCACAATATTTGCAGCAAATTGCAATAACTTTTTAAAAATATACTGTACAAACAACTGTGTAGTGTAAAGAACCATACTCCATTCTGTCCATGTCAATATAATATACAGTACATGGGCGTCAGTTTGGTTTGAAATGTGCTGGGGACAGAGACGCATTCGGAAGGGCATTTTCAAAAGTGCTGGGTACAATGACGCATTCATTCTTTTTTCTCTTTCGCGCAGGTCATGTTTTGAAAGACGATGTCCTGTAGCTTACTGATGTAAATAAATAAAAATGTATACAAAGATGTGATGATGTCCGACCAAAAATGTGATGGTACTTTGGGTTTAATTGGTCGTACAATGAGATCTAACATATGTTGTTAGTATCGTGAATTTTTACGTGAATAAATCCATAGATCCGCCTGTGTTGCGTATGTACTGTTATGGTCCAGTGGCAGAATTTTCGCCAAGTGTGTCAGAGCTTCTGGGTTCTAATCCGCTCTCTTATAGTTTTTTTTCCCTCATCAAAACCGATAATGTTTATCTGTGGTTGTATATCAAGAATCTTGATATACTTTATCACTGATAAACATTATCGGTTTTGATGAGGGGAAAAAAAACTATACGAGTGCGGATTAGAACCCAGAGAAGCAGGGACACGTTTGTGTGCATTATGATTTGTGATTTCACCGGAACGAATAGAATCTCCGCAACGGATTGAAGCGCGCGTCCGAGTGAAGACACATTTCAGCGCTAGATCGCCTCTTATTTAACAAATGATTAAAAACGAATGCTGCTAGTAAACTGGAGATGTTTTATTTGTATTGGTACATCCGTGCCACGAGATGTTTCAAAAGTGGTGGGGACAATATCGACCCTGGCAAAAAGTGGTGGGGACATGTCCCACCCGTCCCCCCCCGTAAATGACGCATATGATACAGTATCACAGCAACAAATGAAAAAGCCACTAAATTCACAAAGCTCCATAATCTCCACTTTCAGACCTACTTTTCCTTTAAGAAAAAAAGCATTTACATGGCAATGTTTTTACAAAAAACATGAAAACAGCATAAATAATGTTATCTTAAGAAGTTGCAAGGAGGTCGGTTGTCAAATGTACGCAGATGACACAATTATTTATGTAACAGCAGAAACCTCTCATTTGGCTGCGGAAATGTTAACCAGACAACTGGTCGGTGTTTCCCAGTGGCTGCAGGATAACTGTTTAACTTTAAATTATAACAAAACAGTTTCTATGTGTTTTTCACTAAAGAACAAAGTGCTGGAAGGATTTAAAATCAAAATTGACCAAAATGAAATCAAGGAAGTGAATGAATTTAAATATTTAGGTGTCATTGTAGACTCTAAACTTAAGTTTGATAGCCATATTAAGAAAATGTCTAAAACTATTAAGACAAATTTGAACTAATTTCGTTTGATAAGACCATGTATATCTATTAAAGCAGCTCAAATGTATATGCATACTATGATACTGTCACATATGACCTATTGTGCAATAATCTGGGGTCAGGCTTCTCAATCAGTTATTAAACCCGTAATGTCATTATATAAACAAACTTTAAAAGTGATGGATCAGAAACCAATGAAATGGCATCATTGTCAAATTGTTCAGAAGTATGATTTGTTAAGTTTTGATAATGTTTTAAAGTTCTCATTTTTAAAAACAGTATTTAAGTGTTTATATGGCCTTGCCCCAGATGTAATCTGTCAGTTGATAGAAAAATACAGCAGTGATGGGGTAAAGACTAGAGGGGTAGTAAGTGGGAATTGTAGAGTACGGAGATGCAGAACTGCAATGGGTCAATCATCCTTTTCAGTGAAAGGTGGACATCTATGGAACACCATGCCGGTGAATCTAAAGTTGCAACCAGAACTTATGGTTTTCTGTACAAAGCTGAAACAATGGCTGAAATCTATACAGCGATGTGAACATTGAGGTTATTTATATTTTTTTTAGATTAGTTACGTTATTTTTATGAAGTTGATGTGTTTAGGTACGTCAATATGTCATTGTTGATTTGTTTGGGTACAACATGTGCACACATGTATACATGTGTGTATTTGTATTTGTTTTGTTTCTTGTGATGATTGTTTGTTTGTTTTTTTGTTTTGTTTTTTGGATGTTTTGATTTTATGTAAAAGCCTAACCAGGGACGCGGGCTGCAAACTAGCTTTATGCTATATGCCCTATGTACACAGCATCGGTTGTCTATGTGTAACAATGCTTAGTGTATTGTCCCTGTTAAATAAACAAATAAAATAAAATAAATAACTACAATGGCAAAAATCTGCATGACAAATAAGAGCACTTAGAGGCTGACGCTCAATGTGAAAAATTACAAGTTTTGTCACACAAGTAAAAAACAAAAGACTATTTCAGAAAATAAGACAATTATGTAATGTCTGATTTTGCTATTAAGCACATTTAAGACAATGAGGTTTTCCTATTTTACATCCCAAATATGTACAGCTCAATAGAGACAACTGTCAAAAAGAATTGTTACTGAAAAAAAATTACAGTGTAACTACCAACAATAAATATATTTTCCTCCTACTGGTACATAAATACATAAAGTTACAAAAATGTACAAGAATATACTTTTACAAATAGAAATCTACTGATAAAATCCAATATTTTTCATGTATCACTTTCTCAATCATATCAAGTTTATAAAATTAAGTACTACAAGGACGTTTTGAGTTCAAAACAATAAAGCACATCATATTTTACTTACTATCTCTGGTCCAATAAACATATTTTGGTTCTGTTTACACTGTCCACACAAATCCGAATTGTCTTTATACACTCACCTAAAGGATTTTTAGGAACACCTGTTCAATTTCTCATTAATGCAATTATCTAAATCAACCAATCACATGGCAGATGCTTCAATGCATTTAGGGGTGTGGTCCTGGTCAAGACAATCTCCTGAACTTCAAACTGAATGTCAGAATGGGAAAGAAAGGTGATTTAAGCAATTTTGAGCGTGGCATGGTTGTTGGGGCCAGACGGGCCGGTCTGCTCAGTTACTGGGATTTTTACACACAACCATTTCTAGGGTTTATAAAGAATGGTGTGAAAAGGGAAAAACATCCAGTATGCGGCAGTCCTGTGGGCGAAAATGCCTTGTTGATGCTAGAGGTCAGAGGAGAATGGGCCGACTGATTCAAGCTGATAGAAGAGCAACTTTGACTGAAATAACCACTCGTTACAACCGAGGTATGCAGCAAAGCATTTGTGAAGCCACAACACGCACAACCTTGAGGCGGATGGGCTACAACAGCAGAAGACCCCACCGGGTACCACTCATCTCCACTACAAATAAGAAAAAGAGGCTAAAATTTGCAAGAGCTCACGAAAATTGGACAGTTGAAGACTGGAAAAATGTTGCCTGGTCTGATGAGTCTCGATTTCTGTTGAGACATTCAGATGGTAGAGTCAGAATTTGGCTTAAACAGAATGAGAACATGGATCCATCATGCCTTGTTACCACTGTGCAGGCTGCTGGTGGTGGTGTAATGGTGTGGGGGATGTTTTCTTGGCACACTTTAGGCCCCTTAGTGCCAATTGGGGATCGTTTAAATGCCACAGCCTACCTGAGCATTGTTTCTGACCATGTCCATCCCTTTATGGCCACCACGTACCCACCCTCTGATGACTACTTCCAGCAGGATAATGCACCATGCAACAAAGCTCGAATAATTTCAAATTGGTTTCTTGAACATGACAATGAGTTCACTGTACTAAAATGGCCCCCACAGTCACCAGATCTCAACCCAGTAGAGCATCTTTGGGATGTGGTGGAACGGGAGCTTCGTGCCCTGGATGTGCATCCCACAAATCTCCATCAACTGCAAGATGCTATCCTATCAATATGGGCCAACATTTCTGAAGAATGCTTTCAGCACCTTGTTGAATCAATGCCACATAGAATTAAGGCAGTTCTGAAGGCAAACACAGTATTAGTGTGGTGTTCCTAATAATCCTTTAGGTGAGTGTATGTGAATTTAGGACTGAGTATGCTCATTGTGATTTTGCAAGGGATGAATTCTGATCCGTTTACGTACAGTAGATAGGCTAGTAAATTGGTTGCTATAGTAATTATGTAAATGCCAGCATAATGCAAAGAGACTCATACAACACCTGTTGGGGTGGAAAGAGAGGACAGACCAGTTTCAATTTTGCCATCTTGCCACAGTGCTGAACTCATGAGGCACATTAGAGAACATCCTTGTGCAATTAGTCACATTCACTAGTGAATTTCAGTGTGCTATAAGAGGAAATAAGTGAATTTGGACATGAAGGATGTTAAATGCACGTTGCATCATGAATTACGAAAAAACTTCAGTTGGATACGCCCAATGAGATATTTGCTGCCAGTCTGAACAAAGTCTTTGAATAACATATTAATTATGAATGAGAGGAGTCACCTATGACCAGAGAACACCCACAGGCAGAGACACCCAGTTCACAAATCAAACAGTTTTGGTCCATGTCTGAATTGGTACCAGAAAAAAACATGTGCATACAAAGTACATGTAGGACTTGACCATAGTCTTGTCTAAACCAGAAGTCTAGACATACATAAGTAACACTGTCACAGTACCATTATGCACTGACACAAGGTAAACTATTAGTAGGAAATACAGTTGACCTGCTGAATAAAAATTGATCACTCTTCGATGCATACTTCAGGAAAATGATATGGTCCAAACATGAAAGTGACTGCATTTTACAAAACTGTTTTTAACATAGCTGCCATACCAATCTAGTTTGCTCTTCTTAAGGAGTGGGCCTCTCATGTTCACTGTCATCTTCGGCCAGGTAGATTGGCTTCTTTCCTTGAAAAATGGGCTCAAATTTTTTACCCTCAGAGCTGTTCCTTATTCCATACGCAAAATAAATAAGAAAACCTAAAAGAGACATGCAATGAAGTCAAACTTTGAATGAAAAACTGACAAAATATCCATGTTAGTGTTCAATTACAATACCATTCAAAATGTTGGGGTCGGTAAGATTTTTAAGTTTTTGAGAGAAGTCTCTAATGCTCAACAAGACTGCATTTATTTATTGAGAAACAGTAAAAACAGTAATATTGAAAAACATTATTACAATTTAAAACAACTGTTTTCTATTTGAATATATGTTAAAATGTAATTAATTGCTGTGATGACAAAGCTGAATGTTCTAATTTCTTATTATCAATGCTGAAAACAGTAGAGCTGCTTAATGTTTTTGTGGAAACCATGAACACTTTTTTTCATTTTTGATGAATAGAAAGCTAAAAAAAACAGCATTTATTTGAAAATGACTTCTTTAGTTACATTTATAAATGTCTCCACTGTAACTTTTGATTAATTTATTGCATCCATCCTGAATAAAAGTATTCTTTTCTTTCCTACTGACTCCACACTTTTGAATGTCAAAGATTTGATATGCCATAACTCACCAAAAGCCATCCATACTGCGAAACGAGCCCATGTAGGTCCATTTAATTGCATCATGAGGTAAATGTTTACAAAGATACTGACCAAAGGCAGAATGGGGAGCAAAGGCACCTACGAAATGTAGACAGAGGAGTATTATAACTACCTAAACATCTGACACTCTCAATTTTTCAAGCACAAAGGGAATAACGCAGCTTTGTTAATGTAAGTTTCTGTACCTTGAAACTGAGAACCTCTTTACTCTGGGGCTGTTGCCAGATGATGACGATGCAGACAGAAGACAGAACAGACAGGAGAACAACAAAAGTGATATAAAGAGGATCGCCCATCCCCAACTGCTGAATGTACACTGACAGCACCACACACAGTATAGTGAACAGCACAGCTGAAGAGCAAAAGAGAAGGTGGTTATCTGCCTGTTCACTTTATGAACAACAAAATTATTAATTTACATTTCCCTGAGCCTAACTTTACAGCTACATGTTGCAGCAAAAACGGTATCATAAGGGGGACCAATGGAGATGCTTACATATGGTGCCAGTGGCAGAGTAAACAATGATGCCCGAAATCTTGGTGGGTACGTCACGGATAGGTTGCACCAGCATCCAGATGGAAAACGTCTTCTTAAGGGGTGTTGTCTCCAGCTCCTGGCCGCACTCATCCCCACTATCCACATCTGCCATGGCTCCTTTAGCCTCCAGCCTCTGTAGTTCCATTGGCTTCTCATCCACAGCCCTGGAGCCAAGGCTGCCTGGTTGGTACCTGCAGATTTAATAATAAATAATTAAATAAATAAATTAGACTAATTTTTAAAAAATATCTTAATCCAGATTTTTTTTTAAATGCTCAACAGGCTGCATTTATTTGATTAAAAATATAGTCAAACAGAAATATTGTGTAATATTATTACAACTTAAAATAACTGTTTTCTATTTGAATATATTTTTAAATGTAATTTATTCCTGTGATGGCAAATATGAATGTTCAGCATCATTACTCCAGTCTTCAGTGTCACATGAGCCTTCAGAAATCAGAATAATATGCTGATTTGGTGATCAAGAAACATTTATTATTATTATCAATGTTGAAAACAGCTGTGCTGGTTAATGTTTTTGTGGAAACCATGAAACATTTTTTTCAGGAACATCTGATGAATTGAATGTTAATTGCATCCATATTTCTTTCACTTTTAAATGGTAATTTAAGTATATGCCCACCTGAGAATGAGTACACAGACAGCGACCAGAGTGTATGCCAGCAGGGTCCCAATTGACATCAAGTCCACCAAGGCAGCGAGATCAAACAGGAAGGCCATCAGGGCTATAGGGAGGAAATAAAGGAGATTAGGAGAGAGTCACAATTACTAAAAGAGTTATCTATTGACAGACATTATATGAATAAGAATGCAGTTTTACCTGCTACAATGCCAGACACAATGGTTGCCAGCACGGGTGTCTTGGTTTTCTTGTGCATGCGGGAGAGGGAGCGAAAGAGCAGACCGTCCTCAGCCATGGCATAAATCACACGAGGCATAGGGAACATGGAGCCCAACAAGCTAAATAACATCCCCCCAAACACAAAAATACAGTCAGAAAGGCATTAGTTGTTTTTAATGGTGACTTTATGTCAATGTCAGTAATGTAATTGCAGCTTCATAAATGTACCTGGTGGAAAGTGCACACAGAGACCCCACAGCCACAATATAGCGAGCAGGCTCCCAGTGCACATAATCAAAGGCCTCAGGAAGTGGACTCAGAACGTCCAGCTTGTAATAGGGTATCATGAGTGTGAGTGCTGCAGACACTCCGAAGTAGGCAAAAAAGCAGATGAGCAGAGAGGCCACTATGCCGATCGGGATGGAACGCATGGGGTTTTTTGCCTCTTCACCTACAACAACATCAACAAAGCTGGGGTGAGTTTGGTTTTAAAAGTAGGACATTCTGGTTTTACACGGAAAGTTTGCTGAACTTACTTGTGGTTGCAATGCAGTCAAAGCCCACAAATGCATAGAAGCATGTAGCAGCGCCAGAAAGGATTCCGGTAAAGCCAAATGGTGCAAAGCCACCTGAGCCGAATTCTTTTTCAATGTTGCTAAGACATGAAAGAGATTTCAACTTTAAATTTACAGACAACATACTGCATATACATTTTGATATACTTTATTTATACACAGTATATAAAATGTTTTTTGTTTACTACCCTTTCAATATCTTTAATTTAATTGTCATTTTTATTTGATTTATTCATTTGATCTTTCTTGTAATTTAGTTGTATATCTGTATTCAGTAAATATAACCAAACTGATCAAGTTTGAATTATGCTCGAAACTGTACTTTCCAGATTACTACTGCTATGCCATCATATAAAAGTTGAGGAAGTGTGACTTACTGTGCTTCAGATTTGTTGGTGCCATTAAGGTAGTCCTCAACAGTGAGGTTCCAGTTGGCAGTGTCGCCTTTCACAAAGCCCGATATGATGACAAATGTCAGAACCACCAGGTTGATTCCTGTGAAGATCTTGTTGACAAATGCAGACTCACTCACTCCAAATGCCAATAATCCTGTAGTGTGGGAGGTGAGAGGCAGCAAATTCACACCATTATGGTCTTTTGAATGGCAATGGTAAAAAGAAAGAGTGAGCAACAGTCCTATGACTAACATATATTGGTGAAGCGGATCATTTAAAATGATTTAATTCTTTCAGTGTAGCTTGTGTAGTAGAACCAATGAACAATCTTTTTTGGCTTCACTGTCAGAAACACACTAACAAAAATCAGGTGTTGGATAAGAAGTGAAGTCAAGAAGTTTAATTCCGGAACAAAGATCCACTGGCTTAATGGAGTAATTGAAGTCTTGACTTTGAACAACACTTTGATTCAAGCTAAGAATTAACTAGGCACCATCATGTTGGACAGAGAAAGTAGTCAGAAAAAAGTTTTTACCAGTGAGCAACAAGACCAGGATGAGGGCAAACAGATCTGGATACTCCGCTAACACATTTCCAGTGTCTGGAAATGACATGGAGCCATTGAAGAAAACAGAGATCCTTTTCTGCACTAGATGGTCAAAAGTTGAGCTCCAAGCTCGTGCCACACTAGCTGTGCCTGTGAAAAAGAGAGAAGGACATATGTAGATGCAAAAGACTTCAGAACGTCTACTTGTTATGTTAAAAGTAAGCACCTGCTCTAGAGTCCTTCACTCAAGTGAAGTAAACACTTCATACAATTTCAAAACCACTTTAGCTCATGCGTAATCGCATATAATTGGTCAAACTCTTGGGCTTGCATTCAGAATAAACTCTTGAGAGATGACAATTAATTGTTATAATTGAATTCAAAAGGGGAAATAGTCATTTTAGTCACATATTTTAAAACTAGATAATATCTACGTGCTCACCAATCACATACGACAGAATGAGGTTCCATCCTGTGATGAAGGCCCATATTTCACCAACTGTCACGTAGCTGTACAGGTAAGCGGATCCCGTCTTGGGAACACGTGCACCAAATTCAGCATAGCACAAGCCAGCGAGGACAGAGGACAAGGCCGCAACAAGGAAAGACAGCACGATTGCAGGTCCAGCCTTCTCTCGGGCTACTTGCCCAGCCAGGACGTATACACCTGCACCCAGTGTCGCCCCCACACCAAGGGCTATGAGGTCCAGAGTAGTGAGACAGCGAGCAAAGCGCGTTTCGTCCTGAGAGGTGTCCAGCATGCGACGCCTTAGCAGCATCTTCCCAAAGGAGGACAATTTTTTTTCAATCATGATGGATAACGTTGAGACGACTGGGATAATAAAGCTGAAGGCACTAAAGGAGAAGAGAAACAATATAAATATATATATATAAACTTTTTTTTTAAATTGATAATAATACAAAAAAGTATTATTGTCAGGAAATACTGCCTTTTTTGCTAATTAAAGTGCTCAGATTTAGATGAGGAAAAATAAACCTAAAGCACAAAGGGACACACCACTTAAATCTTTTTTTTGGTCTTTTGACTTGAAATAAAGTAAGGTAACCTATTAAGGCCCATTCACACCAAGAACAATAACTATAATGATAACTATATTAGCGTCCACAACAACGCACTGTACGTTTATGTTTATTATCAGCACATACTGCTCTTTAAAATCTGGCTGTCAATGTTTTTATCTTTCATTAGCTGGGGGGAAAAATTTTCTGAAAATGATTCAAACTATATTGTTATCATTATAGGTGTGGTGTGGAATTCTATTTTCGCAGAATTAGAATGATTATTCAAACTTTATCTTTTTTTCCTTGGTGTGAACACCTTTTAACCAAGTCTTTACATGTAAAGGGCATAAATATCAGGGTGTCTGCTCCCCACCACACCCGTAGACACAGACAGAGCACTTTATGAACAACCCATTTTACCACAGGGCAGTTCAATCCATCAGGACAATTAATCAGATTAATATCTAAGAGGTTTATATTGCTTTTTCATTATTGAGCCATAATTCATAAAGTACAACAGCTTTAGAGCATTGACATTGGTGTGGAAACAATTTTCAGGCAAGACCAAACTGATTAGTCAAAATTTACTGGCTAGATGAAAAGAGCAGACTGGTTGAAATGGGAATAGTATCTTGGCAACAAAAAAAAATTATAGAAAACATAAAAATAAAAAAAAAGTATAGGGAGGTAACTCACCCTCTGAATGCAGATTGGTGAATATTTTAAAAATGCTTTTTGAATACAGTGCTAACATATGACAAATATTAGCGACTGATGATAAGCTCTGGCACTGCGGATCATTGCACACTTTCATAAGGAAATAAGAGTACATGCAGGGAAGGTCTTCTTTTGTGGGTTTCTGACCAGCAGCTTGAGTAGTCATACATGTTTGATCAGGTCCTGTCTATGGAACACTAGAAGTAAACCTGCACCTGCTTACATGACTATTTAACAGTTACAAACTTCTAACACTAATCCTTAAGCCTTCTTACCACATTTTATTTTGTGATCAAAGCATTTAAAAATAAAACGAGGATGACCTTTTTTTTTTTTTTTAGATTAAACTCTTTCGGTCTACTGCTAAGGAAACCTATTTTTGCTAACTCCACGACGTCACTACACGGAAATCATTGACTTCCTTCCAGCCAGGGTTATTGTATAAAACCACTAACACACACAAAAAATTAAGAACAAAGAAAACTATAAATCTAGCCCATGATAACGGTTGTTAAATTGCGATGATTATCAGTAACATCACATAACGCCCTGCCCTGTCCTATACATTCCTCTACCCTAAGCAATTAAACAAATAACTAATTCCAAGTAATAAGCAGGCAACTTAAACAGGTTTGGACATGGTGAATTCACAGGTCCACTATCTATAATCCATGGCATCTGCTTCACCCTACGGATGAGTTTGCTGGTCTTAGAATCAGATTAACATATTTCAAGATGATGTCTAACAGCAGCCTAGGTTTTTGAAGCAAAGTGACCATTTCACTGAGGCATGCTTAACAATTATTTAAGCATTCAAATTATTTTTGTAATAATTAGCATACATACATGAAGTCCAATACTGCACAATTACTGGTGTATGGTTTACTATTCAAATGGAATAGACTAGCAGCACCTGTATGACACCTATTACAGTAATGGAATTTCATGACTTAATGAAACTACACTACAGCTCATCATCCCATTAATAATTCTATAGTTTGTGACCCACAGGACATAAATTGCACATTTACTGATGCATTCAGTTTGGGATGATTTATTAAAACTAATCGAAGAGGTTATTTAAACCATGTTTAAATGAAGCAAAACTGTACCTGGAAAAATAAACATCAAGAAACATGTGCAATGACTGCCTACATGATGGAAACTATCATAGTGTTGAAATGCAGTATAATGGTGTAGATGTAATTTGCAAAAATATACATGAACGTATATTCTTCACATTATTATACAAATGTTTTGGTGACACGATACCAAATAAAGAATTTTCCCGGATAGTTTTAAACGTATTATGCTAGTGTAAATAAATAATAATATAGAAGAGTACATTTAACATCGCGCGCATTTCTACACGAGGATGAATGCAATGATAAACATGGGATTTCCCCTTTACAGTTAAAGAGGCTCTCAACACTTGACAGAAAACACGTCACATATGTGAAGATTAAGAATGACATATTATAGGAATAAAGGTTAAAAAGGTAGTTACCCCCTCTTGAGATGATGAACTGAAAATCCAGAGACGATGCACGGTGTAATCTAATCTATTCTAGACGAATGAGTGGATGTGTGGCTTGGCTGGCAGGACGTGAATACTAAACTAAGGCGGAAACAAGCCTTTTAAGGAAAATTTTACCCCCAGGCAGGGTAGGTTTTTTCCTGACGTCAATAACAAAGCCAATCGTAGTAGGACGTGTTGCCATCGACGGCAAGCATTGTTTTCCAGCATTTTGAAAGTCCTGCTCTGCTTATTGCTCCATTTATTTGTAATACCAAATATGACATAACTAAGGCAATGTGTTAACGTTACAGTGGAAAATATAAAATATGAATCTTCTCCCATGCATTTAAAATCAAACAATAAACCATATTGTAATATTTCAAATCATTTCATAGTTTATTAGGGAAATCCTAGAGACTTAAGCAACACAATATTAAATTGCGTTACATTTTATTAACAGGCATTTTTAGAAGCACATAAACATGCATAGAACTGCATAGAAATGGTAAAAGTTACAACTTTCTTTGTTAACACTTTTCTTCTTTTCTCCAAGTGTGGGAGAGAGAAAAGACAGAATCAGGCAGAGGTATCTAAGTGTGGGAGAGAGAAAAGACAGAATCAGGCAGAGGTATACAATATTGCTTATTTTAATATCAGCATAATACAATGATTTGATAAGTATCTGTAAAAAGAACAAAATGCCAGGAATAAATTGTGAAGAGAGACAGAATACCTTCTGCTCTACTTCTTCATTTCCTTTACACAAATCTCAAGTTTTTCGTGCAATGGTCCCCAGTTTTTACACTCTATAAAAGACAGGTATGCAAAACATTATCTCACAATAAATAAAGAGGGTAAAGTTATTGGAGAAAACAATATTAAACTTATGAAAAAATAATACAGACACCTGAACGCAAACCCATTAGTTCTTGGAGGACCCTCTCAAGTTTGTATTGATGTTGCAAACAATTAACACAGCCTGGAAGGGGGGTTAAAAAGATTAGGTAGGTTTGAAAATATTAGACACTATTTGTGAATTAGAAAACTTACTACATGAGCTCTAAGATAATAACAACCACCAAAATTCACCTGATTCATGTGCTCCGTCAGCTGGATGCACAGTATCACCCACTACTGTAGAAAGAGCCGTGTGTGCTGTGGGTACAAACACACATGAAATACATTAGAATGGAGATTAACAACAAAAAAAGTGTTAGAATACTTCACAAACATTTACTACACAGTTTTTTTTCTATTCAAGATTTTTAACAACATAGGATGGTAACAAAAACTATTCCAACCAATATCTTTTTGTCTTAACAGTGTTTGCTCACCATTCACACTTGCTCATCCATATGTAAGTGAACACTATCGTTGAAAGGTTGGGAATGACAAAGACATTTTGTTTTTGAAAGCATTAAATATTAGCATGTAATTGATCAATCAAAACATGTCTAATGCTGCAAATTATTATTATAAAAAAAAAAAAAAAAAAAAAAAGGTTTTCTTTACCAGCGATGACAAAGCCGTTTTCAACAGCCATTACCCCAGTCTACTAAGAAAACACTGTCACCTACTCCCGTGCTAATTTGGTACAAGAGGACACTTTCTTCGTATACAAGCACAGTTGAAAGTGGCTCTTAATTGGTTCTTTGGAGAAAGCAAACTTGACCAAACCAGGACAGAGAGAAGTGGACAACAGAGGACATCAAAGGGTCTAGTTTGAGAAACAGACTCCTCTGAGGACCTTATTTTGCAGCTTCATTAACCGGCAAATGAATCCATGTTTGAGTTGGTCAAAACAGCTTGATCCTAACATCAATAAGAAGTGTCTAGTGTGATCCTTTAATGAACAGTTTGAAGAACACAGAACTTATTTAAAACAGAAATAGTCATTTGCAACATTTTATAAAATATATAGATTTTCTATAATTAATGCAGTGCATTATGGTGGCATGGATGCCAATGTACCATCCTATAATTGAGTTTGAACAGACCTATAAATCTCCATTTCAAAAAGAATGAAAACACTCAAAGGGGAGGCATGCACACACTACTCATTCATATGCATGAATTAAAAAGGTTTCAACAACCAGCTCCCAAATGCACCAATCTATTCAGTAAGGCTATTACTGCGCACTTCACAAGTATATCAATCTGTCTGGATTACATCTGGTCAAGCAGGGAAAATATCTTGCAAATGTAATGCAAGACAACTCAATTTAATGACTCCATTTTCTTGCCCAGATTCCTGGCGGCTTCAGGAAAGAATATTTTGTAGTGATACATCAGGAGCTGTCCTGTTGAGATTTGTCAGTGTGGCTTAAGGCAAAGGGTGGATATTTTCCACATTTTAGACACTGTAATGTTCTTGAATATTGCTTTGATACACCCAATGCTTTTTTGGTCATAATGGACCAGATTTACGAAACAGGGCAAATTAGCGTGTGTGCAATCCCATAAAACCGCCGTTGGGAATGAAAAGTTCTGCGCGTGATCTACTTAAGAACACTGGGTCATTTCCATAATGACCAACGAAATCTATCAAGAGCAGCACAATTTAGCGTCTGTTTTAAGACATGCTTTTTTTGGGCGCAACTGGTAAATACCAGTAAATTGACTAGCGTAAACCTTAGTAAATCACCTTGTGTGAATCATTTAAATACTGTACTCCCATAGATTTTGCATCTGAAAGGGAAACTGCAAAGGGAAACAAATGCATATATGCAACAAGGTCAGCCGCAAAAATAAGCCTGTCCACGCCCTTTCAGCGCTAATTTTTCACTGACAGTAATTCTTAACAGCAAGAGGTTTTGCACTGGTGTAAGCTGTTAGTAAATCTGGCCCAATATCCTAATGTCTTTTCATTTTTAAAAATCACAAAATATTGGCAGTAGCTAATATGTTTGTTTCCATCCAAAGTTGTTATTTTTTAACAATTTAGTCCAGTTATCCTATTACATCCACTGCTGATGCAAAGTCACGAGTTTTTTTTTTGTTGCATATCAAGGGATTTGTTCAGTAAATACCATACATTTCAATCATAGTTTATGCGCATGTCTTAATATCGAATAAGAAATTTATCCGCCTCAATTGAGCACATGTTTTTTATGTGCAAGTTAATAATTTATGCGGATCCTGGCGTTTCCATCCAGTGTTTTTTATGCAATGTCCCAAATGCACATAAAAAAGGTGGATGGAAACATAGCTAGTTACAATAATACTAGTTTTAAGAGGGTATAATAAAAACTTTGACTGGTATTGTACAAAGCTATATCAACAATTGACCACAGTCTCCGCCAACCACCACAAGTGAAAATACATCAGAGACTCATAATTACATTAAATTATTACTTGAGTTGGTTTTCCTTGTGAAAAAATAAGGACAAATGATCGCACCAATTCTTTTTCTCTTTGCCGAAGGCAAACCATCATTGTTCAAGTGCGTTTGGCCCACACTGGGAAGCAGTGAATTCCTCGTCCTCATACCTTTCATAGATAGAATTAAAGGAAACATGATTGGAATGACAAAGCATTATATAAAACCAGAGTCCTTCATTTACATAATAATTTAGTCTAGGTATTTACCATGTATCCATGTTGCATAAAAGTATAAAATCAGCAACAAAATCTTAAAATCTGAAGATACACAAAGGAAAAATTATCATGGAAAAACAAGCATGAATAGTACCTTGTAATCCTGTTGTTGTTGGTTTATTATTACTGGGCTGAGTCAGAATGGTTTCAACAGAGGATTGTGTAGTCTGAGGTGTCCTAAGAGCCAGTCTTTTACGGGTTGGGGGCTGTAATCCTGATGGTTTGTTTTGCGGTATACCAAGGCTTGAAGGCTTTGCAACTGCAACCACATTACAGCTTACAGAAAGCACAATTACTATATAATACAACATAGTAATAAAAAAGTACATTTATGTACACTTTCAATTTGTTTAATGTTTTTGAATAGTCACAGAGACCTCACAGAGGCTGCCTTTATTTGGCCAAAAATACAGTAAAAACAGAAATATTGAGACATTATAATTTTAGCTGCTTTTGATGGGAACTTAATATATTAAGGATTCTTTGAAGAATAGAAAGTTCAAAAAGAAAGTTCAGCATTTATCTGAAATCTTTTGTAACATTATAAATCTATTTAATGTCACTTTTAATTAATTAAATGCAACCTTGCTGAATAAAAGTAGGCCTATTTTAAATAAAAATAAAAATCTTGACCAGTAATATGATTTTGCATAAAATGTGTCAAGAAAAAAAAGAAAGAAAATGAAAATGTGTATAAGCCACTCACCAGCAGTTAAGTTATATCCAGTGGCAGAAGAAACCATAGAGGCCTGTTTACCAAAAAATAAATAAATAAATCACATTTTAACCCAATTAAACCCAACAGGTCCAACATGTTTATGCATCCAAGTGACTGAATCATAGCGGCATAAAGCATAGTTTCCTACCTTAACAGTGCTAGCTGACGCTGTGTTTTTGACAGGTGCGATGTTCTTCCCCTTGTTCATCTGTACTGACTTCCTGTTGCCAAGTAGGTTGGTGGATGTGTCGCGATATTGCGGAACCTGTGGCCCTTGGATATTCTTTGGTTTGTCCGCTACCGAGGAGTGCATGGACGACTGTGGCCTTGGGGGAAGACTGGATTTGGGATAACTGAGCTTAGAGGAAAGTTGAGGAAGCTGTCTTTTAATTGGACGTTTTGTGGGAGGCTTGTTCTCATTTGCTGGTTCTGATGTACTGTGACTTGAAATGCAGTTCGATGAGACCTTCTGACTTGAGCTCTCAGTTGCCTGCACAGCACCAGTTCCATTGTGATTACTCACACCAACAAGCTCATCATTCGATTGGGCCTCCATACTGTTGATCACAGACAGTCTTTTTCTCATAGGTGTGGGCTTCGCATCTCTCAGTATCTCAAATCTGGGTTCTCTGCCAAAAACAATAGGTGTGGATGTAACCATGAAGCTTGTTTTCAAGTCCAAAGTATCATCCAAACAAAAAACACTGTTTCTGCTGATGTTTCCCATATCAGAGGAGGGAACGGACTCACTTACAGCTAATCCAGGACTCTCTATTTTTTCATGACGCTCCCCTGCTTTGAGCTCAGGAGCATCTACAGAACAAACAAAAGCTAAGGTGCTTATCTCAACGTTTGTTTCGCTGCTGTTAGAGACTGGTTTAGTGATTCCCACCGAGTTAGAAGCACCACTGACCTGGTCTAATTCTAAAGTTAATTCTGTGCTTGAAGGCTTCATTTCTAGAGTGGTGTCCTTCAAAACTGGAACTTCTGGCACAGGAAGATCAGTGGTTGTATTATGTTTAGTAAACATCGTCTTAGCTGGTTTTAAAATATCTGAGCTCGATTGTTCAATTTCGCTAGAAGGTAGATGAGTTGCACTGGCTATTTGCTCCACAATATCAACCATTACATTGTCTTTTAAATGAGCTTCCTCTGTGTTTTTTATTTTATCATCCACAGTAGAGTTAAGATTACCACTTGTTTTTTCTTGTGGCTGAACGTCTATGGTTACCTCAAGCTTTTCATTGAGCTGTTCTGTTGTAGTGTTTAAGGGTGCACTATTCACAGATGAATTGGTTTTAGAATGTGCACTGTCTAGATTAGGAATATCCACGGTTGCATTAACCCTAGTGTCAGGACTCTCTTTAGGGTCATGTGACTGGACCAGGTCAACAGTGGTATTTCCTGACTCAGTGTTAATATTGTCATCAATATCCACTGTTGAATTAAGTTTAGTGTCGGACCTCTTCTTTGACTCTAGACACTCAAAAGTGCTGTTCTTCTCCCTGGTGTTGTGTAGATCAACAGTCACATTAACACCAGTGTCAGACCGTTCTTTCGAGTCTTGAGTCACATCAAAAGTGCTGTTCTTCAATTCTGCACTCATGAAATCTGATTTCTCTAAAGATGTAGTGGATACCGTGGGTTCATTGCAGTGCCCATCTGCTTTATCTGCTGTTGCACTAACATCTTTCTCATTATGTATTGATCTAGTAGAGATGCTTCCATCTGCCGACTGACAGTGCGCACCAAGAGAGCAACTAAGACCGGAATCGATGGCAGCCTCTTTTCTTGGTGCTAAAACTCCCTCGTCCTTATTTTTTGTTTGATTTTCTGATGGTGTGCAACCAGGGGAATTCAATACAGTTCTGGCTTCATTTGAAAGAAACGACGGGCCGAAAGTGTCATCAAGAAATCCAGACACTTGGGGGAAAGGTTCATCAGCAATTGAATAGAAACTAGAACACACATCTGGCAATTTGATAGCCTGGTAAGAAGAAATGGGTTTCTGAAGAGATGATCCACCCAGTAGGTTGCCACTGGCCTGGGCAAGCTTTTGCCTTAGAAAGCTCTCCATTTCATAGCAGAAAGGTCTCTGAAAAAAAAAAAAAAAAGTCTGGGAATTCTTTTGTGGCTTCCTGAAACCTGCTTACTGACAATCACACATCTCACAGAGGACAGCACATGAAGAAAAAAATTATATACAATACAAAAGATAGCACCAGTTTAAATTCCTTAAATCCTAAAAATACTAGAATGAACTCAGCTTGTAACTGACAACTGCAACGAATGTTTTGCTATGGTAACAATAACACTCGACACGGAAAATTAGTAACGAGCCTACTTTCGATAAGGAACAAACAAACTCAATACTATTTCTAAACAAATAAACAGATCATATCATAATCATTAGGAAGTATTATCATCTTCTTACCAGGTCTCTTAACAGGCTGACTCTCTCTGTGTGTTAGATACTTCCGTGTCTGACGATTTGAAAACGGCGACCTTCTATTCATTGGACAAGACGCTCAGACCTTGACCAATCAGAGCGACGATCTGTGAGGCGTTTAGAAACACCACAGCGCCCCCCGGTGCTGGCAGAACAAAGACCTCAGTTCTTTCTTAGTAATATCAATTTGCATATTTAACAAATACTATATATATACCGTATGTGCACACACCTATTTGTTGTTTCATGGTGCTCTAAAAACAATTGCCAACACACGATCTAAAAGGGTAAAAAAACAAAAACAAATTTTTTTTTTATTTTTTTATTACACTTTCTTTTGAAACTGAGATGCTTGTCAACCTAGGATTATATTAAGTGAAATATTTATTTATAATAAATGGCCGTCACACACCGATTGATTGCATACATTAGGCCTATAGGTTTAAAAAAAGGCCTACTTTTCAGTTTTAACATCATAGAAATGGTTTACTATTTTCTTGTTAACTTTCATTTCTGTAAAATCTGTTAAAGAGTAAAATTCCATATTACATTTAATATGGAATTTTAAATGAAATACAAAATTTAATGTGAAATTCCATATTCCATTTAAATGATATTACATTTAAATTATGCATAGGCTATTTTTATTGACATATGTGCTTACATCAGTAAGAATTGTATGTGACATCTTCATTATTATTATTTTTATTTTTGAACATGTCTAGAAAAACATTGCCGGACATCAAAAAGGTAGGGGGAGACCCGGGCGTGGTTGTAACACATTTAGTTACAGCATCTGTAACTCAATTAATTTTTTAACTAGATTTCTCAAACTTTTATCCAAAGTATATTTGTTTACTACAAAAGACGCCAATTCAATCCTCTACAAAAATATCACAGCCCTTATGAGTTGATGTCATATACATGTTGTGCATGTGTTACAATCTAGCCCACTGCTGGTGTAAGTTGTAACAATTAAACAAAAGATGCAAAAACAAAGGCCACATATGCAATAAGCTTCACAAACAGGTTTGTTAAAACAGTCCAAAAGAACAATACAAAACAGTGTCTCTCTTTCTGTGACTGACCATATCAAAAAATCCATTTACTGTTTGACATGTGTCTGTAAATAGTCTATTCGAACAAACTCCCTTAACTGTTATGAACTCTCAACTCAGTGTACCTGCTGAAAGAACTAACAAGAAACAGTGTAAATGTGTGTGAGAGATTGCATGTCTATGTGAATATATTCTCAATCCCCATTTTTCAATGGTGAAAGTTTTTAGGCTTGGTGAGCCCATGGCACAATTTACACTCACATTGACTTTGAGTTGCCAGATGACATAGCCTACAGGTTAAAAATGCATTACATTTTGCTTGAGAAACTACAATTTGATGTAATATAAGTTATATTATTGTATCTGCAAATGTTTAAGCGTTTAATGTTTTTCTTTATGAAATCTGCATGTGCCTATTTACAGCTTTGACAACCAATATATGGCATCTGGGATGAAGTGGGTATAATGAAATGATCATAGGACTGGTGAAATTGGTGGTGTTACAACTCTCCCCATGTTATACCCAGTCTCCCTCCTATCAAATTCATTAAAGCAATAAGGATTTTTCCAACCACAAAATACGATCTGCTATTATTTAACACTTATTTATTTTAACAATTATTTCACTTTTCTTTGTCAATCTTCAGTACAGGTTTTCAGTATGAATTATGAAAACATTAAAAAGGATACATATCTTATTGTTTATTTTCAATTTAAAAGAGTTAACATAACTTTTTATTGAATACTTATCTAATTGATAATGAGTACTAGTGGGGTGTCAACTACTGATTAAAAAAAACATTAATAAAAAGTGGTGTAATGTGTTCCGGGTCAAAATGACTGTTCATTTAAAATGTTTTCAAAATAAATAAATTACTTAATCACATCTCATACTGGTTTTCAATAGGAAGAGTTGCATCATGATGTGTCCATACTGCGCACCGCAATTCTGGGAAAAGGGGTAATGCCTCGGAAGGTCCTCTGTGGGTAGGCTATTGTAGTTCTCTTGGCAGATTATCCGTGACCAGACAGACAAACACATGCATTAAAAAACTTACGAGCAACAGCTGACCTAGAATGAACAACAACACAGTGACAAGTGAAAGTCTATTTTAAAATGAGTAGGCCTACATTCAGTTGAGGTTACATTACACCACTGAGGGAGCTCTTCGAAATGTAAATGTATTGTATATAAACTGGAATTTAATTTCAAAACTACGTAAGAAACCACGGGGCGATTTCAAATAATGGCGCGTCTTAACGATTTACATCGTGGCGCGTAATCATCTAACATAAAAATAGCTTCCATCCACTTGTTCTTAAATAAAAGAATGAGATTGCCATTTCAACGGGAACCATGTGGACAGCATGAGGTCAGGGGATTCCATTGGGGATCTATAGGGGATTAAGGATCTTCACCCGCTTCATAACAACATAGAGATCCTAAAATGACAAAACCATTTAGTCCCAGTCAGGACTCGCTCTCACACGCACGCACATATTTAGAAACTATTACATAACATTTTGCGTGCTCAGTCTTTTTCGGGATCCCGGTTCTCTCTGGTTGTGTATTTACGGACACGGTACACGACTCATCACATGACTGACTTCAATTCCCATCAATCCCTTCGACGCATGCGCACGACGCGTTGTCTGGCAGTGGTAAACAGACGTCAGAAGGGAGTCTTCGCCTCGAGTCAAAACAAAACAAAACAAGAAAGATCTACGAGGAATAGCTATTTGTCTATCTCCATTAACAGCAGAAGAGAAACGATTTCGCGTTGATTTCAAGAGACGACCAAGTTATTGAAAAGAAGCAGGTTTCTTCGACTTTTACCGGAGTGATTTTAACTCATAAAAACTGGAGTTGGCTAACTAGTTACTCTCTCTGTAGTAAAACTACGCTTTCGAGTTTTGTCCCAGAGGCCGAGGGCCCGGTGATTGCCAAGAAGCGGACGGGCTACAACTTTTTGTCTTTTCGAAGAACACATCGACTGTAGTGGGATTTGGGAAGGCTTCAACGGGACGGACACGTTCGGCTTAGCTGTGCCCGCGCGAGCATCGTGTGTAGCTGCGTCTCGAGGAACATGGCAGATGGTGACACGCGCCAGCAGCACACAGCGTGGAGGACCGTGCAAACTTGAACGACAGTAACAGAGATTTTTTATTGTACGGTAAAAAAAAACATAAAACAACCCGTTATGATCGAGCACTCCTGTAAGGTGTTATCTTGGTATTTTTTTTTTTATGTAAAATTCTGATCGTGATTAATTAAGTTAAATAGCGTTTTCCCCCGTAGGGCTTCTTTTGGCGATTTAACATTATTGCTCAACGCATTTGAGTTAGGATGTACTTTAAGCCTTGCATTTATTTGTTTTAACTTAATAATGGATCCCAATTAAAAAATAAAATGGCTTTGTTGACTTTGACAGGCAGCTCTAACAAGTAATTTCCATTCACTTGAATTCGTTTACAAGTACAGTATTCCTACATTGTTCAGAAATACAACACTCAGTTTACAAGAGGGGTTGTTGTACGAAGCGTATTAAGGTGGTTTATCGCTTTTTGTAGAGTTCCTCAATTTGTCTGCTCTGTTTTTTTTTCTTGTTCTAAAGTCTAATTGCGAAAACTAATCAACCATTCGCTGCTATAGGAACCAGTTGGAGTTGGATATTTTAGCAATTACGGCGCATGTTATGATTGGTTTCGCTATTTCACTTATTTAACTGCTTCGGCAATACTTTTTATTTGTAAAAAGGTGTTTAATTTTCCATGAAAAATTAATAGATTATCCCGTCACTCCAGCGCGTCCTCTTTCCTGAGTTATATTTCAGTAGTTGATCTTGACAATCCAGCTGTTTTGATGTGTAGTGAATTTCCTTTGTTCCTTCTACATAAACAAAGAGACCCCCGTTCTATCCTCGTTTGCTCTATGTAAATCAGATGGTTTATGTTAGTTACTATTAAGGAGATTATTTGCTCCCTTTAATCTCCAATCTGAGGATTAACTGACGCTATATTGGTGTGTTCAGATTATTACGAATGTGCTGTTACCATAGGCAGTCACGGTTAAATTTAATCTGGATTCTGTAGTGTAATATATCAAGGAAAAAAAAAGAAAACAAAAAAAATCCGCAAATTCCTAAACAAGATTACTTTACTTATTTAGTTATAAATAGTCATACTCTTACTTTAATCGCCCAGTTGGTGTATTGAACCGTGTTTTTAAAAGCATCGCCCACAAACTATTTCACTGAAATCCAGCCTTCGTCTGAAAATATCTGGATTGCATCCCACAATGGAGGAAGAAAACGTACCCCCGATTGACCCAGATTTTGAGCCGCAGAGCAGACCGAGGTCATGTACATGGCCATTGCCTAGACCCGACATCTCATCTGTCAAAGCCGGAGGGGCAGACGGCTCAGAGTCCGCTGCTGGAACTCCGCCCGCCGAAGAAGATAAACACGAGCCTCCGCCAATCATATCCGAGCCCGAGAAAGTCGCACTCTCGGAGGGCGGGGTCGTCGCTGGAGTGGGCGGGGCCACGCCTCGAAAAGGCACTTCCCGGCGTAATGCTTGGGGTAATCAGTCCTACGCAGATCTGATCAGCCAGGCGATTGAAAACTCGCCAGAAAAACGACTTACACTAGCGCAGATCTACGATTGGATGGTAAAAACGGTGCCGTATTTTAAGGACAAAGGAGACAGTAACAGTTCTGCTGGGTGGAAGGTACGTAGAAGAAAGTATTGATTGATCATTTTGAGTAATAAAAATCAGGGTTTGAAATTAACCTTTTCACTCACCAACCTAATTAGCTACTAAAATTAAGTTACCGGCCAAAACAAAAATATCAGAAATAAACCACATTTTCAAAAATAAAAACTTATATTTAAACATCATATTGAAATCTATTTATTATAGAGTATTGAAGCCTCTCCTTTTTTCATTAAAAAAAGTTAATGATCATTAAAATCATGCCCCAAAATATCGTCATGATGACAAAGTTATACCGAAGCAATATTCTTTCATAATGATAAAATGTTCATGCTTCACAGTAAAGATGCTAGAGGGCGCTTTTGGCGTATGTATTAGTGGCACGCAAAAGTCGTGGATGTGCAGCATTTTGTTCGACTACTGACAGGTAGTGACAGGAGTGAGACTTTGAGTGTGATGGAATGCAATCAAAACCCTCTGAATTGACTAGTGAGTTCATAGCGTTCAAACCCTGATGATCCTAAACCTTGTTATGCAGTAACATTGTTTCTATTTCATGTTGTTTAAATTTGAGATTAGATTCTTTTGTTGTTGTCCTATTTAGAACTCCATTCGCCACAATTTATCACTCCACAACAAGTTCCTGCGAGTCCACAATGAGTCCACGGGAAAGAGCTCTTGGTGGATGCTCAACCCTGAGGGTGGCAAGACCGGCAAAGCCCCGCGCCGCCGTGCCGCCTCCATGGACAACAGCAGCAAACTGCTTAAAAGTCGTATGCGAGCAAAGCAGACTAAAAAGCAAGCTGGAGCAACTGGGATTGGAGGCTCTGGAGCTGCCCTGCAGGGTGAGGGTGCTTCCGGCGCCAGCGGTGCGGACAGTCCCGGGACTCCGGGTCAGTTTGGAAAGTGGGGAGTGAACAGCAGCAGCCCTTCCTCTCGTGGCAACCTGGATGACCCCGACATGTGGACGAGTTTCAGGCCACGCACAAGCTCCAATGCCAGCACCCTGAGCGGTAGGCTTTCTCCCATTGCCACGGGGCAGGAGGACGAGGATGACCTACCAGAGGACGGCCTTCTTGGTGGCTATTCTACAGGGAATCTTCCCCCAACACTAACTGAGACCCTCATGGAAGAACTGGATTTGATTGACGGGCTCACTTTAATGACTGGTTCGCAAGGGGGTGCGAGCCCGAGCACGGCTCCGCCTGCCCCGCCTCAACCTCTACCCTCTGCATCCACTCTGCTGCCTCGAGGGTCCAGCTTTCCCTCATTTAGGCAGCTGCAACCAACAAAGGCTTTGCAGGGATCTACTCCATCAGGTCCGCAGAGCTCGGTTCAACCCACCGCCAGATCCAGCACAAGCCCTTCCAGCTTTGGAAACTCCCTCTTCAGCCCTCTCCCTGGTCCTGGTCACAGTGGTTTCAGTGCTCGCGTGCCCTCCAGCCTCGAAGCTCTCCTGACCTCTGATTCGCCTCCACCAAGCGATGTCATGATGACCCAGATGGATCCTCTCATGCCTAGCCAAGGAGGTGGTGGCCTTTTGGGGCTTGCAGGATCTATTTCCAGCAGCCAAGCCAAAGCAGGTCAGATGATGTTGAGCAAAGGCATTGACACAAGCACGGTGGGGCAGATGAGCCTTCAACCTCAATCCCAACTCCAGCACTCACAGATGGGCTTTGGAATGATGCACTCACCCATGAACCAGGAACCGCCTCAGCTCGCAACCATAAAGAACCAGCATCATGTGCCAGGCGCTGGGCTTCTGCAGCATGGAGCTGTCCCGTCACCTAGTGGGAATGGAGGCCTGCAAGGTCTAGGCCAATTTGCGTCAGCGCCCTGCTTCATGCCCTCCCAGGACCGTCTACCTACAGACTTGGATATTGAGATGTTCACTGAAAACCTGGACTGTGATGTGGAATATATTATCAACAGTGATCTTATGGATGGAGACTTGGTTGACTTCAACTTTGACCCCATCATACAGGGTGGGCAGGGCTATTCTGGACCAGCGACCACACAGAGCTCCTCCCATAACTGGGTGCCCAGCTAACTCAATTTAAAGATGAGAACAGGTAATGTATCAGAATTTTGGTTTGCTTTAAGGGATAGCTCACCCAAAAATGACATCTCACCTTCATGTTGTTCCAAACCTATATGACTTACTTTTTACTTCAGAACACAAAAAAAGACATGTATTAATATATATATATACATAAAATATCTTACAATGAACGTCAGTTGGGTCAAATGTTGTTTTGGCCCCATTGACATTAATTTAACAAAAATGGTTGAAACATCCTTCAGATATCTTCTTTTGAGTTCTGTTTTTGAGTGTACGGTTTCACATTATTTATATAAAGCTGCCCCTCTTTGTCTCCTAATATGTTAATGTTCTATTTTTATTTTTTCTATGTTTTTACAGGATTGTCCCTCATCCTTAAAACAACTTTGAAAACAGATGTGGCACATTGCTAGAAAATATTCTCAATTTGTTGCCTCTGGATTTGCCATTGTACCTCAAATACATAAACTGCTTTGGCTAAGGACAACACACACTTGGCCAAGAAGTCTTTTGTCAGAATTTTCAATTAGATGACAAAATCAAACCTCATACATGTCAAGTGCCAATGTCAACTGAAGAGTGTGCTGTTGGACACAGAGAACATGGTCTTGAAACATATAGTTTTTTTCACTTGTCTTATATGTGCAACTTTTTTTTTAAAGGTGCTGTTTTTTGGCCAATCTTGGACTAAAGAAGCACAACTAATAAACAGCTAATCATGTTTATTGCATTAAGGCCTATGATGTGTAGTATAAGATGGAGATGGTACTCCTCCTTGATCTTCTTCACACTGATAATGGAAGTCATTCAGGCAGGAGGATCAAACTCTGCAGCTTTTCTTGATGTGAACCCTTGCTCGTTGAACAGCAGTGGAGAAGTCTGAGCAGCCGCGATTCTGCATTGATGGAGTGACTTGCTGTTGCTCTCAGCCCCCCTCTGAGGACGAAAACAACATGGCACCACAGGAATGTTAAGTTGAGAACAACATTAAGTGGCGACGGTTGCAACAACCCCTGAACACAAAGCAGCTGAACTGTTACGCTGTGCTTTTAAAAGTGCTCTCTGAACAATATGATGCATACTTGTGCATCAATGGGCTGAAACGTTGCTGAAAGTTTCAAGGTGTTTGGTGACACTGTGGTTCAATGTGCAATTAGCTTGACTTTTATGACCTCCGCTCTCAAGGGGTTTTTCCTGTGATGTGTTGAAGAGGCTGATAACTGAATGATGATTTAACTGTCTACTCTTAAGTGTTTGTTAGTGATAACAACAGTATGAAGAAATGTGATTTTTTTTTCACAGGGCATTTTGATGCATTTTTAATCCTGCCAACAGGTTAAATGGTATAGTGTTATTGTTGGAAACTCGGTGCCCTTTTGCAGAATGCAATATCTGAAGATTTTTTGTGTGTGCTGGAGGGTGTGTGTGTGTACATTTGTGTGCGTGCAAATATGTTTAATGCTCCCGAAACTAAACTTGATTCCAACACACTGACAACAGAATTCAAAGTTATGGTGAATAATTTCAATACGGCACAAAAGAAAGTTTGTTTTATGAGTTATATGCGAGTTTGAAGCGACGATAATGAGATGTTATGGTTCCTCTGGCAAGTTTGACTTTGTCCACAGAGGCACAGAAGAAAAAACTATTTTCTCATTGATCAGTTTTTCATAAACAGCACTATTCATATTTTCTTTAAAAAAAAATGTAATTAAAGAACAAAAACAGTTGGATATAACGACTATAATTCTAATTTAGATTGGAGAGTTATCGTTAACAGACTAATAAAAAAAACATGCTGTTAATTAGCTTTTTTTAACGGTCATTTTTTATGTAATCTTTTATTTTTGTAAAAGATGAGATGCATGTAGATTTTATACAATAACCAAAGGAACACTAAGGACTGCATGTTGGATGGATGGACGAATTGCAGTGCGAATAAGCTTTACAAAACCTTTCCGAAAAATCAACATGTAAACTAAATCTTAATTTGATTGGTTGCATGATTATGTTTATCAGAATACAATGCTCCAAAAGTTAAAATATGCTATAATTGTTTGTGCTAAAAAAAAAAAAAAGCATCTTGAACTTTCTAGGCAATGATATCATCTCAAAGTGCAAGACTGGTCCAACCGAAAAGGATTAATCCAATTTTTCACTCTCAGGGTTATGAAAAATAATAATTAAAACAACTTCTGTAAGGAAGTAATGAGATAATCATGTTATGACTTCGATGCTCACGGCTTTGTCTAAATTATGAGTCATTTATGCAAGCCAACGTCACAGATATTTTACCATTGGAGAAATCTAATGTCGCAGTTTATAATGATAGATTTAATGTATGGTTTTTTCCGACAAAAACTTGTAAACTGCCAATGAACACTATAGCATGTCGCTCCAGAGCAAACCATACAGTTTTAATGCCGTTTTCTTTTCAACTTTCAACTTACCTTTTCTGTAATAGAAGGGTTAACTTTAATTTTATAATTTGCTCAGATGGTTTTTACTCTATTAGTTTAAAACCAGCAGTCTGAAGGTTTATTCATTTTAGGGGTGTATAAATTGGCTTCAGTTTGAGAGCTTGACATCAGTTACTCTTATGACATCAATGTAATGGTCTGAGTACATTAGATTAACTTAAAATGCTCTCTCCTTATAAAGGAATCATTTTTATCCTATTCATTGGTGCTAGATATTAAATATGACAATTAAAAGAGGGCCATATTTGATTGGTGCATATGTAGATATCAGGGCCTTTAATAATTTTATGCAAAACATATTGAATACAATTTCTTAATGTAGAACATAGTATGATAAATGTACCTTTGTTTTAATTCCCAAACTCTCAGTTTATCTATTCATTATAAAAGAAGCTGTGAATGGGGAGGGAGGGACTTTGCCATCTCACCACCACATATTGTGAATGGTGTCAGCGTGGTGTAACGTTTGATACAGCAACTGATGATTTCCAATCAACCGTTTACATTGATGTTCTTGTCTTTTGGGGCATCTTTTCTCATGTTTTTATGTTTGTACTTGTAATGCAGCTCCTTTATGTGGTTGTTATACCTGCATGGTACATCTTCCAGAAAGCTTTAGGCTGACAGTCACCTTTGGCATTTCCTTTTGTCATTTAAATGTGTTGATATACGTTGAATTCCATTTCTCAAAGTACAAATCTTGTATTTGCCCCATCAGACAGACGTCACAGGGCTGCTGCATGAAATGCAGGAATCCCACACCTTCCCTCTTTCCAAATCACAATCTCTCTTACCTTGTTTGATATTATCCCTTTTCCCTTTAGTATTCATTCTTTTAGTTCCTTTAATTTTTCCAAGAGTTTGCAAAGTATCCCAGTTGATAACACAGGACATTAGTTTGTGGTCTGGGTTGGGTTTTTCCTCTGTTTTTGTTTTGGGTTATGGCGGGATGTAAGACTGACGAGTTGTGCATAGCCAATATACTGTATATGTACTTGATTGCTTTTTTTGTTTTTTTTTTGTCCCCCAATATTTTTTTAGTCAGAGGCCATTGAAAGCAATAGAAATAAACCTAATCTGTTTAACGGAGACCGTTTTGTGTTCATTCTGTCATTGGTCCATTGTTATTAGATGCAGGGCATTCATTAAAACCAGACAGTAGTAGTAAACATAATTCACATTCAGGGTTGGAGCTAAACTCTGCGGGACAGTGGACCTCCAGGAGATATTTAAAAGAACCCGCAATAAAATCTAAATTTGAACAGCTTTACAGATAAACAAAACACAGCATTTTAAAGGAAGAGTTAATGTTAGTGATTTTATAACATTACAAGTTTCACATTTCTTCTTTTAAACGCTTCAAACGTCTACCTTTAGACGCTCCATTAATCATGGAATATTGTAATGCTTTATTTGAATTGCTCGTGTTATTTTCTCAAATGGATTGTGAAGGGAGATCTACCACTAGATGGCAGGATTGCAGTTAGCAGTATCAGACGCCATTATTCAAAAATAATTCCTAAATAATTTGGATGCCGCAGTCACGCTGAAGACATCTCATTTGATTGAATTATTTGTAACCATAACACTAGTTTACTGAATCTACACTGATAAAACTTATACACATTTAAACTTAAAAACTAAGTAAAAACAAGACACATCAATGATATTGCATATCTTTATAGAAAAAATAATCTTTCACATTTCAAAACTTTTTTTTGCTTGGTTTTTCAGTTTTTTTTTTTTTTTTTGGTCAGTTTAAATTTTTATAGTTCCTACATTTACGTGGTAAATAAACATTTTGGCAATAGCCAGGCTCGTTCAGTCTGCACCGCTAAGGCACCATCCTTAACATCTTCCAGCTGAGGAGGTGGTGGAGACAGTCTGGAAGTCTCCACGTTTCAGGGATTTGGCAGGCTGCCATTCAAGAACAAGCATTTAAGACAGTCCTGCTTAAGGCAGAATGGCCGTGCTGCAGTTGTATTCTGCTCCTCCTGACAAATGCCTCCAGTTGTCTGTTTCTGTCGGTCAGCCCAGATGATGAACACTCTTGGCTTGTTTTCCATTCTCAGCTAGATTTAATGCAGTTTAATGCCATACTGATGAGCCAAAAGTCAAAAGGCACAGAGCGTCCAACACAGACTGCGGCTCCTGTACTTTACACATTTCTGCTGATTTACATATCTTAGTATTAAATCAAAACAGTTCAGAAAAGAGCAAAACTGATGCAACAACATCACCCTCCCTCAAAAACAAGGACAAAAGTAATGCAAACGATAAATATAAAACACACACAAAACCAACCATAGGTGTTGCCCAAGTCATTCTCCCAACTGTAATTAGTTAACCAGAGCGATGAGAGTTTAACACAGTACAAGTTATTTGGCCTTGTCAACAAAACTGGACATTGAATATATAATGTTCATGGCATCAGAGGGCTCAACGCCTCTCCCAGCAGTTTGTAACAATGACAGCTGAAACCACACTTGAAGAGTTTTGTGCAAAAGGTTCAGTGCAAAATAATAATAATAATAATAATAATAATAATAATAAATCATCATTTTCTGCAGGTCATTTTGTGGGAAAGACAGTCAGTGACAGGCTGACTGCAAACCTTTCTGCATCTTATAGTCCTGTCAGAAGCCTTCATTTGATCTATACCAACGTGTCGATGCTAAAATCACACATTATAAGCTTATTCTGAGGCCCTTCTCACATACATCACAAGGTGAGTTAATTTTTACATGGTAAAATATTTTATACTTATTATTGGATATTAATTTCTCGTGAATAAATGTCTACACTGGACAAGCCAGTATTACATTAACCAGTGCTTCTCATCGATCGCTGCTTCTTTCAGAATCCATTCAGTGGGTGAATTACTTAGGTTCTATTAAAATTGAAGACTTATAAATGCTTTTTAAACAGTTAAAAAAAAAAGCATACAACATAATGAATTTCAAATACATACTGTTTGGCCAGTCCGTATAGAGCAGGTGAAACCGACTTTCTGCCATAAGAAACTGAGAAAGTCTGAGAACACTACCACAAAGCAAACATACAATTTAAAGAAGTTTAGAAAATGCAATTCGTTTCAAATGCACACTGTAAAGCTGTTTAGATGGCAACTGAGATGAATGGGATTAACTATTATGGATCCTATAAAAGTATCCATAATCAACCTTTATAGCACCCATGCAGAGAGGAAAGCATGTGGAAGATTTCAGAAAAAACATCAATGCTAATTAATCTGGGGTGCGTTTCCCGTACAACGGTGTAACTCACTGCGTAACTACTAGCTAGTCACGACTGTTTCCCGAAACCGTATTGCCGCAAATTGGACGTTCAACCACGTTGGTAAATGATGTCATGCAGGTGTTGGAGTAATAATTTCTTTTAATGAATCTGTTTGAGATCAAATTAATGCTAGATGTTTTGATATAAATTACGGACATGGCATCGGAGGACTGTTTCTCATTTTTCTCAGTTATTTTGCTTTATTTCCAGATTCAATCATAGGCTCGTTCTTACGTACTAGAGATCGTACGCACATGCACACTTCAATAACAAAGCTTAAATCCCTTGACAAACTGAAAGACGTAAATTACATTTTTATGTATTCTAATTTAAATAAAATATATAGACTGTACTGAATGTTAGCTTGCTTATAAGGCAATCAAGATAAGGATTTATTGAGTCCACATGTCATGCAAACAAGAAACTTTGCTTCTAACCACAGGTCGAGAACTGTAGTTCCAACCACACAACTTTGTGATGAACTGTGTTTTCGGGAAACACAGACTCGTTGATGCTGATAACGTCGAAACTTGCGACCATAGTTGGTTAACGATGCTCTTGTGAAACGCACCCCTGAATAAGTGAAATCAGTATTCAGACGACCTGCTGTGTGCTGAACGCAGCCGAAAGCTTATTGAAATATTATTTAGATATATACTGTCTTAAAAGTGCTCATTAAAAAAGAAAGTTGTACCTTCTCCTGCCCTTTGTTAAATTTTGCTCTGGTCTCACTATTCCACATTCAAATGAAATATCTGGAAGCCATGTTAAGCAAGCACCTTTGTCCAGTCACTCATTTCCTGTAAACAGTGACCTTTCCAGAATTTGATACCTTGGAAACGGACAGTTGGACACTTCTCTCAATTGAATAGCAACAGAAAAAACAAAAAAAAAACAAACGGGAAAATATTAACAACAACAACAAGTGAATAAAAATAATTGCACATTAACCATCTGGGATGGTTATAAAAAAAAAATAAAGGAATTGTACACACACAAAAGAACAACTAACAAATTCACATAGGAGAAGCACATGCAAAATGACAGTAGGGGTGAGCGATTGCTTTGCACTTTTTTCTTTCTTTCTGAAGTTTCACCTTTGGCAAAGAAACTTTTCACAGCAGTACCTTACGTCACAATGGTCAACTCAGAGACAACAAATACAGAGACGGAGAGACAGATCTCTGCTTGTATTTCTTTGCCTTGATTTCCGTTGTACCACGTCGCTCTGTGGCGCTGTCCTATGCGATCATGTATTGAGTGATGGCTCTGAGCGCATACAGCAGCTCCGCCTGCAGACGGGCCTCCATCACTAACAAATTTACATGAACCTAAAACACAAAACCACAGAAAGATTTGCATCAAAACACTATTATAAAATATCATACAGCCATTTAAAGTAGATGGCATTATATATATATATATATATATATATATATATATATATATATATATATATATATATATATATATATATATATAGTATATATAAATGCAATGTCAGCAGCATCTTCATGGTGAGAACAAAGAAAATAACAAATATATTCAGGTGATAGTCTTTTTTTTTTTTAAATACATCAGTTAATCATCTCTGATGTATTTGACTACAATGTTAACTACAATGTTATCTCTAAGTAAAAACATTGTCCATTTACTATACAATGTCCAGTAAAGTATGCCTAATAGTCACAGGAGTTTGGCGGTCAGCGTTTTGATAGGAAATCACCTTCTCTGAAGCTTTGACAGGGCCCCAGGACAGCGGGCATAGAGGGGTCTTGCTGGAGTCGGGGTAGCAGGCCACAGCTTTAATGTAAAGTTTCAGTCCACGCTCCAGTAACCGGTTAACTTCCCCATAATCGTAATCATCATATCTGAAGGCAGACATGTCAATGTAAGCGTTTTGTTTTTTTGCATTTTTTAGCATGTTCAAATCGTTGATGAGTCACAAGAAAATTTAAATGTAGGATGGTGTAGTTTAAAGCTAGCTGATTCTTTAACATAAAAAGAGCAAACCAAAACCAAAAGTGTAAAAAATAATAATAAATCAGGGAACTGTACCTGATTCCATAGATACAATGAATGTAGTTCCAGATGGCTCGTTTGAGATCAGGACTGTGAGGGAAAGGGAGGGAGGCCACATTGCGGAATCGCTCATCTAACAAGTGCCCTATATCAGAGTAGAGCCTGTTTACCAACGAAAAACCATGATCCTCCCATGAATAGTCCTGCACAGAAAGACAAATAAATAAATAAATAAATAGAGTTCATAACATCAACTTTACCACAAAATTTTAAAGATTATTAAAAGGTCATTTCTATGGAAGCCCGTTTCCGCCACAGTTGAGTAAAAAAAATATAATTCTGTAAGTCATAATAATGAGAAACTTTCTCATTATTATGACTTAGTTTCTCATTATATTGAGAAACTTTCTCGTAATAATGACTTAACATCTCATAATAATGAGAAACTTTCTCGTAATAATGACTTAACATCTCATAATAATGAGAAACTTTCTCGTACTGACTTATTTTCTCGCACTTCTACGCATGCGCAGAGCAGCGGAGCAGAAGGAAGTGCCACGCTAGCGACATCCGCTGGTCAAAGCCGTGTAAATGCATCACAGAAACGTATCACACAAACATGGCACGCTCTGCAAAACAGTTGTTTTCATTGAAGTCAGTGTGATCTACGGAGTGCAATCTGTAGTATCATTAAATAACATCAATTAAAAATAAAAAATAAAAATGTCCATGCAGGAAAAGGTGTGAAAGTGGAATGCAGAAGCAGGACGGTTACCATGGTAACGAAGGACGCCTGGAAATTGTGTTACATGAACTTACAAAACAATCAGATTAAAGTTGGAATATTACATTTATTCGTTAAGTTTAAGTGTAACATCTTCATAAAATATATGGGTATATTAATATAACACGTATTTTGCGGTAGCGTCTCTAGGATATTGATGTGCAGGTGGAAGATTTCAACAGGCTACAGAAATCACCTTTAAGATGTGTATGACTTTGGAGACATTTACACATAAGTGGGCAGTGGAATGGGGCAAAACGCAAGGTCTTGAAACGTGTTTTTAATACGCCGTAAAAGCAATAAAAAAGCAGCGCAGTGGATTGAAAAAGCGCGTTCTGTATGAACGGACCCTTATGCAAAAACAAAACTGTTTGAAAATATGTTTGTACAGATTTCCAGATGAACAGATTTGGAAAGGTGTGCTGTCTTATCATTCCTCCATCTATTTGAAACCCATGGATCACCCTTATGTGTTGCTGCTTGTGATACACACAAATACAAATGAATATTACAAATGAATAAAAGACTATCTAGTATGGAAGCCCGTCTCATATACTGATAATTTATTTATGTTATTCACTGCGGAATGTGCCATGTTTGCTGTGATGCATTTACACGGCTTTGACCAGCGGATGTCGCTAGCGTGGCACTTCCTTCTGCTCCGCTGCTCTGCGCATGCGTAGAAGTGCGAGAAAATAAGTCATTATTACGAGAAAGTTTCTCATTATTATGAGATGTTAAGTCATTATTACGAGAAATTTTCTCATTATTATGAGATACTTAAGTCATTATTACGAGAAAGTTTCTCATTATTATGAGATACTTAAGTCATTATTACGAGAAAGTTTCTCATTATTATGAGATACTAAGTCATTATTACGAGAAAGTTTCTCATTATTATGAGATACTAAGTCATAATTACGAGAAAGTTTCTCATTATTATGAGATGTTAAGTCATAATTACGAGAAAGTTTCTCATTATTATGAGATGTTAAGTCATTATAACGAGAAAGTTTCTCATTATTATGAAATACTAAGTCATTATTATGAGAAACTTTCTCAATATAATGAGAAACTAAGTCATAATAATGAGAAAGTTTCTCATTATTATGACTTACAGAATTATATTTTTATACTCAACTGTGGCGGAAACAGGCTTCCATACATTTCTGTATATAACATTATATATAAATATAATTATAATTTAAAATAACTATTGCAATATATTTTAAAATATTTTTTTATTCCTGTGATGGCAAAGCTGTATTTTCATCATCATTACTCCAGTCTTCAGTGTCACATGATCCTTCAGAAATCATTCTAATATGATGATTTTCTTATTATCAATGCTGAAAGCAGTTGTGCTGCTTAATATTTTTGTGGAAATTGATACTTTTTTCAGGATTCTTTGATGAATAGAATAAAAAAAAGAACTCTTTGGTAATATTATTACTTTTGGTCAATTTCATGCATCCTTGCTGAATAAAAGTATTGACTTCCTTAAAATAAATGCTGATTTGGTGCTCAAGAAACATTCCTTATTATCCATGTTGAAAACCGTTGTGCTGCTGAATATTTTTGTGGAAACCGTCATACAACGTTCTTTACTTTTTTATTAATTAAAAGGTCAAAAGAACAGCATTTATGTTAAACAAAAATCTTTTGTAACAATGTAAAAGTCTGTTCCATCACTTTTGGTCAAATTAATGCATCCCTTCATTTCTTACTCCAAACTTTTGAATAATAAATGTTAGGATAAAAGTAAGTAGTAAGTTAGAATAAAACAAACTATATTACCATCAAAAAATTTAACTACAGGAGTTGCATCCAATTCCCATTCAAATCAAATGTAGGAAGCCTAACAGGCATTTGAGAGGACTTGACAGTGGCACAAAGCTTCCTTTTAAGGTTTTGAGAGTAACGTTAAGTTCTGACAGTCTTAAGAAGGGCGGGCATTAGCTGTATTTCTGACCCTTAGTACCCTTTTATGCTACTACTTTTGGTAGCTGACACCCAATGCACACTCTCTGTCCCCACCTGCACCCGGAATACTTGGAAATGGTCCTCCTCCCGTCTGGCAAATTCCTGGTATCCGAATTCTGGATCTGTGACGAAGCGGGAGGGGTCTGCAGAGAACATCGCCTCCTCCTCCTCCTCCACATCTAATATGGAGTTGCATTTGAGAAAGAGAAAGGCAGGTTACGAAAGAGGGTCCACGAGAGAGAGAGAGATATATACACACAAGAAAATGCGCTTGTGTAAAAATAACTCTAAACATTCGTCCCAATCCAAAATTACGCTTCCTGTTTACAGCAGCGTTGGGAAACATGGTTACACGACACACTGTCTTTAAACTGGTGAACAACATCTTACCAGAATGTAGGAGGGTCTGTGAATGGAGTCGGTCTCCTTTTCTTTCCTTGATCTCCTCCTGTGATTTTTGAATTTGTTCTAGAAGGCAAGCAACGTCGCAGCTGGAGTCTAGAGACTACAAAAAAACAGACCACTGTTAAAAACAAGACATGCTGGTTTTGCCTAAATTACAACTGACTTCACTATGCTTGCACACTGCAGTACTAGGGTTGTCCAAAATATTGTTACTTAAGAACCATGCTGATAGTTAAAAAATAAGTAATGATAGCAGTCTTTCTACAGTGTTGATAGTGCCAATTCAAAGTACCCAAATGATATGTCCATGATCAAGCCAGCCACCATCAAAATCAGAAAATGAGTAGAAAGATCATACTTGTGCTGTATGAATGTTTGTAGAATTCAGTTTTTGTAGTTTTTTTGTAATATAACTGAAGTAGTCTCTTGTGCTCAGCAATTTATTTGGTCAAATATACAGTAATATTATAATATTGTAAAATATTACAATAATAAAAAAAACATATATGCTGATTTGCTGTTTAAGTGACTTCTTATTATCAATGTTGAAAACAGTTGTGCTGCTTAATATTTTTGTGGACATCGTGATACAGGTTTTTTTTTCAAGAAATGTTCAAAAGAACAGCTTTCATTTGGAATATAAATCTTTTGGAACATTAATATGTTTGCTGGCACTTTAGATAAAACTATCAACCTAAAAAAACACAGTAGTGTATATTTGATACTTTTTTACATTTCTGAACGTTTACTTGAATACTGACACTGCAGTTAAATGCTTACAAAAATGTTCCACTGTTTACTTCATTTGCATCAGTGATGTATTGCTTTGATTGAATAATAATTAATATTAACAAATTAAAAGTGCTCAGTGGTGTATTAATAGTGGAAGAACTTGAAATTACTGCAATTTTGATATTGCGACGACTCTAAGCTGTATATTTTATCTGATTTTTGTTATTTACCAGCTGCTTCATACAAATCCGAACAAATCTTATTCAGAGTCGAAAGATCTTTTATCAACTGAAACTGTTGTGAATGATCATTTATACCCTTCGCCGTGATGCCTTCTCTGTGGGTCCAACAGGGGGCGGTGATAAGGCCGTGTTGCCGTTGGCAGCGTCACAGAGACAGTAACCGGGGGGTGTGCCGTGATGCACTCTGGGAGTGGGAGTGCCATCAGAGTCAGAACCAGAACCAAAAACAAAACTGCAGAGGGAGTGACAGTGGGCCAGCAGAACCACCGCCTGAACAAGCTCAGCCAGAGACCAGCACTGCTCTCCCGTCTTGAGCAGAGCCTGTATGTGCGAGCATGCCGTGAGCCAAGGCTGATGGGCCAGGACCTTGTTGATGTGGTCAAGGTGCTGTAGACGTGGGGGTGCAGCCTCCAGCCCCTGAAGCCATAACGGGTCTCCACCCACACGCAGAAACTGAGCTGAGTGCAGAGACACCAGGTACCTACAGTGATGCCGTGCTGCAGCCTGAAACACAAATATGTGTCATCAAATAAAAGCAATAAAATCGAGATACTATTACTTGAGCCTGTGATCAACTGTAGAGCATGTGCAAGTAGGGCTGGCCAGTATGATAATGTTTATCGTGGCAACAATATAAAACCTATCGTTAGAAATTTTGCAAATATGTCCACGTAGCACAGTACTACTTAAAGTTCTTGACACTTTAGAGTGATAAAAAAACATCTATGAATGAGAATAAGAATAGCACATGCACGATGTTAAAAAGTTATTGAGTGCAATAAGCCGTGAAAGAAAGAGCTCAATGCGGTGATCGTGATGACTGACACACATCCGAAGCACACGCATAAAAAGACGGCTCTCTCAGACTGCATGCGATCTCGAGTTCAGTTCTCTTTTGCAGCTTATTGCGCTTAAATGGTCAAACACACATTATGTCAGAATGCCCATCGTGTGGAGAATTCAGACTATTCATGTAAGTGAATTAGAAGTTGTGTCTTAAGTGAACATAAACAGCTGGGTGAAAATCAGATGTGTGTTAATATATTATTTCTGTACATTAGGTCTTAAAGTAACAGGAGCCCAATATTCCTGCTGCCATCTGTGTCATTAATGTTAATCAAACAATAATAAACTTTATTTTTACATTTGATTTCATTTCTGTAGCATTTCTTGCTACGTTAAATAAACATACTGTACAAGTTCTATTGTTTTTGTCCCATGTTTGAAATTTGAAATAAAATTTCTCGTAATGTGAAATAAGACTTTAATGCCTGATCATTCTGTTCTTACCATGATGGCAATGTAGTGGCGGTAGGGCAGGGGCAATGGACCATCCATATAGAGGATGTAGTGCTGTGTGCGCAGGAAACTCTCCAGGTATTGTGGGTGAGAGGCCATCTGCTGAGACACCGTGTCCAGACGCCCCCTGTTGGCCAGAGCCTTCATACACAAGAGAGAAGCACGGTCTTTCTCAGAGTTCACCATCACCTGCCAGAAGAATATACAAAAAACAGAGACATTTACATACAAAAGGAAGATAAAAAGAGCATTTAGTGAACAAAACATACCTATTCAGTGCAGTTTTTGTGTTTAAAGTTTGTTAATCTAAAAGGAACCCCTTTAAAATAAAATAAAATTCACAAGTGCTTGAAATCTTCCTCAAATAGTTTCCAAAAACGAGTAAAGGAATATTAGCAAACAAAAACTGCTTCTGCCACGGGTCCTGTGGGTCTCGAGGGACAGCAATAGACATTCCACACTTGGCTGGCCTCCTTTAGTATACAGACTAGACAGACGTCTGTCGACCTCAATCTCCCACTTTCACGCCCCAAGATGCTTAAAATACATCCAGATGATAAAAACAGCAACTGGACACCAAACCCATGGAAAATCACAGGCATAACTTGAGATCTATGGCTCAATCATCCGTATTTAGCTTATGGAGTCTATTTTACACAATTAAGACACCTTCTGGAAATCTCCTGATGCCCTTGTTTAATCGGTGTTGAGATCTGCTGACTCATGTCTTCATGCTCTTAAATGCTGACTGTGAAGGCCAATCCAGGCCTTGTTCCTCTGCCTTTGCCCTGCTTTGTGTCTGACTGTGGGATTATGGAAATCCTGCCTGCCTACTCCCCTCCAGTTCTGAGAGAGAGAGAGACAGACAGAGAGAGAGACACAGAGAGAGAGAAACAGAGAGAGAGAAACAGAAAGAGAGAGAGAGAGAGAGAGAGAGAGAGAGAGAGAGAGAGAGAGAGAGAGAGAGAGAGAGAGAGAGAGAGAGAGAGAGAGAGAGAGAGAGAGAGAGAGAGAGAGAAACTGAATAATAATCATTCACTAATATTAGTTACATTCTCCAGTTTGAAACTACTTGTTTTCTGGTGGTAAAACTACGAACCAATTAATATCAATTTCACAATTCCGCACAGAAATACGTCACATTATGGAAGTTCAACGTTTCGAAAGTGTATTTTGACACAATAACAGCTCTGTGGAAATGGTAGATTTTTGATTAACTAAGCAGTGATATTACATTGGGTCTAGACCAAGCCTGCACAACATGGGCAAAAATTTTAGAACACATTTTTTTTCTTCCCGAAATTCTGTATTTTTTCTATTACTATTATTTTCTATTATTATTATTATTATTATTATAACTAATGTATGATAAGTACATTTTACAATAAAACAGTGATAAATTTGACATTATCTTCAAGATAAATTGAACTTTTTTAGGCAGTTTGTCCTGAAGACCTTACAGTTTAATGTGAATTTGACAATAGCTTTTCTCAAACGAAAAGGTGAAATGCTCAACCTGAATTTTCAGAGCAGCTCTGGAGATGATGAAGTTCATGAATCATGTGTACGGTCCTCATACAGTGAGATGGCAAACCCTGAAAACAACCATGACAAAACTGAGCCGCTCATTCACAAAGGGACGGACAGATAATGCAGAATTATTTGGCACCGAATCGTCTAGATGTGGGCTAATTATCATTGCTAGTATGTGATATGAGATCAATTCTAGTGTTTGACTGTCCGTACTGGCAGCAGTTATTCCTTCGAGTAAAACCCTGCTCAGTGGGTCTGGCTGGAGTTCGGTTACACTTTCTGGGGGGAGAGAAGAAGATGAGCTCTGACAGAACGCAAACATGAACGTGGTCACATATTGAATGAAATCTTGTTACATAGCTACGGGGGACAACTGAGGGTCATGGCCAAAACAGCCCTGGGCCAACATAACTCTTCCAGACACTACTGAAGAGTCACACTGATAGCACAGTGTGTACTGCGCCTAAAATCCCTTTGAGTCACTATATATTTATTGGCTCCAAATACCACTTAAAATCACATTAAAGAACTACTGGGCCTAAACTATATTAGCTAGGATATACTTCAATTGATTAATTCTTCAAATGGACATTAATGGTTGCAAATTGAGATGTCCTCTAACACAGTTTCATTAAAAATATTGCACTAATCCAATATACCTTTTTCATGAACTTGTGTCCAAGCAAGTACTCTACAAATATATTAGTGGTGAAGCAATCTCTTAATTTTCACAATTTCCTCGAGTGTTTTCACTTGAATAATAACATGTTCACTTGGCGCCCTCACAAACCGATGGGGCCTTGAAAATCTGGACTGTCAATGGGCTTAATTCACTACAGGATCTGTATGATGATGAGGATTTTATTTCTTTTGAACAACTCGGCACCCAGTTTAACATCCCTCATTCACGCAAGCATGCGTCACACAATCATTCAGTTTAAAAAAGTTTATAGATTGCACTGGTCTAAGATGAAGCTGGCCAAAATTTACAACAAAAGTAGATGCAATATGTGATAAGTGCAGAACAGAACAAGCCAGCCTTTTGCATATGTTTTGGTCATGCTCAAAACTTACAAGCTTTTCAAAAACAATTGTTTGCTTTTTCTCAGAAGTACTTCAGACAGCAATTGAGCCCTCTCCCATTACAGCTATATCTGGAAGTGCCAGAATATGGCACTAGTCTAAACCACAGTGCTAAAAGTGTGATAGCCTTTGCCACCCTTTCAGCAATAAAATGGAAACAGTGGATTAGAGACCCCATGCACAATCTGACACTGGAAATCGGTTTTCTGTAAAAGGTAAAAGCTGTAAATTCTGTTGCTTGGCAGCCAGTCTTGACTTGGATATGTAACATGGATTCTAAGTTAATGATGTCTTGACCAACTTCTGTTATTACCCTCAGTTAACACACTATTTGTGCCATTACTATTAATAATAAATATCTATATCTCTCTCTCTATATATATATAATATATATATATAGTATGTGATTGTATATGAAAATGTACATGTATGTGCATTTTATTTATTTACAATTTTTATAAATATTTATTTACTTTTTATTTGTACGCATTACCAAAATTATAATAAAAAGACTTTGACAAAAAAAAAAAAAAACACATTCCAAAATTTATATTATTGGAAAGTATGTGGGTAATAAATTATGTTTAGGCCTACAGATTGGCCTTCCCTTCCCAGCTCTTCATACAGCGGCTGGCAGAAGGGAGAGGGTTATAAATAGTTCTGGAGGACAGCTGAGATAGCACTTGCATAGTTAAGATAGAAATGCCATTCCTGCGCAAGGGACACCACAAAGAAACAAAGATCCCAGTGTACTCTATGCACGAGATATAGTAAACATCTCTTCAGGTTCTTAGAGTAAACATTCTTGAAACAGTATGAACTTAAACACTAGACTAAACCTTCAGTCAATATGTGTCTTAACCCAATTTAAAGTGCATTTTTATTGAAATGGAGTTCTGCATTGAGGTGCAAACTGTGGTTTGTTCTCTATTTGGAAAATTTGTCAGCCTAACCTGTTTACTGAGGTATTTGAATGAAGCTCAACATTTAATATTATGACCATTTAAAAAAGACAACTAAGCTGGTTGATGATTTTGAGAGGCACAATGATGAAACAGGAACAAAGACACTCTTCTTCTATCAAAGAAAAATATCTGTGTCAAGTCAGCGCTGAAAGTACGATATGTTTCTGCTTGAGAAAAGGTATCTTGTTATTCAAAAGAGTCAAGGCTTGCAAAACATGTGCAAGCAAAACATGCCAAACAAAAGCACCATGGACTAACATTACAGTTACCTAGAAAGTCAGGCATTTTGATACACGTTCCAGATCAAGTGTCTATCAAGGCCTATTTTTATGTAACTTCCATACATTTGTTGTGTCCAAAATGACACAGTATGCACTATGTACTCTACCTTCTAGCATATGAACTTTATAAGGTTATTTTTTCATCAGTCTGATCGACCCTCCACCTCCGGTACGCAAGGAAAACTGTGGGAGGTGAGTGTATAAAGTTTTCAATATTTCACACTTTGTTTTTTCAGTTAATTATGTGCATCATCCAGGCATTTAATGTTTAATTTTCATTATGAACACACTATTTATACTACAAAATGGCAGAAAATAGCACTACATAACATTGGGACGCACCTATTGTTTGAATACTGTATAGTGCACTAAGTTTTAAGACTAATGAAGTGAAAAAACAGTCAACTAAGGGCCATATTGGCAATTGAGCACAAGCCATATGGACAAGTCATTTAAACAGGATTAAGATGTTGAAGTCAGCTTCAAACAACGAATCAAACACTAGTATCCATTGGGATGCACTTTCCCTGGTAAACAGATCACATGTCTCGGAGTCTGTTCGCAATGCCCAAAACTTTTCAGCGGTGACCCAGAAAAACAGGCAACTGCAATACAGATATATTCAACATGCTATCATGGTTCAATACAATATTCATTTCATAGCCCGTATCGGCAGCTGCACAAAATCACAAGGGGAGTCTGTATACCTGGAACGAGACAAAACAACTTGCAATTAACAACTAATGAAACTTCAGAGGGAAATTAGAGACTAATGCGAGTCAGATGAGAGTCTGAGGGACGCTCACACACCCACAGATGCGGCTCAACGAAACGCTGCAGCAGATGCTGTCAACTGAAGAGTTTTTTTATACCAAAACTGCGATCAACAAAAGTTAAAGGTTAAACTTGATATTTAGAGTATACAGTTCATAAATAACACCTTGCCAGTTCATGGTCAACCGTGCAAGGTTATTTTGAAACTTGGTGTGATTTTTGTCAATACAGGATGCCCTATTAGCACCAGTAACATGCACCGACATGTCTTTACTAACAGTCAACACGAAACAGGAAGTCAGTCTCATATCCTCTTGGTGAGTCCCTCAAATTTGTCTGAAATCTTATTTATTGGGTAAAAAAGGTGCCACTTTCAGCCATCATAATTCCTGTTTCTGTGAAAATAATGATGCCATGTACGGTCTTTACATAAAAATCCATTATTTGTTAGATTAAAAACAAGTTCACGTGCTAAGGAAAGCAGAATCTATGTATTACAGATAAAAAAAGGAGTGCATGATCACTCCATGAACAAACAAAACAGCATTTAGATTTGAATACATTTGCATGTACCCTTGCATTGAGATTTGAATGTGTTCATGTGTTTATTCTAGCTGGTCAAAAGGTCCAAATACCAACAAAAAAAAAATAATAATAATAATTGTAATAGGGGAATAGAGAGCTTAAAGGGAAAGTCCACTCAAAAATAAAAATGTACCAGGATGAAATTGTTAACTCACTGTTCCAAACCTGTATGGCTTTTTCTTCTGTGGAACATAAAATATATTTTGAGAAATTGCTTTTATTTTTGGCAAACTATGGTCACCAAAACTGTTTGGTTACAAACATACTTCAAAAGATCTTCTTTCATGTTCCACATTAGAAAAAGTTAGACAGCTTTGGTTTGGAACGGCATGAGGGTGGGTAAATGATGACAGAATATTTGGGTGAATTATCTCTTTAAGTGTGCAACATATTGTCATTCACTAAACTAAAATAGCCAAGACAGCAGACATAGTGAAAACAGACAAATATAAGCCTACTGCTCTTCTTTTGTCATTTGAGTACGCTCTAAACATGAGGCTCTAAATGGCGGGGGGGGGATTCAGTTCAGGGCCTGAGTCCAGAATAAGAGCAAGATGCGATATTTAATCTGCATTCTCAGAAGGCCTGGAGGGCTCCATCCTTGACATCCACAAATGTCCCAACTGCAGTTGCACAAACCCCATCGCTCTGCTGTCTCTCTACAAAGGAAACACTATTTTGGCCTGCCAACCTGGAAGCCAGGAAGAACAAAACAGCCAGCTGCACCTCACTGGGGGTTGGACTGAAACAAGCCCTGCAGCAAACACACACACACAGTAACACACAAACAGACAAACATGGCAAGCCACATATGGATGCAGTCAGACAACCAGGAAGACTGACATTTACATAAGCAGACGGTGACAGCTTGCATATGACTGTCAGTGAAGCGAAGGCCGATTATTGATGAATCACATTTCTGTTTGGAAAGTCCAAGCTTTGGTCTGCTAATGAAATCGCTTAATAACGTTATTTTGCCAGCGTTGTGTTCCTCATATCCAGAGGTGAATCATGTTGTCAGTTATTCCTCTTATATAGCCTATATTTTATCCCCTTCCTCCTTCTACGTAAGCTGCGTAACATATTACTATTGCATTACAATGTTTTTCAACTAATTTTACCATAATGTTCTGACAAGGTCATAATAGATATATAAATATATATTTTAAAGATGCACTTTATGTGGAAAAACATAAGGGGAGATTTGAAACATACTGTGCCATTATAACACTTCGCATTCAGATATTTTTCCTGAATTGTGTCTCTTACAAGAGGACTAGTGGTTGGTTGAAGGGAAAAGGGAACGAGTTTATGATGTTAACAATCCAAGTACAAGCTAGGGGGATTTTTATGGGCTGGCAATTTGGCAAATGAAGAGCATATTTCTGAGAAATGATTAAATGGCACATTCATCTATTGTTCTCCTGTATGCGGAGCAGCGCCCTCACAACAGCGGCACCCTCAGGTTTCAGAGGGTACTGCAAGCGATTGAGGAGAAAAACAACTTTGATTGGCAGTACATCAGCATCACATCGCATAAATGGAGAAAGAGAAAACACTCGCACTTCCTAAAAAGCAAAAACTCAAGCATGAAGAAATGGTTATAAATGTTACATCTTCCAGAGTCGTGCAGATTGTCGTGTCCCGTCTTTTATGATTGTAGCTACAAAGGGCAATTGTGTCCGCGCGACATGAACTGCGAAAAAACACTACGGCAGCGCTACAGACAAATTACAGATTTTCATTTTCACAAATGCTTATAAACAAGCTTTTCAGGATGATAAAGCATGCAGTTAAAAATTAAAACTCAATACTTAGAGGACAAAAAAGAAAAAGGAGAAAAATACTAAATCGATTGTCTTCATGTATGAGATTCACCTTTTAAATGACTCAACAAATGGCTCAGACATGACGGAGAGCGTCAAACCCACAAAACTTCAACATGCCAGCATAAAAGCTTATTGTCATGTAGGTTTACATCATTTCTTGAAATCCATAACCATTACTTAATCTGCACCAAAGGCTCCCAAGATTGTTCCAGACTGCAGTCTTAATTCCCCAAGAAGCTTAAATGTAGAATATCTCCAGCATTAACAGCAAAACGTCAGTTTTTTCAAATGCACATTGCACACTTTTACGAGTAGTCCAAATAATAGTTGCAATATGAAACAATGGCCATCTGAACCGAGTATATGCGCGATAAAAGGGGCTTATAAAGCTGATCTTACTCTTTGCCATAAATACAATGGACTTGCACAGCTTCTTTTAATTACATAAAAAGCAAAATAGGCGACAAAATAAATGTCAGAGGATCAGTATTGTTCTGCGAGCAGACTTGGGTTAGCCTACAGATGAAAGGCAGCACAAACGTCCTCAAAGTCAGATTAACTGTAAAACTGCAGCTTTACATCGTGTAAGCACTTTGGCCTTGTCATAAATAAACTTTATTTCAGGAACAATTAATAAATAACACAATGAATAAGCGTTTAAATCTCGAAGTGAATAGTTACTGGTTGAAAAGTAGCGACCAGAAGAACAAAACCGACAGATGAAAGAAATCTTGATACTGCACATATGTGAACCATGACATTCATGTAAGTTACGCTTAAAATAACGGATAATATTTATGGAGATTAGTCTTTTCTTTCAAAGAGGGACTTTTGAATATGTAACGTTAGGCTATTTAAATTGTTGACATAAGTATGCGATTGAGGAGCGTTTTGAACATGAATGAATGAACGATATAACTTGCTAAGTAGATGAACTGTCAACTTTGAAACTTCCCAGCAAGAGTCTAGATACGGTTAAGGTTTACAGTTAATATGTTCACTTCAGTGATATATGTTACCTGATTTTGAACAAACTGACACTGGGTTCCAAGGCGATAATCCATGATTTTCGTACAGATGATCATTTTCCTCCCTGTAAGTGCATGAATGCGGCTCCTCTGGCTTTCTTGGCTCTTCTCACCGACTCGCTAACAAAGGCCAAGCCGCTATGAGACCTACATGTCCGGACATACAGCTGCAGTATCAATGGGTGAAAAAAAACTGTTGACAGACACGTCCAGTGATGTTGTCCAATCAGACAGTTGGGAAGGTGGGTCTAAGACTGGAGCGATGGCCAATCAACTTTCAGTACTGTTTTTTTTTTTGTGTGTGTGTGACGGCGGTGTTTGTCCGACATCCGAGCCAATGAGCGCTTTCATGTGGTGGAAAACTACCTGTCTTTTAACCACGTAAGCCCGCCTACTTTCATGACGCAATGCAGCCTGACAACTGATTACAATATCGCACTGTGAGAATAACTTCTAGCTTGTTGTGAATGAATTATTTGGCCGTAACATTTAACATCTTAATCTTACTGCTTTAGAAAAAGTGTTTAATTCAAATCATTTGAAGCTGTACAATCTGTGGTAGGCTAATATTTATAAGAACATTGAAGTCGGAAATAGAAGTTGAGTCTCTTCCCTGCTGTGACGTAGGCTAGCCTATACGAGTGAAACGACTTCTCGAACAAGAAAAAAATATAGTGGGATTTGATTTGTCTATTGGGAATCGATTGGATCGTTGTGGTTCATGTGAGTGACAGGTTGTCCAGCCCTCGCGCCAGTAAACACGTCATTAAGAAGAAAAATTGTTGCAAGAGGGAGGGGAATTTATTTTGATTAAAGACTTTCACATGTATTTAAAAATAAATCCTTTATAATAAAAGGCTACTGCGATATTCTATAAAAACAAGAATTGTTGGTTTTGATTTTATGGTGACTAAGAAATTGTATTAGTCAATACAATTTTTAAAATAGAAATAATTTATGGTTCCTATTTTCTTCCAGTTGAGACTCTCACGCTATAAAGGCCTTTTATTTATTTAATATTTATTTTACTTTGTAACAACTGAAATATGCTTCAAGTCATGCATTTGGAAAAGCTCAATCAGATATATTTGACTGGAAATTGGACCATAACACACAAGGAGACTGTACAATTCTTGTAGTTGGTGAACACATCACTCAACTCATGAGGTCTAGGACAAACTTCTATGGGTGTGACCAATTTAATATACTCTGTCACAATTAATTTAGAGATCATTTAGGGCAAAACACTATTATATGATATATAGTGGAGGCTGTATAAGAGAAGGTGAGTCATCTGTTTCATATGCTTTTATTACAGAGTGGCTCCATAACAAATATGACAAAAGTGCTTATTCAACATGTGATGTCCTTTAGTTCCGTTCCCTCAAGTCAGGGTGATCTTAACAAAAGCCTTCGGGCTCTCATTGTCTGGACTCAATCCATCATCTCTCCCACGACATATGCATAGGCTCTTGTTTTGATAAAGGTCTTATTTGGAATACAGTCAAATGTATGCTGTTAAACTAAGATGATTTATTTTTACTTTGGATACATGTGATACCTGCAGATTAGATCCTACAATGGAAGTGCATCAGACCTGACCCCAGACACTGAAAATGTCATCTCAGTCATTTACCATGTTTAGGGTGAAATAACAAATATTTTAGTTGTTATCACTGTTTGATTGTCTGAGCAAAATGTAACAAATGGGACAGAATGTGATATACGTTTTCTGATGTTGTAATTGAGAGTTCGCTGACATGCCCTGTTTACTCAAGAATGTGTCTATATTGTAAATAGGATAGAATTTACATGGTACAAAATAGAATTTATGAAATCTCTTAAAAATGTAGGGCCACGTGTCTGAAGAGCAGTAAAACATTTGTGTAATATCAAATGAATTACTTCTTTGCTGTGTCTGTGTTAAAGCACACTGCACAAATCACATTTTGTTTAGTTAATCAAAGTACATTCTCCTAAATGGTGCACTGTAAACTAATACAAGCCTCTTTTACTCTATCTCAAGCAGAACAACCAGTTGATTCAGCTGCCTCACTCTTCTGGATCCCTCAAAAGTGCCAGTTACTGCATCATAAGTACTGAGGGTGACCCAGAGTGCAGCGAATGCTTAAAAAACAAGATCCTCTGTCCCACAAGGAGAAGGGACTTGTGTTCCTGTGTTAACAGTGAATAGCAGATTTTTGAAAAGACAGAAACTCACAATGGCACAACTTGATGCAGGAAGCAATATAAAACAATATTTACAAATATATTTTACAATTAATTAAAATATTAATTAACATGAAAACATGTTTTATATATAAATATGCCCCAGGGAGAAGATTCTGAAATTACAAATAAAAAACATTGAAAATAAGGCATACATAAAAACTATGCAACGAATAAACAAATAAAGTTCTTTCTAAAGATTCTGGTAAATAAATAAAAAATAAGTAAAAGATCTAAAATGGCATGTGTTAATATATTAGGATTTATTTTCACTGCTACTCATTTTATGACTTTCTTCAAAGTACAGCCACAAGGGGGCAATTTATACAACTTTACTTTGAAAAGTTGAGCTCATTGCTCGCTTTAACATTTATAAAAAATATTGTAGTTTTCTGTCTGACATTACAATATACTTATCTTTGAAGAGACTTTGGATTTCAAGAGAGCTACAGTAAATACAATTAGAACATTGGATTGAACTTGGAAATGGTACTTGCCTTTTATACCAGCCTCCTCCACAAACATCTCATAAAAACTATTTACACACACACACGAGCAGGAATGCTGGCTGATATCTAATTATGAGAACTTAAAATGTACAAAAGAAGCCCTATGAAACTCTACATGGTTGTTCACACAAGGGGAAGTGAGGCATAACGTATTGAGCACAGACAGGCAAGACAGCTGCAACCTTCAGTTTGTAGTAAGGCAGTTTCAGTTCAGTATTGTCAAATCACATTCAATCTCATCACACATTATCACTATCCTTTCTATGCACCTTCCAGAATAACTGACATTTGAAAACCAGGGCTTTAAAGAAAAAGAAAAAAACAGCCAGGAGGTATGTGTGCAGTACAACATCAGGGAAGGATGTCACAAAAGATTATGATGGCCATAGACGGTAAAACCACTAACTGGCATTTCACCCACTCGTTCCTGTCTAATGGCTGCATTCCGCCCACATTGTGCTCTGGTGAAATGCTGAAAAGGAAAAATCTATGTGCTGAGTAACACATCATAAAGTTCCTTGCACCTGCAGGGCCTACGTACGTTTTGCTGAAAGTCTGCAGCTGCATGGATGAGAGAGACATACAAGATACTGATCTTGAATTATATTTCAAGATATCATCATGCCTCTGGCATAAAACTTACTGCAAAAATACAGTTTACTCCGTCAGCATTCAGACAGGTTGATTGCTTACCAAATATAGATCCAAGCATTAAGGTTTGTGCAGTAACTACACACACCAACCTATAAATATTCCCTCTTAGATTCTCTCTCAATTTGTACCCAGCTGGGAAAAGCTTGGTAACAAACAGGTATTCATACTAACCAATCACAGGCAAGACGATGACCTCATCTGTTGCTTAATTGCAAGGGACCAGTGAAAAATTCCAACATTTTTAAAAAAAGAAAACAGAGAAATAAGGACAGACAAATACGGTATATATATATATATATATATATAGACAGATTTTCATTGAAACATTGTTTTAAGGAAATTACTTCCCTTTCATCTTCCAGAAGAAGAATGTACCTGAGTTTTATATAGTCATTGTAGTAAGTTTGAATCTCCTAATGAAAAGATAAAAAAGTAATACAGCATTTCTGATGTACACGTCTGTAATTTGAATGAATTAAACTGGGACTAAACATTAAGAAAGAGCATGAAGAGTGATGTGATGGCGTTTTCTCAGTTCCTGCTCTTCCTGTCCCCTGTGTGGCGCTGGACTTCATCAGCGGCATTTACATGCGTAACTTTCTTGCGCTTTTTAGTCTGCACAGCCACATGAAAACAACACACAAGATTCGATTATTGTTGACATAAAGTTACATTACCAATTGTGTATGTGTATGTCTTACAGTGAATATCTGGCCACATACAACAATATTTTTTTAAACAGTGCAGGTGAATACTGAATTTAAAGCTGAATAATACAAAATCGAGGTGACAGCAGGTGAACAAATACGAGAGAACGGTGAAGTTCAGATGTGGCTCTAAGATACTCACGATTTTAAGCAGTGCTTGAGCATTGATTCCCATTGATGTAGCCATAAGAGCCTCCACAACATGAAGCTGCTTCAGACGAGTTTTCTCAAGATTGTCAATCTGAGTCTGCAGAGTCTCTGGAAATCATAGTCATTACATACACATTAACAAACAACAGTGTACCAGCAATATAAAATACAGTGCAACTGCTACATAAAATAGCTCAAATAATAATAAAATTGTAACTTATAGACTAATATACAGACAATTTTTTTTGTCTAAACATGAATTCACTACATATTCAACATGTTAGTATTAACGCAAGTTAATTTAATCTATATTCTCTGAAAACAATGTAGGATATTATTTATCTTTCAAAAAAATTCTTCTTAGCTAAATAATGTTTAGATATATTATTTATATATTATAAAACTGATTAAAAAATATATGTTTGCAGTGTACAAAATGCAATGGCACCTATCAGAGCAGAGTGAACACTGGATAGTAGAGATGTGACAGAAGTATAAGCCCCACCAGACGTACCTGTAAACACACACACACACCCCTGACTGTTACTTAAAAAATGCACAAAGTATTATCTTCAGGTTATCAATAAATATCATGCGAAAAACTCAAACTCACGCTTAATAATGCAAGCGATGAATGACTCTCTAGCCTTTAGCAGTCCACAAGCAGACTCCTGTGAATTCTGAGGCATAAAGAGGAATTTCAGCACTCCTCGTTCATCACACAGGTCTATGAGCTCTGAAACACACACACACACACACACACACACACACACACACACACACACACACACACACACACACACACACACACACACACACACACACACACACACACACACACACACACACACAGCTGTGTTTTTGTTATATATGAGGACATTCCATAGGCGTAATGACTTTTATACTGGACAAACTGTATATTCTATCCCCCTACACTGCCCCTATCCCTAAACCTACCCATCACAGGAGACATGCTGCATTTTTACATAAAAAAAAACACATTGTTTTTTATGTTTTTTAAGCTATTTGAAATATGAGGACTCATGCAATGTCCTCATATATCACGTGTAAGTTGTAATACCAGTGTAATATGCATGTCATTATACACATTTGTGTCCTCATATATCACAAAAACAAAAGCACACACACACACACACACCCTCTTAAGGTAGGCCTATATTGTTTCAAAAACGTGTAATAACTGTCATATAATACGTGTTTACGGTCTCTATACAACATTTTAGCCCTCAGAGACGCGTTAGGGAGGAGGACAGTGTTAATGAGCACTCCATTAGTGATGGGCTGATCCGGGGTAATGTCCCTTACTACATGCCACAGATGTAATCGGACACCGTTGTAGGAGTATGTGCTAAGAGAGAGTGTGAAATATTAACGCCTGAGATCCGTGACCTCCTGCACAGAGGTCACGCCGAGTTTGAAAGAGCACGCTGGGCTCAGCTAACCTCCTCTGACCTGAGATCTCTAGAGTATGTCAAGTACAGCCAGTTTAACCTACTCTCAGATACTCTTAGGGGGCAAAAGGCGTTTCTTTGACGTGGAATATTTACAACAAAAACACAGCTTTGGAATGACTGAAAGTATCTTCAGATTTTGTAAGATTCTGTTCAATGAAAGTGCCTGAAACTGAGAAAAAAGTACATATAGTGATATGATTATCCACATAATCTTGATGTATGAGAGAAAGCATGAGAGCTGTACATACCTGACTCAGCAAGTCGCAACCTGGTTTTCATGTACTGCATGAGGACAACAACTGTACAATTGGTGTTGACCAGGAACTGGTCATTATCTAAATACACACACATGATCAACATTGATCAGCTCTTTGACATTTACATAAACCGACCAAATAGAGAAATAAAACAATTTGTGTAGATAGAAATCAAATTTTGTAAGTTACTAAGCAATATATAGATCTAAAACAAACATCAATGCATTTATTGCATTGATATTTATACAAGTTGATTAATAATTGTGATCCTTACCTCCATGTTTAATGTAAATAAACATTCCGGCAGAAAATAACTTGGAACCTCAGTCTACTGTTCAGTTTTAAAGATGCTCCCTGCTGTAACTTAGCTGTGCTAACAAATTAGTGACCCAGCAGACAGAGAGTAACATAATCATCAAGACTGTGATGTCACAATGACATGGAATCAGAGTAAGATTAGGAAAAACATCCAAACTAGGGCAAGAAAAACAACAATAGCATAATATGAATAATCAAATGTTTTTATTAGATATCTGTTCAACATGTTACCAAACTTAAAAGGCACTTTTATTAAATATTATATGCATACCCAACCAATAAAAGCTATCACATAAGTAGATTTGATTTTGTCATATCTTTTTGTAACTGCTTTTCTCAGAACTAACTTAACTTTTCTGTGCCATTTTTGCGATTATTTTTAGGTAACTGGTCACAATTCTTAGTGGATTTATGAAGTCGTTTTGCTTCAAGTTCGCCGTTAGAAAGTGTACAAATACCTGTAGTCTTAACTTGAAACAATACATATACACTCACCTAAAGGATTATTAGGAACACCATACTAATACTGTGTTTGACCCCCTTTCGCCTTCAGAACTGCCTTAATTCTACGTGGCATTGATTCAACAAGGTGCTGAAAGCATTCTTTAGAAATGTTGGCCCATATTGATAGGATAGCATCTTGCAGTTGATGGAGATTTGTGGGATGCACATCCAGGGCACGAAGCTCCCGTTCCACCACATCCCAAAGATGCTCTATTGGGTTGAGTGACTGTGGGGGCCATTTTAGTACAGTGAACTCATTGTCATGTTCAAGAAACCAATTTAAAATGATTCGAGCTTTGTGACATGGTGCATTATCCTGCTGGAAGTAGCCATCAGAGGATGGGTACGTGGTGGCCATAAAGGGATGGACATGGTCAGAAACAATGCTCAGGTAGGCCGTGGCATTTAAACGATGCCCAATTGGCACTAAGAGGCCTAAAGTGTGCCAAGAAAACATCCCCCACACCATTACACCACCACCACCAGCCTGCACAGTGGTAACAAGGCATGATGGATCCATGTTCTCATTCTGTTTACGCCAAATTCTGACTCTACCATCTGAATGTCTCAACAGAGATCGAGACTCATCAGACCAGGCAACATTTTTCCAGTCTTCAACTGTCCAATTTTGGTGAGCTCTTGCAAATTGTAGCCTCTTTTTCCTATTTGTAGCGGAGATGAGTGGTACCCGGTGGGGTCTTCTGCTGTTGTTGCCCATCCGCCTCAAGGTTGTGCGTGTTGTGGCTTCACAAATGCTTTGCTGCATACCTCGGTTGTAACGAGTGGTTATTTCAGTCAAAGTTGCTCTTCTATCAGCTTGAATCAGTCAGCCCATTCTCCTCTGACCTCTAGCATCAACAAGGCATTTTCGCCCACAGGACTGCCGCATACTGGATGTTTTTCCCTTTTCACACCAATCTTTGTAAACCCTAGAAATGGTTGTGCGTGAAAATCCCAGTAACTGAGCAGATTGTGAAATACTCAGACCAGCCCGTCTGGCACCAACAACCATCCCACGCTCAAAATTGCTTAAATCACCTTTCTTTCCCATTCTGACATTCAGTTTGGAGTTCAGGAGATTGTCTTGACCAGGACCACACCCCTAAATGCATTGAAGCAACTGCCAAGTGACTGGTTGATTAGATAATTGCATTAATGAGAAATTGAACAGGTGTTCCTAATAATCCTTTAGGTGAGTGTAGTTTTAGAATGAAAAACCTAAAAATACCCAGTTTCTATTTCAAATAAATGTTGTTCTTTTGAACTATTTTATTCACCCCAAAAAAAAGTATCAGTTTTCACAAAAATATTAAGCAGCACAATTGTTTTTAACACTAAATCAGCATGATTTCTGAAGGATCATGTGACACTGAAAACTGGAGGAATGATGCTGAAAATTCAGCTTTGCCATCACAAGAATACATTTTATTTTAAAATACATTAAAATAGAGAAGTTATTTTAAATTGTAATAATACTTCACAATATGAACTCTACATAAAATGAGATGCAATGGTAAAAAGTAAATGTGCAAAAGAAAACGGACATTAAAATGTAGCTTGTGAACATTTACAGTAAGAATGAGATGACCTCTTCTTTGTCTGTTTTTAAAACCCGACTTAAAACCCATCTTTTCTCTGTGGCCTTTGACACCTAGCAAGATGTCGATTTTATTTACTTGTTTTTTTCTGATTTTGATTGCCTTTATTGCGTGGCTAATGTTTGTACTCATGTTTATGTGTATGTTTATGTCGTTTCATTTTATTTTTGTTGTATGTAATTGTATGCCTTATGTGATTATATTTTTTCTGTGCAGCACTTTGGTGAACTTTGGTTGTTTAAAAGTGCTTAACAAATAAAGTTGGATTGGATTGGATTGGATGACAGAACAGGTGAATGGCGTTTGAGCTCTGATATTCTGCAGGCTCTTCTTCAGTGCTTGGTTCATCACACTTGTCAGTTTGAGAAGCGGGACTGGCCACAGGCGTTGGACCGGCTCCACAAGGGGACGTTACCTCACACACATCGCAGGACAGCTCTGTGTAGTCTGGCTCAAAGGCTTCCTTCAGCTCTCTGGAGATGTGAACCCAGCTCTGAGAAGAAATTGAGAGGGTTTCAAAGCACATTTACTCATGATTTGCTCACAGAAATACAGCACAGAGAGTAAAAAGGTTGAATACCTCAACATTTCCATCATGTTTATGGAACAAATCCTGTAGGTTCTTGCTAGGGTCAGGCACAACTGGAAGTAAGATGATTCTTTTCCTATATAATATGGATTAGACTTTTTTTTATTACATTATATTATTAAAACTGCACTTACATTTACTAATATATAAATAGGATATAACGTATTAGTATAAATTGTTAAAAAATAATAAGATAGATTAATATTTTAGATAGATAGATACTGAGTGAAATGTCTTAAACATCCCTCACCTCTCACAATAGCACAACAACAAACCCAGCAACAACAGCAGAAAGACTAACAGAATGCCACACAACCACTGCCACCAGCCTTGTCTGCTAATGTTCTCTAAAAAACAGAGAAGCATGATTGGAAAATATAAGACGGCAAATGAGAGCAAATCTCTCCGTGTCCCTCACTGGCCCACCTGCACTGCCCCACTCCACTGGAGCGCTCCAGTCACTCCAGAAATCTGAAGGACTACAGTCTTCAGCAACAGAGCTCCGGACTTGGAAAACATAGTGCTTGTTCTGTGAGACCTGAGAGAGACTGTATGACTTTTCTATCACGTTTGACAACTAGGAGAAAAAGAGAGATGAAGATGAGACAGTTGGTAGAATGAATGCAAAATGGTCATAATATCGTATCCTCTCACCTGGTTTGCGTCTTTCTGGTCGCTTAGAATGCGCACCATATAGACTACACACTTTTTTGTGAGTGGGGCACTGCTGTCCCACTGTAGTAAAAGTGTGCTGTTGTGCTCATTCCACATCACTGACAGGTTATAGGGTGGATTTAGCACCACTAAACAAATATATGGACAATAACAAACAAGTGAGTCGTTAGTTTGGAGGGAATCAGTTATGTCAGAAAATGTACAATAGACTCATTATAACAAAATAAATCCTTTATGAGGATCTATATATATATATACATGGATATTAACCAAATAAATAAAAAGTGGACATGAATTTTGAGTTGAAATTGAATTATTGAATTTATATGAAGAAAGAGACTGTGGAGTGATATGAGAGATATAGTAACTAGCACAGCTGAAATCTGTTCCCTGGCACAAAAGCCTAAAGATTGTTGGTCAGGCATAATGGAAAAAATATTTGACAAAAGAATGCTATGATTGCCCAGTCAGAAGCAAGAAATACCGAGAGAAATAAAAAGATTTTCAGAGGGTGAAGAAATGATGTATATTAATAATATACACTAGCCCTACCGTTCAAAAGTTTGGGGTTGGTACGGGTTTTTTTGTCTTCGAAAGAAGTCGCTTATGCTCACCAAAGTTGTTTATTTTTGACTAAAAATATAGTAAAAAAAAAACAAAAACAAAAAAAACCAGTAATTTTCTGAAATATTATTATAATTTAAAATAACTGTTTTCTATTTTAACATATTTTAAAATGTCATTTATTCCTGTGATGCAAAGCTGAATTTTCACATGATCCTTCATAAATCATTCTAAAATGCTGGTTTGCTGCTAAACAATCATTTCGTATTATTGTCAATGTTGTGCTGCTTAATATTTCTGTAGAAACTGATACATTTTTTTCAGGATTCTTTGAAATTTCAAAAGAACAGCATTTAGAAATATTTTATAACATTATAAATCTCTCTTTTGAACGGTAGTCTAGATCAGGGGTTTTCAAACTGTGGGTCGCGACCAATTTGTGGGTCGCAGATTGGGAAGAGGTGGGTCGCGCAATCACTATATTGGCTGCAGCTGAATTTACGTTTCATGAGTGACACATACAAACAGGTTGCACGATGAACCAACGTTAAATAGAAATCGCTATATTTCTTCGCTATAGAGCGATTTAACCCCTCTGGGGTTGTTCGTTTTACAGTCACACTTGGGTTGTTCGGGTCCAAATGGACCCAAAGGGCAGGATTCATATAAAAAAAAAAAAAATCATAATTGTTTTGTTTTTTTTACTTGTTTTTTATATATTTTTTTTCTTTTCTTTTTTGGTGTTTTGAGATATTTTATGATTTATAATTAATATTTATGCAATAATTATGACCCATTTTTTCCCATTGAACATAATAGAATTTTTTTTTTTATTATTATTTATTTTTTATCAAAGCTGTATTACATTTTAGAGTGAAGCCTAGGCCTCATGAAAGCAATTTTGGAAAAAATATAGATGCCATCTGGTGGACACACTGAGCATTTTTATCACGCAATAGCACATTTTTACCACTAGTGGATTTCCAGCTCTCTGTAGAAAGGCTTGGGAATTCTAGTGATTTTTGCAAATATATACCAATTTTTTTTCAGGTTGTTGATTTTTAAAATATAATAACAGATTCTCAAAGATTATTTTTGTCTTGTTTTTTGTTTGTTTGGTTGGTTTAAATGGTCATTTGAAGTGCCAGTTTTACTTTATAATACAGTCAAATCTGAACATTGCATTGGAAGGAGAACAAATGGAAAGCATTTTGTTACCCAATGTTTAATTCTAACTTATTCTAACTTAATTAAAATGCAATTCTTTCAGTCATAACATATTTTTTTATTAATCTTTCACAAGAAACATTTTGAATTCAATGAACAGTATTCAATGAACAGTAACTGAGAAGTAAATGAACAAATTCAATGAACAGTAACTGGTAACATCAAATAATGATCAAAAAACTAAAATAACAGTAAAAGTATAATTATTATCAAACAATGGAAAATAGAAAAAAACGTGTTTGAAATATCATAACTATATTTTTTAAAATTCAAAACAGATTTATGTAATCTGAATTTATGAGTGTATGTGTATAAAGGTGTGTGTGTGTGTGTGTGTGTGTGTGTGGATGTGTCTGTTTTGCACTCTTGATGTTTTATAGATTCACCCCTTCACTGTTGTGTGCTTTTTTTATGGATTGTGGCTGATTTGTAGATTGTACGCACCAAAAAACTCTGTTTTTACACATTTTTGCCAATTTCCCATTCATTTCCTATGGGGGTCCATTTGGACCCGAAGGTCCTGAGTGTGACTATTTTTTTTTACAACCACTTAGACTGTTCACATCCTATCCCCAATTTTTTTGGGTGTTCATATACCAAATACCAACAAAGTCACCAAATTTCGGACCATTCCGAAGAAGCTGTGATTTTTAACATTTTTTTATTTTAATTATTCGGGTCAATTTGGGCCGAACAACCCCAGAGGGTTAAAGTGAGATAAATATGTCAGTATTGTGTTTCATGAAGCGCGCGTGTGCGACTTGTTGTGATAACAATTTTCACCGTCTCAGAGCGGCTTCGGTTTATTAAGCAGTTTAGTGCGCATTATTAACGAGAAGAAACTCGTTTACTCCAATCACTGCACTGCATTCTGCATGAGATCGCATTACACCGGAGAATTCAAATGTCACGAAAGGCTGATTCAGGTCTGGGCTGCTGCGTTTCCCAGAAGCATCGTGAGCTAAGTTGATTGTAGAGACCATTGGTGGCAATGGTTCTACGATCTACTTTGGCATATGCTTTTGGGAAAAGCATTAATCTCTGTCGTCTGTTCAACACAGCGCTGTTGTCTTCCAGAGATATGGTCGTCGTAAGAGTGCGTTGTTTTGTGTTCCCTCGCATGCATTTTGATACCTACCAACGCATAAGGAAAATATATATGTAAAAAGTATTTAAAATGTATGCACACACGAGCACGAAAGCGTTTTCTGCGCTGAACAACGCAATGAGTTTAACACCACTCGCAGCATAAATATTAGTATTGGAGTTCTAGGTCCTGGGCATACTGTCAAATAAAATGATTAGTCTATTATTTTTTTTTTATATTCTGATTTTTTGTCATATCAAACCTTTGGTTAAGATTAAGCTTACTTATTCTTTTTCATTTCTTTAAATTTGTTTTGCCATGTTTGGGTAAATCAGTTGAGTCAGCAGACAAAAACTACTCAGTTTTCTTCACATTATTTCAACAGCCATTAGACTACTATTTTAATTCTCAAACTTTTTGATAATGTACCATAAGTTTGTATTGCAATTAAACGTATATGTCAGATGACAAGGAAAAAAACTGCTCTAAAGAGAACTAACGCCTCCAACCCCACATTCATTCTTTAAAATTATTTTGGTGGGTCTTGAGATAGATTATTCTTGTCTACGTGGGTCCTGGAATGGAAAAGTTTGGGAACCCCTGGTCTAGATTCACATGTATTTTTGACACACCATTGATACATTGCAAATCTGTTTGTTTTCTTACCATTTCTCTGGAGGGAATCAAAACGTGTTATAATAGTGTGGTTTCCTTCAGTGAATACAGTTGTTTCAAATGTTGTAAACCTCTGCTCGGGTCTTTTGAGAAGAATTCTGCAGCCTATAGTGTAATTGTGCTCCAAGACGTATTCTGTACAGTCATGGGAGGCGTCGTTTATAAATCTGACAAAGTAAATATAAAATCTAATATTATTTCTGACTTATCAATTATTACCACAAAACAATATTCAACATACAACATATCACAATAATGTACTTACATACATAGATGTATTCATGAATATGAGTAAGATGGGTTGTGGGAGACTTACCCACTGCTGAAGGTGTAGTTTGCTGTTGATGTGTTTGGGTGCCAGATGCACTCCACATACTCAAGGTTGATGATCTTACACTGCACACCTACACGGGCCAACGTGTTACCAAAAATATCCATGTAACAATTCACAAATAAAAAAAATGTATTACTTTTTTTTGTCTTGAACTCTTTATTGTCGAACCGTTTCCAGTAACCCACACAGAGAGAATGCTAATCAGTCTCAGAATCACAAACCTCAAGAGCATCATCATAATCATACACACAAAAATGACATCCAAAAGAAAAATCGTGGAAATCCCCACTGAAACCACCCAAACATAGCTCTCAAACTTTTTGTCTTTTAGAAGACAAAAACTAAAAGCAAACGAACGATCAGAATCCTTTTTTACAAACAGTATTTTTCAGTGAAGATTATATTCCCAAACTTGTGATAATAACTCATAAAGGTTTGTGTACCTTTATAATGCCATTAACCACAAAAACGCTGTGCAGTACAATGTGTGTAATTATATACTTACTCAGAGAAGCTGCTGAACAGCATCGTTGAAAGGACAAAATTAAGAACAGAAGCCCAAAATATAGTCTTGATGTGTGAATGTAAGTCATGCTCTCCTCTAAGCGTCAGAGCAACAAATGAGTACGGTCTGATACTACACAGGATGTTCATTACAGGATGTTTCCTTGACAGCTTCCGGTTCTTCAAGTATGATATCTTGATAGACAATAGAAGTCATGAGGGGGAAAAATAGATATAATAAAATGTATTACATATTTTATTTGTAATTACAGTGATCTGAACTTTTGTAATAATAATTATAATGTTTTATTAATCAAAAGAACATCTTTTTCAGTTTTAACAAATGACTTTTTTATATTTTAACACAAATAACTAGCCAAAAAAGACAGAACATTTTAATACAGCTGCATTTGACTCTCACCACTATGGTGTCTGTACTATAATTATTCAACCCTTCAATGCATATATCATCAAAGGTCAGTTATTAGTTTGGTAAAAACCAGTTCTTCTCAACCGTTAGACTCCCGAGGGTCCAGTGCAGGTATTTCCGTTAAAACAGGTTCATCCTCAGCCCAAATTGGCATGGGTAATTGGCACGGCTCAAGAGACGGTGCTTAAACAAGTCCGACGGCTTTATCTAAAAAGTTGGCGAAGTTCTGCGGTTGACCAGGCACATAGGTTGACAAAGCAGACAGATCCATATCCCTCAAGGTCTGAGGCAGGGTACTGTGATAATGGGTTAAAAAAACACGAACATGGACATTTGCCGTCAGCACATCAAATGTAACCATAACAATATTAATATTAACCACTAAAATGGTTGAAAAAGTGAGCGACTTCTCATATAAAACAAACCTGCAAGTGCAGTAGATAAGATGTGACTCTGCCTGCAGCTGCTTTGCGAGCTCCAGCTGATGATTGTCCATTAATTTATCATTGACCACAACGAGGAGAGGTTTATTTGCTCCGAGTGCTTCCAAACAGCTTCCTGCTCCTAATGGGGATAGAGCTGATATATTAAGACTTGAACTCATTTCTAATCTGGGGTATAACTTTTTGTTATATAGGTAATTATGGAGTCCACAACTAATTATATTACATTAGATAAGGGGTTTGTAATCTTTAAGATCCCATGGACCCCTAAATATGATCATCCTTGTGCGAGGGACCCCCACCCACAAAATTAAAAGCATCTATAAATTTTCAAGTATAAATACGTAAATGAAAAATGTATATTATAAATATGTGTAAAATATTCTCCACCCATTATACAGTACTGCTAGATGTATTTTTTAATCATTTTTTATTGATTTGAATCAATTAATTTCGTCAACTTAATCCATTAATTATTTTATGTTAATTCAATTCTTAATTTACTATAATCAATGTATTGATTTAGTTTAATCTTATTCTTCATTTTTATTTATTTTTACAGTTTGTCTCATGGAATTCTGACTATCTGATATTCATATTCGTCAATATAAACTACAGATCTTGATGTTACTGATCTGATGGTTGGTATAAAGTGTTTCCTTAATTTGCTTGCCCCAAAAAGAATAAACCTAATTTATGTTTTAACTAAACTGTATTTTAGAGTAGTGTTTGGGGCACAGGGAGCTTTAACCCACCAGCATGACTGATGACCAGGTCTGAGTGTCTCATGTCCTCAGCGATTGAGTCTTTGAAGCGAAACACTTGCAGTGTCAGTCCAGGACAGCTGTCTGGATCAGGCACAACTGAACCTCTGCCAACCTGAAGCACCATGTCTGTGTAGCCACGGTGAATGAATGCCTTCATTCAGAAACATAAACAGGACATACGTGTTTTTCATTTAAAAACTCACGGATTATTGCAAATAAAACTGACGCACAGGTAACTGTTACCGAAACTCATTTGTGTCATTCGGTTTACGGTTCCCGTCATGCGGCTCACTATTTATGAATGGTATTATTACCTTTACAGATTCATCTGAAGTCACAGTGCCAATAAGATCATCAAAACTTGTTGTCCCGACAGTTACAAATACAGTTTTCATTGTATAAGTGTGACAGGCTTTACTAAATATAACAGAAAACAGGCTCGGAAAAAATGAAACCAGAAATCGTGAAGAAAACATAAACATGAAGATTCTCTTCACCCTTCAAAATAAAAGTCCGCCCGACTGGTTTATAATTGCACTACTTGTCATAGTTATCTCTAAGTATTTACATTTAGCCTTGAAAATATATATCAGAAAGTATATATGGGTATGTTTGATGAAAGCAAACAAAACAAAAAATAAAAACTTAATTTGCATGGCCCATTCCTGTTAATAGTAATTTACTGCACATCTCATCATCATCTATCTTAATATTAGATAAAATATATATATTTTTAAATATGAAAATCATTCTGTTATCAAAGTATCAAAACTAGTTGAACATAGAGGAGATCATTTTAAATAATTTCACGATTTTCTGGCATTTATTTTTTTATAGAAATATGTCCCTAAAACAAATGCATATAAAATGTACAGAGCTCAAAAGGTACTGCCTAACACCAATGACTCACAAAATTATTAAAACCTTTTATATTAACCTATTTAGCACCCTTTAGAGAAATGGTTCTATTCTTTTTTTTTTTTAATTCTCTAAATCTGGCGGTCCAAGGACATTCAAATGACTCCTGAAGCCACAGGCCTTTAACTCAGATGTGTCTTTTGTCAAGTCATTCTGCCACAGATATCTAATCAATCAATGCACATGATCACCATTCCAACAGGTTTTCCCATCTCCACACAGAATGTTGCAGCTGTTACAGTAGCCATTACTTTCTTGCCCATCTACCTGACCACAGGCCTTATGTACAGACAGCGAAAGGGTGTACCTTGGTGATTTCACATGTTTTCAATTACTCAAAGGGTTTCTCTTTTTTGTATTTAATGCTGCATTTAAAATACTTTCAAGACCCACATAACCAACAAGCAAACAGTGTCCTTCTTCAAGCTCATCATGAGATCCCCAGATTCTACCACAATAAGACAGATTGTTGGAAACTGATAATGGCTGATTTCCAGGCAACTTAAAGGTCATTATCAAAAGCCTATTGTGAGGTACTGCATGCATCAATTTTAAGTTCTTTATTTAGTTGTTTCGGTTTAAATGTCTCAAAAATGTCATTGATTACCGACTTTGGCATTTGTCCATTTTACGTGTTTACAGTTTTAAGAGCAAAGAGTTATATTTACATTACGGTGATGAATGACTATTAGCATTACAAGTTTCTATAGAAGCAGTGGTGGAAATGTGTGTCAAAAACAAAGATTACAAGAAAAGAAAGACAACACAGGTTTTAGACTGTAATCATTTAAGGCATCATCAATGCTGTACTTCAGAAACAACGCATACTGTAGTCACAAAAAGCCAAAACAGCCAAAAGAATATAAAAACGCAATATCCATCTATCTCGGTAATTAAAGACTTTAATAAATAGAGTATTAGGAGAGAAAGCATACATACCAGTAGTTTAAAAAAAATCAAAAGGGGGAAAAAAAGAAAAGAAATGTTACATACTGAGGTCTCAAACCTGCATAATGGCTGTTACAGTTTAATAATTAGATATCAAACTTAATATGTTAAAAGAAAAAACAGGGGACATTTACAACGGAGCTTCTCCAGGGATATTATAGCCCTGAGAACACCTGCTCGTCATAACTTTCCCCTATATATGAAAAATAGCTATTAATAACCCAAAAGTTTTCTGTGCTCCAATTCACAGACTGTACTTATTTCCAGGTAACCAAAACTTAACTTGAAGATAATGTATATGTGCTCTACAATCCAGACCCTGGAGGATTTGAGTTTTGAAGACCCTGCGAAGATTTATTTCCAGGCAGTAAAGTCAAGCCTCGGCCAGATGTCTTAAGTGTCAGAGTTCAAGGGGCTCAGTGGCACAGGTGTGGCTCAAAGGATCATACGATCAGAGACTGGTTCAAAAGAGCGTCCGTCTGGATCATGTGTCTAAGGAACACAGAAATGAGAAATGTGCTGTGGTTACAAGAAATATAAACAACATTATATAGCATTATATGTATAAACGATACGATGGATTTTCTTTAGAATTTTACTTTCAAATAAATGTCATCTCTGTTGAAGTAAGATCATCTTCGATCAGCAAAACCTGAGACTGTAAAAAACTGTTTACATAAAGACAACACTGAAACGCCACATCTCTCAGGAACACCATTTCCTGTTTTGCGACATCACTTTCCACTCAGGATGTTTGGATTTCCCCTTTCTTCACAAGGATTGTCCAGACAGCGCAGTCTCTTCATGCTTCATCTCACTGGTATTGGGATTAAGCAGTTTTGTTCTTCACGCCACATTCTTGTTGTGATCCAATGATAATATATATATATATATATACACATATTTATCCCTGGTCAGAATTACCACGACACAATTTTATGTAAAGATATTTCAAAGTATCAGTATGCATTCATATAAAAAAATATATATATATTTTTTAAAATCGGGCATCACAGACTCAATGAGATGTGAGTGCACTACATAGCCTGAATGTTGGTTTGTTTACTCAAGGTCTTGCCCTCTCATACCTGGAGTGAAAGTAAGGCCGGGACGCGACGCTCACTGCACAACGCAGGCGGTGCAGCACTGCTCTTGCTTCTCGGGCAAAGTGGTGTAGTTCATCTGCCTTACAATCTCCGCGAACAGCTCATCAACCATGCTCTTGCTCTTGGCCGAGGTCTCTATGAAGGGACAGCCCCACTCTTGTGCAAGGGCACGTCCGTCAGAACCCGCGACCTCCCGCTCTGACTCCAGGTCCACCTTATTCCCCACCAAGATCAGAGGCACCTTCTCAAAGCGCTTCACACGGACGATCTGGTCCCGCATTGGTCTGATGTCCTGCGGAGCATGTGGAGATAACAGTGTTCATGGGAATGATTCATCAAACAAAAGTATAAGATAACACAGTTTAAGACTCCAAATTAGTTTTGTTTACAGAGAAATGAACACAGCCGTGATGAAATGGAAGTAGCAACGTATCTTTTCTTCTGTATTGTGATACATTAGAGTGTAACAGATCATTAAAAAGGAAAAATGTAGAGTGAGGACTTGATTCTGTCCATAGGTTGTTGATGGATTTTGAGATGTGGGCATTGCACTCTAAAGTGGAAACAGATGAATGCGAGCTTGAAGGGCGTGGTTTAAACGGACAAAATGATTGGAGAAGTCCTGCATTCGCTACCAGTCGTTTCACCAGAATATCCAGTAATGACATTTTTATTAAGCAATACTAGTTTTTTTTTTTTTTTTTTTTTTTTAAATGAAACATGCCCAGATGATTTTTTTTCAGAGTAAGATCTATAACATGCATAAAAAAAAAAAAAAAAAAAAAAAAAAAAAAAATTATATATATATATATATTTTTTTTTAATGCATGTTATAGATCTTACTGTGAAAAAAAATCATCTGGGCATGTTTCATTTAAAAAAAAAAAAAAAAATAATAATGAAACAATTCATTATTCACCCTTCATATATATATGAAGGGTGAATAATAATGAATTGTATGGCAATTTTAATGGAGGGTCTGGTTAAGGTGTGGGCCTGATGACTTAAGATATAGAAGTAACTTTTTCTACATTATATCTGGCTTTAAGTAGACCTTTTATCATATTAACTAAAGATATTTTGTCTCCTTTTATGTATTAAGATCTCATCCAATGTTGTTGCTCTTCACATATTGTTTTTATTTTATTCAATACAAAATGTTATGTGAACAATGTAAATGTTTGAGTTGGATAATTGATAGATACAAATTTATTAAAAAAATGGGTGTGTGTGAGATCACCTGGGATCAAGTCTCAACCTGTTGCATATGACACAACACTACTTCAACTTATGATTTTACGTCATCTACAGTTGGATTTAAGGGGTTAGGTTTGGTAAACTTCTAAATCACAGAGGTTCCCATGCTATGGAGTGATTTTCTAACCTCGTTTGTGATATTACGCAAGTAACAGTGGTAACTAATAATGTCCTAATCTAAACCTCAAGTGCCTATTTGCTGAACTAGTATAGCCAGATATGAGATGCAGTACTCACCTGAAAAGACTGCTGATTAACAAGGCTGTAGACTAAAATGAAGCCTTGCCCATTTTTAATGTACAGATCTCGCATGGACGCAAACTGCTCTGTCCCAGCGGTGTCCAGGATCTCCAGCACCGAGGGGGACGAATCCACCTCGATCTCCTTCCTATAGAAGTCCTCAATGGTCGGGTCATATTTTTCTATGAATGTCCCGGTCACAAACTGGACCGTGAGTGCGGACTTGCCCACGCCGCCGCTGCCCAGCACAACCACCTTATACTCCTTCATTTGCTCTGATCCAGGCTTAAGCTACAGCTAACTTTATCTGCTCAACAACGGCCATAAAAACATAAAAATACCACAGCACTTCTTATCTAAACGTTGTATGATCAAAACAAACACAGGAGGAGCACTTTTCTCGGGTTCGAAGAAATCAAAGACACGGATTCAAGAGGAGTGTTTTCTCTGAGTGAATATCTAGCTAAATCCACAACGCCCCTCCATCTGCACTCTATCTCCATCGAGATCCGATCATCCGAGAGTTTGTTAGCCACAGAGGCGATATAAAACACAAGTATTGAGTGTAGTCGTGTCCATGTTTGGCGTCCGTGTGAATGGAGCGCTACATGACTAGCGTTAGCTGGCTAACGTTAGTGCTTCTCAAAGAGCGAGGCTGCATTCACACACAAACGGCCCTTTCCTGCTTTAATACCGCTTCTGAACGACGAATATAATAACCGGTTTCAGGTTTCTTGCTCTGGGATCAACTCATAGATGCCGTCCTGGAATCCTGCATTGCCTTCTCTTCTTGTGTCTCTTTCCCCCGGCCCGCCTCTGCATATTATCGGCCCAAACAGCAGCAGCGGCCCCGTAGCGGAGCTCCTCTCACACAGAAGCGTGAACGAACAGTTCTTCCAATTCGGATCTTTTCAGTGAATCGGTTCACAGAATGAGCGAATCGTACTGAATTGGGTCCGAGTAGTTCTCGTGAAAGGACAGTTTAGTTGGAACCAAGGATTTAACTGACAGACTGAAAGTTAATAGCCGGATAGCAGAAATGTTACAGAAAACGTATCAAAAAACGTTTACTTTGTATGGTATTTTTTTCAACACATAGTTGGTCTAAATAAATATGTTTTTTTTAAACGTGAAAAACGTTTCTTCCAACAGATATTAGTAGTAATTAATTAGTAGCAGGTAATTTGTTTTAAATGACTATATTTTATACGCCGAATAATTACTGCAACAGACTGAAATGTCACACATGAAATAAAAACTCTTTTTAGTACAACTTCAGAACACGTTAATTGGGACACCACTCAGAGGCGACGTTGTGACGCAATTACGTTACGTTTGACGCAAGGGGTTCGCAAAGTCGTTTTTCTGAACCGGTTCTATAAAATGAACTGTTCAAAAGAACCGATTCGCTGACATGAGGCGGGCCCCGCAGAGAAGCGCTTTTCTCTCTCACACTGCACACTGACCAATAAACATCCGCCGGAAATCACATCACTCTCACAATACAAAAGTATTAACACAGGACAGCAATTTTAAAATAATTAAAATGTGTTGTGTTTTTGTAAATCGGAATGGCAATCAGGCTAATTAGTTATGCTCACAACTTAAAATGAGTATAGCAGTATCTCAGGAAATGATTTAGGGGAATTGACCAGCACATTAGGGTATATACCCGTCTATGGATATACCAGCACGGCCACACCTAGGCCTACCTGGAACCTTAATTAAACGTTTAATTAAACGTTAAATAATTAATATTATTTATAATAATACTGGTATATAATATAACATAATAACCCATACGGTCTATGTATTCAGATAGAGACAATTTTTACAGATTATATACATTTACAGATGATATAATGTATAATACTAATATTATAAGATAGTTATAATAAGATAAAAGATAAGAGAAAGTGAGGCATATGCACAGTCAATGAGCAGACTAATACCAGTAGTTTTTTGATAATGTTTTCAACATTAACAAGGGTCAAAGCTAGGCAATTTAAAGCATGTGTAATCATGAAGTGGTCAAGGAGCTGTCTCTGTTAGTGGACACCTTGGATATCCTTTTCAACACACAACATGTCACAACTGATGGCATTATCTTAGCATGTACAGTGTTTTGAATATTTTTGTACAGTTAAGGAAATTATTCTTAAATTCAATTATTTGTTTTATTTGTGTCTCATTAGGGCAGTATTTATTTTGAATACAATCAAAAAACAAAAAAACAAACCACCAAACAGCCCAAAATTGCCTTTTAAGTGCTTTATTAAAATGTCAAACAAAAAGAACAGAAGTCTTAAGTATGTATATATTCCATACATTTATATATATTGCAAAGGGATTGACAAGAAGCACAGTTCTTGAAGCACATACAAGCACAATAAGCTAAATCGAAAGAGAAGCATTTCATATAAAGAGTCAAAGCATTCAGTTTTATCTTGTCCTACAGTGGGAGAGAGAGGAATCTATTTCATATGGCTTTGAAACAATGTAGACATTCTTTGAACGGTTCCACACACACAATAGCATTTACACAGGCATCAGCAGATGCCTTTAAAGGGACATAACCTCTGCATCAACGAGCGATTTCATTTGAAACTATACAGCTTTGTACAACATTAATGTGATGCTCCGGTCTCAGTGACTTCTACACGTAAATACGAACCAATGACGTTAGTGTTCCAGTCACAGGTATGACGATGATGTGGGCACAGTTAGGTGGAAGTCTAACCTCAATGGCTTTCTTTACAGACCAGTCCTTTCACATCACACTGAATGTTTAGGCACAGGATAATGGACAGCAGAAGAGCTTTTGTTGATTTTCTCTGTCAAGCACAGTGGTAAAAGGAGCGTCCCGTGTGTTCGCATTCAGCTTCTGGATGCAAGTCGGGACCCTTAGTCTATGCTAAGTCCTAAGTTCTACCTCAGCTTTACAGTCAAAAGGCTGAGGACCATATTCAATTGGTCCAAAGGTGCGTCTATATGCAAGAACCTACAAAAGACTCGGTCTCTCCCTCACTATTAGGGCAAGTGCCATGGCAACAAAATTATTGGCTTCCAAAGCAACTGTAGAGCACAGAATGTACAAGTTTTCTTCAACAGAGGGTATTATCTGGCGATTTAACGTGGGATTTTGAAGGGTATCCTGTGAGATTTTCAGGTTTGTTTGTTGTTCTTGGTGAATGCACAAGAATGGAAAATGTCCGTCAACAACCAAATCAAATGGAAAACTGATATTCGGTATTTTGTAGAACTTGCAGCAATGCTTTCCAGCTGCGGTCTGATCCTGAGGTGCTCTTTATGTGCTAAACTGCCCCATGCTGCCCTCCAGGTCTTCCTGTTACTACACCCCCTGTTTCACTGCATCTCATGGGACTACAGAGAAAACAAAACTGTGAGCCTGAAACTCACACGATGTAGAGGTAAAAGAGAATCAAGTTGGCCGTTCTTTGGTTTCCGGACACAACCGCACATCGGGATCAGACGCAAGCGGACAGTGCTCAACTTGACGCGCTTTTGTAAGCTATACAAAACTACAAAGCCTTTTTTGACATCATTATTTCCGCAAAATGCAATATCATGCTTAACGGTGAGAACGAGGGCATTAGCAAACAGAACAAACAACAAATTTCTCCTCAACACCCCGGCAAAACAGCATCTATCTCTTTAACATTTTACCTGTATTCCAAACAATACAGACATTTGATTTGAATCTGCTCTTCTACACACACACATATATATATATATATATATATATTTATTCATCTATGTATATTCAAAATAAATTCTGAATATTTTGACTCATTTATGTACATAAGTGCAAACAAGGTGAATAACACACATTCGTACACCAATGGGGTGACGTGAGTCACCAGGTCCCAGCACAGCTGGGGTGCAGTCTGGGCGGGCCAGAGGGGGACACACAGAAATCAGGGGCTCACGTTTATGACATCACAGGGCTGCGTTATTTATAAAAACCGGAACGCACCATTGCGAATGCATTGCCAGCCCTTTTTGAACCAAATATGAGACTAGAAAGTCTTTTCCCCCCAAATTGATCCATCAGATTGGTTCAAAAGCTCAGATGCTGTTTAAGTAAAGATCTGGTTCTTATCTAAAAGTGATCAGAAACCCCAATAGAAAAATAATAATCATTAAAACAGAAATAACATATGATGTCTCCAAAGGGCCTCTGGACATAAAGTATCTCACAAGTCTGTATATATACGTATTATATATATATATATATATATATATATATATATATATATATATTACAAAATAGTCAATCATATCTTTTTCCAAGACAACTTAAGAACACATTCCCTTTCTGAATAAGTTAACGTTGTACATTATTTCACTTTAAGTGTGAAAAAATTCACAATTAAGATATACAAAGGTAGCCATGTTGTAGTTTTGTTGCCACAGCAACAAGAACTTACTATCATAGGTAACAATGAATCTATCATTGTAATACATACAAATGTGTATATTGATATATAGATATATAGATTAAGTATTTTTTTTATCTTAAACCACTAACTGCACAAACTATGATGTAGATTATTTAGATTATTTTAATTTCATGCGATGACAGACTTTACGATGTAAGGTAAGGAACCAAGTAACGCTAATGATCAAACGCAAACTACCATTGACAGCGTTGTCAAAACACACCGTAACATGACTGAAGTCGTGAAGATATAGTTAAAACAGGTACCGTCATTAATGTGTGTTGATAAAAACTAGAATGATGACGATGATGATGATGATGATGCATTTGTAATACATACACAGATTATTCTAGCTAACTACTTTATGCAGGTATGCACACTTCTTAAAAAGTGAGATCTTAAAATCCTAAAGCCCCTGATGAGGCACATTATTTTTTCTTTATCAAGTATTTCGTTGATTCCAGCTGGATTGCAGTTGGAGAAGGCATAATTCTTTATATAAGAGAGAGAGAGAGAGAGAGAGAGAGAGAGAGAGAGAGAGAGAGAGAGAGAGAGAGAGAGAGAGAGAGAGAGAGAGAGCATCTACACCTTGGCTGGGCAATGGAACTCAATTACAAAACACAATCCAACACATCAATAAACAGTAGAGATCCTTCCTAAAGAATCCACACATATTTGCCCCAGTATTTCTTAAAACAATCTTAAAACACATGAACATTATACAGAGATGTTTACAATACAGATCTTTCAGTTATAACACAGTATAGTATCATCTTGCTCTAAGTCTGCGTTGTTTTAGACCACCTATGCTATCATTTCATTTGTGTTTGGCCTAGATAGTGTGTGCTGATCAGCAAAAAAGGTGCAATGATGGTTTTTAAGGTCTGGTTATCACACACGCACACAAAAAAAAAGCGCTTTATGGCTCTGTCTTGGGGTTATGCTGTTGGAACAACATGGCTGTCCCAAAGGAGACAACAGTATAGAGAAGGGTCTTTGAGATAAGTGATGATAAACACTTTTTTTTCTCAGTTTTCTGTCTTTTTGTACATCAACAGTGGATGGCATTGGGAGGCTTTCACTTCCTTGATATGTTGAGAAAGGTTGTAGTTTCGTTCGAGAGAAATGGTGATACAGGCATCCAAAACCTCTCGTGACATTCTCTCTGTCTTAAATGTCACATTCATTTATGCATGTAAAGGCCCGTGAGGGGCAGTAATGTCTTGTCAATGAAGCTTTGGCTGATGAGGGCCTTTACTAAGTACCCAGTCTGAAAATAATTAATTTTCTTTTTTTCCTTTAATGGTAACGTCTACACGAGAGCCGGAGCTTTCAGCTCACAGTCCAAACAAGAATAATATTCTGATGTCGCACGGTCGTCTACGCCCTTGCATTTAGAGTCTGCCGACTTTTGAAAGTAAGGACACAGTCAGTGATTTAAACCTGTTCACACTCTAAACATGAACACAACAAACACAAACACAAATAGTCTTAAATAGTCAAAATTCAACCAGCTGTCTCTCTCGAAGTCAAAATGGGCAAAGAAACTCCAGTACGACCCTAATAGATTGCAGGCCTCCGTGTATCGTCCGTCTGACACAGTTTTCATGTTCCAACCTATCAATAATATATAACAGCAATAATCTAATAGAGCTCTTGGTTGGCAAGGACTGGAAGTCTATTAGTACGGCATCCACTGATGCAGTAGTAAAAACAGATGCTGAAAACCACCCTACTGTCAGTTTCCCAACAGTAGGACTCGCCTAATGAACGGTAGCAATAACTGAGATGTTTCAAAACAAAGCACAAGATAATAGCTTGCTCAAGTGGGTTTACATTTGTTGCTCGGGTGGGTGCATTTGCGATATTGCAATTTAAATCCATCTGGCTCGTGACCTTGGCGTGACAAGCCCCGATTGCGCAGTCTGAGTTCTCCGGTGATTGGCACAGGGTGACCTGTCTGAGAGTCATTGGCACAAAAGCAGTGCACTTGACATGTCTGTGCGGGGGGCGCACATGGTGCTGAATACAGCAAACCAATGGGAGAGACGCAGAATAATCAAATCAGGTACCAGTCTGTAACTTCAAGAAATGCTTTTGCAAATCTCCTTGTGATTTGAAATAAGTGTGTAAACAGCTAAACATGCAGTTAGAACCGATTATGTGAGATTCATTTTGGCAACTAACGACCATTGAAAACAGATCTTATAGTACTCTGGGATGCACCAAACATGGCTGAACAAAAAGTGGAGACGAACAGACTGTCACACAGCAGGTGGGACAGAGCATAGATTTTGGCAGAGACAGTCCAGCCATCAGAAGGGGGTTGTCTTCAAAAGATAGACATGGTAATAGGGTGAATCTCATGAAAATATGTCAAATTTCACACCAAAATCAGAACAATTTTGCATAAAGATGAAGCCTCATTTTAGGATCTTTTTGCTTTGCAACGTCATTCTTATGACAATTATACCACAATCCCGTAATTTCTTTTTTTTTTTTTTTTGCAATTATAGATTTGTAACTAGCAAGTTATTTTTTTTACTGTTAAACAAGAAACATTTTTTGTGATTTAATTATTTTTATTATATTTTTGTTAAAATTAGCATTAAACAAATACAACTGTGATGTATAAATACAGTTCATTTATATATAGTTATTTATTACGTATTACAGTGAGTTAAAAAATTTTTTTTGCATTATGGTAATGGCGATAGGAGGCAATGTGCTTAATTGACTTTTTTGGTCATTCAATTGTCTTATTTCCTCTGCTTTTTGGGTGACATGGACATGTGTTCATTTGATTCACCTAATAACCGTAGAAATGTGATATGTATTTATAATCTAAAAAGCAAATAAATATGACTATTTTTTACAGTATTTGAACATCCAGGACATCAGACGATAGTTTTGCAAGAAACATTGAACAAAGTCCAGTTAAAATCTTCTCAATGAGACATCTTTTACATCCAGAAGGCCTGCAATCAGACCTTACATTTCAGTGTGCAGCACACTGTGAAACAAGAAGTGCTCATATTTAGTCTGCTTAAGGCAGTTCTATTTTTAAAACGGAGGTACTAGTATATCAACCAATCTTGTGTTTGACCGTTTCGATGTTGAGCTTGAAATGCGAGGTGAGATACTTCAGGCATGAATATTAACACTTATCTCAGTAGACCAGTTTTAGCCTGTTAGACAGTGGTTAAATAAATAATACTCTTTCATGAGACCAAGAAAAACCAAGTCACTCACAACAACACACATCTCTAAGTTGACGGAAGAACGACACATTGATTCTGAAAGGCTACACAGGTATACTTTCTTAGTCTATGATAAAATTTGAGTCAGTTGTAGTACAGAAGAATTGGGGGAAAAAAAAATCCACACACTTGTAACTCAAAGGCACGAACAACAATATTTTAAAAACCTCTCAACGAAAAACCTAAATCAGTATCATGAACAGATTATCTTACAAAAGAATCAATCATTTTCAAATAATCTTTTTTTTTCTACATTTTGAAATGTAAACATGAAATCAAACGTGCCACGTTCATTAATTATAATTAAATGTGAAAGAAATTACCACCACCACAACTATGTAAAATATCATTAGCAGGTGTCGCTCTCACACACTCTGTTGTCACATTCAACGACGGAGAAACATTCTGTCTGCTGATGATGATCTGTATCGGCTCCATCTCTTACCATACATCGGCTCTCAAATCTAATGTTCACCTCCAGAGAATTCATTTTCTCAGCTAATTGGTTTGCATGTTTTCGTATGGCTGTGAGTTACGAGAGCGTTCCGTCTCCTGATTCAGCATCTGCACGCTCCTTAAGTCTCCTTGTTTTGAGATGGCATGCTTCCTTGTACAGTTGTAGGTCCAAATTTAAGTATTGCCTGTTTCAATATCAACAAACCTCTGTTGACGTCAAATGAAGTGGGCATCTCTGATATGAGAATGAATGTATTGCCCGTTAAGGACTTACTGATTAGGCACACGTTTGTTGCATTCATTTTTCTGTTGTGTTTGGGCACACATTGCATGAGTGATGGGCCTGATTAGGTTGTAGGATTGCGGGAGAGGCTTACTGGATTCAGCGTCATAGGTGCGGCCACCAGGAGTTTAGGAACGGGGCAGAAATGGGCCTCCATGGGAACACACTGGAGGTCAATGGGGTCGGTGCTCAGAACCTCGGCGGCGTCTACTGGAAGACAGGTACAAATACAGCCCACAGATAAGGTAGTGAACCTCTTACGGTTAAAAAAGCAATATGCAAAGAGAATATAGTCAATTCTTATCTTATCTACTCGAACATCAAACCTACAGTTCATTCCGAAAATGAGAAAAAGAATTACAAGAGAATGAATAAATATCGTGCCATATCATCACATAATGCATCAGTTATCTTGAGACAGTGGGCGCAGACCTGCAATTCCACATTTGTAATTTTGCAAGACATATTTCAGCATAAAAGCAAGCGAAGCAGGAAATGAGCGCTGGCACCTCAGGTCTGCGCAAAATATACCTGTACTTTAAAATTGCTTTTAGATTATAAACTAGAGCTAAAAACCACTGAACATCTTGGCAGCTTACATAATGCTAAAACAATCCACACTGTAGCTATTTAGGAAATAAAGAGGCAAGCGAAACAAGGTTGGCCGTGTCTAGCTCGAGGCTCATCTATGATTCTGCAGGACACACGAACTAAACAGACTAAATGGCGAATTGTCTGTTTCCTCACATTACGTACTTTGAAGCTAACTGTAAGATTAAGACCATGAAAAAGGAAGGACAAACAAAAATTCAGAGAACTGTCATCTGAAAACAGACACCCACATCCTATTTACAGAAAAACGAGGACACGTATACCATTTCACTCTAGTGTGAGCCACAGAAACAACTTGCTCCAGTGCAAAATGATCAAAACATGGTGAAGGGGGTAGAAAAGACAATGAATTTTTGAGCTTTTACATTTAAAGTAACAGTATCAAAAATGACACTTCTGTCATCATTTACTCACCCTCATGTTGTTTCAAACATGTAAGATTTTCTTTCTTCGGTGGAGCGCAAAAAGGAGAATTTTGTGAAGAATCATTGCACTTCTCGTTCCATACAACAGTAGTTCATAGTGACTAAATCTGTTCATTTCCAAAAATGACTGAACACCACACGATCACCAAAATAATGCCATAAAATAAGTCCATACCACTTGAATTGAACTTGAACAGATCAGTCTTTGATGATCAAATCAAATAGTTCACTGAAAAGAACTGGCTCAATAGAAAAAATGATTAATTCAAGAATTATTCAAATAATTAAGGAATCAGATAAAACAGCTCATTGAAAAGAACCAACTATTTTATCATATAAACTATCATATAACTTTACAAGACTTGAATACAATTGTACAGGCTACTTTTGCAGTGCCTTTTTGTTTTATTTTCCTTTACATGTTCACTACGAACTGTCATTGTATGGAAAGAGCAGGCAAATAATTCACTATTAATGTCTAATATTATGTTCCATGGAAAAAATAGCAGCATTCAGGTTTGGAATGACACGAAGGTGAGTAAGTAAGGAGAGAATTTTCATTTTTGATGAACTATCTCTTTAAATGCAGTTGTTTGCTCTAACACACAGTGAAGACACAGACAGACAGAGATGTGAACACACACAGACATGGTTGAACTGGGACATTGTGCTAAAGTGGTAAAGAGGCCCCTCACTGGTCCACAGAAAACTCAACGACTCAAGGTCATTATGTTCAACCATTTTGGATCAGAAAACATGAATTACCACTCTCTTTACTCAAATCTCACCTTCAGACATTACATTTTGATTTTAAAGTGTTTATATATATATATGTATATATATATATATATATATATAATCAAGCATTATGGTCTATGGACCAGTCGGATGCCTTACAGCTGTAAAAAGGAGAGGCCAAAATGAAGGGGCAAACCTGGTTGGAGGTGGCTGATTCAGCAAAAGGAACATTGGTGACTGGGGTCGTAGCCGACGAAACAGTGGAAGTGGTGGCACCGTGCATCATGGGAACTTTTTTCAGGCGAGTCAGACAAGAAACAAGGGAAAGGGGAAAGGGGAAGGTGGAGGGGAGGAGGAATGTTATGAGTACCATGACATAATATGCCAGAGGAATAGGCTGAGTCATGGCAACTACGTCTTTATGTACTGCAAAGATGATGTATTCACTCAAGAACAAACATGCAAAAGAACTTAAAAACACTTTCATTACGTTTTAGCTTAGAGAGTTTTATCCGATCACAATTACTTTTAGATAAAACTATTGAGAAACCTCTAATGGGCAAAATAAAAACATGGCCGTAATCAAAATCACACACATTTGGGACAGACAGGAACGTCTGACTGTCATATTTTGATGGGGGCCGGAGAATGGATAAATATACAGTAGGGGGAAAACCAGGGAATGTAAATATGCAATTCATTCCCGTCCAAATATTGCCTTAAAATAATATGACACTTTATTTCTTTGGTTTTATTTGAGGTAACCTGATATTTGACATAATCATTCTAATACACCTGTAAATATGAAGAATTTAGGACTATCTAATAAAACCAGCTATTAGTAATAAAGATAAAGAGATAAAGGTCATATTATATGAAAAACTGCAAATTAAAACAGCATGACATGTATACAGCAAGTGCATTACAGATGTCAAATAATGACATAAAAATTAAAAATAGAGACATGCGCACAGGCACCCACTGGCAAACTCACTGGTTCAACGCAGATCTAGTGTTTTGACAGGACTGGTGAAGTTGTTTCCCAGCTAAATGACTGTTAAGGACAAATTTAACTTGGCCAGCTAACAAAAAAGTTCATTGTACATCTATGGGGATGGAAACGTGTGTACAATTGTGTTTCTGTTCGATTCTGTTAGGGAATATTTAAAGCGATAGTGGTCAGAAATGGGAGGGGTCAGGGGTGATTTCTACCTTTCTAAACAGGTAAATGGTAAGGTTGTGAGTGTATGTTTGTGAGGGGAGGGGACCTAGACTCTACCCTCACCAGTATGTCCAGGCCCTGACAGGTAACGACTTTGGGGGGGCCTGCAGTTGGTCCAGTCCCGCCTCTCCCAGCGGCCATCTGTCATTAGGCCTTGGGGTTTGAATAGGCCTATAATAGATTTAAGGAGGTGAGGGAGAGGAGAGGATGAGGAGGAAAGGGCACAAAGAAAAAGTAACCAGTCTTAATGAGTCGCGTTGAAGGCTTAGGCCTTGCTTATTTGTGCCCGCACTGTGCCGTCAGCTGCACACAAAATCACACACACACACATGCAAGAACAAATGCACATGTCATACATTGAGCCAAAATAATGAGCAAACAATAACAAGCAGTGGAAGCACACAGGTTGGGTGTAAACACAGTGACAGACAGGACAGGGTTAGGCCTATAGTTTGAGGCCTCATGAGGAAAATGACAGTGTAAGGACGGAGCATATGCTAAGCTGTCCTTGTCTTTTTTAGTATTGACCATTAAATACGTCTCATATTGATGTCTTTAGGCGTTTCTTCGACTATGAGCACTTTTTTTTTGTCTTTTTCTCCTGAAAGTCATGAGCATTTCAACCACATCCCAAGCAATGTACTGTGTTTAATAGAATTCTTTGGTGGAAATTAAGGTGATGGAAATAACATAAAAAAAAAAAAAAAAAAAGGCAAACTGTATAACATGACACGCTTATTTCTAGACTAAAAATACCACACAATAAAAAATTGTTCACAAGTGATATTTTATTAGCAGCTGTAAAAGACAGTCATAATGTGTAAAATTTAATATATAATTTATTTGAATAATCAGTTATTTTCAATGATTGACAATTAAATTTGAAATTATTATTATTTTTGATTGACTATTCATATTTAATTATGAACACTTTTTTTTATCCTTTTCTCCTCAAAGTCTGTTTCCACCACATCCTAAATGATATATTGTTTATTAGCATTCTTTGGTGGAAATGGAACTTTAAACAATTCTTTAAATAGAATGGCTTTAAATAAACAGCAGCTAGACTGAAAATGCCACACAATAAAAGTGATATTTATCTTGATTTTTTAACGGCAGCTGTAAACAACGCAATCCTATTGTGTGAATATTCGTATAATTATTGATTTTAATTAAAGATTTAAAATTTACAATTAAAATGGAAATGGTTAAAAAAAAAGTCATGTCCCAAGGACAAAAAAGTGCCCACAGCTGGAGAAAAACCCTATGATACACTGCTGGGCCTTTGGAGTTGGATGACCTTCCTGTCTGCCACAGATCTGAGATGTTGCTGTAAGGTAAATGTTGATACAAATAGACTGGGAAGTGACCTACCAATGCCTCCAGATGGAGCCATGCAGAATACGGAGCCTGCAACACCATGCACAAAGAGCCCAGGAGAAGAGAGACCGAGGAGGATGGAGGGGTGGAAGAGATGGGGAGAAGGGGTAGTTAAAGCAGCGTGAGTACAAGACAAAACAACTTTAGAGTTAGTGACACACAGCGAAAGAGCGATGACCGCCATTATGGGCAACATGGTGGCGAGATGGAGACATGGACAACAAAGCAGGGGGAAACCAAGAGGAAATGAATCACGCTGGCAGAATAAAAGGTCATCATCAGGAGGTGGATGTTAACCTGGATGCCAATCCATTGTTGTGTCTCACCAGCTGAGTAGCCCAGTGCTAACAAGTTCAGCTTGACTGTTGTTTAATATTTAAAAATCAACATGCTTAAAATGTGCTGTGTATTAGAGTTAAACAGAATATCCATCGGGATAAAATCTAGATTGGGCTTCATTTCATCCAAAGATTTGATTCAATCAAAGTGTATTAGCCTATGATACATAAGAAAATAAAAGTAATTTTCAGGTAGATACACCTATTGCCTTGCTTTAAAATAACCTGATAATCTACCATGAAACATTTATTAAGTTAAAGTTAAAAGGGCTCATTTTGATTTCATGTAGTCTATAAAGACCCCATGAAATCAGTAATACCCCCTTGTGATGTGGGAAGAGTTGTCAGAAGCTTAATGAAAGTGACGCTGAAGTCATGTGACTGGTGTATTTTGTTTATAACCTACATTTAACTTTTTACTTATTGCGATTGCATTTAGGCTTCAAAATTCATAAAAGTTTGTGTTCATTTTTGAAAATGATCATGATGAACGAAATATGTAGGAAGCAAACATGTGTTGGTCAAAGGGCAATAATCCAAAAGCCAGAGGAGAAATCATACTGAGTTTTTATCGAGGGAACCAGGCTGATGCTAACTTCTGGTTAGGCTTCATTGCTACAGCGCTTTATAGACTCGGATTAAAAGCAACACGATTCCAATTTTGAAATTACTGGGTCATTAAAACTCTCTGCGGGGTAGCAAACCTACAGTAACTATCCTCTCATAGCTTTTTTATAAGGCCGAAGGGTTGTTGCTACAGTCATTTAGGCAAAATACAATCTAGTTTCTCTTACCGAATGTGAGAACAGCAAATATTGTGCACTGCAGAATCAGAACAAGAGTGGCTAATGCTCGGGTGCATGAGGAGACAATGCAGGACTGTATGGATCATGGGACTAATGACATTGGCATAGGGTGGACTACTATAAAGAGAGCAAGTGGGCTTACAGGGAGAGAGATGGCAAACAGAAAATGTGCTCAAGTCCTCGTCTAGCCGGGCACTTTGTCTTTAAAGTGCTGTATGTATGCAAGCCAAACTATTACAGGAATACGGTGATATTAGAGCGCAGTCATTTGTCTGCGTAGGCTCACCTGTGGGAATGAACGCTGGCTGCTGCAGCTGCATGCTGGCCAAAGCCTGCTGGTAGTGGAACATGCTGGGGTTGAAAACGGCACCCGCGCCGTTAGTCTTCTCCAGGGTCGGTCTCTTTGGTAGCTGTTGCATGGCTCCTGGTGGCAGAGCCTGAAGTGATCAGGTCAGGATGACAAAAACGAAAGAGGAGAAAAACAAAAAGAAAGAAAAAGAAAGATAGTGGGCGGAGGAAGAGGTCAGTGACAGCCATGATATTGAGCCACAGAAAACTTTCTACTGTGTGTGTTCATGTCTATGCATGACAGTGATATCTGACATATTGTGTTTATGTCATTCTAAGTGTTGCAAATCATGCGTCATATATAAAATATAGAAATATGATGGAGATGTATTTGATTACTTCTTTTAGGATGCAACAGAAAATGTTTGTTATTATTGCATTACATTTTATCATGCTTATATGCTACTGTTTAAAAGTTTGGGGTTTAAATGAAAAAAATACTGAACTTTCTTTTCATTGATAAATCCTAAAAAGAAATATATCACGTTTTCCTCAAAAACATTTAGTAGTAATATTAAGCATTTCAACATTGATAATAATAAGAAATGTTATTTGAGCACCAAATCATCATATTAGAATGAATCTGAAGGATCATGTGACACTGAAGACTGGAGTAATGATGCTGAATATTCAGCTTTGCCATCACAGGAATAAATTACATTTTAAAATACATTAAAATAGAAAACAGTTATATATATAGTTATATAAATAGTTTTTTTTTCCAAATAAATCAAATAAATGCAGCCTTGGTGAGCAAGGTATTTTCTCTAAGAAATGTAATAATTATGTTACTAGGATTATTTAGTAGTATTTTATTTTTAAATAATTTAATTGTTTAAAATTAAGGTCTGAATCTAAAGGATTAATATTTAGACATTTTCTCAGCGTATTTGTGATAGCTTGTATACTCATCAACTCTTATTATATCAAAATAAATAAAACTGACCAAATTTGACTCATTTTGTTGACTAGTTTTGATACAAACTGAAGATTTTTTTATTCATGTTATGCTGTGGCTCCATCTCTGGGAAATGTCTGGGTCTGCTTCTCTATTTCTCTATAAGGGCTGTCAGCAGCACGAGGAAGAGTGATATCAGAAACAGAAACTGAAGTGAAGCATCCTTATTTGCCTCTGATAATTAAACTGAGAATGCTCAGCCCAGATGAAGGCATAATGATGAGAATGTATGGCTGTCTTCCACTGTGTAATTCTGTCTGAAGACTGATATGCAAGGTGATAAGAGCAAGGTCAACAGGAAAGAGGATATCTGTGATTCACTAACGGAGGGATGATGGGGGAGCAGTCCAACACCTCATGATTTACATGTGAAGTCAATCCTAAGTAACCCAATAATAATGTGCTGTACTGTATAGCACTCAACAGTCAGGTTCACAAAGCAAAAATATCAATCCAAATCTCCATAGTGACTCTGATTTTCAACACTATATACAAACCTTTCAAGAAAGACTACCAATGAGCTCTAAGGTTATTATGATGAAGGTGTATGTTTCTAATGAAGGCATAAGCCAGTGATTTAAACCTCACAGAAAACAATTGCTTAACTGTCTATTTAATTACAGATGAAGTATTGCACTACCTACAATCCTGTGCGAGATCCGCCAATCAGAAGACATTGAGAAATTAAGAAATTAACTGTAATCTCCACTACATTTTTTTTTCTTTTGCTTGCAGCTAGGTACTATTTTTACATAGTTATGTAAGCTAGCTGATAGCTAAAGATAGCTGCTACCTACCTTGTTAGTCATTACAAGAAGTTGTAATGTAAGGGCATAAAACATGTTTTCCAATAAGAATATATATTAAAAAGTTCATCAATCAATCACCCTCAGGTCATTCCAAATCTAAAGTACTTTCTTTCTTCTGTGGAACATAAAAGAGGATACTGTGAAATTTTTTTGCCCATACAATGGATGTCAGTGGTTTACAAAGCTGTTTTGTAACCAACATTCTGTTCCAAAGAAGAGAGGGTGAGGGTGAGTAAATGACGACAGATTTTTTTTTTAAATTTGGAGTAAACTATCTAGCCTGGTCCCACCAGACTCTCGTACATTTCATTTGTACAGAGAGTCTGGCCTCGATCCATTGACAAGCGTTAACTTCCTTGTAGGCGGGTACTCTGTTGAGGTTTAAAACTATTGGATCTGCCCAGAGCCACTCTGGATCTGCCATAACCAATCGCTAACGTTTGGTCGTAACGTATGGCGACTCAAACTAGCGCACGACATCAACGTTATCGTTCTCAGCCACTCCCTCTATTCGCTGACTGGACCGGTAAAATATTGACCGGAGAAAACCAAAGAATACACCACAAACCCAGAAGTAGTACTGAAGGAAAATGAAAATTGAGCGGAAGTACGTAGGAGGGCAGAGCCAGGCTATAAACTATCCCCTTCAAAGAACAAATATCTCCCAGTGCATTATGGGATGAGTAGTTAATTCATTTCCTCATAAAAGACTAGAGACTAGAATATATGTTATGGCATACATAACCACTAAAAGTCTGTTATTAAAATTCTGTCTAAATAACTAACAAAAAAAGCATTAAAAACTCAAATCAATCATTTTAAATGCTGCAATTTGAATTTGCATCACAAGATTATCATATACAGTGTGAAAATGTTATATTTATTTTATGATTTGCTAAAGATGTTTTTTAAAGATTAACTTTAATTGTTAGACAATGGAAATATCGATTATTGACCAATACATAAAAAAACTATTATCAGACAACAGCCAATATGGTACTGACATTTTGCATCCATATGAAATATGTGAAATACATTCTTGTGTCTCTCTTTTTTTCAAATGTGAATCAAATTTTGTAATTCCTCTTTGAGCTAGTAGGTTTTCTGAAGTGCCTGTGGAGAAAATTAATGAGAAATATACTAGAACCCAGACTAATAATAAAAAAAAGATCTCTGCATATTTATTCAGTTTCATTTCACTTCTAACTGATTAGTTTACAGAGGCTGTGGCTGGTTTCTTAAAGTACTGACACGTTCATATGCAATATGAGCAATTAGAAATTAACAAATTAGCATAGCAAAGAAAAGACACAAAAATGGGTGAAAGATCAAAGTACCAGGTTGAAAGTTGGCTGTAGGCTGCGCTTCAGAGGACGCACTGGGGGCTGGGTATGCGAGCAGTGACCACATGACGATGGCAAACCAATCAACGACAGTGGACATAAACACAAGACAAGAGAATGAGCCGTGAAGGAACAGATGCAGCAGAGGTTAGAGAGAGAGAGAGAGAGAGAGAGAGAGAGAGAGAGAGAGAGAGAGAGAGAGAGAGAGAGAGAGAGAGAGAGAGAGAGAGAGAGAGAGAGAGAGAGAGAGAGAGAGAGAGAGAGAGAGAGAGAGAGAGAGAGAGAGAGGAGAGAGAGAGAGAGAGAGAGCGCTGGGTAATAAGCTTGTAGGACAACAAAGAGAGCTGTGAGGATGTAAAGACAATCAAGCAGTGTTCAAAAAGAATGACAGCATGAACTGAGGAGTCAAATAAAGCCAACATATGATAAAGCCTAAGGCAAACCAGGTGACTGCAAGAAGCAGGGGAGGATATCTGGATAAGGTTCCCACATCTGTGCACTGTAAATAAACCTGCAAAAATGTTACATGATAAGAAAAGGGAGGACTGGGATAAAGATGACATTATTAAAGGGAAATTGGCTGCAGTACACTCTCGGGTGAGAGGCTGCAAACTAGTGGAGGTTTCTGTGGGAATGAATTGCTGGTTTTTCTTCTTTCTTATCATTTTTCTCTCCTGCACCTGCACTGCAGACACTGTTTGCAAGCGATCACGGAGCCCTGGTCTTCATACATCACACAAGAGACAAAGAGCTCACCTACAGACACACACACACCCTCCTGTGGGGGATCTGAATTATTTAATACACTGCTGAAACTCACATTGAAGGTGTGTGGAAAGTGAGTTATAAATACACACAGCTTCATCTGACACTAGTAGAGCTTATTGAAAATGGCATACTGGCCGAAACTAAGGTTGCTGGTCACTTAACTCCAGGTCACTTCAGTGAGACTGTCCCTGTAATATGTGTAGTGAAAGTTGCCTTGGATAAAACCGGATGCTAAAATGGCTATTTGCTTACAAGAATTGCCCAGTACAAGATGTTTCAGTCCAGTTATGACATGAGATGTGATAAATTACTAGCCTTGTATAATAATTCACCGAAATTTTCCAACTAAACGGTGCTGAATGATGACGAAACTTGCTAAATTACTACATAAAATGCCCACAAATAAACAGTGCATTGTGGTCTTTGTAAGTGATACTTATGAGTTTGAAAACAAACAAAAGGTATATGATTTAATATCATTGAATAATGAATGGCAATCATGAATGTTAATAATAATGAATACGTTATTCATTTTTTTAAATAGAGTGGTTAGAGTTTTGATTCATCCATAATGGGCAGCTTACGATTAAATGGTCAGAATTTATTTAAATATGTAACAAATTCAATAAATAACAATGACTTTGCATTTATGATATAACACAATTTTATTAGCTTAGATTAATTTATTCCCCAAGCGCGAAAATTCACAATTTACCATATAAACCCGAATATAAGACGACCCTGAATATAAGACGACCCCCCCATTTTCCAGACTTATTTTTGGGGAAAAACAGATTTTTGTGGAAAAAAAATCTGGTTTTCAACAGAAAATAATTTTAAGAGCAAATTTCCGAGGCGTTGTTCCAAATGCCTCGCATCACCTGTGCCTCGTGTAGAGGCCCACTCGTCGGCGGAGACCGGCACATATGCGCTTCCTGATTGGCCATGACTGCGGCTGCCCTGAGTGGGACGGGATGGATTTAACCACCCTGCGGGGTCGTCTGGCCGTTTTCGACGACGATCCGGCTCCCGCTCTCTCTCTCTCTCTCCCTCTGCTCGAGCCGGGCAAGAAAAAGCGCCGTTCACAGAGGATGCCAGAGCGGACAGAGACAAGCGAGCAGAGACCTCCCCCCCCCCCCGTTCACATATCGCGTCTTTTGCGCGCTCAAGTTCGTTATTTCAAATGTAGGAGCGCGCTCATAATGGAAGCGACGCGCTCGTTTTTTCCACGAGTAAAAGGAGAAAAAGGCTATCAATCGATTGCTCCACTCGAATATAAGATGACCCTGAATATAAGACGACCCCCCCATTTTTCAGCCTATTTTTAGGACAAAAAACCTCGTCTTATATTCGGGTATATATGGTATTTTAAAATGGATGCTTTATTTTATTCATTTTAAAATAAATTTCAAAATTCAGATGGATGGATAAAATTAAGCACTTTACACACAATGGTTCTAGATATATTTCTCAAGGTCTTCTCTAGCTAAACTAGTTTCATTGAACAGTGCATTAAATTATGTTTAGCCCAATTATCAATATGACTACTATTTCATATTGTTGCCTTATTGTCTTTACTGATGGCATTTTTACACAGAAACATCCCCTTTTATAAAGTATAAATGATGTGTGATTGTCGTAATTGTGAGAATTAGTGCGTGTGATTGTCATTGTAATGGGATCGTCTCAGTAACTCACCATGGCAGCAGCATTCTGGCTGGCTTGGTGCTGCGCCGCCTTTATCCGGGCCTGTAAGTGAGCCGGAGGGTGAAAGTACTTGCATTTGTCACGGGTGCAGCGGCCCTTGATGTAATCCATGCAAACAATGACCGAGTTCTCACTGCCGTCCACCATGGCGGCTTCCATTGGGTGGGCGTAGCGGCAGTCGTTCTCCCCACGCGTGCAGTTTCCCCGCTGGAATTCTCGACACACCTGGGAGCAAGATAGCAGAGATTTACTATTTTAATGTGAGTGGCCCTTGTCCAACTCTGTGTTGTGAGTGGTTGTCAGGGTGTTGCTATAGAGTGCATTGGAGCCCACACGCTTTTTTTTTTGTCACATTGGTATCATTTTTCCCCACAGGGATTTAAAAAAAAAGGTCTTTGTTAAACAGAACCAAATCAACCAGCTATGAGGTGCATCACAATATAACAAATGGTGTACTTAATGGCTTTAGTGAGGGAAAGAACTGCAATAAAAAAAATACAGAACTACAATTCCATAAAGCATTGCAAATATCATATATTCATTTAAAGTTCTTGATTATATCTATAGAAAATATTTTAGGTTTATTGCAAACCATGCATATATATTGTTTTATCGCCAAACAGTTAACTAAAAGTGTGATGGCTTTGGAAAAGTGACAGAATGCAATTTGAGATATATTTCATGTCTGTAATAGTGTGGAATGAGTTACATGCCAAATATGTATGTTTAGCAACAGTTATAGTGATATTATTAGAGACCACGAACAACAACAGCAAGTTGTTTACTGTTCAACACCTCAAGTTTGTCTGTGCGAACATGTTTCTGCGTTGAATTTCCGTTGCCCATGGCCATGCCGGTGGGGCTCCCCGGGACCAGCACGGGGGCGCTGGGCAGAAGCTCGGGCATGAGACTGATGCCCGGGCTCATGTGGCTCAGGTATGGGCTAAAAGCCATGCTCGGACTGTTGGCCAATGAAGGCGTAACTGGGAAAGAGGTCTGGATAAGAGATACAAAGACAATAAGAGATAATAAACCAATGTTTTCAAGCAGACAGAAATGATTGTGACGTTATTGGTTATGAAAATATCTCTGATCTCACGATAGGCTGCAGCTGAGCTCCAGGCAACATGAACTGCATCTGCTGGGCCAGCATGGCGGCTGCGGTCTTCTGCTGGATCAGGTTGTTCCTGCCGTTTATCTCCAGCTGGGTCTTGAGATGAGGCGGAGGATGCAGGTACTTACAGTTATCACGTGTGCAGCGTCCCTTAGAGGGGTTGAAGAGGGAGACAAAGAGAGAGAGACAGAGAGATGAATTGTACTAAATCTCAGCTACTAAAAGATCCAAGACTTCGTGCAGTGTGACAGGAAGATAAGGACTCCATGATTGAAAGGATAAATTAAACAGGAATCCCTAGATATTTGACAGTACCGATTCCAACTTTCCACTACAATAGAAACATCCAAAGCCCCATCAAATGAAAAGAAAATAGCATAATCTCAGGAGTGCTGGAAGGTCTGAATATCAAACGATCAGAGGAAACGGCAAAATGACAGCATTGGGACACGGACGGAAAAGAAATTCACTACTTCCAAATGAATTGACAGTGACAGCCTTCCCTTTCTGTCTGTCTGTTTGCATCAACAATCTGCCCGTCTTTGCGGCTGACAAGATTATATAGCCCTTGTGGCTGTTGTACACACTCATACTACATATGGATCGGATGTATAGCATGATGCTTATCACCCAGCTGTCCGAGCAACATGTTGATGGGCGAGCAGCAGACACGGTTAAATACACACACCAAACGTTCTCGAGCGGGGTCGATTAGCTGCGAGACAAACTCAATGAACCCATGGAGCAATGCCATTTGTTCTGCACTGCGTAAGGTACTGTAATAACCCAGTAGGGAAAGATGTCGTTCCATCAGTCCCACAGTTACACACTCTGGATGATGTTCTATGGATGAAGCTTCTCTATTTCCCTTCACATAAATTTATTTTCTTAAATTTTCTACCCTTTTCAGGTTATGGAGCTCTTGGGGATAGAGAAATGGAGCAGGGACCTATGGTACACAAAACTGAGAATTGCATGCTAAACCCAGCCTATTACAATTAGGAATTTGTAACAATGGTCGACTAATAGAGCCGTTAAACTTAAAACTTAAAGGGACAGTTCACCTAAAAATGACAATACTGTCATCATTTACTCACCCTCATGTCATTCCAACCATATTAAACTTTGGTTAATCTTAAAAACACAATTTAAAATATTTTTAATGAAACCTTTTGTAGGTTTTTTTCCCTCCATTGAAAGTTCAGTAACCAAAACTTTTAATATCCAAAAAGGTCATACAGACATAATGAATCCATATGATTCGAGTGGTTTAAACCAAGTCTTTGGAAGAGATAAGTTTGCTTTATATGAAGAACAGATTCAATTTAGGTTTTTATTCACATATAAACACATACATTAAACGAGTCACATATGATAAACAAAGAGGCTTAAACAAGCTTCGACGTTTACCAAATGTGATTTTAATTTGTGTCTTGAAGATAAACCAAATTCTTATGGGTTAGGAGCGTCATGAGAGTAAGACATTTTGGGGTGAACTACCCCTTTTAATGTTAATCTAGACTAGGGGAGAGGTTAAGTAAAAAATTGGCTGAAAAAGAAAGTTGTTTCAGAGGTGGAGCGACATACAATTTGATGAAATATTACAAACACAAAAGTTTCTGACAGATTAATCATTCTTTCTTAAAGTGATAGTTCATCCAAAAGTGAAAATTCTGTCATAATTTATTATTATAACCTGATGTTGCTCATAATGATTTTCTTTCTTCTGCAGAAAACCAAAGACCTGATATAAAAGAATGTGTGTCACTCTTTTACACACAAGGAAAGTGAACAATATTTAGACTTAGGCCTAACTTAAGCTTTCATATGGGTTCAAAAGACTTTGAATAATAAGTTATGCAGACTATTTATATGACCATTCATTTTTGGAGCTTGACAGACCAAGTCTTTCACTGTAATTGCATGGAAAAGAGCAGATTGGACTGTCAAACATCTATTTTTGTTTACGAAAGAAAGAAAACCAACCATGCCCACTTGGCTTGTTTGGTGAATAAATTATGGAAAAAATGTCAATTTCATTTAACATGGAAATTAATTCCGTATTAAAGAAAGCACATATTCTGTAAAAAAATGATTCTAATGTCATGTAGACATTTTATTCTAAAAGAAGATTTGTACTCCTTCAGCGCAAATCTTCAGTGCTCAAAAAAACAACAAAAAAAAACATGGTTTGGTCCACTGAATTTCTTCCTTTAATGCATTCAGATATGTGAGGGAGGAAGAGTTAAACACATCTTAATGCTTCATGTTGCTCTTTACAAACATCATCTGCAAGAATGCCTGAAGAGTTACAACTATCTTCGTCAGCAGGCATTCAAAGGAAACAATGATTTGATTTGCTAAGAATGAAACTTTCATTCTTTTTCTTTCTTTGGTTAGATAAGAGACTCTATTTTTTTACTGAAGTCATCACAGCTTTTAATGGGTTGTTGGGCTCACAAATCAAATTGAGCTGCGTAGCATGGAACACGCGGTTCCAACAGGATGGAATCTGAATGGAATTCTGAGTGATGCAACCCTTATGGAATCCAAATGGAATTTGGGGAAACATTGAATGCAAATGGTATCTGTGCAAGGCTAACAGTTCAGACGGAATGTCAAACTGTCACTCCATATGAATGAGATGTATAACTGTCCACCACCAACAGCAATTTAAACACTTGTCTGTGTCTTCAGTAGCCTCTGGGCGGCTTTTAACAGTGATGAACTCCTAACAAAATTTGAAGTGAGTGAGTGTGGGGGTGTCTCTTTGCTGGCCAGTGTGATCTGGTGCACTTAATGGAGATGAAAGTGGGTGTTTGGAGTGTCAGCGTGCAGGGACAGTGTAATCTATGTGTGCTGTCGAGGAGTCGGAGATGTTCCACCATCCAACTGCTGCATCATTCAATGCAACTCCCACACATGCAGCTCCATATGACACCTAGTCGCACGTAGTGAGATGGCATTAAGTCATGTCCACATTACAGCCTGTTCTGGTCAAGAGCTGTGCCCTTGGCTCACTTGTAAATGAAGCAAGCTCAATATAATCAGAATTGGAGTGTGTCTCTATAAATAAAGATGACATTCACTGCAAACCCTGTGATAGTGTGTTAAAGTACATGACAACAAGCAATGTTCATCCATTGGTCTCCCTGCATCATCCCATCTGAGAATCCCATCAGTGCCCGCTGGAAGAGTATGCATGCACCACCTAAGAATTGCACCGGATTCACACTGTTTGTTATTCTTTAACTTCAACTACAAATTAAGTAAATAATTTAAATCGTGGGTGACGTCAGAAACCAACATCAGTCGGATTCTGACGTCAACCCGACTTTCATTTCCAACCAAAATGCAACCCCTGACTGACGTTACTACTTTCTACTCAAGAACCTTGCCAGAAATGTAGTGTAGTAAAAAGTAAAATATAAAGTTTCCAGAAAAATAATACTCAAGTAAAGTACAGATACTCAAAAAGTGTACTTACAGTAAGTACAGTACTCAATTAAAAGTGCTAAGTTACCGTCCACCTCTGTATTTTTGTGGAAACCGTGATACACTTTTATCAAGATTCTTTGATTAAGAGAAAGTTCTAAAGAGCAGCGTTTATTTGAAACCGATATCTTTTGTAAATCTTTTCATTCTAAATGTCTTTTATCTAATGTCTTTATCTTACTGACCCAACTTTTAAACAGTAGTCATTATTATTCATTATTTTTAAATTACTGATGGAAACATGTTAATGTATTTACATATTGTATTCATTTATATAGTTAAAATACATGTTTTCCTGATGTACTTTGCTGTATTAAAGTTAGAGATTAATTCTGATAGCTGACTTAAAATGACATTGATGTCATCCCTAAAAACTTACATTCCTATTTTTTTTACGTTGTGCTCTACAAACGTTTGAACAGAAAAGACAGCAAAAAATAGGAAAATGTGTATAAATTCTGTGATCACAATTTCTTTCTGAGCAAATGTAATATGTACTATATTAGAGCTTGCCAAATCAAGAAAGTACTTTTGTGCAGAGGTGTAAAGAGTACCTGAAAACCATAATAAAGTAAAAGTACAGATACCTTATAGCGAAAACGACTCCATTACAAGTTACGTCACCAATTCCAATACGACTTGAGTAAAAGAGTATTTGATTTTAACAGTACTTAAGTATTTTAGTAGTACTGAATGTAGATAGGCTCAAAAATACAGTAGTTCGCAACACCTAAGAGACATGCCAGTGAAAAACAAGAAACAGTTGATTTATGAGGAGAGCAATCAAAATAAAACTGAACACCTCAAAATTGCAATAAATCAAGGTCGACACAACAGCCTCTTAAACGTCTAAAACGAATCGGTTACCTAACGTAACCTCGGTTCTCTCTAGAAGAGGGAACGAGTATTGCGTAAGCTAGCTTACGCTACGGGAAAGATTCATCTTTGCTGAGATATTGAAGCCAAAAATTATTTCATAATTTGTATCCATACACCACGCAGTTCCTCTGCGGCAGACCTAGAGCGGGCTAGCTAGCAGCTCATTGGTTCGCTCAGAGAGAACTGCTTAAGCCTATGGGAGAGCGGGGCTGAACCCGCTTCCAATGAGAGGCGCCCGCGCGCTCATTGCGTCATGGCCCGCCAGAATGGGCGTGGCGATGGTGTATATAACAGTCTCTCCCAGGCTTATATGTTGATTTATTTCAGCGTGAAGCGAAAACGCTAGTAGCGCAAGCACGGCCGGGAACGCAATACTCGTTCCCTCTTCTAGAGAGAACCGAGGTTATGTTAGGTAACCGATTCGTTCTCTTACGAGAGGTTCTCTCGTATTGCGTAAGCTAGCTTACGCTACGGGAACACCTGGTCAACGCCGTGCGCGCTATGAATCCACTCATGAATCCCAGGGATATACCGGGGGATTTTTAACGTGGAGTGAATGTATTATGAGGCCGGCAGAGCGGGCACATGAAGTGTACACATAAGCATGAATGGGGCCAGCAGAGCGGGCACATGAAGTGTATAAGCATTTAAGGAGAGCACAAGGGGCGAACCGGTTGTGAGGGACTCCCAGTAATGCAGCTTCTTAGAGAGCTGGTCGTTAGACAGCTAGTAATTTTGCCTGCAAGGCGGGGACTTCCAAGTTGTATAATCTGACAAAAGTGGACGGGGAGACCCATCCCGCGGCCACACAAATGTCATGAATGGAAATTCCACAGGACCATGCCCACGATGAGGCCATGCCTCTAGTGGAGTGCGCCCTGATGCCCAGAGGGCATGGCAGGCATTTAGATGCGTAAGCAGAGGCAATAGCGTCCACTATCCATCTAGACAGTGTCTGTTTAGAGGCGGCCAGACCTTTGGTGCGCCCCCCAAACGACACGAAAAGCTGCTCAGCGCGTCTGAACGCGGCAGCGCTCGTAGTGTACAATCTCAGAGCCCGCACCGGGCAGAGGAGATTGGCGTCGCGCTCACTATCGGATGCAGGCAGAGCCGATAGGGAAATAATCTGAGCCCTGAACGGGGTACCAATCGCTTTCGGGACATAGCCATGCCTAGGTTTGAGAATGACAACAGAATCATTCGACCCAAACTCAAGACACGCGGCGCTGGATGAGAGCGCGTGAAGATCCCCTACGCGTTTTACTGAGGACAGAGCCGTCAGGAAAACGGTTTTGAGCGAGAGGTATTTTAGGTCCACAGACTCGAGCGGTTCGAACGGGGGTGCTTTCATAGCTTCGAGGACTATAGAAAGATCCCAAATAGGAACCGACGGGGGCCGCGGAGGGTTCATCCTCTTAGCTCCCCTGAGGAAGCGGATGACTAACTCGTCTTTGCCCAGGGACTGAGCGCGTCGGGGTTCAGCGAACGCCACGACGGCTGCCACATAAACCTTGAGAGTGGAGGGGGCCCTGCCCTTGTCCAACATCTCTTGAAGGAAAACAAGCAAAGACGGCACCTCGCACGACCATGGGTCCAGCTGTTTGTCGGTGCACCATTTTGAGAACACAGACCATTTATACGCATAGAGCCTTCTCGTGGAAGGTGCTCTAGCCTGTATGATAGTGTTTCTTACTCCCTCTGGCAAATCGACGAATAGTCGTTGATCACCCATGCATGTAGCGCCCAGCGCCGTGGATGGGGGTGCCAGATCGTGCCGCGAGCTTGAGAGAGGAGATCTGCTCTGACTGGGATGGGCCACGGGGCTGTCTGTGACAGCTGCGTGAGCTCCGGAACCCAATTCTGACTCTCCCAACGCGGGGCTATGAGGAGCACCGAGTGGCGTGTGTCCCTGATCCTCTGAATTACCTGTGGTAACAGAGCGATCGGAGGGAATGCATAGAGCGGGCGGCGAGGCCATTCCTGGGCTAGCGCGTCCTCGCTCCTCGAAAAATATATTGGGCAGTGAGCGTTCTCTTCTGACGCGAAGAGGTCTACTTCTGCTCTGCCGAATAGCCGCCACAGTAATTGGACCGTTTGTGCGTTCAGGGACCATTCTCCTGTGGAGATGAGGTTCCTGGACAGTATGTCTGGACCGTCGTTCAGATGGCCCGGCACATGCGTCGCTCTGAGCGAGAGCAGGCGGCTCTGAGACCAAACTAGAATGCGGTGTGTCAGTAGACAGAGATTTCTGGATCTGACACCGCCCTGACGGTTGAGATAGGAGACCACAGCCATGTTGTCCGAACGGATCAGGACGTGGTGTCCCCGAATGAGCGAGAGAAAGCGCGAAAGCGCGTTCTCGACCGCAAGCATTTCCAGACAGTTTATGTGTAAGGGGCTTTCCTGAGTCGACCAATGGCCGAAGGCCGGTGAGCCCTCGCAGACTGCACCCCAACCCGTGTTGGATGCATCTGTCGAGATGACTTTTCGGCAGGAAAAGGTCCCCATCGTGACGCCCTGTCGAAACCATTCTGCTACTGTCCATGGCTGCAGCGCCGTGAGACATGTCTGCGTAACCCTGATCAGCTGGCGGCCCGTGTTCCACGCGCGGTGGGGTACACGGCTGTTTAACCAGAGCTGAAGCGGGCGCATGTGCAGAAGGCCCAGCTGAAGTACAGCGGAGGCTGAGGCCATGTAACCCAGCATCCTCTGAAAAGTTTTCAGAGGTGTGCGGGTGTCCATCTGAAACGAGGCGGCTAGACGCTGAACACTGCGCGCGCGTGCCGTGTAGACAGGCGAGCCGTCATCGTGACCGAGTTCAAATCTATTCCTAGGAAGGAAATCGATTGACTGGGAAGAAGGGAGCTCTTTGTCCAGTTGACAGAGAGGCCCAGCGTTTCCAGATGGTCGAGGAGAACTGCGCGGTGCGACAGAAGCTCCGTCTGTGATTGGGCCAAAATCAGCCAGTCGTCCAGATAATTCAGAATGCGCAGCCCCTGGCTTCGCAGGGGGGCGAGCGCCGCATCCATGCACTTCGTGAATGTACGGGGCGCCAGAGATAAGCCGAACGGGAGAACGGCGTATTGATAAACAAGACCCTCGAAGGCGAAACGTAAGAATGGCCTGTGACGGGGATTTATCTGGATCTGAAAATAGGCGTCTTTCAGGTCTAGAGAGATGAACCAGTCCCCCTGGCGCACTTGCGCGAGGAGTTTCCTGGTAGTGAGCATCTTGAACGGTCTTTTCATGAGCACTTTGTTCAAAGACCTGAGATCTAACATCGGTCTGAGGCCGCCGTCTTTCTTGGGAACCAGAAAATAACGGCCGTAAAACCCCGACTCGGTCATAGATGGCGGGACTCTCTCTATAGCGCCCCTTTTGCAACAGCGTCGCAATTTCTGAGCGGAGCGTGCCAGCGGCCAGCGGGCTGACAGTAGATTCGAGCTGCGCGCACGAGGCAGGCGGCGGCGAAACTGTAGCAGATAGCCGCTCTTTATAATGCTTAACACCCACGGGGAAAAGCCTGGAATGGCTTCCCACGCTTTGGAGCATGCGGCTAACGGCCGAATGGCTATATTGCCCTGATTGCTGCACATAGCGGGCTGGACACAGTGTGTGGGCGCGCTTTGAATGTGTGTGGCAACGGGATTTGCACTCAGAGAGGAGTCTATGGGCCGTGAAACAGAGCGAGCAGAGAGGGGACACGCGCACGAGCTCGTGGGCGTGTTTATGTTCTCTGATATTAGAGCGGGCTGTGCCCGTTTCATGTGATGGGGCTCTGATAGAGACACGGGATATGTTATGCTTGTGTGTATGGGTGAGCACATGATTGTGGGCACATTTTCTACACAACTGGCAAATTTTCTCTTTTTGAGATTTCTCTGGGTAGCCGCAAAAACGGCTTATTGTCGCTCGCAAGCGGGCTGGGACACCGGCTTGTTTGTGGCGGTCAACACTACAGCAGTCGGCGAAATAACGGGGACTGGCAGAGGGCGAAGCTTTGACGGCGGTCCGGCCACAGCGGGAGATTTTTCTACCCGTGTGTCTTTTATGCTCTTTTTGAGATATCTCTGGGTCGCCGTGAAAACGGTGTTTGTGCACCTGCAGTGTTTTGTGTATGAGTGAACACAGTGTTGTGGGCACATTTTCTACACAAGAGGCTTTTATGCACTTTTTTTTTTTTTTTTTTTTTTTTGATTTCTCTGGGACGCGGTGAAAACGGCGTTTGTGCACATGCAAGCGGGAAAAGAGACCGGCTTGTTGATGGCGGTGTACACTGCTGCAGTAGCCGTGTGAACGGGGACTGACAGAGGGCGAAACCTTGATGGCGGTTCAGCCATGGTGAGAAATAGCCGTCCTTTTCTCAGCTGAGGCTGGTCACGTGAGCGGCCTGCAGCGGGATATACATATAGCTTGAAATCGGCTGCACTTGTGACGCGCGTCGCGTGCAAGTGCGTGTTAGAAACGTGAGCGCTGCAAGCGGGCACGAGACTATTTTTAGCCTGCAGAGGCTGGACTTGTGACGGCATAAAAATTATCTGCGAGAGCCGGAATCGAACGCGGGTCTCTGGCGCGAAAAGCTTTGTGATACACCACTCACAGGGGTAATGACACAAGCACAGTAGCGCGAGCAGATAAGAGGGCGTGATAGCAGTAACAGGTTCGGCCTCAGCGGAACTAACACACTATAACCCATTTGTCCAGCTTTATGCTCGGAAATGAGAACGTTTCTCATGAGCGCGGGAGAGCGCGGCCGCTTTCTGTCACGTAAGAGAGCTGGGCGCGAGCTCAGAGCTGCATAAAGATTATCTGCGAGAGCCGGAATAGACACTTAATGTAGCGTTATATGCAGGCGGGAGAGCGCGGCCGCTTTCTGTAACGTAAGAAAGCTAGCCGAGAGCTCAGAGCTGCATAAAAAATTATCTGCGAGAGCCGGAATCGAACACGGGTCTCTGGCGCGAGAGGCTTTGTGTTCCACCATTGAGCTAGGGGGGAGACACAGGCTCAATAGCGCGAGCAGATAAGAGGGTGTGATAGCAGTGACTAGTTCGGCCTCGACGGAACTTAACGCACTATAAACCCATTTGCCGGTGACGGCCGGGCTAGCTCTCTTGTAAAGTAAAGAAAGCTAGCCGCGGTTGGCACAGCTGTAAGCGGCTCGTCCCCCATTCAGCGCTCGTAGGCGGTGAGAGGGGGAGGCGGCTTAACGCTTCGAGTCGAGCCCGCAGGGTCAACAACAGAAGCCCAATCGCAGAGGAAACATCCGCCGTTGGCGAGAGAAAGCTCTGCGTGTCCCAGTCCCAGGCAGAGAGCGCAGAAGAAGGCGGGCTCTGGCGCTGAGAGGGACGCGGCATGAGCCGCAGGTGTGCGAGGCATCTTAAAAAAGACGCTCGCTGCTCTTTTAGATACACACACACACAATACAAGAAGATTTTTGGTAAGGATATGAATCCGTCGGATGGCGCTAGCTTGCAGGACGGCTGAAGGTGGCGAAGACGGCCGGCTTCCTCAGACTCCCAGATGCTCGCTAGAAGGTGCCTTTTCCACGACGGCGGCTTTTCTCAGGACAGCAGAAGCGTGTAGCTCGCTGAAGATGAAATGAATCAACATATAAGCCTGGGAGAGACTGTTATATACACCATGGCCACGCCCATTCTGGCGGGCCATGACGCAATGAGCGCGCGGGCGCCTCTCATTGGAAGCGGGTTCAGCCCCGCTCTCCCATAGGCTTAAGCAGTTCTCTCTGAGCGAACCAATGAGCTGCTAGCTAGCCCGCTCTAGGTCTGCCGCAGAGGAACTGCGTGGTGTATGGATACAAATTATGAAATAATTTTTGGCTTCAATATCTCAGCAAAGATGAATCTTTCCCGTAGCGTAAGCTAGCTTACGCAATACGAGAGAACCTCTCGTAAGAGAACACTCAAGTCTCAGTTGAGCTCAAGTGGTCAAAAAGAACCGAAGTAAACCAATATCCTTCAAAAAGGTTTTTCAATATAACGGATAAATAAAATAATGTTGAGTAAATTTAAATAGTAAAAGCCTACTTGCACTGGACGTGCTGGTTACTTTCGGCCCAGGCCCGGATTGGCTAATCGGGAGCACCGGGAGAATTCCCGGTGGGCCGGTCTGTTTTGTTGGCCAGGAGGGCCGGTGTTGTCATGGCACTGGGTTGAATGCTTTACATAGGCTCCAGTCACAGATTTCTGAGTGTATATTTTTCAGAGTGTATAATGAACGTTGTGAAATAATTGCCTAATATTAACTCTAATTTGGTGCTGCAATGATTTGCAAATCGCGAGGATAACCGACCTCATAATCTGAGCTGCTTCAGTATTAAAACACCGCTCGTCGGCAATGGCAAAATGTTTGAGATGACCGATCAAAGCAAGCGGGATTTATGTTCACAGAAGCGCGAGCCCCGGCCGCGCGCGAATCCCAACGCGGCGCTTCACGAGATAAGATGCAAGTGGCTAAACTACGTAAACAGCTGTTTTAATTACGACAGAAGTTTTAAACGACCGAAAGAAATAATCAGTTTGTAAAGACTGTATCAATCAAAACTCAGCTTCGGGAAGGGGAGATTTGTAACCTAAAGATAAAGAGACTGAGAAAAGCAGAATGAGAGAAGATGGAGATGAGAAATGAGAGCAGAGGAATAGAGGGAATGCATTAACGTCACTTCCCCGCCGGAACACGCCCCCCTCAGCGGGACTGAGTGGCAGAAGAGCTGCTGCGTGACTGGAGTTAATAGGGGAAACTGCGTTAACGCGAGTAAAACAAACTATTATCAGTTTAAACTAAAAGTTGGACTCGATATAGTGTTCCTTACAACTTATCAAAGATCCAGTGATCCATGGATATTGACATGCAGCCAGGAATCGTGTTTCCTGACATTTATATGTGCCTGATTTCGACGCCGGGGAAATAAATGAAGAAAATTTGCCTGTAAACGTTTTATATAAATACAATATAGATAGGTCTAAATCCGAGTGATCACTTACATTAATGTTATACTGTATATCATCATATCGTCCAGCCCTAAAACTTGTATAGTTTTTTGTCAGTGTTTATTTACAAACATCAAATTATGCAGAATATAGTCTGTTCTGTAGCTTTTTGCAGTCTGTAAAAATATACAGTACCTCAGATTTCTGGTCAAATCTAGTTGTACAGTCAATCGCAAAGCTCTTTCCCGTTTTAGATGTGTGTTGTGTGATTTTCACGGCATTCACGCTGAAAACAAATGCTGCCGCTCAGTCTTTTTGCCACTTGTGGGCGTGACCGCATTCACTCCGGCCGACGGTGACGTCATGCGCATACCCTCTATAGCCTATTGCATACTGTGCCCAGATTGAGAATAACTTTATTACAATAGATTCCTATTTAACACAGACATACATATGTTCTTTGCCAATGATGATCATCAGTGTAAAAATAAGCTCAATTTAACAACGTATATAATATATTGCCATTGTTATTGTATACATATATATATATGTGTATACCTCGAATGTGTTTATATTTCCCCAGTATCAGCACTGGGACTTTTCACTGTTTGTATTACTTCACTTGTCTGGGTGGGCATATGCCCCCGAACCCCCAAGATCACTTTTTGGACCTCTGTATACGGCTATTGCACTGAATAGAAATTTATATATTTTTAAAATACAACGAATACCAAGGCTGTACAGAACACTGCACTATTGCAGACTTATATGCAGAGGTTTCAATTACATTATTTTAATATAGTCAGACGGGAACTAAAGTGGGCCGGTGTAAGGCATGAAACTCCAGGGCTGAAAATGAGTCCCACTCCGGCCCTGTTTCGGCCTCATCATCACCGACTGCAGCCATGCCCTCATTTCATATATGAAACACCTGCGATTCAGCAACTGCCTGCTAATGCACTCGCATTCACATAAAGTAGCCTTGTTGACAATTTTAGGTGGGTATGGCCAAAACGCACGAGATATAGTACCTTCAATGCCCTGTAGATGGGGATATCACTTCATTTGTAGCAGAAATAAACTGCTGCAGAAAAAGTTAGGTGCCATGCCAAATGTAACGAGTAATTGCATAACTCATCACAAATATAATTGGAGTAAAGAGTACATGAAAAAATGTGTCAAACAGAGAGTAAAAGTTGCTAATAGCTTTAAAACTCAGTCAAACTACAAAGTAGCCAAAAGGATACTTAGGGCGTTTTCACACCTGAAAGTCCGCACCAAGGTCCGTTCCAAAGTTCACGTTTTGATACATTTTATACTTTCAGAAAGTTTTGGTTTGGTTTCACACTGCAATTATGCGAGCGCACTAATGAACTTTGCGTGACATACTTGCGTCCTGTCGTCATCATCTACGTATGTGGGCTGCATCTTGACATTGATTGGTTTTGTAAATGGACGTGCGTCTGACGTCAGCGTGTTGTCAATTCGGCGGGTAACTTGAGATGGTTCTCACTGCGGAACATGAAATCCACGGGGAGGAGTCGGATCCAGATCCAACTCCTCCCACCTTACATACACCTAAACCTAGCCAACTCCGCCCCCTGATCCCTAAACACACCCCTAATCCCTAAACCCAACCCTAATCCTACCCATCTCCACCCCTTGGATCTTGATCCGACTCCTCCCCGTGGATCTCATGTACTGCATTGAGGTGCTACTGGGTAACTTTGACAACATGAATGAACAGACGCATATCGTTGCAACTATATTGTTATTTTTATGGCATAATTACCTGCAGCACCAACTACACACAAGGCTAGTTCAAATTCACCAAATGAACGTCCTCGTCGTGCGAACATTTTATCGAGTTGACTTCTTATTATGTCATCAGACCATACTTCAATTAAAAACCTCGTCTCCTCCTCTCCCCATGTGTTACCTCGGCTCATTTTTCCTGCCACCTTCTGTTTTTTCGGCTATGCGGGAACCACCGGAACTTCCTGTAAAAGGTCTGAAAGTCCGAACCATACAGAAATGCTTTCACACTAGAAACGAACCAAACCTTTGTTCAGTTTGATCCGGACCGAGACTACCTCTTTTCGTCGGACCAAATTTCATCTGTTTGGTCCGGACCGTGATTCGGACCAAACTGAAAAGTCCGAAAGTCCGGACCAAACAAGGTAGGTGTGAAAGGGAACTAATTAATTACATTTACTCAAATACTTCACACCATTGCTTTTGTGTGCAACATGCATCAGTCAGTCTATGAACGATCTGGTTTAGTGGTTAATGGGACGGTCGGTGGTCGTGCAGTCTGAGCCTGATACTATACCAAACACCACCCCGCTTCAATTCTTCTCCATAAAACAATCATAGGCAATACACTCACATGCAAGGATGTACACAGTCACAGATCTGTGTAACATTGTTAATTGCGTGTCCTGACACTTGTACATCGCTTTCACACACTGACATTGAGAGCAATTGCATCAGCGGTGTGTGTTGTGGGAGTGTGTGGGTAATGAGCAGACAGTCTCAAAGGAGCAGACAGGTGATCCTGCCAAAGCACACATGAGAACCAGCCTCACAGCCAAGCTTTAACATTCTGGAAGACAATGAGAACATGCCGCTCATTTCAATAGTACACAGTGATACAAAAAACACAGGTTGTCACCACAGAGAGATGCAGCAAATGTGCCGAGGGCTCTGACAAGTGTCCCCATGAGAAGAAACATTGCAGAGATGAAAAGCTGTAAGTCATGTCATGTAGGATGGACTAGGACAGGGATCTCCTCTGCGTCGTCATGGTAACACACCCGGCAACCGAGAGTAAGTTTTGCCTCATGCTGTCTCCTAACTACTGATTGGCCAGTGAGGAAGAAAGGGAGAGGGAGGAAGAAAAAGAGAGACTGTACAAATGGAGAAAGCAGACTGCATATCTGATTATACCACAATAAACCTCAATAAAAATCTGAGCGCTGAACCTTTTCATAATGGCGATTTTTCTTGTTCAAAAAGCATTTTTTAAAATAGATTATATTCCCCAACAATCTTAGACAATATATGTTGTGCCAAAAACAACATATATTTTTTCAATACAATTTACCCTCCTTCTTAGTAAACAGTTTTTGCTACTGTACCTTTAAAGATGAACTCAGTACTTCATGTTGCGATGGACAATATGGCAGTTGTCTAGGACTTGTGGTGAAAAGCCTAGCAAGAGTAACCTCTAAGTGAGCAGTATTTAACTGGTCATGTGATTTCAACATGGTGGCCCCCATAAAGCGACCCACTCCATGCATGCTTCTATTAGACTATCAGCATGACTGGTGTCAGTCTCATATGAGTGTACATCATGTAGACGTTTTTCAAAAGAGCTATTCATTTATAAATATTTTGTTAATGAGTGCAACTTTATGATTTTAATATGCAAGTTACCTCTGTACCACTTGTCATATATAGGGTAGAGGGGATGCTGGAGTCTATAGCAACATTTAAAATGAGGATGATCATGTTTTTGTGATGTTAATGTTTGTAGAATGGTTGCATTAAATTGATCAAAAGTGACAGTAAAGACATTTACATTAGCTGGATTTACATTATACCCTACTAATCCGATTGTAATCTGATTAGTAGCATAGTCCTAATAATGTAAGCACGTCAATCGGAATGAATTGGCCAAATCCGATTTAAATTTAATTTGGATTGTAAGGGGTGGATTAAACCTTTCCAATCTGATTGTTAGGATGTGTAAACACTTGATCGGATTGAAAACAGTTTGGGAAGTTCTGCACATGTGCAATTACATAGAAATGGCATAATGCCACATTGTAAGAGCTGTTGATGTAAATGACTGTTGTGTGTGTCATTCTAATAGGGATGAGCACATCAATACTACAGTATCGATACTCAAAAGCTTCTTATTTGGCATCAATACCTAAAAAAAGAAAATTGATATTAAGATGATATCAATACAAAATGTGAGTTTCTGCATCACTTTCAAATGTTTTAAGTATTTTTTGTTTGTGCCAAAACACCCCTGACATATTTAGCAGGCATGTGTCACATGACTGTGAGAATTGAGTTTACAGCCATGCAGTCACACACACACACACACACAGACACACAAACACACACACGTACACAAAACGGAGAGAGATGGAGAGAATGGCAGAAAGGAAATCTAGTTTGGTGTGCGGCTACTATTCACCTGTTGAAAAATATACAGCAAGAAGCAATGATATATGATATGACATAGTATTTATAGTTTATTTTATTCATATTTGGTATAGTTAATTACTTTATTATTATTTAATAATAATTACAAAAAAAAATCTGTAAAATACAAGATTATTTTTGCACCTATATTAGTACACACATTTTTATTTAATATATATATTTTTTATTATATATATATATATATATATATATATATATATATATATATGCTTTTGTGATAAATTTGTTATTGATGGCCAGTATGTGTCATGTAGATGTGATTTTTCTTAATCAGTATCGGTAAAATTGTAACAAAAAGTATCAGTATAAGTATGGTATCACGCATCCCTACATTCTAAAATTCTCTTTTCACTTCTCGTCTGTAAAGATGTGCAGGAGCTCCATGTGCTCATCATCTCCTAATTAGGACACGAAATAGATAAATATTACGTCTGCTTTTTAAAACAAAGTAAGGGAGGATGGCTAGTAGGTGCGAACAGCGGGAAGCTCTGTATATTCATGTAGTGTGTGCTTGTCAAAAGATTAAATCAGATTTGTAGCTTGTTACATACGGTATAAACATGTTCAACTACCCGATCACTTATTTAGCATTCAAGTAAGCACTATCAACAAATTTCATCAATTGGAATGATTTTATTCCATGCAAATGTAGCTATTGTTGCAAAAGATTTAAATTTTTAATTAAATGTAACTTCCTATTCATCAAAGAATCCTGAATTTTGTTTTACCACAGTTTCCACAAAAATATTAAGCAGAACAACTTTATTTGTGCAATAATATTTGACTATTTATGTCCTAATTTATAACTAATTATTGCACTGTTTTTATTCTTGCATTGTCTATTCTATTTTTTTATTGCTATTGTGCTACATATTGACAAAGCTGCTTGCACATAATACACTCTAGTTTCTAATGTTTTATTGGTTAATGTTTTTATCTTGTGTTTTGACCGGGACCTTAGTACTTAGTTTCGTTCCTTCATGTGAAAATGTGTATGGAATGACAATAAAAGACCCTTGAACCATTGAACTGTTTTTCATACATCTGTCCATTTTGATTTGACAGATGTGTGGAAAGAAAACATCCAAAACACACTTTTAGTGTATCTTTTATAGCACTTTATCTATTTGCATCTGTAGGTTTCAGGTTTCAATTACAGTACATCTGTTTTCTCAAAATGATATTTTTTTCTCCTATTTTGAGTCAGAAATCTCCACTTCAGTAACACTTACACACACACCAAACTTTACAGTTGTATTACAATTTATATTCTGAAGGTTTTTACTGAGGGGTTTGTTCATATATAATTTTCCTGATTTTATTTAACATTTTTTTCTGGCTGTTGACAGTACCGTATTTTCTGATGTATGTGTATGTGATAAAAAGAGATCCAAAATCCCCTCTGTATAAACCTTTGACTCTAATGTGAAAAAAAAAAAGAAACAAGAATTGGTTTAAATGTAGGCAGATTAGTTCATATTTAATTAGATAATGCCTCATTTGCATATTTAAACATAACATTTCGGAAAATCTGTAATGCAAAAAAATTCTTTGCAATTCTTAATGTAATCAATCAGCTGGGGAAGTATGGTGATATCTAGTAGTTAATTTTTTACCCTGTTTACCTGGGGTGTCTTGCCTTAAAATATTTTCAAATAGATATCATTATTTATATTTCACAGTATTACTGTACATACTGCATTTTTAAATCAAACATATGCAGCCTTGGTGAGTATTAGAAACTTTTAAAAACATTTAAAAAAACTGCCTCCACACATTTAATTGGTACTTTAATATTCACATAGTACTAGTACATCAACTCTTTTATTGCAAAAGAGCAAGGAAAATCCTGTTTTCCAAATGTCCCCATTAAATGTACTTCCTGGAACAGTGTCTCTCAGTGGCCATTTAGTTGTCCTATTTTCTAAAAATAACTTTTCGAATCATGTTCATGTGAATAAGACGCAGTCAATGACAGTACCTGCTGATTTGTTTTTTCAGACAGAAGCCTGTGCCAGCATCAATAACTCAATCACATTTACATGGACTAGCTGACTGCCTAATTCATGCATCCTTGATACGTTTTCAAGCAAACCAAACCAGATTAATGGCCAACAAACAGCAAAAAGCAAGATATTGTGCATCAGGGTCTAGTGGAAAGAAGAACGGAACAGCAGCCATTAGCGGACGTCGATAAATTAGAAGAGATGTGGCGGTGTGGACGGGTGCAGAGGAGAGAGAGGCCTGGGGGGATGAGATTGGGTCTGGAGATAAATTCTGGAATTATTTGAACAAAAAAATGCAATGATTGTGATTGAAGGGGGCTGCACTCAAAACCTGAGATCTTAAACAATTAATTACACGATACTTTTTTGAACTGCAGAACACTTTAGCAACTACGTAGCAATGCCCTGGCAACCACACACAACACTAGTGCCCGGCATACTAGTACTATGAGTGGATGCCAGGTGTTCAGCATGTTTTTTTAGCATGTTGCTATGCTGTTGTTCTGCGTGTTTGATGATGATTTGCTCTTTTTTTATCCTCCTCAGCTAAAAAAATGTATTGGTCGGATCACCTAGAAAAGTGTGAAGCACCTAATGACATTAGCATGAGCATGTGAGCACGAGCCAGTTTTTTTTAGCAGAGAGGTTCTGCATGCAAAGGCTTGTCTTGTCTCAAGGTTTTTTGTACAAGGAAGTTACTATGAAATCAAAATCGACATAGACTCAAAAAGCACTATTAAACAGTGTAACATACAGTGCACTGATTACATATGGTACCATGCAGTACAAAACGGAAAAATGAAAGGTGAATGACGCAGACATAGAGCCAGGAGGGGTCACTCAAAATGCATTAAATATAGTTAATTTTGCTGTTCGGTGAAGCGGTCATAGCAGTGCTTCATCGTATATAAAACACGGTTAGTGATTGTTTTATAATATAAATGATTTACCGATACACCTTTTTTTTTTTACATGCGCCCTTGTAATCTTTCATCAAAAACATGAACTTTCCTTCCTCTTACAACAACATCTCTTCTCTGATGACGTGTGCACCAGCGTGAAGGCGGGACAATAAGCTGTCACTCACATGACATCGCAGATATTACCAAACAACAATGATCCAATCAATTACCGACAAACAAAATCAAGAACCGCCCTAGATTATTCATTCGGATATACAGTATGTCACAATAATAGAGAAGAAAAGACAATCGCAAATTCCGTTTCATGTCGACTTTATGTGCACACCTCTTAGCACTTCAACAGGCACCATTTAAACTCTTCAGACACACGCACCCACACAAGAACATCATGAGGAATAAACCACACACAGTTTCTCTCATTTATTTCCACTAGCTTTTATCTCTCTCAGTCATAACAGCAATCTAACCTCGAGTTTTTCTGATAGTGACGGCTGGCTACTTTTACTGTTCTGATAAAAACAATCGAACAATTGGATGAGTAATTAATCTACACAGGCCACTGGCACACAGTGCTAACAACTGTAACACCGTTCATAGGGATTACTGCATCCAGTCGGCTGGCGCTGTTGCTAGGCCACATGTAGCTTTCTCTCTCACTCCTCCTCATCCAGAGCTCCCCCACAAATCCTGCCCACAGCCAAAAAATGGCCAAATAATACATTCTAGCTCAATAAAAGAGGAGACAGCTGCTGCACTCAGACAGAGAGGGCCTTGTCTGGCTCTTTCACTGCACATAAACACATAAGCAGAGACATTTGTTGTGCTCATAGCTCAATGCTCAGAGTCCTGATTGACCCACAGGTCCAGAGAGCTGCTTCCTGAGATGAACATGGACAATCAGAAGATAAAAGGTATAACATTTGAGCTTATAAATCAAGAAATCACCTAAAGCTGAAAACAATAGATTTAAACTGTTTATGGAAATACACATTTTAAAGGGACAGTTCACCCAAAAATTCTGTCAGCATTTACTCATTGATGTTCAAAATCTATATTAGTATATTCACAAAAGGAGAAATTATTTAATGTGCTGGTTGTTATCTTTCATGCAGTTACAATGAATGGGGACTGAGGATTGCACACTCAAAAGCTCCAAGAATGCATCATAAAAGTAATTATTATGACTATATTTCAAGTTATCTAATGGCATATAACAACTTTGAAAGAAACAAAATAAATATCACTAAAAATCTTTACATCCACTAATGATGAATCATGAATTAATTTTTATGAATCAGTTGATCGGATTCACATCCATCTGAATTATACATTTATGAATCTCCGATCTAGTTTCTGAGTTCCTACTCCCTGACTTCATGGTCCAGTCAGCTAAATTTTTGGATAGATTATCAGCAAATAATAACTTAAACTACTGTGAGTTCAGGATTATTACTCCAGTCTTCAGTGTCACATGATCCTTTAGAAATCATTCTAATATGCTGATTTGCTGCACAAGAAACATTTCTTATTATTATCAATTGAAAACAGTTATGAGTTAATGATGGTGGAATTGATGGAACTGTTCCTTTAAATGTTGTTCCTCTGAGATTACGCTTTCAAAGAAAAGCATTATTTAAGCACAAAAAGTAACAAAATCACCATGGATTATTTTGGAGATAATTACAACATAGCATGTTTTTTTGGATATACCATGGTATTCCTAGCACTTTTGAAGTAGCATGTAAATACTCCCAGCATTCATTGGTAGACAATGACATTTTTTTTTTTAATGACATATTGAAATAAGAATGTCACATATCTTTTGTTTTTAATCATTACTAACCAATCCCAGACCAGAGGTTGCAGTGCTTTAGAATGGCACAAACATACACTCAAAAGACTGATTTCATCAGCTGGAGAGAGACCACCACTCAGCAAAAGATCCTAGAGTTATTGACAACATGACCAAATATTGTTTCTGAGTGATCTAATCTGCACTAAAACTTAAAATAATGCTCACAAAATATATCACAGTGCAATAATAATGTGTGCATGTGTATTTACCTTGAGTGAGTCGAAACAGGCGATGACGCGGCCGTTCTCCACGTGGCATGTGCGAGAGGGGTGAGCAAACTTGCATTCGGCGTCCGAGCGTGAGCAGGTTCCTCGCTGGAACTCTCTGCACACCTCCAGTGTCAGCCACTTGGTGTCGCGGCCCATGGTCACATTGACGGCCATGGCGGTCCCTCTGCGATTGGCGGGTGAGCGGAGGGCTTGGGTGGGGCAGCCAGGCGTGATAAAGCACAAAGGCTGCAAAAAATTAGCACAGTGGCGAGGAGATCCTCAGACTACCAGTCTAGAGATGAAAAACAAACTCTCTTATTGACAGGTAGGGGGCATAGTCTAGTGATTAACCAAAGGGTGAGTATGATAAGAATATGAGATTAGTTGAAAGTCAGGTTGGGAGAGCGACGAATCGAGAGTGCTGAGGTGGGGTAGGTCACTGTGACATGCTGCGGTGCATCTTCGGCTGTCTTCCAGGAAAACGAGGCATTAAAAGTAGAGTAGAGCGGCACTTTCTATTTGTCTGCAGTGGTCGTCCCACTGTCTAGACTCTCTCTAATTTTAGGCTTCCGAAACCCCCTGCCCTGTTGCCATAGCCACAGCAGTCCCTAAAGATGCTCGCATGTCTGGGTCACAAGGTATGGAGAGACTGCAGAAGTGAAGGGAGAAACACTTTGAGAACCCAAAAGGGAAACTAATCGACTGGTGTCCTTGTATTATAAGGTGAAATGGCGAGTAGGCGAAGTTGGAATCGAGGAACAGGCAAATGGGTTGATTGACTGTCAGGGTGAAATATAGCCCATGCCAAGGCCAAGCGCACACCGCTCAAGTCAGCGGGGAAAAGAGTGTTCCGAAGCAGAGACCAGCCAGGATGGGAGTGCAGACACAGAGGAGGGCTTCCGCAGCATCCAGATGAGGCACTTTATGGTGATGCAAGTCTTCTTTTACTTGAATCGCTTTCTCATCCCTCCTGCTTTCCCTGCATTCCTTTCATCCCACTGTGACCTGTCCTCGTGCACTTCTAAGAGTCCACTTGCAGCAGGAGAACCTACCTTTGCAAAAAGACACAAAAAGCAAAGCCAACAAACTCAGTTAAAACAGCTTGTCCTGTTCAAAACTGCAAAAACACTTCGCAAAAGGAATATTTAGCAAAAAACAAACAATAAAAGTACAAAATAACAAAAGAAAATGCCTGAAGCAGCAGCTGTTTATGTTGCAAACCTGTAACTGGGGAATACAGAGGTGAGCGACAAACAGAGAGAGGCTGAAAGCGCATGGCAGAAAGCACGAGTGAGAGAGTGCACGAGAGGTAGAGGAGGAGTGCAGACGGGAGGCAGCCAGCAATGCAAAGGCTGTGTCTTGATTAAGAGATGGAGGGAGGGAGGGAAAAGAGGGAGGAGGCAAAGAAAGGGACAGAGACAGAGAAAGCACATGGGAGACAGCAACGTCACTTTATGTATGTGTGGCAGATTGAAGTTACAGAAGGTTAGCGCAAAACAAAACGGCGCTCGTTGCGGAGACCATAAACTGTGCGGCGAATGCCACTCTCAGCATTCAGGATCTGAACGCTGCTTTTGTGAGAGAAAAAGGAAGTAGAGCAGCTGAGAGGAAGGGCAAATCCCCATAGCTGCAGCTGTTGAGCAGGGAACACTGCAACAGCCAATCCGCAGCTGCGATGCAACCAGGCAAGGTGAATCGACCAATCAGGAGGAGCCTAATATATTGATCGTTAGTCTCCCCACCCTCTTTGTCATTGCATTGCTCCTTGGCTGAATCCGAAAGGAGAGTGGCTCTCTTGCTTCCCTTGGAGCATTAATGGGAAGGTTTTAAAGTATAGGCAATCGCTGCGGCGCCTCATCGGAGTCACAGGTGGGAGGAAGAAGGGAAAAGAAAGGAGAAGTGAATGGATCGTTATCACATTCATTCAATGCGCGTGGCGATGTGGGAAGGTGCAAGGGTGGAGATTGAGAAGTGAAATACCGGGGGCGGTGCCACAGGGGGGATGTGAGTGGGTGTCTTGGGTGGGTCTGACAGCTGATATGTGGTCCCTTGAGAGAGAGAAAGAGACAGTACAGTGAAGAATAATCAATGCCTGTGATGACCAAGCACACTCGAAACCGATGCGGGAGGGAGGGATGGCTAAAAAAATGAAAGGACGGGAAAATGAAAACAAATAATGCAGAGGTGAACGAGCAGACAGTGAAGGGATTAGAGGAGAGGTTAAGGCAGATATTATCTGTCCCTGTGTCTCACAGCGACAGACACAGACGGAGGAGGGGGGGAGGGGGGGCACGCAGACAGACGGTCCAGAAGGAGAGCAATGCGGTGAGCGGATGAGGGAGATCGGGAGAGAAAACGAGGGAGAGAGGATAGAAATTGAATTAATGACACCCACCTCCAGATACAAGAACAAAGGCACTAAATACAGCGCAACGTAACACCAGGCAAAGCAGAAAGTAGGTTTTACAGCAGGCTGACGTGAGCACACCCTCCCCCAATATCAGCCCTACAGTAAGATCGATGAAGACGCCCCCCCGGGGAACGCAGACCTGCATTGAGCTGTTTGTCAGCACTGAAGTTAGCACATCTCTGTCTCAGAGCAGCATGGTACCTCAGCCACACCTGCTTCCTGCATTCACAGTGAAAGGCCAATTATCTCATTTATTTGTAAGCAGGTGAACGGAGAGGTGATCCGTGAAGAGAACATGTGGCCGTGACGTCAACCGCTGTCTAATTCCCTCCACAGACCTTAATATGTAGTACAAGTGTTGCCCTCCCAACGATTGCAAATCCCCCTCGCAATGATAATCAGCGCTATTTCCCAAATGATTTTTATCTTCGCGGCTTGCAAAGCCTGTTATAAATAGTTGTCTCGAACTGATTATACAACGTGATGAAGTAAATTATTAATGCAAAGTAGACCGACAAAACGCAATCTGACTGGTTGGTGTAGGTCTGGCCTAGTTATTACAAGCTGTATTTACTGTACAGGCATAAAAGCAGATAACACTTAAAGAAAGGCATATTGTTTCATCTAAAAGGACGAATGAATGAAAAGTGAAAAAGCAAGACAAAGGTGTTGGGAAAGCAAGGTTACTTATAAAGTTAGACTAGGTAAAGAGCAGTCAAGATATTCTATTGAAAAAGTTGTAATTTACAAACAATTTATGAATTGTTCACAAGATCAATAACATGCATTTGTGATGCTCATTTCCATAAAAAATCTGATTTTAATTTTAAGTGAGCGTTAGATTATGACAAAAGTAATCTAAATGTAAAAATAGGGTAAATGAGCATTTACAGTTAAAAATATAACATCAGCTACCAATATTTAAAATAAAAACTCTATTGAAGGCCAATAACCGATTTTGTACTGGTATATCATGCATCCCCAATGATACCAGGGACTGTAATCAGTTAATGTATGGTTTCATAAACCATCTGAACGATGCAAAAAGGAATCAGAATATGAACTGCCTCAGCTTGCTCAGGCTGAGCATGCAATACAATGTGACATTAAAAACAGCAATGCAGCATTTTAATGCACATTGGAAAAACTAGCTTGTTAAATTGAAAGGCTACACTATTGTGAAAAGAGCTAGTAACACACTACTGAAAAATATATAGGCTAGATTTAGATTAGATGCATCTAAACTTGCATTGAACCTGTAAATAGATTTAAAAAATAATGATAGAAAAAGTCTTAAAACCCTAAACCCCATGCACTTCAGAAAGAACATAATTTATAATTGCACAGACAAGAAGACAAATAACTGTGTGCTCGATACTAATAACGTCAGCTATATGTAGTACAATTGTTATACAGGCTAGTGTAAGTGCTGGCTGTGTAGATGGTTTACTTTGATGTTCTCTACAGCAGAAAGACGGCAGGGCGGAGGATATACAGCACAGTATACGTGTGTGAGTGTTTCTGGTGCAGATCTACAAAGGAGGCTGTAAATATCAGAAGTGTGGAGGTGGCGAGTGTGTATTGTTTCTACAAGGTCATCGAGCTGTATACACATCACACTTGTAGCAGTGTCCTTCAGACACCGCATGTGGCCATGTACACAAGAATCAAGTCAATAACTGGAACGTACAGCAGAAGACTGGGCGTTTGAGAATTGAGAAACAGATCTTTCATCAAAACCTGCCTACAATTTGTAGGCACTAGCGTGCTGTCTCAGTCTGAGAAGTCAACAAAACCACCTACTGTCTGTCTGTGAGAAATAACATTATTCCTGCTAAATTAAATGCTATATGCTTTAAGTCAGCATGAAATGAAAATTCACCTTATTTATTTTGTAAATCCATGGTATTGATCTTATTCCCTCTCAGAAAAAAAGGTACAAAAGCCGTCACCAGGACGGTCCCTTTTCCTTTGTACCTAAAGAGCTCTTAGTACCTTAAAGGTACATATTGCTACCAACAGTTTTTTTTGTGACTGTTGATGAATGCTGGACTTCTTCATCATTTAGTCTGCTTAAAGCCACCCCTCCACAATCCAATCAACAACCGATGGATAGAACCAAGTCCTTGCTCTACATTTTTTTCTTATTCTCTAATAAATTTCACTCGGATGTACGTCCCAATACGGAAGAAAAGATCTGTCGTTACATCTGTTTCATTGCGACTTTAAAGGAATTGTTCATCCAAAATTAAAATTCTGTCAATTTATTTAACCCTCATTACCTTCATTTTCTTCCAACCCTGTGTGACTTTTTTTTTTCTCCTGTGGAACATACAAAAATGTTTTAACTGTTTTTGCCTATGTAATGAAAGTCAATGAGGTCCAAAACAACATCAGATCCTATTGACTTTCCTTTTACGGACCAAAAAACAAAATACAAAAACAAAATATCTGCTTTTTGTATCCCACAGAGAAGAAGAAAAGAAAAAAAAAGGTTTGGAACGAGATGATTTTTTTTTTTTTACTCACCCTCGTTTGTGGGTAAACTTCGTTACTATGCTCTAAAAAACAGAAAACCAGTCTCCAGAATTCGTTGTCTATTCGAGACACACTTGCTGAATGAGCTAATCTTAGATCTTGGAATTATCGATTATACAGATCAATATGACAACAGCTGCCCTAGGTAAAATAATTACAGGGGTCACTAGAGTAAACATTGTGTAGTGTTCATTTTTACATTTTAACCATTTTCAAAAAAGCCTTTCACTGTAACTCATGTCATGTACTAGGAATATTAATTAAATTGAGGTAAACAAACAGACTACAATGTGGAAAAAAACTGCCGACCAATGTATTTTAATAGCCAACACAAATCTCATGGCTCGATGAAGCAACATTCTGCAGACGTGTCTTTTTTTCAGGTCCCAACGGAGTGCAACATTTTGCTTATGTAAATAAACCAAAGGCCACGGGGCCTTTTGAACATTTTATTTTTCATGGAATCTCAGTCTTTGGGACATGACTAATGTGTGAATAGGGAAAATAGAGCAATGCGGCTGCATAATCACGACTAAAGCTGACCTTGAAATGCTGGGAAGGTGATGATGGGCAAACAGGCGCAGCATTCAAATGATAAGCATTTTCTATACGGGTTGCCGTCACTGTCACTGACAGTCAGTGGCACAGAGTTCCCAAATAAGCCCAGAAAAGCAAGTGAACGAACTACATCGGAATGATATGCAGAACCAACGCATGATTGAATCTGGTTCTCTGCCTCTGCCATACTCGTCCGCAGAGACAGCAGTGGGAGTGCGAGGGTCAGTTGGCAGAGGTCAAGGCAGGAAAGAGAGGAGTCTGCTGTTCCAACGCACTGCAGCGCTCAGCAGCACTGGAGCGCCACAACATAACCTTCATACCACAGAGCTGACGCATACAAGGCCAGCCCAGCATGACCAGCACATACTGCAGCTCCACCAGCACAGCACATGCTCCCCACATGCATTCTGCCTGCTGCAGCCTGTACTGCAGCATTTCTCACGGTGAAGTGAGAGTTCAGTAGCTCAAAGTTAACCTTTGTATTCCTTCTTAGTGACAGTAATCATTTACATCATTTACTCACAATCATGCAGTTGCAAACTTGTACGACTTTCTTTCTTCTGAGGAAAATAATCTAATCTTTTGTCAATGGTGACCAAAACTGTTTGGTTACCAACATTCTTCAAAATATCTTCTTTTCTGTTCAGCAGAAGAAAGAAAATCATACAATTTTGGAACTACATGAGGCTAAGTAAATGAAGACAGACTTTTCATCTATGGGTGAACTATGCCTTTAAATGTCTCTTTTGCACTTCTTATCTTGCCGAGGTGAAATCACAGAGAAACGAAACTGAACCCACGTGTATTCTCAGAAATAGAGTCATGCTTTGGGGAATTTGAGATTTTAACAAGGTTTGCTGTTTTAATATGATTTCAAATAGCTGTTTATTTATTATTTACTGGACCAAAAATGGAAATTATGGTATTATTTTCTCACCTTCATGTTGTTCAATCCTGATTTTCCAAGCTTCTAAATGAGAAAAAGCACCATAAAAGAGGTCCGTATCATAAAAGAGGTCCATACGGCTTTGTGTGAGGAACAGAACAAAATTTCAGTCATCCACCAGATCTACAACATTTTGGTGGACTGTTCCTTTTAGAAGAGTTTTAATTAGTAGAAATGGCTGCATACTTGTGTAAATGTTTGAATATTTTACTCTTCTTAAAAGGATAGTTCACCCAAAAATGATTTGTTCATGAATCAGACTGATCTGGGTTTTCAAGACTGAATTATCTGGTCACAGTGGTTTTTAGTCCACTGGAGTAAATGAAAATCATCATCAAAGATATCATATAGTTTAACTGAATTATAGTGCTCGATTCCTATGGACGACTTTCATGAAATTGTTCATTTTTGAAATTGACAGCCTCAGTTATCCTTCAAATTCACTTTTTGTGTTTCTTCCTTTGAAGGGTTAGTTCACCCTAAAATAAAATAATTTTAAAAATGTTCTTTAAAATGTCTATATAATGCAAGTGAATAGTGACCAGCATCAAGCTTTTTTAAAAGACGCAAAAAGATCACGTGTCGTATATTCCAAATTTTCCAAGTAATTTTGACTACATTTTCATTTTAGGGTGAAATATCCCTTTAAGAAGAGTTTCAATCAGTATAAGATGGCTACATACTTCTTTAAATTATTGAATGGTATGAATAGACACACTGTCCTGGCCATTACAGGGAACAAAGTGTCTGAATGACATTTAAAGGACAAGGCTGATCAGTGCAGAGAATCTGATGCAGAAGTATGACCCAAATGTAACCGATATGTGCGTACTTCCCTTAATGAAAGGAAGCAATGCAAAAATACATGGACACATAGTTCTCTGTTCCTCAGAGCCAGAACTGCAGCATTCACTAAAAAAACCCCACAGAAATGGACAGTTCTGACAGCTTAGGTGGAGACATGCTAGGTCTGACATGGTGGAGAGAAGTCTTGAGAATCAAGAGCTTGTGAGACGGGACTGGGAGAGGAGAAAAGCCCCCAGCCACAGGGAAAAATAATTAGGTTAAGTGTATATAATCCTTTCAGCCTATTACAGCCCCACTGCCTCCATTCATAAAAACATGCAGCTGCCTGAGCTCCCTCAAAAACTCACAGCAAGGACAGAGACACGTACAGCGCTCTGGAGAGCACAAACAAACTCTAAAATCATAGGCTTAAAGCAACATGACACATTACAACAGGCTGAGCCTCTTCCCCTCTGCCCAGCTCAGTGTAATGTTGCAACAACAAACTGGAGAAACGAAACCACTATGAGGAGCAAGTGCAGGATCAAATACATAATTTTATGCAATTATAAACATCACAAGATGTTCAAAAGCAGGTCAACTATTTTAAATAAAGCACAGACTTGTCAAAGCCTCATTTGCGTTTGTGCAAATGCACCCAAATGATATTTAGTTGGACAAATGGTGCATTGCACTTTACAGAATAGTGGTTAAAAGCTCATTTGTGAGTAACACAATCTGAGCATGTCATAACCTACTTGCGAAAAGAGGGCAGTGGCCATATTTATAGAACGCAATAGTCTAGTTCTTATAGATTCAGAAGATAGAGAACCGATATTTACAGCAAGCTAGCTAAATACGACAGCTCAATCAATATTATAGTCGCTCAATGTTTGATCAATTGCTTTACCAGCCCAGGACCACGTTTTATTGCCGTTTCAAAGCATATGGCATAAACTACCATGTTTGGTCCAGCAAAGCGGGAGAGGGGAAATGAGGACATGTGTACAGTAACACTACTCTCTGTTCTTATCATTAATTTTATAGGGAGAATGAAAGCGAGAGCAAAGTCCACGGCATCAGTGGCAAACGTGCCTGAACCTGTGGTGGAGTTTCAGCACATGCGGCAATATGCGGATATGAGGTGCTAACATGGACTGTGTTTAAAAGACTGAGAACGTGAGCATGTGGGACCACCATCAAGTAGGGGTGGGCGATATGGCAAACATATCATATCATATGATTGTTTTTCAGGAAGATCATGTATTTTATTTTCTAGATTTTATCACAATTATTTTTCATATTGGTTTTATGATGTCACTGAGCAGCAAAGCAAAACTAATTTGCCTATTTGAAAAAAAAAGGTTTCTCTTTGTTATTAAAAATAAGAACAAAGAAGCAAATTACAAATATTAGGACAAATACAATATACTTAGTTATTCAGTAAAGAGCAGTAAGAGATTTTTTTTTCATGTCTTTTTTTGATGAACATTAATGATAAATGGAGGCAAGTATATTAGACTGCTGTCACTTTAAGACCCCATGCGTGGATCAAATATACAGACACACATCCGTTTCTCTTTCAACTGTTTATGTTCACTTAAAGGGATAGTTCACCCAAAAATTTAAATTCTGTCATTAATTACTCACCCTCATGTATTTCCAAACCAGTAAGACTTTTGTTCATTTTTGGAACACAAATGAAGATCTTTTTGATGAAATCTGAGAGCTTTCTGTCCCTCCATTGACAGTCTATGCTAGTCTACGCAAAGTCTAAATTCAATCTGTTCATCATATAAAGGGATAATGTCTCTTCAGAAAATTTGGACCAAACTGCTCAATTTACCAATCTCTTTATGATCATTTTGAAGCATCTAAATGGTAGTTGCGTAGACTGTCAATGGAGGGACAAGAAAGCTCTCAGATTTCATCAAAAAGATCTTCATTTGCGCTCCGAAGATTCCAAAGAGGTTTGGAACGACATGATGGTGTAATTAATGACAGAATTTTTATTTTTGGGTGAACTATCCCTTTAAAGGGTTAATTCACCCAAAAATGAAAATTAAGTCATTAATTACTCACCCCCATGCTGTACCAACCCCGTAAGACCTTCGTTCGTCTTCGGAACACAAATGAAGATATTTTTGATTAAATGTGACAGCTGGATCACTCCTCCATAGGCTCCCTAAGGGAATGAAACTTGACGGCCCAGAAAGTCAATGAAGAAAATGTTTAAATATTCCATGTCACAACAGTGGCTCAACTATAAGTTTATCAAGCGACGAGAATACTTTTTGTGCGAAAAAACAAACAAAAATAACGACTTTATTCGACTATTCCTTTTCTTCCTTGTAGGCCTGAAACGAGACTTCAAGAGATTTCCACGACGCATGCGCGAGAATTGCGATCTCCTTCAACTACTTCAGTTCAGTTCTCGCGCGTGCGCGTCGTGGAAATCTCTTGAAGCCACATGGAATATTTAAACATTTTCTTCATTGACTTTCTGGGACGTCAGGATTCATTCCCTTAGGCAGCCTATGTAGGAGTGATCCAGCTGTCACATTTAATCAAAAATATCTTCATTTGTGTTCCGAAGACGAACAAAGGTCTTACGGGGTTGGTACAGCATGGGGGTGAGTAATTAATGACTTAATTTTCATTTTTGGGTGAACTAACCCTTTAAGACCTAACTGACTTTGTTCATGTAAACCCTGTGTGTATTTGACAGTTTAAGCACAATAAGACGCGAAAGAGAACTTAGTTCAGTTCTCACATGATGTTTGACAGGCTTTTAGTGCATGCGCTTCGGGTGTACGCGCTCCGGGTGTACGCGCTCAGAAAAGCGTATGTCAGAACAGTGTGCAAAAAAAATGTTTAACTGGCAAGGCTTTAAAATGCATGCAAATAATACACTTGTGTGATTGCAAAGAACTGCAATGTCACATGAGCGGTGAGCGTAACCCTACCACTGTGTTGCTAATCATGTGATGTGAATGTACGTCGCTTAATTTGTACAGTATGTTGGCACAAGTGTGCCTCGCCAGAACTGCAACTGTCAGAATGTGCACTGTAGCACGATACTACAATACTTCTTCAAAAGCAGATCGTGGAGACATTTTAATCGCTCACAATCTAAAATCATGACATCGGACAGACGCACACACGTACCATCAGGGGGCTTCCTAATATTTTATTCCCTACGAGGTAAAAACCATAAGGAGGGTTACTGGCATCTCACCTGATTTAACCCCAACCCTCTGAGAAGGATTTAGCTCTCGTTTTCTCTCGTCTATGGCTACCTAACCACTTGTGACCACTGGGAACTAATGGAGCTTGTCATCAGACAGTGTTCTGAGTCTGTGTACGGCGTATGTGGGTGTAGTTCTAATTTAAACCAGGAAGTGCAGGATAAACAGACCCCTCATGGAGAAGGAGGGTACGTGCTATGTATTGACCTGGTATTACCACAAAAATATATGACTTGTCAGCCACGTGAAGACCTTTAAATCGCAGACATAACTAAAGGGCAGCGATGCCACTGAAGTCTGACAGACACCAGCCCTCTAAAGCAGCAGGACTCCTCTGACCTGACCTTTGACAGTGCACATCACAAGGTGTGAAATCAAACAGAATATCAACTGCCACTCACACGACTGCAGGTGCGCTCTTTAAAGCAACTGTATTGTCATAGATGTATTATTTGATATTCTTCGCACAATCTGTGGCCTATAACCAAATGAGATCAAAAAAAAGAAAGCCTAGATAGATTTTAACATTTTTAATATGAAGCAAGTCGTTAGTGCAGTGCAACAACTGGCAGTTTCAGGGACACGGTTGTCCAGACCTCCCCAGCCCTGCTGTTTTCATTTCTGTACAGGTCAATAAAACACTCGATTTTCAATGTCCGATTGTAATCCATGGAACATGTCATGGCTATACTTCTTAATGTACAAATGTCTCGTCCCAAAAAATCTTCTTGAAATTTGAATATGGCACAACTGTGAAATGTACAAAGAACTATATCTAGCCAGTGACATATTTTATAAATAAAAACTATGATAAATGGTCATATTTTACAATAACATTCAATTGGTTTACATGTATTAATGCATTAGATATAATGAACTAACAATGGATTTTTTATTGCATTTATTTATCCAAGTTCATGTTAATTCATATGCGAATTCATATTAGTTTACAATACATTAATGTTAATCAATACAACTTAATGTTAAAAATAAATTAGTGTAGGTAAAACATTAATAATGTAAAATTGCAAAATTTTCATGTTAGCTACTGCATTGGCTAATGTCAACATTTACAACCTTATTATAAAGTGTTATACATCTATCTAGGTGCTAACACATTGTAGATATTGAAGAAATGTCCATGATTTCTAATAACTAATTAATTTCCCGAGGGACTATGGGAACCCTGTATACTAAACCGTTCCCATAAACAGGCTTGACCGTGCAAAATAAAGGTCATCAGACTCAGCAATGTGTTGTAGAAGGAATGCTTTGCTATACATTCAAGCCTGGACAACAAAATAAACTAAAGCATTCGGCTTTGGCCAGTTGTCTGTGCTGGCAAATGTCCGATGATGTTAAGGGTAAGCGGGACAAAGGACATTTAACTTCAACCACACCAAGATACAAAACCACCCACACAAGTTCCAGTCCCACCTTTTACATGTTCCAGGAAATCAAGGACAAATTCAGCTCTAACCGTGGGTGAACACCTTATGGTTGGGACTACATCCAGCTCTGGCCATGAAAAATTGAAATGTCAGAATGACAGCATTACTTGTTTGAGATGCCAGACACAAATACAGCATCAGAAAAGACATACAGCCCACTGCACCTGACTATTGCAGGGGCTCATAACATGTGAGCAGAGTTTGAGCTCCATCCAACCAGTTTACAAACTAGGTGCTGTTCAGGGCACCACAGTCCACAGCACTGATGGAAAGCTCAACAGCTGTCAGCAAGTGTATGATCAATGCTCGACAACGAAATGCATTACGGACGTTTTATTACAAGTGACAGCTTTTGCGGTAAGGTCAAATGATAGACTTGTCTACTAAGAATATGGAGAAAGTAAAATTCTAGTTTTATGCGTCACGGTGCGAAAAGGCCATGTGCGCAAAAGCAAGGTTAGAGATGGAGCCCCATAAACGAGCCAGCGTCAGTCGTGACAGCGAGTAATGCATTACACCCATCGCATTTGCAATAACATGTGCGGCAAGACTGGATACAGAATATGAATTATTAGTCTTTATGAAAGCAGATGACTCACCTGTGCAGACGGCGCGCGACTAGAGCTCGGCTGACATCAAATGCAGCGCAAAGCGAAATAAAGATTTGTCAATAGCTACGTCACGATCACTGGCTGATGTGAGGCGCGCGCTTTGGTTGCAAAAGTTCCCGCGTTTAACCGAGAGTTTTCGATCGCGCAGTTTGCAGCTTAAAGCCTCGTAAAATGACCATCGGCTGCGCGGTGTTTCGAGTTGAACAACGAAGCTAGCGATGGGGAAGCGTGAAGCGAACTTGCTAGCTGCTGCTAGGCAGAAGACGAGACGAGGGAGGGCAGAAGGGAGGAGTAGAACGAAAGTGTGCACGGCACTACGTGCATTCCCATGTATTGCCTCCATTTTAGGGGGATTCCCATTCGACCTCAGTGCAAACTGCTCCTCATGGATATGAGGACACCTATAATGAGAAATATTTCACGCAAAGCCTTAAGGAAAAGTGGATTTAAATGCATTTGATGTCGTACTGTACAGCAGCTATATCTATACAAGAATGCAACGGTTACTTTGCTTGTGAGTAAAGGGTGTTTAAAGGTACAAACAACATTTTTTTTAAACTAAGAAACTTTACATAAATAAATTAATAGTACTTTTAATATTATAAAAAAAAAAAATATGAATAACTCGCATGAAATAGTCCCCCCAAAAAGTCTTCTAGAAAAGACCGATTTATTGTACATAGAGGGGTCGCCGTAGACGCAGCCATGATGACATCACATGACCTGACGTATCATACAATTAACCAATTAATAATAAAAGTTATTTTATATAATGGATAAATACATTCATGGGCCTGGGTCAATAGAATAGTGTGCAAAGATGGTATGGATACGCATGTGGGTGATCCAAACAAAATGAGTATAACTGGAAATATAAGGCAATATTCACAGAAGAGTGAATTTAGTGAATTGCAGCAGCCAGCACAAACCACCAGCGACAAGCAAAAACAAATTGTGGGATTTAAACAGCAGAAGTTAGTGAGCTTTATAGCCTAATTACAGGCAGAAAGATGGCAGTATACACTTTAAAATGTGTATTGTGATATAGGACACCTTATGTAGGCTACTACAGATCGAATGTGTTTATACATGTAAGCTTCCATTCAAAGCAATGGGTGTTACTTTGGCTCCATCTGCTGTAAAGGAAAAAAAGGCAAAAGTGAAGACTCACCCTTCTAGATCAAGTGCAACTAGACACAAGCAATTTGATTATTATAAAAAAAAATATTTATTTGTACTCACAAATGTTTTTCATTTACCAGCAGAGCAATCTGCGTTCCTCAGTACAACCTATGGTGTGGTATAAAGATTAAGTATTTCACAAAGTTTTTATTTTATTTTCGCGTACCATGAGCCATTCCATATCATGTGATCCTATTAGCAAACATATAAATAAAAGGAATGAGAAAGAAATACATTTCATATAAAACATCTTAAATCAAAAAATAACCCAAAAGACAATTGCTGGACATCTTCAACAAAAGGCAACATATGTGCATGGGATTGTGACTGTTGAGGACACTTGGAGAAAAAAAAAGGCAATATTTTTAAATCTTGCATTACTGGTATGCAAATAAAAATGGGCTGCCACCAGCTTCTTCCTCAGAACAGCAAGGTCAGAAAATGTTTCATTCCATTCTTTGGCTTTAACGATAAGTTTTTAAGCTATGCATTTGCTTTTCCTCCATAGTGATTTTCAGTACATTAATTGCAGAGACGATCTACCTGCAACCTTGAGTCATAATGCCCTCTCTCAAGGGCAGAGTGGGGATGGGACTCTGGATTTTAGCATCTCTACAGTTCACAAGTCACGAGAGAGGTCAGGCAGCAAGACGATAATTTAAAATATGATACTTGACAGTGAACTGGTGCTATGAATCAATATATATATATGGGAATTATGATGTGCATTCCACAAAATTCATGTGTCACAAAAAGAGCAACCCGCAATTAACAAACCCGTACCTGCTAATATTTAGCAGTGATTTGGGCTAAAAGGATTATAGGTACCCTATAGTAATAAAATGAGTCCATTATTGAGTTCAACCCCCTTCCCAAATAGCTGTTGGCTACCGCCACTGCTCCACATTTTCTAAATAGTCCAATATGGTTTCATTGTCATCCTCCTCTAACCAGTTGTCCTCTACCTGTCCCTCTGTCTCACTCTCCAGCTTTTGTCCAGCATCCGCTTGATTTTCTTCTGAGAAAGCGGGATATTGTTCTGTCATTGATGGCTCCTTGGTGGGTTTAAAAACAGCTTTTCCAGTCACACCCCACCAAGACTTAACCTTGGCACGTAGCTTGCGTCTCTCCTGCAGGCGTCGCTGACGGGCCTCCCTGCGCTCCTGCTGTCTGGCGTACTGGAATCGCTGCAGGAAAAAGTCCCGCGCATACTCGTACAGCTCCACGTCCCACTGGTTCAGCTCTCGGATCCTTCGCTGAGTCTCTGGTTCCACCTCTACGCTCGCTGCGCGGGTGCCATTGAGCTGTGTGAATGGCGCAATGAAGGCCAGACGGAATGTTTGCTCGAAGAGGTACTGAGTCTTACGTTGATATTCTGTCAGACCAAAAAAGGCCATGTTTCGCAAGTTGCGTTTGGCACTTTCCAGTAGCATGACCCACCGCTGGCTCTCACTCATGATAGAGAGGTTATAGCAGCCCACCAGGCTGAGGTCGGCCAGCATACGGGTCTGTCTGTTGTTGGCCAGATTGTAAGGACACGCCATGAATTCCTCCAACGAGCAGCCTGACCAGTCGTCACCAGTGTAACAGCTGGGCAGCTCGGTCAGGGTGGGTAAGCGGCCATCACAGATGTGTTTAGAGGCCTTCCATGTGGCACCGCGTTGAACGTGCCTCCATTCGCTCAGGTACCGCCACACTGGATCCCTCAAGATCGTGATGTAGTAGTAGTTCCTACTACATGAGACAGGAAAGAGAAGAATTTATCAAATTAGGTTATCAAAAAAGTGGCCAAATGAGTTTAAACTAAAGCAATCACTCTGTTGACTATAAAAAAAGAAACAAAATGAAATGTAATATTGCATATGAATCATTAAGTGGAGTAAAGCTGTCATATTTTGTGCATGTTCACAGTAACAGAATTATTCATGGCGTAGTTTCTGTTGGAGTGTGTCAGGGGAGCAATCTTGATGGAAAACGGAATGAATTATTGCTGGTTGACTAATTATGGGCATTTTAGCATAAGCAAATAAGAAGAATCATCTTTCAGCTCACATCCAGAACAGTTTCCATACGAATATCAATTAAGACTGGCTGGACAAATCCATTCAACAACAGCACAGAAAAAGTCCCTGGTGAGCCTCAACTTTTTCATTACTTGAAAGCCAACAATGAGCCCATGGGATAATGATTTGATCTAATTGTGTCCATTTGAAAAACAGGCCTTTCATGCGTTCGTTTATATCTATACATCAGTCAATACTGTTGTATATTTAATAGTTCATTACCCCCTATTTTTCATTTAGCTTACATTTGCAGTTATCTAACGACAAGGCTTGATTACAGACATGGGGACTTGTGACTTGATGACTTGGACTCGAGTCGCTATTTTTATGACTTGTGACTTGACAAAAAATAAAATACTTGAGACTTGACTCGGACTTGGAAGTTAAAGACTCGGGACTTGACTTGACTTGAGACACGATGACTTGAGTGTTAATCACATCATGTTTTCAGTTTGAATATAAAATATATAAATTATTTTAAAAAATAAAGTTGATCCAGCTGGAGCGCAGGCTGAGAATAGCGTTGTCATGACTGGATCATTACAACCCTATCATCAGTCATGCCCTCTCGTACCTTACGCACACCACGCCCACTTAGATCAGAGATCACATCAACATGTCAGCCGGAGGGGTACCGAGGGTCCTCGCTTTCGTCTTCAAGAATTATTCACAAAATGGCAAAAGACGAACAGTGCTTTGCAAGTTATGCAACATTAACATCGCGGACAGCCAGACGACAACCTCCAATTTCGTCCGTCATTTAAAGACCCATTCTGCCCAGTAAGTGCTTATCAATTTGTTAATGTTATCTGTTGGTAACAGTTGGTAGTTAGCTAATGTAATAATAGCTAAAGTAGCCATTAAAGGTTGTATCAGCGAGTTCAGGCCCCAAAAAGGGCCAAACATAATGATAACATTCATCTAATCTTTCCAAACGATCCGCTAGCTGCCCGCCCCATAAGCAGGCCGTCAAAAAAACGCGTCTCTGTAGGCAGCCTAGGCTCCGAGATCTGTACACAAAAACAATTGTTACCAATAACCCAGACAGCAATAAGTGTTGGGCCAGATCCAGCCCACATCTGTTATTAGTGGAATCCACACAAACCAGATGTGGGGCGGATCTGGGCCGAAACTATGTTGCTGTCTGGGAAGTGTTAACCAACCACTCAAAGGCAAAATAAAGTGTTCCAACCAATGACCGACGAGATGCGCGCATAGGCGTCGATTTCGGTGGGGACGCGTACCCACCAGATTTCGTCATGAGTAATTTTTGTACACACCACTTTTAACTTAACGTCCATAATAATTGGACTTTGGGTTAGAATATTTTTTACAGTTTTCAGTGGTTATAAGGAACAATAGAGAGAAATTTGGTGATCGTTGTTTAGGTACATTAAACCATAAAGCCTTTTCACGTTGGGACTTATAGCCCATGAGAACCGTGGGGAGTCAACCCACACCCGCTCCACTGCCCTGCTGAAAATGTGAAGCAGAAACGCTTAATGTCAGATACCGTCCAAAATAATTTCACTTTTGGTTCGATTTTTTTTTACCGTTTTCAGTGGTGAGTGTGTGTGTGTGTGAGAGAGTGAGTGAGTGTGCGAGAGAGAGTGAGTGTGAGAGACAGAGAGTGTGAGTGTGTGTGTGTGTGTGTGTGTGTGTGAGAGAGAGAGAGAGCGAGTGTGTTTGTGTGTGTGCGAGAGAGAGAGAGAGAGAGAGAGAGAGAGAGAGAGAGAGAGAGAGAGAGAGAGAGAGAGAGAGAGAGAGAGAGAGAGAGAGAGAGAGAGAGAGAGAGAGAGAGAGGAGAAATGTAACAAAGTTTAATGTTGTAGGCCTACCTAAACTGTGTTTGAGAGAGAGAGAGAGAGGGAGGTGTTCAGAGAGGAGTCTGTTGGATGTTAAGCTGTTATTTGTTTTATGGACTCAATGTCGAAAATTTCAAACATTTCAAACACTGTTGGCAGAAGTGAAAAATAAATAATTTTATGAAGTTACAATTTTGTTTGATTCCATTATGTATTTTACTGAACATGAGTATTTAGCCTACAATACAAATTATTGTAATTTACTGACAGTTACTTATATCTTGTCTTTTCACTTTATTAAGATCACATTCTGCAGGTAAAATTACAATAATAAGGTGACTTGACTTGACCTACTACAGGACTTGACTTGACTTACCCTGTGACTTGACTTGCCCAAGAAAAAAATACTTGGGACTTACTTGAGACTTGAAGGTTAAGACTTGAGACTTACTTGAGACTTGCACATGTGTGACTTGGTCCCATCTCTGCTTGATTATTGTAATTCCCTTTATATGACTTTTAATCATATCTGATTTGTGTAGTTTCTGGTCTGGCTGGTGTTTGTAATGTTATGTTGTACATTACTTCGGTCAACAATTGTTGTTTAATGCTTCTATATAAATAAAGTTGACACTAACTCAAAGTTCATATTTAAAAATACCAATAATGTAAAAAGTTTCATGTAATCTTTAGCAGATCTCAATTAAAATCCACACTGTACATTATTAAATTGAGATGCTCAAATTCACTCGTAAAACAATTTTAGTTTTTAGGGATTTTCGTTTAATTCGATAAAGGATAGATTTTTAATATCTGTCATTCATCAGTTATCAACCAAAACAACAATCGGTATCCAGGCTTTGGTGTCACATGATCTTTCAGAAATCATTGTAATATGCTGATTGGTGCTCAAGAAACATTTGTTCTGCTCTGAAAACAGTTTTTCTGCTAAACATTTTTGTGGAAACCGTGATACATTTTTTATATTCTTTGGTAAATAGAAAGTTCAAAAGAACAGAATTTATTTGAAATAGAAATTTTGTAACAACATTAAGTGTCTTTAACACTTTTGATCAACTGAATTCGTCCTTGCCGAATTAAAGTATAAGTATTTTTTTAAACAACTTTTTAACAGTAGTGTAGCTTTTAAAACAGTACCAACCTACTACGCTTAAGGTACTCGAAGCTTATTTATCAAAAGCTATGCCTCCCAGTACAAACATTATCAAACATTGTTTATTTATCCCATGCTACTGGGAGTTTGTTTAAAGGACAAGCCTGAGAGAATGGCAGATGTTCTGGTGCCAGCAGGCTGTCTGCCCTCCAGGGTGTCTGAAAGGGTGAATGATTATGATGATGGGTCCCCTGTTGCAGGAATGCGCTGAATGAAAGCACTCTGGGGTTGAGTCTGACCTGTTGGAGGCCTTTTGTCTCCACATAATTGACTTGCTAAGAGGCTTCAGCCCGAACTGAACGAGAACAATATGAGGGGAAGGACTGGAGATGCACACCGTGACACCATACAACACAGAATACCATAACAAAAGAAATAAGTTGGTTTGTGAAGACGCGTTTCAGTCAATTATAGACACTAAAATCAGTTTATTACACTGATAAAAACCAATTAAACACTCACCTGGGAATCCCACGCCTCTCCTGAGACTCACGGTTGCTCATGTAAGAAGGCACACAGTTAGTGAGCTCCGTCCAGTCCGCGTGCAGACCGCAGGTCCAGCCGGTGGAGAAGCGAGAGAACAGCCAGGTGTCCCGTTTGCCCGGCCGGTAGCAAGTACACTTCTTCTGGCCCGCATGGCACTCGCACGGCCTCTCCAGTTGGATGTTGCGGACCAGGTGACGCCCGAACGTGGTCCCCCCGGTTTTCTGAATGTGGAGGAACACTATAACATCGTCCCCCTTGATATTGAAATCAACAGCGCGATTAAGGTCTTTAGTGGTAAAATTAAAGCGAGGCACAAAGCGGACCAAAGCACCGTCTTCTGAGCTGTACGGATCTCCCGCACCGGCTCCGTTCATGGGATCCCCGGGCGCGCGACTCCCTAGTCTCGAGGACAATGATGCCAGGTGTAGCAACTGGCAGTCGGACGTAGGACATATGTATTGTAATACAATAACGCCGAAACACAGGACCATCAACAGTGCGATGAGGAGTCGGCTGTAGTAGGATTTTTCATCCATCTTCTCGCTGGAAAAGTGAAAGCATTACTCAGTTGTGCGGTTCCAACCGCGTCGCGTCGGCCGGGAGGAATGTAGAACAAAACCTGCGACTCGAGCCTCAGCACATCCAAACATGAACATGCCTAGCGCTTTTTGTGGATGTTTGTCTGCTAGTATCGAACGTAATTAATGTCTACATGTTTCCACGAGGCTTACCCGTCCGTAGTTATTTCGTATCGCTTTGAGATCTACAGATAACTTCTGCTGTTTACCTCTGCCACAATTTCGTACTCGCTCTTCCCCGTTCCCCCCGCACCCGCATTTCTCTCTTCACAATAAAAGTCCTCGTGAGGACAATTGTGTGAGAGAGGGGGTGTCTAGACATTTAATTTGCTAAAATGTCTCCTCTGATAAAAAACAAATTGTTTTATATTTGATATTATCGTTGTAATCAACAACAAAAAACACAACATTAAATAGGCCATCCTAAATAAATAGTGTTAAATTGTGTTTGTTTGTTATAACAAATATTTGGGAAGTAGCTGCTTATATATTAATGTATATATGAATAACATAGTGTATGTATAATTATATATATATATATATATATATATATATATATATATATATATATATATATATATATATATACACACACACACACACTCACCTAAAGGATTATTAGGAACACCATACTAATACTGTGTTTGACCCCCTTTCGCCTTCAGAACTGCCTTAATTCTACGTGGCATTGATTCAACAAGGTGCTGAAAGCATTCTTTAGAAATGTTGGCCCATATTGATAGGATAGCATCTAGCAGTTGATGGAGATTTGTGGGATGCACATCCAGGGCACGAAGCTCCCGTTCCACCACATCCCAAAGATGCTCTATTGGGTTGAGATCTGGTGACTGTGGGGGCCATTTTAGTACAGTGAACTCATTGTCATGTTTAAGAAACCAATTTGAAATGATTCGAGCTTTGTGACATGGTGCATTATCCTGCTGGAAGTAGCCATCAGAGGATGGGTACATGGTGGCCATAAAGGGATGGACATGGTCACAAACAATGTTTTCAGGTAGGCCGTGGCATTTAAACAATGCCCAATTGGCATTAAGGGGCCTAAAGTGTGCCAAGAAAACATCCCCCACACCATTACACCACCACCACCAGCCTGCACAGTGGTAACAAGGCATGATGGATCCATGTTCTCATTCTGTTTACGCCAAATTATGACTCTACCATCTGAATGTCTCAACAGAAATCGAGACTCGTCAGACCAGGCAACATTTTTCCAGTCTTCAACTGTCCAATTTTGGTGAGCTCTTGCAAATTGTAGCCTCTTTTTCCTATTTGTGGTGGAGATGAGTGGTACCCGGTGGGGTCTTCTGCTGTTGTAGCCCATCCGCCTCAAGGTTGTGCGTGTTGTGGCTTCACAAATGCTTTGCTGCATACCTCGGTTGTAACAAGTGGTTATTTCAGTCAAAGTTGCTCTTCTATCAGCTTGAATCAGTCGGCCCATTCTCCTCTGACCTCTAGCATCAACAAGGCATTTTCGCCCACAGGACTGCCGCATACTGGATGTTTTTCCCTTTTCACACCATTCTTTGTAAACCCTATAAATGGTTGTGCATGAAAATCCCAGCAACTGAGCAGATTGTGAAATACTCAGACCGGCCCGTCTGGCACCAACAACCATCCCACGCTCAAAATTGCTTAAATCACCTTTCTTTCCCATTCTGACATTCAGTTTGGAGTTCAGGAGATTGTCTTGACCAGGACCACACCCCTAAATGCATAGAAGCAACTGCCATGTGATTGGTTGATTAGATAATTGCATTAATGAGAAATTGAACAGGTGTTCCTAATAATCTTTAGGTGAGTGTATTTTTTTTTATTTACTAGTTATTAATACATTACTTTATAAGCAGCTACTTCCCAACGATTTGTTATAAACAAACCACCACAATTAAACATTTCTTATTTATATAGTATTTATTTATGTAACTGCATCATAATAAAGATTATAAATGTAAGGTTATTCATGTCCCATACTGGAGAAGATTTCCTTCCAATAGAAAATAAACACGATCGAGACTATGAATCTATCTAATCAAATAACATTTGAAAGGGATCTTATGAATCTTTGCTAACATTGATTTGATTTGAGTCTCTGAAGGTGTAGCTTTCTTGATATGGTCTTTATCACATTTCTTTTCTGTACTATTGCAAGAAAACCTCAAGGGATAGTTATTTTTTAATTTGATGTTAATGCAGAAAGGGATATCAATAGCCTTATATTCATATCTAGCAGTCTTCATCTTGTCTTAACAGTTTAATGTAATAACACACAGGAAGACTAAAGGACGATTTAACACCAGCTTAATTAATGGTTTTGATTAATCAATGTTCATGATTGTTTTAAGTCATCCTTTGTTTTCATTAATGGGTCCCCCAAAGAGATTTTCAAAGCAATCATGCAATTCAGTAGTGCTAAATGCTAATACTGGCAAGAGCAGAAATGACACACAACACATTTAAATATCTGCAGTCTTTATTTCAACGAGACTAAGAAATGTTTAATATAACTTTTCTCTTACATTTTTAGCATCTATCTCTTTGTTTTGCCCATATTAAGCTCATAGTCTGAATGGGTAAAATCTGATGAACATCTCTCAGAGACCACTAAAACGACTGCTCATTATTTACAATTTTTTTTCCTTTTCTTTCTTCAGTCTCTCTGACTCATCACAGATGACTCCATTGATATACAGGGCTGCAAGCCCTGCAATCTGTCCACCTGAAGTTCAGCATTCAAACTAAAGATGACATTGCAGAGGTTCATTTAAGAGTCCATGTCATCTTCACACTGACTCGGAGTAGCTCGACATACTAAGCACTTCCTTTCCTGGTCTTTACATCAGAGCCATCCTAACATGTGACAGCGGGAAGCTTTAGGTCATAAGGAAGGATAGAAAGCACATATTGCTTCCTATTCGTGGCAGCACATCAGCCTAGAAAAAAAATACATATCCAATCTGAGGTGCGTTGCATTACTGCTGTGGAGATATTTACGCGTTTCAGGCTCCTGAAACCCTGACAAGATTCTGTTCATGTCCGAGGACTGGCCATTCATCCATCCATACTGAATGAATCTCCAAATGAATGAATAAAAACAAACGTAAAAGTTGAAAAGCAAATATGCATGCTGCAGATATGATTAAAAGCATCATTTAAAACTCTCTTGCTGTGAGGTATCTGAATGCCAATTAAAAGTGCATGTGACATCAGGAATGATCAAGGACCGATGGCCAGCCCTGTCCTTGCATCAGCTTGTACAATTTTCACAATCCCCTTACATAAAACTATGACAAAACAAATGCTTACGGTAGCTCGGTTTACAAAATCTAAATATTATGTATTATGAAATTTAAAGCCAATATAAAACCATCAAAGTGTGAAATCACTAGAATGCATTCATCTACAGACATAAATATTTTGAATACTGAAATTAAGATACCTAGAAAAGCGATGCTTGCGAATGCCTTTCAAAGAGACACGTGGTTAAATAACTTACTGTACAAGAGTGAGGGGAGGGGGAAAAAACGTTCTTTTAAACCAACAAACAAGCACTTGTCAGACATCTGAATGGGAACTCGGAGGGAAAAAAAAACGAAGAAAAAAAAAACCTGTCAACTGGTGTTGGATCGTACCACACACGCACACAGTCTATTGCTTTATATGAGGAATGGTTTTAAAATACCGTACCGACTTCAATGGATTTAAATCGGGAATGGAAAAAAGCTGGACATTTTGTGTTACAAACAGAAAAGAACCAAGAGAGGGCCACCCAACCTCTCAAATCAGCACCGGCTGTCTGTCTAGTGAAATCTGCAGTACCTATATTATAGTTTTATACCTTATAATACACTTCTAGCCAGATAAACACCACATAAAATCCTGTGTAAAATTCATCCATAGCTCAGTCTTACGCCATCTTTTCAGCATACATGCATCTCCAGCTGGTCCTGCTGTAAGTTCAGAACTAAACATCCAGTAAAAAACAATTTTACTCAGGCCACAAATCTGCATCATGCAGGAAACACATATGATCATCGTTGATGGAACCATCAAGGCCTATTCATCAATGAATCAACTTTCACACACAGACCTTACCTAACCAAAGCTCCTTCATCACACACTATTAAGTTATTACCGAAGACTACATTCTCAAGTTATATTTTATACCACTGAAAGTATTTGGGATGATGAGATGGGGGCTATGAAAGTAGTTTGCAAACAAATTTTTCAGAATAACTGCTTTTTGTCTGGGATCCTGTACTGTTGATTTCATTCATAAGGCAGCATTGTATATATTATAAATAAGCCCTAATAAAGGGCTTGTTTATAAACTATTTAAGGCATCATTAAGTATTTATCAACCTCAATAACATTCAGGGAACATACATGATCTGCATCTAACCGAAGCCTCCATGCACATCATCACACGCTCAAAATGGATTAAAAGTCAGTCTAATGAGTACTTCATACAGATTTGCTTAAATCATACATGCGTTATAAGGGTTGATTAATTGTTTAGCTTTAGAGAAAGCACTTGGATGATGTATACAGCCAATCGTACACACCATCCAACCCAAACACACACTCAGTCTGACCAACTTTCAAACAAACACGGCACTTATTTAAACCATAACCAGGTTGATTATTCTGGACTTTACAGACATGGAGGAATAAAACCCAGCTGACGTGAAATGCTGAGTGGAAACGTATGAAGTCCGTTCTTATAAACACACACACAAAAAAATACACTGAAGGGAAGTTATTTGAATATTAATAACTTGAGTGTCTTCCCCCGATGGCAGGCAGACGGAGATCCTGAAAGCAGTGTCTTTAATGTCCTATGGCAGTTTTCTGCTCTCGTTCAAATTCGTACAAACACACATCCTCTTCCTCTCTCAGCCGGTCTTATCTCGTGTGAAGGGTGAGTAGGGCGAGCAGGAGCGCTGCCACTGCCAGTGCCAGACTGCAGGGTGCCAACCGTGTACCACTAGAGGGCTGGTTTCCAGCATTGAGCTTGATGCCAGGTTTAACAGGCACTGGGGTGGAGAAGTAGATGTCGCCGTCACTGTCACAAGAGGGCGAGTCGCAGCCACTTCCGCTTTCCTCTCCGCTGCCGGCATCCTCTGAAAGACAGATAAACGTTAAAAACAAGGCTTGGATGATGGCATCCTGCATCATATCTTCATACTGAATTTCTAATGAATTTAACCACAGCCGTTGTTGCTCAAATGAAGTGTGCAGAAGGAGATGCCTCGTACCATTGACAAATGAGATGTCAGTGCCAGTGTAAGCAGCTTTAAGCCAGCTGGTCATTTCCTTCAGCACTGCTATTTGCCGCCGAATCACCATGTCTGGTTTGGTGATGTCAACTTCCACATCAGGATTAGACACCTGATTGGCTAAGCCGTTGCCCATGACGACAGATTCGTACCTGCACGTGAGGAAAAGGAGGAACAGTTGAGTGGGCTGTCAAATGTTGCAGTTTGAGTGTGGAAAGGAATGAAGTAATTTTACTGTATCTGGTCCAATGACCATTAAGAGTGTCTTTACACTGTAAAAAGTGTTCAATTGACTTAACCTAATAAAAAAATAAAAAAATGAGGAGACCCGTTGCCTTAAATTTATTAAGTAAATAAACTTCATGCGTAATTGATCAAATTAAATTATGTGAATTCCACATTACTTAATTTTCAATTACGCATTAATTTTATTTTCTTAACTCTCAATGGATTTCCTCACTTTTTTTTATGTCAATTGATCTTTACGGTCTAAAAAAAGGTTTGTATTCATGTTAGTTTCATATGGTTTTATAAAAACTTGGTCACACTTTATATTAGGTGTCTGTAACTACCACTTGGATAAAAAATTGTTAAGTACAATGTATTATTGTGTTCATATAGTATTGCAAAACACGTTTGCTGCTATTGAGGTGGGGCCGGGTGGGTTTCAGGGTGAGTTAAAGTGTAAAGGAAGGGTCAACAGTCTAATTATAGAAATTAATTACAGCTGTAATTGCATGCAGGTATTGTCAAATGTACAAGTAGAATGTAAAAACATAAATGTACACAATAACCTTACTTACTCGTTAGTGCCTAGTAGTTAGGACATTTAAGTAGCTTTTATAAACGTGCCTTAGAAAAAAACATCACTAGTGTGAATCTTGAGACAAAACAATGGCGATGAGATATTTTAAGATATGTCAGTGCAAGTTGCTTTCATTTAAAACAGCTCAAACATGCATTTTAGACTGGGACTAGTTTTAGCCTCGTCTGTGAAACCAGGGGAAAGACAATATAAAGTGGGACCAAAACCTTTTTTCTTTTTTTTACCATTTTCAAGAAATGTTTCAATTTAATAATTTTTAAAAATCATGTAGTTTGACAAGTGAAAAGTAATACCATATTTTTTCTTACACCACAAGTGTTCACATTTTATTTTCAAAAATGTTTTTATATAGATTTTCCATGGCAATTTTTTTTATTATTTAAATTTGAGTTATTAATTAAGTAAAGTAACTTAATTAAGCCTAAACCCTAACCCTTGCATTTTAAAGTGTTTTTTAAATTCATAGGTCCAGACAAAAAAAAATTACCCACCTGCTTTTGGCTGTACCATTCCAGCATTCATCACCGGTGGAAATCCGGTCTCCAACACACACCGTGTCCGGCAGGGTGGACCAGAACTTCTTGGCGTGCTTAAGTTTCTTCTTGACATCCGTCAACTATGAAACAAACCGTTTGTTACAAATGTTCCATTCTGATCTGGTAGAATCAATCAACATGTTTTTAAAAAAATTGTCTGGAAGGGATATGTGTGGTAATAAGGGAAACTCTTATCCTCACCAGTCGGTCCAGGCTGGTGCCAGCGGCAGTGGTGGGTCTGGCCTCAGGGCTGTAGGGTCGGAAACGGCCAGGGAAGCCCGAGTCTTTAGAAGAGCGACGAGTGCGGAAATACATGTTGGGTTTGGGCTGCCCACAACCCTGAAACACCTGAAACATACCATAAATATATAAACCATATGTTTTATATATATATATATATATAGTTGTCATAAGACAAGAACGGGTATTGTTCATGTATAACTTTGATGAAAGGTTTTGATCCACTTCAAATATTGACTACTGTGTATGTATGTATGTATGTATGTATGTATGTATGTATATATGTATATATGTATATATATATATATATATATATATATATATATATATATATATATATATATACATACATACATACATACATATATACATATATACATACACACACACTAAACAAATATACACTGGAAAAAATTATAAACGCAACACTTTTGTTTTTGCCCCCATTTTTCATGAGCTGAACTCCAAGATCTAAGACTTTGTACACAAAAGGCCTATTTCTCTCAAATATTGTTCACAAATCTGTCTAAATCTGTGTTAGTGAGCACTTCTCCTTTGCCGAGATAATCCATCCACCTCACAGGTGTGGCATATCAAGATTCTGATTAGACAGCATGATTATTGCACAGGTGTGCCTTAGGCTGGCCACAATAAAAGGCTACTCTAAAATGTGCAGTTTTATCACACAGCACAATGCCACAGATGTCACAAGTTTTGAGGGAGCGTGCAATTGGCATGCTGACTGCAGGAATGTCCAGCATAGCGGTTGCCCGTGAATTGAATGTTCATTGCTCTACCATAAGCAGTCTCCAAAGGCGTTTCAGAGAATTTGGCAGTACATCCAACCGGCCTCACAACCGCAGACCACGTGTAACCACACCAGCCCAGGACCTCCACATCCAGCATCTTCACCTCCAAGATCGTCTGAGACCAGCCACCCGGACAGCTGCTGCAACAATCGGTTTGCATAACCAAAGAATTTCTGCACAAACTGTCAGAAACCATCTAATGGAAGCTCATCTGCATGCTCGTCGTCCTCATCGGGGTCTCGATCCGATTGCAGTTCGTCGTCGTAACTGACTTGAGAGGGCAATTGCTCACATTCGATGGCGTCTGGCACTTTGGAAAGGTTTTCTCTTCACGGATGAATCCCGGTTTTCACTGTTCAGGGCAGATGGCAGACAGCGTGTATGGAGTCGTGTGGGTGAGCGGTTTGCTGATGTCAACGTTGTGGATCGAGTGGCCCATAGTGGCGGTGGGGTTATGGTATGGGCAGGCGTATGTTATGGACAACGAACACAGGTGCATTTTATTGATGGCATTTTGAATGCACAGATACCGTGACGAGATCCTGAGGCCCGTTGTTGTGCTATTCATCCACGACCATCACCTCATGTTGCAGCATGATAATGCACGGCCCCATGTTGCAAGGATCTGTACACAATTCCTGGAAGCTGAAAACATCTCAGTTCTTGCATGGCCAGCATACTCACCGGACATGTCACCCATTGAGCATGTTTGGGATGCTCAGGATCGGCGTATACAACAGCGTGTTCCAGGTCCTGCCAATATCCAGCAACTTCGCACAGCCATTGAAGAGGAGTGGACCAACATTCCACAGGCCGCAATCAACGACCTGATCAACTCTATGCGAAGGAGATGTGTTGGAGATGTGTTGCACTGGTTTTCAGACCCCCCCCCCCCCCCCCCCAATACAGTAAAACTGCACATTTTAGAGTGACCTTTTATTACGGCCAGCCTACGGCACACCTGTGCAATAATCATGCAGTCTAATCAGCATCTTGATATGCCACACCTGTGAGGTGGATGGATTATCTCGGCAAAGGAGAAGTGCTCACTAACACAGATTTAGACAGATTTGTGAACAATATTTGAGAGAAATAGGCCTTTTGTGTACACAGAAAAAGTCTTAGATCTTTGAGTTCAGCTCATGAAAAATGGGGGCAAAAACAAGTGTTGCATGCATTTATAATTTTGTTCAGTGTATATAAATATATATAAATAAATATATAAATACAAGCATTTGCGATTTACATGTCATTTTGAAAAGAAATTAAAAACCACACCTTCTGTGAGACCTGTATGCTATTCTCCTGCATGTTCATGATGGCGTCGGAAATCTTAACGTCTATGGGGTCCATGACAGACTCAAAGTTAAAAGGTCCCTCTAGCCTCTCAGCGAGACCCAACATGGAATCTAAAGTGGAAAATAAATGTATTAATGAGAGGAACACCCACAAAACAATTTATTTCAATACAACATTTTCAAAAACAAATGCACAAACAATTACGCTGCAAGTTATTTCCACCACTAGAGGGCAGCATATAGTCATCGGTCTAGGCTAAGTTCATGAACAGCTTGTAAAACAGACAGAGGCCTGAAAAAGGTGCCCCAATTAAGGTTCCCTCAAAAGCTGACAGGCAAAGTGAGCAAAGCCAGTCCCAGAGTCCCGCAAGCCAGGAACAGTTTGCAAGAGCACATGAGAATGGGACCTGGGACCACACGGCTCTCAGAGACACAGGAGGCCCAAAACACTTCATGAAACACATGCAAGGATAAAAACAGAGCTGCTCCCTAGCTTTCACTCCTAATTCAAGTCAATTTCAATCCTGGTAAATTGTATTGGCCTGAGAGCAAGTGAACAAGAGGAAACCATTTCAATGTGACCTGCTTATTTTAAATCTGTGCTTATTATACTCCTCTGCTTAGTTTGGAAAACTGGCTCCATTACATCTAGTAATGGTTTAGTAATCAATCAATTACTTGAGTCATTTAAAACTCTCTTACCCAGGAAGTTATTCCACTCTGTGTCCAGATCAGCTTGATTGGCCAGGCAGCCTCGCATGACGTTGAGACAGTAGTTCTTGCAGGGCTTCAGTGCCACCTGGCCGGTACAGTACGGGCAGTATAACATCTTCATAGCTGCACGCACGCAGTTCGGAGAGGCATTTACCTGAGAGAGAGGATGAACAAGAAGATTGTTATTGAGCAGTCAGAAAAACAGACAACGGAGGAAATGGTTAATGAGTCTGTAACCTAATTCATATGCCTGATGTTGCTGATAAAACACTGAACAGTGATTAGTGACCCCGCCACCTTTTATAAGGTCACTGCTGAACTTGTGTTTGCTCAATTTGTCATTGGAGGTTCAATTGCTTCTGCTAGCTCACTACACACACAGAGAAGCCTTGGCCTCTGATCTTTTAATGCTGGGAGATAAGGCCCGATGGGTCCATCCAGGTGTCCACCTTCACATGCTGATAAACCCTACAGAAAACCTGTACTTTCGAACTCTGTTGTCCCTGAGCTCTGACTCGCTTAAAAAACAAGTCAATGCTAGGGCTGGGTATTAATTAAGATTCAGTTTCAATTTAAATCTGATTTACAAACTTTTGATTTGATTCTGATAGTTACATATTTTATTCTAATTCACTGGGGTGTGTCAGTTTTGCATTCATCATTTTTATTAAATAATAAAAAAAAAAAAACTATTTTCTAATGCTGTAACTTAAACAGGCCAGTGTTTAAGACTGATTCAAACTGATTTAAAATTATCTTTTTGAATTTCTTCTTTTTTTTCACAAGCAGGGTTATCAGCATTAACTAATACTAAAAGTAAAATTCCAACTCCAAAAAAAACCAAACGCATGCTTCTCACCGTGGAGACTTTGCCCACCACCTCAGGCATGAGTGCCAGGCCACGGGTGAACGTGCGGACAGCGATGAAGGAACGAGTCAACTGCAGGCGGAGCTTGCGTGGAACATCACCGAAGGGTTTGAGCTGCTCCATGTGTCTGCTGACGCACTCCATGTACGAGCCACTGAACTCATACTGCACATTGACCAGTCGGAACATGCGCTCCAGAAGCTCCGTCCAGAAGTCCGCAAGCATGTCGTCCAGGTTGACAGCGCTGCTCCCGTGGCTGTAGTAGCGGTGTAGATCACGGAAGAATTCCTCAAAGAGCTCTGCGTTCTTCACGTACATCAAGCCGTAGGTCCGCACGAACATGTCGTTGAGAGATTTCTCTGCATTGCTCAACAGCTCTCTGAAGAACTCTGAGGAAAAAAAGAACAATATCAAGAGAGTTGGTTAGTTTTAAATGCAGCAAACTTGATGACGTTTTGCACAAGTCTTTTTTTCAAGAATCATCACATCAGTTTTTTAAATCACCACAGACTGTCAAACTCCAAAAAGGACAAATAAAAGCACTGAAAATGCACTAAAAGGAAGACAGAAGAGAAGAAGAACAGAAGACATTCTAAGTCTTCTGAAGCCATTTGATCGCTTTATGGGAGGAACAGATTTTTCACTGTTAATCTCCACTGCAACTCAAACAAAATATGGTGCACTTTGACATCATGATTTGTGGTTATGAGATGCTCAAAAACCAATAATGATGGATGAAGTCCAACCTGTCAGTTACACTGTAAAGAAGTGATCAGTTGACTTAACTTGAAAAAAAGTGAGGAAACCTTTTGCCATAAAATTAAGTAAATAAACTTTGCATAATTGAATTTTTTTTAAATAATTAAGTTTTATGTGGAATTGTTAAGTTCACATAACCCAATTTTTTCAATCACGCATGAAGTTTATTAATTTTAAGGCTTAATTTTTTTTTAAGTCAACATCACTTTTTACAGTGTAATCAAGTTAATGTACTTTATTTCTTCAGAAGTCTTGGAATAAAGGCAATGTCATCCAGACTACATTTACAGTGCTTTCATGGTGCTTTTTTTGGGGGGGCCTTTTTGAGACTTGACAGATGTGGCCACTATAAACTGTCAGAAAACATCTCAATAAAGATTCATTAAGAATTCCATTTGCAACATCATGGCAGGGAGTAAATGACAGCAATTTTCATTTTTGAGAGACCAACTGCTTTGACATTCATTATTTTGTACTACATGAAGAAACTTTTGAAAATGAGTATTTTTGGAAAGCGTCATCTTTAAAGTACTCTCTTACATAAGAAATGGGATCCAAAATAAGAAATATCTCTTCATCTCATCTTTAAAAGAATGTGCACTTACTGGCCCTTAACATGACAGGTATGATTTTGAGCGCACACGTAACATGAAACAGAGTGTGCAAGCAGAAAGACTTCACTTTAGAAAAAGCACACAGACCGTCAACTTCAACACGTATAAAATTAATTGTTATTAACTTTGGAACTTCAGCTGGCAATATGTCCATTACTTTGTCATTACAATGACACTCGAGAGACAGCGATTTAGTGCTCCGCAGAGCCCTCTGCCTAACTCGCTCTCACTGACTGGAAAACCTCTCAGATCTGCCAGGGAGGCCAGAAAAGCATACGCTTATTATCTAAACAGATTAATGCATATTCCATTTGACCCAATGCAACGTTTTCACTTGCTACGTTCCAGGAAAATAACTTTTGTGTTTAAGGAGAAAGAGCTGAGAGCGCAGAAAGGATGAAGGGCAGCTCGTGGTTCCAATAGGTAACGTCTCGCCCATCAAGCCGGCTGAGGCTGACCGCTATCAATGGCATTTTCCTGTTGTCACATTCCATTCGCTTTTCTTTCTCTCCGCACCGCTCCCGCCCCTTCCTTCAGAAGGCTTTTCAATAGGATTACTGAATAATGCCGACCCCCCTCCCCGAAAACGGACCTGTACCCCCCTGAAACCCCTCACTCTCACTGACTCTCTCCTGCTTTCAGTTCATCAGTGGCTTCTGAAGGCTCTCTTCATTGGAGACGGGGAACAATGCCCTACTTCATCCTGTGGAATGTCAGGCCCCCCCTTCCCTCCCAGCCTCCCCAAATAATCCAGCCCCGCTCTCCCATGAAACTCTCCCTCTCTCTCTCTCTCCTGGCCAGCAAACCCTACTTTCTTAATCTGAACAAAATGAGAATTCCATAGAAATGCTTCACCTTTCTTCCCGCGCTCACTCACGCTCGCCCCACAAAGCGCGCCATTTGTTTTTTTGCCCTTGTATCACCTTTCTCCTCTCGCTAAAAGCCTGCCGGCCCACAGCACAGATGACCAGTGCATAATGAGTGAGACTTTGAAGTGTTAAGTGGCCATGAATCTGAAAGCGTTGTATGGTGTTCTCGTAAAACCATCTTTCACAACCCATGGGCTTCATCGACACAAACAAGACACCTCGGATTTATAAACAAACAAAACTTACTGTGCAGCTGTCAATTCCACTTCAAGCTAACACAAAGTCAGCTGAATGATAAGAGGTGTGTGTTCATGTGAGAGACGGACAGGGGAATGCGAGTGTATTCAAGGGCTTTTCTAAATGCCCCCATCCTGCTGTGTAACCACGGATACCGGAAACACCGCAGCCCTCGCATTTAGCTCCCCTCCCACGAGTGGCCCTCGGCCCCTGGCCCCACACAGGGAGAGAGATAGAAGGCACCCAGCTCCACGCTCCATTGACAGAGATTAAACCTTAAGGGCCACCGCACCCGCCTTCCTCCAGATCCAAAGGAATGCCAGAGCTGTCACAAGTTTAAAGTGGGGGACGGGACGGGACGAGAAAGAGGTGAGGATGAGGAGGAGAATATTTTCCAGGTCTGCATGTCATTGTGCCATTACCAAAGAAAAAATTTACATGAACCACTTGTCAAAAAAAAAAAAAACACTTCAAGGAAACGCGTTAAATCGCCGTCAAGTGGAATGAATTTCTGTAGTTCTTGAATGATTTTTGTGCATGTGCATCAAAACACAACTAGAGACAGTAATTATACACCAACTAAATGCAAGAAACTTAAGTGTTTCCTAAACGGCATATGGGTCAATGGTATGATGCCAATTTTTTTTAAAATCAGAATCTCAAATACAATTCATGCAATGATCACAGGAAAAATTGCAGTGAAGCAGTTTTGTTAAAATATTAGTATTCCAAACATTTTTGTCAGTTAAAGTCATGTGGTGTAACCAACTTGCAGAAAAAAGAGGAAATATCATCATAGACTATTTCAAGGTCAGCAGGTCTCAAAATAGCAGAAAATTTGACCTTTTTATGAGAAGGCAAGGTTAGTTTAGGTTGTAAAATGTCAAGCAAAAAAAAGTCAAGTCAAAGTCAAGTCAAATATATTTATATAGCGCTTTTCACAATACAGATTGTATCAAAGCTGCTTCACAGTATCAATCAAAACAACTTAATGTTTGTTTATTACTGGAAAAAAAAGACATCCAAGTTTGGTAGAGCTGATCAATGGTATAGTCACGTATTAAGGGGAGACACCCCGGGTGAATAGAGAAAAAAGATAACTAATAATGTCAGTAATCAACTGGGGAAGTTTCATGCTGATATCTAAGACAAATATATTTTGTATTACAAGTTTTTTGAATATTTATGTGTAAATATGCAAATTAGGTATGATCTCATTAAATATGCACTAATTTGCATATATTTCAAGAAGAGAAATCTGAACATTGGATAAAGCCATATTCAAAATTATTTTTTCATTTTGTTGACATATTAGAGTCAAAGGTTTTTACAGAGGGGATGGATATCTCTTTTTTATCACTACATTAATCAGAAAAAACTGTCAACAGCCATAAAAAATAAATTATCGCCCCGTTTTTAGGTATGAAATGTATAAATCTGAATGATATATGAACAAACCCCTCAGTAAAAACCTTAATATAGATAGGAATACAACTGGAAAGTTTGGTGAATGTGAGTGCTGCTGAAGTGGAGATTTCTGGCTCAGAGTATGAGGAAAAAAACATTTTGAGAAAACGGCCTTTAAAGATTTGTATTGTAAAAATTCATACTTTTTTAGTGGAAACAACTATTTACAGACACAATATCTTATCAAATTATTAGCAACAACAATACAAACCACCTAAAACACATCAAAACTTATAACACAGCATCTATGGCCTTCAACTGAGAACCCCAGTAAAAAACAGTGTACACACACAAACGGTCCCATGGAGAACTGCCACCCAGGCCTAGATACCGTCTACAACCTAATTTCTAGGGCTGGGTATTGACACAAATTTCACAATTAGATTCGATTTCGATTACGATTCGATTCGATTCGATTCAATATTGATTATTTTGGATATCAGGTACAAAACATGGCAATTTTTTTCAAGGAAAACAAATCTCTTAACTAATGCTGTAAACTATGGGAGTCAGTTGTAGCCTACTAGGCTTCATTAGCCTACTATAATTTTGAAGGTAAAAATTAACTGATTTGAAGCTATACAAACACTTAAATTACACTTATTTATTTTTATAATAAGAAAGTTATATGAAATATAAACATTTAAATGGTGGCTGTCATAAAAACTTGCCAGATTTATTCAAACATGCATTAAATATTGAAGAACATTAAAAATTATAATGAATATGCAATATGGTGCATATATTTAGCAAAATTCCCCTCTCTAGAGTTATTTTTTCTAGCTGACTAACTGACTAAGTTACTAAGTTTAATGTTTTTTCTGAGGTAAATGTGACGTTACATGCCATTGTTTACTTGCTGTTTAACTGACGTCTTTCTACGGATGAAACACTGATTGAGCGATACCACGTTACATGATACGGATTTCCAGTTGTACTCTATCTTTTAACACACTTTCAGATGCTCATTGATGTTTATTTGGCGCTGTAACTGGTATTATTAAGGCGGAGTAACTGGTATTATTAAGGCGGAAGAGGAGAATGAGATCATGTGCGCTCCGTGCTGCTGCTTCCCTTGAGCTGAGCCAGAGCGATCTCACGCCACAGCGCCAAAACGGTATTTATGTTTTTGAATTTCGTAAGAAAATGGACGTAATTCAAAATTTGAGACTTTATTTCATAATAATAGTCACAAAGCACAAAGATTATTTCGATTTATTGGATGGGATGCACGATACAATGTTCTACGCGATCATTAAATGAAAACAGGATGACTAATCGATTCTTGAGATTTAAGAATCGATATCGGTTCGTAAAAATGAGAATCGATTAATATCGAGAAATCTATATTTTTTACCCAGCCCTACTAATTTCCCATGCCTGCTTGATATGAAGCTTGATATGTGTGCTTGGAGGACACAGACAGTCAGACTGTTTTCGTCTTCTCCGAGATGATTTTTGACGCACTTCTTTCGCCATTTGAACTCCCGTCGAAATGTCAGAGAACAACACGTGATGCATCTGAACGAATCACGTTTTCAGAAATTGACATCAGCCAATGAGATTTCGCTTTTAGAGTTAAATGCCCCATTGTACTTTCACAATTGGTTGCTGATAAAAAAGGAAATGACCATATTTGGATCCGACAACGTTGTACAGAAGAGAGAGAGAGCCTTTCATTCCAGCATGTCGATTTAGAACGCCAACTTTTGTTGAATTTAGGAGAAATCGCAAATAGACACAGTGTAGTAAAATAAAGTTCTAAATGTGTATTTTGGACTTTTTTTTCACCACAAGTCTGAAAGAAGACATGTTACTGAAGACAAATAGCCCAAAATCTCAAAATTGACCAGTGGAAAAAAAAAACTGTTTTTGCCTGCCATAGATGTTATCACTTTTTGTGTGGTTACACCATAAGGTTTTCATTAAATTAAAACTTTCATACCATTTTTTTAAGAAAAAAAAGAAAAGAAAAAAATCCAGTATGAAAACCATATGAGCTAACATAAATAGAAAGAGTACATTTCTGAAAACAACATTTAAAAAAAAAATATATATATATATATATATTTTTTTTTTTAAATTTACTTTATCGTGGACACTTGTCACTGACCCATTAACAGTTGTTTATAATGCAAAGTAAGTCACTCAACTTCCACCTTCCCCCACGTCTCTTCCTCTTTACATCCTTCCCAGCATAACTGCTGAGATTTTGGGACCCAGTTGTAGTAAGCGTTACAGTTGGAGGGGCGTTACTCAGGCGTCCTAGTTCGTCATTAAAAGAGACTTTGATACATGGGAGTCTGCCAACAAGCGGGCTGTGGACCTCCCTTCTGATTTTTCCATTCAAAAGACCTTTCTGCATTAATGTGGAAATGTGAGTGAAAGGTTACGGGAGGGTGCTTGCTGGGAGAACGACAGAACCATGTTACACTATATATAAGGAGGAATGGAAAAGGGGTGTTTAGACTCACACTTCAACAAATGCCTCAAAAAGGTCCCAAAAATCTTGAGTGCTCAAACATGTTCCTCAGACATCCAGAGGAGGGAAAATTCCAGACTTATTCCCTGTCCCACCCTCCACACTAGCTTACTCCTCTACTCATCCCCCTTTGATAACTCTTCTTTATCCCAGGCAGTAATTGTTCCCCATTTGTGCCAATTAGTTGCTCAGCTTCTTTCTTTCCCTGTGGGATTTCAAACCCCCCTGCAGAGCTGTAGAGGATGAGAATTTGGTAGGGGGCTAATCCTGAATCTTGCAGTGGAGTCGCAGATCCGCCAGACAGGGTCACCTAGACCCAGACCGGACGCACAGGGAGGAACAAACACACCAAGCTCTAGAGGGAGAACTATTTCTGGTAGGGGACTTAATTGCCCGTGACTCCATCCTCGAGGCTTCCCGTGGTTACCCCACTCCAACCCACCCAAACTCACTTAAGAGTGTGCGCGCTTAAATTCATTTCACCTTAATGACATCTAACCACTGTGTTGATGGCGAACATGTTCTACAGTATTTCCTGCTGAACAAGTTGTGTGTAATCATTTAGCCTTCATTATCCTCTCCAACTACTATAAATACATTCACCTCTACATCCTATAGGCCTGTCCAGCACAGAGGAACCGTCTGTTTGTGCGTAAACAAAAGCAAAATGAAAATCTTCCGTGGCGAAAACCTCTTATAAACTCTCAAAGAGACTCAAGTATCTCATTTACACCTTAGACATTTCCATAGTGAAGAAAATACTTATGCTTCAATGAAAGAACACATTGAGAGTGTCTTTGTTTGCAAGCATAAAAGCTACTGGTATTTTAAGGCCGTTTAGCTCATTAAGTCACATGCCAGGGTCTAGTGCACATTTAACGCAGACTGGCGATTCAGAGCGTATTCCCACGGTAAAAGTTCAAAAGACCTGAGAACCTGGAGATGGAGGAGAAATGAAAAGCATAACAGACTTATGGCAGAGGAAAAAAAAGGGGGAGAACGGGGACAAAAGGCAGCAGAGACAAAGAGCAGAGGAGGCGGGCGGGATCTGGCCATCGCCGCATTCCGACACGTCACATTCCTGCTCACATCTGGCTGCAATACACACGATCCCCGTTACCATTCACTCCCTGAAGTCTCACTTTCTTTTTACATTCACACAAACAGCCAATCTTGAGAGCCGGCCAGGTCACCTTTCACTTCCATCAATGTTCCCTGCAACCATCACCTCAGATTCTGTTCCCTTCCACCGCAAGAGGGATGTTAAAAGATGTTACTTCACTACCAAGATGCTATAATGAATGTAAATATTAATAAATGCTTAATGAACCAGTCTAATATGCCTAATAATATTGTCTATTATTATTAAACATTAACAAGAACAAAATAAAATAAAAACAACTTTTACACAGCAAAAATAAATATGCTATTTGCACTAATAATAATAATAATTTTTGATATAACAAAAACAATCATTTGTATTAATAATATGTATTAATAATATTATTAATATTAAACATTATTAAAAAGATAAGAAAACACTGCATTTTATATATTTTAAATACAAGTAAAATTATTATTATTTTATTATATTAATTAAACATTATTAAAAATGCCACTTTTACTTTTAAAAACACTTTTTCAAATAGAACAAGTGTTTAATAGCATATTTGTATTTGCTGTGGTGCTGGAATTAATAGAGAATTATGAAGTCTCACTGGTATTGGTATTGACTATTGAAATTTTACTATTTTGACAACACTAGTATATATACAAACACTCACATTATCATCAGATGTTGTTACATATTCAATAGTATGCCTCAAAAAACCATGAACATCATAACACGCCCCAAGCTCTCGCAGAACTTGCCAGAAAACAGACTGTGTTGTTGAGTCCATTAAAAACCGCTCGGCTGCTCTGCCAGCGTAACAGAGCTTTGGTAAAGCTGGATGGCCACATGTGAGTTAACATGGGTCTCATTTTCAAATAGCTGTGGCTCAGAGCGGATGGGTGCTGAATCATGTGTGACTGGAGGGAGATGTGGCATCAGCACTTCATTTATCCTTCTTTGACTGTCCAGTCATTGACCATCAATCCAAACACCATCTCACCATTTCATCTCAGAGGCTACAGCCCGTTATAGTCCTGGCTCATTCAGCAACCCAAAGGGATGTTTTGCATTCAAATTTACCCTTGATGAACTCAAGCAGGGCTGATCCGGATGCATGTGACCAGGTTTGTCTCACTTTTCCCCATTTGACACACTTTTTATGACATTACGGCATGAAGAGAAGGGAAGAGATAAAACATGCATTATAAAGCAGGCGAGAGCGTGTGTGTGTGTGTGTGTGATAGCCAGCAGAGCATCTGCAGGGTTTTCCCCTCCTGAATGAGTCAGCAGTGTCGATACATGTTCCCATGCACCCCTCTGCCCTGCACTAGGGAAACCTGATCCCTCTCTCAGCCTGATATTCACTGCCACATGCATTGCAGAGAGGAAGCCAGGACTCTACATGTGTGTGTGGTCTGTCTGCAAGGCTGAGAGAGAGTGTGTGTGTGTGTGTGTGCGTGTGTGTGGCAGATGACTGTGGGACGTTGAGGGACAGGTGGAGAGATGGACATATAGACTGTGTGTCTGGCAGCCGGGGGTGTCTGTCAAACTAACTGTAGCATTGTATGGAAGGGGATCAACAACTGATGAACCAACAATATTGCAGAACTCGTTTTAAAATGACAAACAAAACATTCTGATTGGTTAGATTCGTAAGAGCTGTACTGACGGTCAAAGTGACTGTGTCTCTGGGTGAAGGTGTTTTGTAGATTGGCGCTGAGCTGATGAACGGGGGCTTTCAGGTCCACGCGGCTCTGCTGACTTAACTTCTCCTCCATCTCCAGAGTACAGCAGGAGAAACCTTGAGGACAAACCTTCAGATGGTCCCCTGAAATCACAGACACAGAGAGACTGAATTTAAAGTTCTGCCAAGACAAAAAGGCAACCAGAGGGATAAGAACATGAGCTGGAAAAAGACATGGTGGAATGGTAAAATAAAGAAAAGTGTATTTAAGTGTTAACAGTTCAACAAACTATTGTTTTTGTTTACCTTTATAATTAAATTATAAAGTATAAAATATAATGAAAACTATTATTATTATTATTGTTGTTGCTATTGTTATTAAATTATTTAATTAAATGTTTATTTTACTTTTTTATTCTTTGAGATCTGAATAACTGCTATGCCAGGTCATTTTTCAGTGGTCTCAGACTTTTGGAACCTACTGTCTGATGCAATATAATGCTTTAACAACATAAAAGCTGTTTTACAATGCCAATAAAAACTCTTGAATCTCAAATGTTAGAAGCAAGCCCTTTCATTTATCTTGGCAACCCGAAATCTGAAAACCTAATTTCTGATACAAATCAAACAAAGGACAGAACTGAAGGCAATGTGCATACAGAATAAAGTGAGCTGACAAGCCACAGGCATCCTAGATGAAAGGCAAAAACTGAATATTCAAGACCCTGTGGACACAAGTTTCAGTAGTTCTGAGGGAACCCGGGCTTTCTTCGTGATTCACCCCATCAGAAGACAAGTCTGCACTGCGGTCGACAAGTGAACGGCACAGATGGACAGCGAGCGGCTGGATTAAACAAGGCATCACATTAACATGGGGAGTGTGAGCAGGGCGGACTGTGAAGTCGCAGCTGCAATAATGTTTTGTTTTTCTTTCTTTTTTTAATGTGGTTGCTGGAATTCAAGAGAACACAAGGGTCCTTTCAGTGGACTGGACTCCGACCGGCGGTTTGGCTACCCCTGCTGCTGTTCAGCAGGACTAGCCACTCTGGATTGCATACTGCACACCGATGAGAGACCCCTGCTCTCCATTCCTCAATATGCATATACATTCATCTCCATGAATTTCATTTTTATTCAGCGAAATTCATACGATTTTGAAGGCCACCATGTTCCTGTGAGGGATTAAATTAGACTTTGCCCAAAAAGCAGGGGAAAAATCAACTAAATTTCTAAAAGAAGACCCACACCTCCAAGTTATAATGTTTGCTACACCTCTAGGATTGACAAACATGCTGCATGTTGCTCAGTGTCTGTAACGGGCGCAGTGCATTCTGTCATGTGCACAATATCTGTGGCACGACTCGTATCGTAACATCTGCTGAACACATCGGCGTGGGTGAAAAGCGAGTAGCTGTTGAGAGCTTACAAATAATCACCATCTTGCAAAATATCCAAGAGGAATTGTCACTGACCACTGCCAGGGCTTGTTTTACACAGGCGGAGCAGGAAGGAGTGACACAGTATATGCAGTGGCACTTATATGCATGCCAATGGCTTGCTTTTTAACAAATAGGCCTATCTATGTTCATGATAAAACTGGTATTGACTAGGGATGTGAATTTCTGCCAAAAATGCCATTCGAAAATCGAGGAGCAAAAGTCGATTATCGTTCGAAAATAAAAAATAAAATAAAAAACCCCGCACACTCACAATGACAGAAAGGGAGGCCGATTTCATCTTTAGCGATGTGTCAAACAAACTGTTTATTATACGAACAATTAACATGTTTTCGTCGTTTTTTATTTTATTTTACATTTAAAAAAAAAAAATTCTTCTAGTTAACATAGAAGAAAAAATCAATAAGCACGCAGTCCGTTCTTGCATCGTCAAACCAGATGCTCGTTAGATAAAAAAATTATGTCATAATGATTTCATGCAAACCTGCCATGTTACTGCAAAAGCCTATTTTTTAAACAAATTAGTAGGGCTGTTTTCGACGAAGGATTTTCATAGTCGAATCTGATTCGTTAGATTTTGCCGTAGTCGACTGATAGTCGAACCTTTTTTTTATTTATTTTTTTAGATAGCAGCTAGACGTTCGGTTGAATAACTGTTCGTCTCTTATAGGACAACTCGCTCTACGTTTAAAATGAACAGCAAGACAACTAGAAGTGAATGTGCTTTCCATTAAATGAATCCTTAACAACAACAAAAAAAGCTTTGTTTTAAATAAATCACACACAGTAAACAAAACCTTAACAAAAAAACTTTGCAATGAACTTTGCAATTTAGACGCGCAAACTGGTTGCCGGTGCGGTCGGTGAGACGTACATGCCCGAGCAGATTCGGCTTGAAGCCGTTCATCCTCGGATGCGGTGTCGCGCGCGCTGTTACAAAAAAAGCCGTGCACACAGCCAAGCGAAATGGGGTCTTGCCGGTCTTGCACACCCAACGCGTCATTTTTTGCCATGCGCACCTTCGCGCTCGTGCGGACGCGTCTGGTATAAACAAGGCTTTCTCCGTGTCAGCGCGCGTTCTGATCGGTGAAGATGCACAGACCTCTCCCGAATGATCTCCAGCACTCAGCCTCCGAACCACCACTAACTCCGCCTCCGTTTCCCTCGTAAGCTGATATTAGTATTTAAACATTCTCTATGATAAAAATTTTTTGTAACAAATATTTTAATAGCACGGTTTTGGCGGTTATGGAGTTCTAATGACACTGTCGGTCTCATGGTTATATGATAACCGTCACACCCCTATTGGTTACATAACACTTCCCTACTATTCGACTATGAGGTTCATAGTCGAATCAGACCTCTCCGAATCGAATCGTCGAATCCTCGACTATTAGAAGTCAGCCCTACAAATTAGTTTCAATCAAAACTATTCGTGTGCCACTGCGCAATACACACACATACGGTGGGATGGCGAGTGTTCATTTCATAAACTGTGTACAATGGTAGCTTATTTAATGTAGCATATAAATGAATGTATATGTCCAAAAAACGGATAATGTCATCATACTTGTAGTGCTATAGTAGAGTAATAATCTGGTTGTAAAATGTATTACCTGACTGAAATGAACTCGAATGTATCGTCCTGTGGAATCATTCATTCACAGACATCATATGAAGATGTTCAACTAGATCTTCATCGCTGGCAAAAATATGATGCATGTGCAGATTTGCTTTCACTAGACTAAACTGTAGTAGATCCACGGCCACTTCATCCAACGCTCTTGATGTTCTTAAATCTTCCTGTTACGACTCCGTGTCGAGTGTGAATTGAAAGCGCTTCAGACGATTCAGTGCGCAAGGAACAGATCATTCAAACTGATTCGCGAACCGATTTAGACAGATCTGCCAACTTGTTTGATGAAGTCTTTGAACAGAATCGACTCATAAGAGTGATTAATTTGTGAATGGAGCATCGCTCATGTCCATAAAAAAGATACAGCGCGCTTGGAATAAGCTACGCATTTAACAACATATTGCATTAAAATAAAGTAACGAGAGGAACTTCACCCAACGTAGTGAAGTAAATGTAGCCTACTTTGCTACTACCATAGACGATTCTACCATAGACAGTAAAGGTTATACCAACCTCTGTTGGGCGCAGAGTTAACGGTCACGACAATGCTCTTCTTCTGATGTTTGTTTACACTATGTATAAAACGCTGGTATCCTAGATCGTGCAGGAGGGGGTTTCATTCATGTTAGTGACACCTTGTGTCCCCGACAGGAAAATACTCTGCTGCGCGATCTGTGACAGTAGGCGCGCCGTCAATTATGTCACATTGGAATTGCGCGAAAATATAATGATATTCGAATAAGCAATTTTATGATCGAATTTCGAACGCAGTTCGACTATTCGAAGATCGCGACTCATCCCTAGTATTGACTGAGGTGTCATTACTGTACCACCTTATTCAATCAATCCTACATTTAATCCTACATAAAAAAATTACGGCTTGATACATATAAGGAGTCTCAAACAATTAGTCTATAAAGCTGAGAAAGAGCAGCACCTTCTTCACCCTCCCGCAGCCCCAGACCAGCTGTACCCCTCAACTACACTGGGACCCCGTCCAAATCACTCTCGCTTTCACACACTTGGCATCAGGTACATACAAGACCTGTACTGTACATCATATCTCAGCTCAACAGACAGCTCTTTGTATACGGGCATTTGGAGAGAGAGAACCTAACCTGAAAAAGCAAAGCAAATATTCTAGTAAAAACATTGAAAATGGAGCCAAATTTAAAGGTCTTGCAAATTACTGAACAGGGAAAACAATTCTGAACCTTTGACCATTCCAATACAGCCCATTAACTAATCAAAACAAATCAATGAAGGGAATTTAGTAAAGATTTTTTAGGCAACAACCATTTCAGGTTTAATTCAATGTGTTACAATTTGTCGCAATTTTATACATACTATAAAACACAACATTTCTGTAATTTCTGTAGCACCAAAAGACATATTGGCCCACTCAAACACACAATTAGAAAGGGACACCGTATTTGCACGTTTTATTTAATAGGTTTATAATCAATACGTCTATCTTTTAAGAGGCCAATTCAATATGCTTGCAAAAGCTAATCTGGACAGAAATCCATCACACGCATAAGAGAGGCTTCTGCGATTTCATGTTGCTTTAACGCAAGGCCAAACTTTTTGACAGAAATAAGATCCATTTCCATTCACATGTGATCCTTAGGAGTACACCACCTGACTATAAATCTGAAAGAGCGATTTGTTATTGCTGTCTCCAATAAGTCACTTCCTGTTGCTGTTCTGGAGGCCCAAGAACATTCTGTTTTGCTGACGGATGAGGGGATGGAAATTGCCCTGTGGACAAAACCCAGATTAGTCCTGACACCCCCCATTCCCCTCTCTCCTTCTTACTAGGCCACGATGGGCCTTCGGCCCCAGACAGACTTCAGCCTCCATAACCCCACGCTGCTAGCCAGCAGGCTTAACCACCAGGGTTAAAGGTTAACAGCCACTCCTCTGAGAGAGGCCATGCACTGTGACCCTGCTAGGGGTTGACCAGCAGACCCACCACCCACACGTATTACACGCACACACGCACACTCAATCACAGGCCGGACCCACCGAGTCAGAAGTCATAAATTCTCCAGGGGATTATTTCAGGCCGCCCGCCACTATAAATCGCTCTGGCCACCACATCAACATGCCATTGCCAAAAGAAACCGAGTAATGGGCTTCCCTTGTCTACCTAATAAGACACATGCGGAAACTTCCACATGCCAGCATGAGTGTCATCAACACCATCGCTTCTACGTACAACTAGGCCTGTCACGATAACAAATTTTTCTGGACGATAAATTGTCCAAGAAACTATTGCGATAAACGATAATATTGTCGCTTTGAGACCATTTACATCTAAAATAATGATAATGGCATAATAATGCAGGTACACCTTTTGGAAGATCAATAAACTTTATTTCTAAAGACTATTTAACACTGAAAATGGAAAACATTTTAGATATCCACAATAAATGAACAAAACAACCAAAAACAATAAAAGCAATCAATGGACTCTCAGTCTCTGTTAGCAAATAATGCACTTGAATAAATACCAAAAACAATAAATAAAATGGATGAAAACAAAACCCGACCCTACCCTATAATAAATTTGTTAATAAAGCATTAACACACAAACCACTGTTAATTTAACATAAAAGCAAGCAGGCTACTGCGTGCATGGTCTGGCATGACTGAATGCGCACAAAGTGCGCTCCCTTAATAATTTCTAAAAAGCTGACAGTTCATCGCGATCTCACACATCTCTATAATTATCAATGAAGCTGACTGCACAATGAATCTTTCATAATATCCACACTTTGTTTGTTATAATTAGAGGATTTGCCAGTATACAGAATTCAGCACTGAACAAAAAGTCAGTTTTGAGCGGTGAGGGGAGTCTATCTGAATTAGGGCTGGGTAAAAAAATATCGATTTCTCGATATTAATCGATTCTCATTTTTACGAACCGATATCGATTCTTAAATCTCAAGAATCGATTAGTCATCCTGTTTTCATTTAATGATCGCGTAGAACATTGTATCGTGCATCCCATCCAATAAATCGAAATAATCTTTGTGCTTTGTGACTATTATTATGAAATAAAGTCTCAAATTTCGAATTACGTCCATTTTCTTACGAAATTCAAAAACATAAATACCGTTTTGGCGCTGTGGCGTGAGATCGCTCTGGCTCAGCTCAAGGGAAGCAGCAGCACGGAGCGCACATGATCTCATTCTCCTCTTCCGCCTTAATAATACCAGTTACTCCGCCTTAATAATACCTGTTACAGCGCCAAATAAACATCAATGAGCATCTGAAAGTGTGTTAAAAGATAGAGTACAACTTCGAAATCCGTATCATGTAACGTGGTATCGCTCAATCAGTGTTTCATCCGTGGAAAGACGTCAGTTAAACAGCAAGTAAACAATGGCATGTAACGTCACATTTACCTCAGAAAAAACATTAAACTTAGTAAGTTGGTCAGCTAGAAAAAATAACTAGAGAGGAGAATTTTGCTAAATATATGCACCATATTACATATTCATTATAATTTTTAATGTTCTTCAATATTTAATGCATGTTTGAATAAATCTGGCAAGTTTTTATGACAGCCACCATTTAAATGTTTATATTTCATATAACTTTCTTATTATAAAAATAAATAAGTGTAATTTAAGTGTTTGTATAGCTTCAAATCAGTTAATTTATACCTTCAAAATTATAGTAGGCTAATGAAGCCTAGTAGGCTACAACTGACTCCCATAGTTTACAGCATTAGTTAAGAGATTTGTTTTCCTTGAAAAAATTTGCCATGTATTGTACCTGATATCCAAAATAATCAATATTGAATCGAATCGTAATCGAAATCGAATCGAATTGCAAGCTTGTGAATCGAAATCGAATCGAATTGTGAAATTTGTGTCAATACCCAGCCCTAATCTGAATGCTTCTGATTGGCCATTGCGTTCAAGAAATCAACACATATGTCTGTGATTGGCTACATCGCTCAACGCTGCAGACATGTTATGAATAGAAACTCTGGCCTGTAAATCGTTTTTATTTTGTTTTAGTTGTTCTTGTTGCTTTTCTGCAACAGATGAATAAAAATATATTAGTTTTTATATGTTTTATTCATAGATATTTCTAGTTTGCGGGAGTCCCGCGAATCGTTTTATTCTCCCGCAACCCGCACACACAGAGTGAGTGCATCACCGCCCGCGCTCGCACTCGGCCATCAAGTCTAGTGTCGCGCCGCACTCTATTGCGAGTGCTCGTCTCTAGATCAAGGGCCCGGCCCGAGGATAGTGTCGGGAAATATCGGCCCGCGGGACGGGTCGGGTCAAGTTCAGGCTGAGAATCTAAGCTCTAGTTCACGCTAAGGAACCGAGAGTTGTCATCCAGTCTCTTTGGTAGAGAGAGAGAGAGAGAGAGAGAGAGAGAGAGAGAGAGAGAGAGAGAGAGAGAGACGAGGAAAACAAACAAGCATGCAAATGGAAATTATCGCGGCCGGAAAAATTATCTTGCTCATTTTTTTTTATCGTGCGATTAATTGATTTATTGACTATCGCGACAGGCCTACGTACAACCATCATTTCAGGTGGATATGAGCCATGGAGAATCATCATTCAGCTTCTTATTTGAAAAATAAACTCACATCTCTTCAAAAGCCATGTCATAGCCACACTTTTCCTCAATAGAACAGACTGAAAGACATTCAATCTATTCTAGAGAAACCAAATAACATTTCTGCCAAAAAAAAAAAAAAGTGTAAATGCAGCTATACACATTGGTAATGTTTGGCATTCAAAATATAACTGACAGCAATGATGCGTGTTTGAATATTTGCATGCTAAATATTCTAACTGCAATTGGTTTTCTTTCATGCATTTATTTGCATACTGAATTGTCTTTGACAAATGGCCTTACAAAAGACACCATATTTAATTTCCATGAATTAAAACAAGGCTGAAGGATGAAAGTACACTATTTAAAGAGCGGTCATATTTAACGGACACAACAAAGGAAAATCCTGGTGGGAAAAACCCCCTGAAAATTGAGTTGTGAAAATTATATGTGACATAGGAACAGAAGTGGATTTCGATCCCTCATAGCTTAGTTTTTGGCAAAAAAAGATGCCCACTCCGGTTATTTTAGTATTATTTATATACCATACTAAGTTTTAGCGATTCTTTTGTTTGCTTTTGTCATTTATTTTATTTTTATATATAGCTTTCATGTTTTGTAATTTAATTTTTAATAATTGTAGTACTTCAACTTAAACATATATTTCAGTTTGGTTGCCACGGCAACATTGATTTATTTTTAATTTGTTTTTCATCAAATCAAATATTTTATTTAATTAAATTACCAAATACGATTGTTAATATTTTTAGTTCAATATCAACACTGCCCTACCCTCAATAAGGTGAACTGTCAAGAAAGTAATGTCATGTTCACTCTCAGTGATAGGAGACATTAAAAATGGATGTGACAACATGATTCACACACTACTGTGAGAGTTTACTACAAAGCAACACGGCCAACATCCCAACACCAGAGCCATCTTTACACGAACACAAGCTGCAATTACCACAGAAGGAGGGGAACTACTATTTTTCCCTGTTGTGAAATGGGGTTCAAGACGGCCCGACCCAACTAAATCATGTTTGTTGTTTTGGCTAGTTTTCAGGAGAGATAACCACAACTTGCAGATAAAACATCAAACCTTGAGGGGAAATGCTCCAAATGAGTATTGCTTGAAATCTTTGTGGAATGAGGATTTAATGAGTACACTCCCCCACCCTTTGGCATAAGACGCTTGTGCATTGCTATTACCTTTGAGATGAGAGTGGTTTATTGAGATAAAAGGCAGAGCGAAATTAAGCTCAGACATTTCAGACCGATAAAAGCTGAATATTTGATTTCTAAATCATAGCCTTCCTATTATATGGTTGTCTCCTCCAAAATGCACCTTGCATGTTCAGACGTGTCCCTGCCAAAGCACTCTCCTGCCTTCACACCATCTGCATGAAGACAGATCTCAGCCCTCTTCTCTCTGTGTGGCCTGAGGGCTGAGGCTATCTTTGGACTGTCCATCCTTCATTTAAAGACTCATGAATACAGGGTGGAGGAAGGAGAGCCCTCACAATGACTCCTCACAATCGCCCCTTTCTCTAAATTCTGTCTGATAGCCTGAATGGAGATGGGCCTTGATAACAACAAGACAACATCATGCAACACCTCTGAAGCATTTATAAAACACACAAAACTTGGAGTTAGAGTGCTTTACAAGAATAACAAGATCCAGGAAATATTATATATTTATATTTTTAAAGGCACTCTTGGTAATCACTATAGGGCTGTGGGATATTGAATATTCACAAAATATCTGCAAAGATTTTCCTGTCAATATAGAATTAAAGCAACATTGTGGACATCGTGATTACTTAAGGCCTGGGTATACTTTATTTTCCATGTTCCGCTCCGTCAATGCGGATGTCGGCGGTCACAGACGGCCGAACTATTCTATGGGCTTGATGCACTTTTATTTCATCATTAAGTTTCCAAAAGGGCATTTCATTGCACTAGACTAATGTAATGAAATGCTGTGATGACGATCCTTCCTTGTGTAAGAATCTACAAATAAAATGGTTTGATAACATATGAATAGGATATGAAAACATAAATATAAAGCGTAAATCAGATAATTTTTATATTGTCACCTTTAGTACTAAATCTTTATTTAATTCAAGCCTAAAAGTCTAAATACTTTGGTTCACTCAACGTGTATGAGAGACCACAACTGGCGTCTTGTTCATAAGGAAACAGCTGGTGCTCTCTATTAATAGAGTTGTACAGAAGGTAAAGATACAACTCCTCAGGTTTTCATTGTGCGGTTCCCACCGCAATGGGAGCGCATTCAAACTGGAAAACTGTAACAGGAACCCATTATTAGAGAGCAACTGCTCATATGGCGGTAATAAAGAGGGGAATTACTTTCTCTTTTTCTCCAAATCCAATCCAGCATCTCTCAAACACTGCCATGACAAGTTTACAACACTATTGCCAGCACAATGATGCCTTTCAGAGACTTGCAATAAATGTAGGACGGCTAAATGGAAATGACAGCAGAGCTGGCCGGTGCATACGATCACTAAACAAAATGGTGGATGATGTCAAGGGGGTCATTTAATGGCACTTGGAGTGAAGCACTGAGAAAAACAGTCCTTGGTAAGGAGGCACTTAAAGCTTACATGTAGGCCATATTGTCCTGTAACGTCATCAGATTTAATGAGACGAGCTTTTACTTGCTCACTGTCAGTCTATATGACTACCTCTTTCACTTATGTTAGTCAGGGTTTCTTGTTTTAGGGCATCATAAAGTGTCATATTTTAGTTTTTGAAATACCAATTACGCTTTCACTAACCCTTTAAATTACACATGAAGTTTTTGCTATTGTACCTTTAAAGCTGAAGTGTATAATTATTTTTGGATGTTAAAAACTCAAATGTAGCCAAATGCTTCAACTATAAGTAAGCTATTCATGAGCCGATTCACTGGAAAAGATTCCCTCAAACTCTGTGGCATGATTAAAAAACATTGCTATGCTTGTTGGCGTTTTAAGACCAAGCTAAGCCAATGTTGTGCATTTGGCGCAGGGCTATGTTTGCTGATCAATGAAAGACTGTTCAGGAAACTGGAAAATGGTAAATTCCAGTGTAAATGACATCTGTTATGATTAGCTAACCTAGATAAATTGGAGCAAGGGCTCCTAAAACTTTTTGTCGGTCGAACCCCTTACACATTAAATGTTTACTTAAAGTACCCTCTGAGATTGAGTTAATATTTCAAACATTTATTGACACAATCCCATGTTCACGGCTCTCTGATGTTGATGATAATAATGATAATTATTATTAGTAGTAGCAGCATGTTTTAACTAATTATAAAAACAGAAACATCTAATAAAATAATCAATAAAAATAAATATTTTATAATTATACCGTAATAATGAAATGCACTGAGTGATTTACTCTGGAACATGCAGACTATACACAGTCCCTCCAGGATTTCACGATTTTTTTGAGTGATTTTTGCAATCAAAATGACTGATTTTGTGGTGGTAATTTCCAGAAATTTGTGAAAAAATTTGCGATTTTTATATTTTATAGGACATCACATTTACCATAATAGTATTATGTTAGATGCACAATAGTCATACATGACACAAATCACAAACAAAATGCATAAAGCTTGTTTATTTGGTCTAATCAAATTCTTTTTTTTAAATTGTGCTGTAGCCTATTGTTGTTGCTTGATTAATATTAACAACACTGACAACAGCAGGTAAATTAGGTTACTGTCACTTTAAGACCTACTACAGTAATGACAAACGTCCCAATCAGTTATTACTGATTGTTTTACGTAAATACTTGCCAAGATGATTATTTTGAAGTAATTGTAGCTATGTGTATTTGTTCAAGCGCTATAAAGAGAATTCAATATTCTAACTAGGCCGACAGGGGGTGACACGCAGTCAGTCAGTCACACGCACACACACACACACTTGCAGTCAGAGACAGACTGTTACTCGACTGGGTGAAATTAGTTCCCTTTCACGGTATACTGCGCTTTTAATCATTCTTTTTAGTACCATCGAGCATATCATACTTTTTGTTATGTCATTCAATCATGTTAAACGCGTTAATAAGTTTGCCCTACTGCCCAATGAAAACCTGGGCGCTTATGTGAGAGGGCAGGAGAGACTCATTTTCTTTCGCCATGTTTCTGACAGACCGCTCACAGACATCACGCGTGCGCAACATCTGTATCCACGTAAAAAATGCATTGAAACTAATTAACTAGATATATTTCAATTGGGTGATTATAATTTAATGTTTTGTGAGGTCTTTTTTTTTTTTTTTTTTGTGATTATTTTGCGGTTAAATGAGGAATTATGCAGGATCGCAAAAAAATGCGACATTTTGTTGATTTTGCGTTGTATTCAGCGATCGCAGAATCGCGAAAAACTGGAGGGACTGTATACAGTTATTTAGTTACCTTTCAGCATTAGATTTAAAATAATAATAATCGCACCAAGCTATACTATAGCTGCATGCCCAATTTATTCATTTTAAATTTAAATTCAACAATATCGATTTTCGTCAATTCACAAACCCCTTTGTGTTCCCTCATGAACCCCCATTTGGCAAACTCTGAACTGGAGCATTGGATAAACAATGCATTAATGTGAGCGGCCATATGTTAATACACTGATAGTTCTGACATCATAAACATGACCCACTTTTTCCACTTAGTTTCCATAAATGAGCTTGACGAACCTTAGAGTTTGTCTACATAAGAGATCAAACTCTCATTTCAAAAGATCATCTATTTTCCAAAAACAGGCCAATGCGCTCATGCGCGTTCTGTTGATGCTGTTAACACGCTAACAGCCTTGATCACAGAGGTAAAGTGAAGGGGGCGATTCAAAAATCTCTGAGACTGTGCTCAAGGACACATTCCTCAGGTCTAACACTATAAAAACATCAGCAAAAAAACTCTTCACAGGTCTGTTGACCTACAATTAGAGTGATGTTTTTCCAATCCATCCCCCCTTTCCATTCCTGATATATCCTCCTGCTGCTCTACGAAGAGCAGCTACTATTCCCTGATCCTCTGAGGCCACATTTACAGGTTACACTACTGATCCTGAGCCAAGCATTTTCCATAGTAGGTTGTTTATTTGCTCCATCTGGATGATCCGTCCGCAGAGGTCACGTATCACACCGTGTCTGGAATGAGCGCTGCTAATCCCTTTCGCCATTTAATCTGAAGATATGAGTGATATCCTCTGAGAGACACATCTCTCTGCAGCCCTGTGGGGCAGGTGTCATATTAATGAGGAACTGAGTTAACAAGCAGGATATCCCACGCCAACTGGCCCAACTGACGCCCGCACAGGGCAGGAAACCCTCTTACAATACTGTATAGTCCAGCCAAGGGCTCATTCAGCAAACTATGGCCCTTGTGCCCAGTAAAGCCAAAATAAAGGAAGAAACACACAGTGTGATTAGACAAAACATGACAACTGTGACAACAGCTAGATCACGGTTTGCCCAAAATATTCCATTTAAATTAATAATAAGACAACAGGTTTAGTCTAGAAAGACTTTTACTCACCTTGAAATTGTTAATGGTTAATGATTTTACAGAGGTAATGGAGCAGACATGACTGTGGGGAAAAAATATTCAATAAATGGTTAATGTGTTGTTAAATGCAAAACATGTCCATGCATTTTTTAGTTTCACATTTATGGATGTTTAAATGCTTATTTTAAAGGGTTAGTTCACCCAAAAATGAAAATTAAGTCATTAATTACTCAACCCCATGCTGTACCAACCCCGTAAGACCTTCGTTCGTCTTCGGAACACAAATTAAGATATTTTTGATTAAATCTGAGAGGTTGATCACTCCTCCATAGGCTCCCTAAGGGAATGAATCCTGACGGCCCAGAAAGTCAATGAAGAAAATGTTTAAATATTCCATGTCACAACAGTGGCTCAACTATAAGTTTATCAAGCGACGAGAATACTTTTTGTGCGAAAAAACAAACAAAAATAACGACTTTATTCGACTATTCCTTTTCTTCCCTGTAGGCCTGAAACGAGACTTCAAGAGATTTCCACGACGCATTTTTCCTCGAATTTTTTTAAATTCCATTAATGCATGCCAGACTTTTGTCATTATTTTTTATTTTAAACATTTTTTTATAATTGTTTAATTCAGACATGCTGACCTACCAAAAGTATTTCATGTCAGCTACCCTTGTTTCTGTAACATCTTAGAGCAAGAATTACAGTCAGCGCTACATCTGGTTGTACTCTGAACCCACATAAATCACAACCAAAAAAGATTTAGACCCACAGAAATGTTTAAATCCAATTCTTGCTGAGCTCTTTATTCAAATCATATAAAATAAGCACTTAAGGTTCGCTTTGAAATGGTTCAGATATTAGGAATTTCAGCTGAGGAGATTAGAGACTTGGCAGTCTGCCACAAGGCCAAGAAAAGCATGTGTGCGAAATGATGCTTCCTTAAATTAATCAGGGATTAAAATCTCTCACACAGCTGTCAAAACACCAAGCCACCAACATTTTCTTTTCAGATGCCATGCAGGTTAATGAAGAGGAAATAAATGTGCAAAAAACAAAGCAATATGGTTGTTTTCATCAAAAATCAAGGCTGATCGTATACTACCAAGCCGTAACACTCAACTCTTAATAACAGGCTTATGAGTCTAGACGGTTGTGTGATCATTAACCAAGGTAAGAGCACAGCAGTTAAACCATCTCCTGCTCTTCTGTGGTGCACTGAGGCACAAAGCAACATGTAAAACACAGAACAGATGTAAAGTATGATGCTGGGCAGGGAGCCTTAATACCACGTAAATCCTCAAACTCTGAATCAGTGCGGTGAGACGCACATATGTTAGATTGATGCCTGTGTGTGTGTGTACACACTTGAGCGATCACCCACAAGCTCTCATCCTTTTGTACCAGTCAATTTCTGATTGCTAAACCAGAGCAGGGCCTCTGGCCAATTAAAACTCCCCACTGGTAAGCATTCCAAAAGGCTGCCATCCATGAACATTTACCCAGAAGTCCTTGGGGAGATTCCACAACATCGCTCCAGTCTCTCGCTCCATGTCTGTCTCCCTCTCCCGCCCCAGTGTGCAGTCTCCAGCTTTGTCTCCGCTCACAAAGGCTCCCTGCCTACACCACTTCCCAGGTCACCTCATTGTGAAACATTTAACTTGGGCTGCCTCTTTCACAGACACATTAAAAGTCAGGACACTGCATGTTTTGGGTTTAACAGAGGAATCGACGAATCTCTCCTGTTCATTACTTTCATGAAAGCTGGAGGGGGAAGCTTCTCAATCTAACTACATGGAATCAGTTAATGACAGAGCAGGCTCGGATCTCATGGGCGAAAGTTGACATGCACGGCATGGCGGCGAATATCAAGTAGTGCTTTATTATCAATCCTAACAATAGATAATATTATGCATAATTATACACTCAAAAAGGATGTTAATTCTTAACACATTATAACATTACAATACGTTGTGTCATTTTGTGTCATTTTTTAATTCAAACTTTATTCGGCTAACCATTCAGGGACTTTTCACTCAAGCAACATGGTTAATGTTTAAATTACTATATTTTGATTGACTTTTTTAATTTTGACTTTTTAAATGTTGACTTTTATGTAAATAAGCTACATGTGAGTTTGTGTTTTTATTGTATACAAGTTTTGTTCAATATTTGGCAGTATTGAAAGAATATACTAAAAAAAAAAAATTTCTGTGTTAAAAGTACAATATGTAAGAATTTTAATAAAATATCTAAAAATCACTTGCACAGTGTGATATATTTCCTGCAGTTGTGTACTTACAATATCCCAAAAGTCTCTAAAGGTTTTTTATTTCAGAGAAATTCCAATTTTAAATAAGTGGCCGTCCCAAAAAAAAAATGTCGCCTGTCAATGACGCAATATCCGCGCTATCCTCGGTTTCCTTTCATACTGCCATAGCGTAACCATGGCGACAGATGTGGACAACTGCGTAGTGCGTAACGTTTAGCGGCACGCAGTTCTTGTTTCTTTCAAACATAGACCATGGCAAGCAGACTTTGGGACAAACAAGGAGAACTAAAATGTGGATTAGGGCTGGGATAAAAGATTATTTTTTAAACGATTAATCTGGCGATTATTTTTTCGATGCATCGATTAATCTAACGATTAATTTTCCCAGTCCGCTTCGATTTCGATTCGATTATCTCCCCATTAATTGACTAATAGCAATTTATACATGTTGATTTACATATCTGAATGAAAAAACATGAATTCCTTAACATTGCAATATATGTTTATTGCTCTTAAAATTCCAAAATAAAAGACTATACAAGTGCAAAGTAATGCATTCCTAGTTAGAGTAGCATTCATTAAAACTTTGAAGCCTTGAAAACACATAGGCCTAGCTTACTGAAAAAAGTGCATCTTGTAATTCTTCTTTAAAGGGGTCATATAATGCCATTTTTGTACAAGCCAATATGATTCTTTAGGGTCTAAATTAAAAGTTTGTAATATACTTTAATTAAAAATTCTCATTAGTATTGTAAGAAAACACTTATTTTACCTGGTCAAAAACAGCTCTGTTTTCAGCACGCCGTTTCAGTGCATATGACTTTAAATGATAATGAGCTTTGCTCACCCCGCCTCTCTGTTCTGCGCATACACCGTTTGTAACACAATAACACAATAACCACGCGTTGTTCATTATAAACGTGGGATTATGAATTATATTGAGAACGTTGTACATAGAAAACATGCTGTAATGTACCGCATTCATCGTGAAGCGTGCAGCTGGCGATTTGCAAAGATTATATAAATATTAATATAAACATTAATAAAATGTTACACTCACTTTAGTTCTTCTGAAGGTTCAGCAGGAACACGAATAGGTTTCGATCCTTTATTCAGGTGCAGCTTCTCAGCAAAACCAGCTTTACACTGATCCTCGTTTATAAAGCAGTCCACTGAGAAATGATTCGGCAAACATGAGAGCATTGACGTTGATCGTGGGGAATATTCCCTTCGAAAACAAACTCAGCCACTGCGTCTTCAGCGGTTCGGATTTAGGAACATTAAAATGACTGCTGTGTTCGTTATTATGTTGATCTAGCTTACTGCTAGTTTCGTATAGCAAACGAACTAACACGTAGTATACCATTATAACTTTCAACACACATTTAAATGCCGTTTAGTGTGATAGTGTAACGTTAGACCAAGCGAAGCAGGGCTGCGATACCTCAAGTTTAATTTGTCTAATAAACTGACCTGTGTGAGTAATCCAGCACTTGCGGGTAGTTCGGTAGAATTAAATGTCCTTATTCCTTTATATCCGTGGGACTCGCGTGTGATATCTGTCTCTTTAGCAATCGCGACCTGCTTCATACCACTGTAATGTTAAAAAACATGAATGTTTGCACTCATCCATAAACATTATTAGATCCATCAGCTGGACAGCAAGTCCCATCATTCAGCTCATCACTGCGTCATCAACCTACTCCTTTATTGTTGGAAACTGCGCCCTCTTGTGGCGAAAAGATCTTACATTTTGTGCCTTTAAAGGAACACTCCACCGTTTTTTTAAATTGGGTTTATTCGCTGTCTCCCCTACATTTAGATAGGTGGGCAAATGCATTTTTGTCTCAGTGCATGCATTGTCATGCCACTAGCTTAGCATAATGAATGGAATCCTATGTTGCCAATAGGGATGCAAATTATCGATTAATTCATTAATCGTTAGTTGATCAACCCTATCCATCAATTAACGATTAACTGATAAGCGGCTATTTTCCTGAGAATGTAAATTTCTCACGGTATCAATAGTGTCTTTAACATAAAAAGTAAAATATTGCTTATATACGGAATAAAAATGCATGTTACATTGCTCAATTGATGTTTTATTGTAACAGTTGGGATACGGTACATGGCATTTATGTAGTTTAACAAAATAAATTATGCACAGAAAATTAAAATACATAAAAAATAATTGTGCACTGGCTCACCTGTTGCATGTGAAACAGTAAGCAACATAAAATACATTTTAAATAAAAATAGCCTAGCCTACACTATATTAAGCCTACATACACTCACCTAAAGGATTATTAGGTACACCTGTTCAATTTCTCAATAATGCAATTATCTAATCAACCAATCACATGGGAGTTGCTTCAATGCATTTAGGGGTGTGGTCCTGGTCAAGACAATCTCCTGAACTCCAAACTGAATGTCAGAATGGGAAAGACAGGTGATCTAAGCAATTTTGAGCGTGGCATGGTTGTTGGTGCCAGACGGGCCAGTCTGAGTATTTCACAATCTGCTCAGTTTCTGGGATTTTCACGCACAACCATTTCTAGGGTTTACAAAGAATTGTGTGAAAAGGGAAAAACATCCAGTATGCGGCAGTCCTGTGGGCGAAAATGCCTTGTTGATGCTAGAGGTCAGAGGAGAATGGGCCGACTGATTCAAGCTGATAGAAGAGCAACTTTGACTGAAATAACCACTCGTTACAACCGAGGTATGCAGCAAAGCATTTGTGAAGCCACAACACGCACAACCTTGAGGCGGATGGGCAACAACAGCAGTAGACCCCACCGGGTACCACTCATCTCCACTACAAATAGGAAAAAGAGGCTACAATTTGCAAGAGCTCACCAAAATTGGACAGTTGAAGAATGGAAAAATGTTGCCTGGTCTGACGAGTCTCGATTTCTGTTGAGACATTCAGATGGTAGAGTCAGAATTTGGCATAAACAGAATGAGAACATGGATCTATCATGCCTTGTTACCACTGTGCAGGCTGGTGGTGGTGGTGTAATGGTGTGGGGGATGTTTTCTTGGCACACTTTAGGCCCCTTAGTGCCAATTGGGCATCGTTTAAATGCCACAGCCTACCTGAGCATTGTTTCTGACCATGTCCATCCCTTTATGGCCACCATGTACCCATCCTCTGATGGCTACTTCCAGCAGGATAATGCACCATGTCACAAAGCTCGAATCATTTCAAATTGGTTTCTTGAACATGACAATGAGTTCACTGTACTTAAATGGCCCCCACAGTCACCAGATCTCAACCCAATAGAGCAGTGGTCACCAACCTCGGTCCTGGAGGGCCGATGTCCTGCAGAGTTTAGCTCCAACCAGGTCCAACACACCTGCCTGACAGTTTCTATTATGCCTAGTGAGACCTTGATTAGCTGGTTCAGGTGTGTTTAATTGGGGTTGGAGCTAAACTCTGCAGGACACCGGCCCTCCAGGACCGAGGTTGGTGACCCATGCAATAGAGCATCTTTGGGATGTGGTGGAACGGGAGCTTCGTGCCCTGGATGTGCATCCCACAAATCTCCATCAACTGCAAGATGCTATCCTATCAATATGGGCCAACATTTCTAAAGAATGCTTTCAGCACCTTGTTGAATTAATGCCACGTAGAATTAAGGCAGTTCTGAAGGCGAAAGTATTAGTATGGTGTTCCTAATAATCCTTTAGGTGAGTGTATAATAATCTAAACTACTTGTATGAAAAACTTGAAACATTAGCAGCAGCACTTATAATCCCCCTTGGGCTGAGAAAGGTAAAAGTAAAATTACTACACCTGGAAACTTCAAATATCGAACTGAACACAACTTAAAATCATCCCTGAGGAAGGTGACAGTAAAATTAGAGGCGCAGAGTTTACCATAAGTTTATTTATTTGTGGTGGCCCGCCACAATATCAACGCTGATCGCCACACATTGATTTTCTATTTTTTTTTTTTTTCATATTTAAAATCGTATTTGATTGCAGAGCGCCGTAGCGCATTCGCGCAGCATTACCTCTCGCGCTCTCTCTCCCTCCTGGAACACCGCTGCACAAATCTGTCCAACACAGCGCTGTTAATGTTTGAGACCCAGCTTTAAAAAAAGTTATTAGCCAGCATGCAAGGAGCGTAGCTAATAAGGAGAGCTAAGTTATTGTTAGAATACAGCTGGATTTTCAAGGTTAGCACGCTGTATTTAGCTGGTAGTCCACTCCGTTTTGGCCGCCTCATGTTTGGTTTCTTTTTTGCCGCCTCAAGTTTGTGCCGGGTCTCTCGCGTGATAATCTCGTGTCACGTTTGCAATGTTCAATTAGCAGCCAACAAATTAATTTAATTGAGTAAATTCTTGTCGACAATTAATCGATAATCGATTAACAGTTTACATCCCTAGTTGCCAGGTAGCATGTCGTGAGTCAAAGTGATAAAAATAAAAATAATAAAAATAATAACTTCTTGTGGCCTGCTTATTCACAACGAATACAAAGAGCAATGCAGAATAAGACTAGTTGATTTCCTAGGCAGAGATTGAATTGGGGACTATATGGGGGGGGGGGGGGGGAGCACAGGCAAAGCACTGCTACTTGGGCGCAGAGATATCATGCAACACCTGAAATAAAGCTTGCCACAAAGAACCGGCGAAAGTAATGATTATGCATGAAACATTTGAATTGTTGATAAAGTTGATAAATTGATAAGGTTGACGATGCAGACTCGTCATTTTCGCAGTAGTGAACGCAAAAGTATATACAAAAAGGTACATAACAGACTTAAAATATTAGCCATCATATTGTTTACGCACCATCATTTAGTACTGGTAAAATTTTCTATATCAGTGCATGTCTGAGGGAAATATCAGAGAACATAGTTGATTCATCCTTACAGAGCTGACAGCTAAGTAAGGGACGTGGTGAAGAAGTGGACACAGCAGCTCCATGAAATGGAGCAAAGTTCAGTTGGAAGCAATTACACACCCCCAACCAATACCTCTAGCCAGAGATACAATAAAAGACAAATTACAATGAGCCGCCGTGTAAGCAGAGACACTGACAGCCTGGAATGCACCGTTTATTTACCCATGAGGAAAAACAGGGCAAAAGGTACAAACCAGGAAGAGAAGAGGAGGAGGAGGGGGTTGAGAAAGAGGTGAAAATAACACATGAAAGCTGGTGACACAGCTCACTCTGATGCTACAATGAAGGAATCCTCAATCCAAAAATGAACATCTGTGCACATGTTTGCATGAAGACACAAACAGATGGATGACAGTGGAGAGGTTAGAAGGGTGGGAAGATACAACATGAGAAACTGCAGGCCTGGCTGAGCAGTGACAATGCATACATCACCTAAAATAATCAGTCGAACAGTAACAAACAGGGGAACCGCAGAAAACTTACTTTTCCCCTCAAACATCAACAACCCCAAACCAAAGCTCTGCTGTAACGCAAAGTAACAAAGTTATGCTAAGAGGTAAACACAATGATGCAAAATGTAAAATGATGCCTACTGCCCCTTCCAAACACAACTTTCCTTGTAATTCTTCATTACAAATTGGAATAAATGAAAGTTGACGCTTCAGATTAGTTGCTATGTAACAAAAACTAAGCAATAGCGTGCTTTCACTGAAAGATGCGAATATATTCAGAATGTACAACACACAAAGCCCCCCCAAAACGCCCCCCCACCCCCCCTAAAATGCTGACGAAATCCAGTCATAAAAACGGAATTTACTGTATAACGCGGAATTTCACGGAATTTGTCAATTTTTTGAGGAATAAAAAGAAAGCACAAATATTCAGTACACTTGAAATCAAATCGCGATGTAGACTAGTGTGTGTGGATATTAAACCACAAAGACTATTTAAATACGAATCCTGCATGTTCTGTGTTAATGAATGGTGCAGCCGACGCGCAGTTTCATTTACCACACACACACACTGAAGCACATGTGACGCTTGCGCTGTTTTTTTGTCTATATGAAGACACAAATGCATGAACTTCCTCTCCAGGCTCTAGATCCACTCTGAAAGTCACTTTGTGATCATTTAACCGCTTCATTTGAGAAAAACTATCATCATGAAAAACACACAGGAACTCAAAAGGTCTTCACGGCAACCCGTCAAAATAAAAGTTCGGTTTAACTTGACAGAAATATATTACTGTTGTACAGTAGAATTTAGATATGTCCCAATGTAATAATACTAACACTAATCCAAATAAATTATTAAAACTAAATTTAAGGAATAATCAATTTTTCTTCCATGTTTTAATTTTAACAGTAAAGCTCATTGTACAGCAGTTTATTTGACAAAAAGTTTTTAATTTCATATGATTAAAATTGATGATAAATGATAAAATTAGTGTTTTTTAAAATTAGTGTCACTGCACAAACCTATTAATAAGTCACTGCTTATACAAACCTACTTACTTGCAACATTCAAACCAAAGTATGCCTTGAGCATACGTCCATCAAAACATACACCGTGTGTGTGTGTCTATGTATTAGGGCTGGGTATTGACACAAATTTCACAATTCGATTCGATTTCGATTCACAAGCTTGCAATTTGATTCGATTTCGATTACGATTCGATTCGATTCAATATTGATTATTTTGGATATCAGGTACAATACATGGCAAATTTTTTCAAGGAAAACAAATCTCTTAACTAATGCTGTAAACTATGGGAGTCAGTTGTAGCCTACTAGGCTTCATTAGCCTACTATAATTTTGAAGGTAAAAATTAACTGATTTGAAGCTATACAAACACTTAAATTACATTTATTTATTTTTATAATAAGAAAGTTATATGAAATATAAACATTTAAATGGTGGCTGTCATAAAAACTTGCCAGATTTATTCAAACATGCATTAAATATTGAAGAACATTAAAAATTATAATGAATATGTAATATGGTGCATATATTTAGCAAAATTCTCCTCTCTAGAGTTATTTTTTCTAGCTGACTAACTGACTAAGTTACTAAGTTTAATGTTTTTTCTGAGGTAAATGTGACGTTACATGCCATTGTTTACTTGCTGTTTAACTGACGTCTTTCCACGGATGAAACACTGATTGAGCGATACCACGTTACATGATACGGATTTCCAGTTGTACTCTATCTTTTAACACACTTTCAGATGCTCATTGATGTTTATTTGGCGCTGTAACTGGTATTATTAAGGCGGAGTAACTGGTATTATTAAGGCGGAAGAGGAGAATGAGATCATGTGCGCTCCGTGCTGCTGCTTCTCTTGAGCTGAGCCAGAGCGATCTCACGCCACAACGCCAAAACGGTATTTATGTTTTTGAATTTCGTAAGAAAATGGACGTAATTCGAAATTTGAGACTTTATTTCATAATAATAGTCACAAAGCACAAAGATTATTTCGACTTACTGGATGGGATGCACGATACAATGTTCTGCGCGCTCATCAAATGAAAACAGGATGACTAATCGATTCTTCAGATTTAAGAATCGATATCGGTTCGTAAAAATGAGAATCGATTAATATCGAGAAATCGATATTTTTTACCCAGCCCTACTATGTATATGTATATATATAGTTACCAGAAGGACATTTCCCACACACCTCAACTCTCTATATATCTCTTTCTATCTATAGGCGCTTTTCCATTACCAGTACCAGCTCGACTCGGCTTGACTCGCCTCGACTCGGCTCGCTTTTCGCTCCGTTTTCCATTGCAGATAGTACCGCCACAAATAGTGTTGTTTTTGGCGGCCTATTTTAATTTTAGTTTTAGTCTAGTCTTTGTGTCAAGCTGTCATTTTAGTTTTTATTAGTTTTAGTCACGTTCATACTCTTTTTAGTCTAGTCTAGTTTTAGTTGACAAAAACTGATGACGTTTTAGTGTAGTTTTAGTTGACGAAAACTGATGACGTTTTAGTCGTTTTAGTCAACGAAAGAAAAAGTCTAGTTTTAGTCAATGAAAATGGCATTTTAGTCTCTTTTTAGTAATGCAATTCTATTTAACCCAGTCAATATAGTATAAGTACCTAGTAGTATAGACGAAACCAAAATTTTCTTTTAGCCAAACCCATTTCAAACAAACAATCTTATCTTCTTATAGTTATCTTATTATATTATTGTTACCTTATAGACTCAATAATGCATCTATTCAAGACACGGAAGACGCTCTGATTTGAATTTACAACATATTTATTTTACCAACCAAACATGTTAGAAGTTAACAGTCTCATCCCAAGACGTCAACTAACTGACGCTTTTGATCATACGTCAACATCCAACGTTTTAGGGTACCCTTTAACGTCAGTTAGATGACGATCCTGGGGCGTCATCCAACTGACGCTTTACCTTTAACGTCAGTTAGATGACGCGGGTAGGTTTAGGTCTGGGGTAGGGTTAGGATTAGATAGCGTCATCTAACTGACGTTAAAGGGTACCCTAAAACGTCGGATGTTGACGTATGGTCAAAAGCGTCAGTTGGTTGACGTCTTGGGATGAGACTGCGCTGTAGAAGTAGCCTATGCACATGATGAAATGAAAGTTTTTCCAAATGTCATTTCTTCTTTTTCTCCCAAAGACAAATCCCTTTCTCTGTGTCAGAATTAACTTAGTTTGTTGTCGTTTATGCTACCGCCTGTTTTACATACTCCGTTTGCAGTGCGTATTTTTCCCCGCACCCATGTTAATAGGTTAGAGCGCTCACACTGCACGCGGATGCGTCCGGCAATGCGCTCCAGGAGCGTGCGTGCATAACAGCAGAGCAGAGATCTACACAGTACCTCAACAACGCGACATAATGGATGTAGGCTAACAATATTAATTTGAAATAAAAAAAAATAGAGAATGTTGTGATTGTGGTACAGCCGTAGATCAGTTGCGCACTGCAAACGCAGCACACATGAAAGCACAATAGCGCGTGCTGCTCCTGCATACACACCGCAACACGCACCGCATACGCACTACACACGGAGTGTGTGTGAAACAGCCGTAACTCACGCAGCTGCATCTTCTAAATAATGCCGCGAGTGGGGCTTGAGGATGTGAAGTCGCCTGCGTCTGCGCAGTGCGATCTAATGCAGCCCCTGAAGTGACACAGGAAACAGAAATGCTGCATAGTAGGCCTAATAATAATGCAAGTAAACGAGACGAAATAACGTTAAATAACATTTCGTCTCGTCTCGTTTTGGTCAACGAAAATGAAGAGACATTTTAGCATAGTTTTTATTTTGTAAACCACATTTAGTCTCGTTTTTATTCGTCAACGATATTGCATTATACATTTAATTATAGTCATCGTCACATGACCAGCATTTTCGTTGCGTCTCGTCTCGTTTTCGTCACGTGATAAAGGTTCGTTTACGACGATATTTAGTCATAATTTTCGTTGACGAAAGCAACACTAGCCACAAATAGTACCCGGTCGTCATAGCGACGCCGCAGAAAACTGCCGTGACGTAATCTTATACGCGACACACATCCGCTACCCACACACACAGGACAATGGAGGAAATCGAGTGTATGCTGTTTTTGATCCTCGGGATGTGGCTGTTTCTCACAGCAAGAAGACAAACGTTGTTTCATGAGAGGCTGAGGGCAGCAAAACGAAACTTATTTAAAAAAGGCGGGGTTATTCGCTGGTTATTCAGGATACTCCGTCTGCCGCGTGCAATGATGACGCAGTGAATAGTGACGATTCTCTCTAATCAATCAGCAGTCGGCATTGTATTACGTCACATTTTAGTATCGCCTCAGCTCGCTCAAAACCTCACCGGAGGTGGTACGAAAAAAAGTACCCAAAAGCAGGTATAGGTACAACTTTTACACAGTGGAAAACCAAACAAAGGCGAGCCGAGCCGAGTCGAGCTGGTACTGTGTAGTGGAAAAGCGCCATGTTACAGAACCTCCTACTGTACAGTACTAAGCTCTTTAACTTCAAACAGCCATAGAAGATCCACACAAACAACATGAGGTTCAAAAAGGGGATATTTCTAGGTCAAAGCATGTCTTGTTTGGAAATTTGCAAGCCCACCATAAGCCGCATACGACCGAAACCACAAACACGCTTGCTGTACAGCTCTTCAAGTCTAGATCCCCTTTATTTTTACACTCATATTCTTCCTGACACTCAAAATCCATTTTTTTTTCAAACAAAACATCTCCTTAACCTTCAGCATATGAAAGGTTTTAGCCCAGGAGCGCTATATTTTATCCCCCTTGATAAAGCAAACCAGCAGAAGACCGGGCCATTCTTTGACACTGTTTACAACCGACATCTAAGGGTGGCTGAAATCCACCAGATGCCGAAACTGACGGACAAGCATCGAGGTAATGTGTAAGCCGTGTGTTAGAAAGAGAGAAGCGGGGATGGGGAAAGAGAAAGAGAGGGGCCCACGGGCAGGATGAGGTCAGGCCAAAGATCATATTTCCAAGTCCTCAAATCTACAACACTGCAACAATGATTCTGATATACCTGTTGGGCTTAGGAAACTGGATAGCCGTGAAAGTTGGTGGGCAGAGTGGCAGTAATAAGTGATTGTAGCGGAGTAAACCTACACCGGGATAAACTTACGATGCTTTTGACTGACAAATCACCCATCTAGGATAATATATATGGAAAGGTATGTTTAAATAAATCAACCAATAGGAGGATCTTCTGCGCTCAAAGACTGAAAGGAGATCGAATGTGGCCATTTTGGGTTTCAGGTCGGTTCTCCATTTTGTTTTTCAGAGGAATCATTGCTACGACTTTGCCCCACCTCAAATACATTCATCCAGGGTCTGCATGAGTGACTTGTGTTGTGGCAAACCGAACAATCATACTAGACTAGAAAAAAAGAGTCACTTAAATGTCGGAGCCAGAGGTGGGACCGGAGCCGAGACATTTGGTTTTGATGACCATTTTAAGAGTTCCCATCACCTCGTCAGTTAAATTGACGGAGGTCTGTGAGGGAGCTCTTCAACCGCCTCCACCCGTCTGCACGAACACACACCACCTCAGTCCTCCATTCACTCCAAAGGCTTTTTTACATGTGTATGAGGTGCAGAATTAGGTAATCGAAAGGGTCGTAAATAATCGGGCTGTAACGAGTCCTGGTCTGAGGCTCATCAGGGGGAGTCTTGATGTTGGCCGTGGGAGTAATTAGCAGGGATTACAGGAAATCTGGAACATTCCCAGAGCTGAGGGCTTCTGCCCAAAACCCAGATGAGCCCCTGGCCTACAGCTCTCAGCTCTCAAAACAGCCTCAAATCAAATGATTGTTAGAGGCAGGAGAAAAACCACAGACATAATATAGTCATGATCATCATTATTGCTTTACATTTAAGGTTGTTTTGATACAATCATATCACGTTTTAGTAACACTTTACAATGAGGATTAATTTATTAACATTAATGCATAAGGTCCATTGTTAGTTATACTTTTACAGCATTTATTAATCATAATTTGTAATTTCTACATTTTCTAAAACATTTTTCACATTAAATTGCATAAATTCACATTAGTTAATGAATTATGAATGAACATAAAATGTCAATAAAATAATAAATGCTGTAAATATTGTTCAAGGATATAGTTAACACAATGCATTAACTGGTGTTAATGATTTGAACTTTATTCTAAAGTGTTATCGACTTATAGTATTTATTTGTATGTGCTTTCATATTGTTTTTGTGTCGAGACATTTGGGGTGAGTAAGTTTTTGAAAGAAGTGTAATATTCTCACCAGGGCTGATTTTTTTTTTATGTAGTAAAACCGTAATATTAAGAAATATTACTACAATTGAAAACTGTTTTCCATTTGAATATATTAAAAATGTATTTTACTCCTTTGATGTAAAAGCTATATTTTCAGCATCATTATGCCAGTCTTCAGTGTCACATGATGCTTCAGAAATCATTCTAATATGCTGATTTGATGCCCAAGAAACATGTCTTATCAATGTTGAAAATGGTTGTGCTGTTTTCATCATATTTTGATGGTCACCATTAAGTCGTTGAACCTTTACATACCATACATTTACATATCTTATTGGGTTGATTTTATGCAGCTTTTGGGGGGTGTAAAAAAATGATGATGAAGAATCTTGGGAGAAGATCCCTGAGCACTGCTCAAAGCTAGAGGACCAACACCAACCTGACTGAAAGCAGCTCAAAAAAAAAAAAAGAAGAAAAAAGACACCACCTCTTACATAACACACGGGGAGCTTTCGCAGAGGAATGAGGGCAAGGGAATGTCCCAGTGGAGAACTGTATCCAAAGCTCCAGACTCTAGTCAGTCTTGAATACTCCACCACATAGCGGCCATGCTAATGCCTGATGGCAAAGCCACGGGAGGAAGGGTTTGAGCAAACAGAAGCCATCGCTGTAGAAGTCTGTTTTGGTATTAAACTCATCTGGAAAGCTTCCCACACAGCAGAAAGGGAGGTGAAAAGAGTGGGGCAAACGAAAATAACGAGGGGATAACACTGGATAAGAGAGAGAGAGAGGGAAAAAAGTAGCTGCTTCGGCACAGACACTTCCTACAGAGCTGTCCCTATCTAGCGGGATGTGAGGGAACAGGAACAGACCCACCGGCCAAGTTTGGGGGCCCAGGGAGTGTCGATTTAACAGCATGCAAATGGAAAGTGCTAACAAGGAACTTCAGTGGCAGCCTGTATCTGCCTTCAAGTGTGGAAAGCCACAAACACAGGGCCCAATATTACACAGCACCCATCCGACATCACTCTCTGTACTGTGCCAGATTTACTCAGGGAAAACCACAATCTACACTAACAATTGTCACAAGAGACACATGTCTTGGGACGAGGAAGCTTGGGGCTTTTTTCTTCATGTCTGTGCACATCTGCCTCATTCAGAGGGCACAGATGATTCAGTGTGAGTCAGAGCACATGAATCCAACCCCGGGCAACGTTTCGGAGCGTTCTTCGCATTCCCTGCGAGCAGGTCGTTCGCTCTCACTCATATGTAGTGGCAGCTCCTCTTAGTAACTAGGGATGCACGATATTGGATTTTGGCCGATATTCGATATGCCGATATTTTCAAACTAATTTTGCCCGATGCCGATACTGATATATTTGTGTATATTTTTTTTAAGTGCAAAAAAAGCTTAATAAAGCTTCTATTAAAGTTCTCAGTCAAGAGCAGTGAGAGATATCCTCTGTGTTTTGTTGTTTTATTAACATTAAAGGGATAGTTCTCCCAAAAATTTAAATTGTCATCATTTACTCTCTCAAGTTTCTTTCTTCTGTTGAAATTATAAAAGTTATTTGGAAGAATGTGGCTAACCAAACAGTTGCTGTACTCCAGTGACTTCCATAGTATATTTAAGCACAAGAAAGAAATGAATACAGGTTTAGAACAACATTAGACTGAGTAAATAATGACAGAATTTTTATTTCTGGGTGCAGTATCTCTTTAAGGACAAGCGGCAGCATATTATTACTGTCTCTTTAAGAAATGCACGCGACGCGTCTACTATACACGTATTTGACAAGCAGATTTTCTCTGTTTGCTTTCACATAACCAACTTTGTTTATGTAAACCTTGTGTGAATTTGACAGTATCAGCGCAAGAAGACTCGAAAGATTAGTCCAGTATGCAGGCGCTGTGACAGGCTTTTAGTTCATGTGAGCGTCGAGTGTAACGCGCTCAGAAAAGCGGATGTTAGAACAGCGCATCAGCACGTGAATTCTATGTTTACCTAGCAAGACTTTGACGCACATTCAAATAATGAACTTTTGTGAATTGCGGTGTCCCGTGAGTGTAACTCTACCTCTGCGTTTACATGTGATGTGATGTGAATGTACGTCGCGTTGTACAGTATGTTGCAATGAAGGCGCCAGAATTGAACTGATAGAATGCACGATACTAGGGCTGACTTATAATAGTCAAGGATTCGACGATTCGATGACATCTGATTCGACTATGAACCTCATAATCGAATAATACGGAAGTGTTATTTAACCAATGAGCAGCAGCACACTACATGCCTGTAACGTCCGGACTGCATTTGTTAACATTTACGGATTTATTGGCTTACAAAAAATCCTCAAAAGTGTGGGAGTATTTCGAGAAGGTTAAAGATGACCCAAAGAAAGTTAAGTGCAAGTTGCGTCTGCAGCTTCTTTCATATCACACGACGACAACCAACATGGCGTATCATTTGAAACGGGTAAGGCTTGTTAACTTCACAAAACAATAAAATAAAAAACAGTTCTACCACTCTTTTGTCAATACAGACATAAACCCTATATTATTATAATTTCTGACAGTTACACCCGCAGTGTCATGACGACAGATCAGGCAGCACGTCTGCATCAGCGGCGCCCCCGAGATTAACGCAAAAAAAATTTGATTTGAGACCGCCACTTTCAGAGAAGAGAAAAAAGTAAATTACTGAAAAGATTACGGAGTTTGTTGCACTTGATATGAGGCCTGTGCGCATTGTTGAGGGTGAGGGATTTAAAGAACTCTTGCGCACACTTGAGCCAGGCTACACCGTCCCTACAAGAGATACAGTAATGGATTTTGTAAACAAAAAATATCTCTTGATACGGTCAGACGTTTACAAGGCTATACAGGACTGTGAAGCTGTCAGTTTCACAACTGATATCTGGACCTCACTTCAGATGGAGGCTTACCTCACAGTCACGTCACATTTCATCACCGGAGACTGGCGACTGGAGAGTTTCGTTTTAGAAACAAAAAAAATGGAGGACAGTCACACAGCTGATCACATTGCACGAGAACTGACAGAGATAATTTGTGATTGGGACATTCTAAGTAGCAAGATCGTTTCTGTGGTTCATGATAACGCAGCAAACATGGTTGCGTGCACCAACCAGTTGGTCCAGCAGCCCCCCTGGGGAAAGATGAAAGGAGTGCGCTGAGCGGGCCACACATTACAACTCTGCATAAACAGCGCTCTGAAGCAGGATCCCATTTGCCGCACCGTTGCTGCAGCAAGGCGCTTGGTTTCTCATTTTTAAAAAAGCGCAAAGGCCACAACAGCACTACAAGATCAACAGAAACAACAGAATGTGCCCCAGCATAAACTGGTGCAGGATGTTGTTACCGGCTGGAACTCTGTTTATTTGATGCTCGATCGCTTGATAGAACAGAAGGGGCCAGTTTCAGCCGTGCTCACGGATGAGAGTGTGAGCAAACGGTCCGATCGTGACCTGGAGCTATCCACATCACAGTGGCGCAGAGCAGAGGACATAGTCGCTGTTCTTAAACCGATGATCACTCTGACAGAGCTTTTGTCCCAAGAAAATAATGCATCCCTGTCCGCCACTGTCCCCATGCTTATGAATATTAAAAAGAGACATTTGGTGGTGCATGAGGACGACAGTCGAACCACAAAGATCATCAAGACTACGCTGTCCGAGGAGATGGACAGGCGATGGGTGCTTAAAGGGCCAGGACTGGAGATAAGTGTTTACATCAGTGCGGCGGTGCTTGACCCGCGCTTCAAGAAGCTCTCCTTTCTCTCCGATGACCAAAGAGATGAGGCATATTCAGTGGTGGCAGCAGAACTAGCTGAAAGTCTAACTGACAGGTCTTTCCAGGAGGAAAATGACACAGTGGATCCTGGGCCTACTGCCCCAAAACAGGACGCTGTAATGGCTATGCTGCTGGCCAGTGATGAAGATGAGGAGGAACAGGATGAGATGAGCGAGATGAAGGTCTATTTGAAGGACTTCACTAAATGCAATGGAGGCCCCCTGGAATGGTGGAAGAAAAATGAGGATAGATATCCAAAGTTGTCAAGAGTTGGTAAGAGATTTCACACAATCCCCTCCACTTCCACGCCATCAGAGGATTTTTTCAAAGGCGGGTTTCATTGCCAATAAATCCAGGAGCGCCCTTTTCCCGACCAACGTGAACAAGCTGGTTTTCCTTGCACACAACTTCAAAAGAATCAGACCACAGGTGTAGTAGAACACTTTTCATATGTGAAGAAGTGATTTTTTTCCCCCGTTTTTTTTTTGGGACAATGTGAACTTAAGCTGAAGGCTGCGCGCAAAGCATATCAGCAACGACATCCTTTCCTTTCTCTTTTCTTTTTTTGCTGCTTTAGCACTTTCTGAAGCCCATTCGATTATTACTTGTATTAGGCCTGTTTATTTTCGTTGTTTTGTTGTTGTTTTATTTATTCAGGCAGGCAGGCTTATTGTATTTTGAAAAATTTGTATTTTGACATTTTGGACTAGTGCCAGGCTGTTGCGCTAAGTTTAATTTTATTTATTTATTTTATTCCGATTCCCGAGTGTTAACTGTGAATTAAAAGCCAAGAAATAGGTTCCTAAGTGAGAGATAAAGGCATGTTTCGGCACGTTGTTGTTTTTGAAGCCAATTTGTTCCTATTTTATGTAAACTTTTCTGATGTTTGATATATGTGTGATATGTTTTGTTCATCTGGATTTAAATTAATAAAAGGTATTATTTGTTACACACCATGTTTTTCTTTTAGCTTTTTTTTAGCTCTTTTGTTTGAAATGGAAAAAATCTAGCTGCTATCAAAAAAAAAAAAAAAAAAAAAAGGTTCGACTATCAGTCGACTATGGCAAAATCTAACGAATTAGATTCGACTATGAAAATCCTTAGTCGAAAACAGCCCTACACGATACTATGATTTTTCTTCAAAAGCAGATCATGGAGACATTTTAATTGTCCACGATCAAAACTCGTGAGAGGCACACCCCTAGTTGGAAGTTTAAGTTGCTGGCGCTCATGCTTCGTTCGCGGTCGTCACGTGCGCATAGGAAACACGCCACCCTATCGGCAAGGCTCATCGGCAGAAATATTCATATCGACCGATGCCGATGATGCTCATTTTAAGCTTTTATCGGCTGATACCGATGTTGTCCCGATATCATCGTGCATCCCTATTAGTAACATGTAAAGTTGCCTCTCATTGCCACCGTTTTCTGTCTGTCAAAACTCCTTCCTCTTTCATTCAACAGTCAGTCAAATCTCTGTTGAAGGTCCTCCAGCTGAGTCTTTGTTGCTGCTCCTGGCTCTGAGGTCCCAGTGAGGAGGTCTTGGTGGTCCCATGTGGAATGTGCTAAGGAGGGGGCAGAATCGGGCAAAAAGGGGTGCCCCATTGATCCCACACACTACCTGGGGGGGGGGTTCAGGGGGCTTAGAGAGGAAGCCAAGTAAGAGCTTTTTTAAAAAAAAAAAAGAGACTTTCTCCACACATCTTCATCTTGGTAAACAAATCACGAAAAAATTTAACAGAACATGAATTTAACTCAGAATCAAGACACAAGTACCACATCTACATCAGGGATCAGCTTGTACAACCTGATCTGAATTAGCCACCAATTCACCAAACCGTAAAATAGTTTTGAATTACCATAAGAGTATGTTGGCCAGGTTGCACTGCACTACCATTTCTCCTCCTACCTGCTCATGACCAAACATTGCTCTGTACACATTCACAAGACCACTTCCTTCTGATAGCCAAACTCAATTTCAGGGCGTTTTCAACTGGGCTCAGGTCACTGAGAGCACAGCGCACAGATCAGCTCTGTTTCAGTCTCTCCCACAGCAGGAAAAACACTGCTTTGCAAACCCATCTACAGACAATTCTATATTTCACAAAGGAAAGGATAGTTGACACTCGTGTTTTTCTGTGACTAGGGAAAAACTTTTTTTTAAAATTATTTTCTAATTCTTATTGAATTTTTTACAAGCACTTTTAATGATCTCATATTAAAATTAGTACATTTAAAATGAATTTGTAACTAAAGGACTATTTAAGCAAACAAAAACATCTAAAATGTGATTGAAATGTTCAATGAAAATAGCAACTACTAAGATTACACTATAAAAACTGTCCACTACTGGTAAAAAGTTTTGTTCAGCAATATTTTTAAATAATACTTTTACTCAGCAAAGATGCATTAAATTGATCTAAAGTGACAGTAAAGATGTATCATGTATAAATGTTTTGTGTAGATCAATACATTTAATGTATCACATAAAAAAAAAAAATATCACGGTTTTTTTAAATGGGGGAAAAAAACATACTAACCTGAAATTTTTGAATGGTAGTGTACATAAATTTCAACAGAAAATTCATGGCCATGTCATCTACCTTGAGTGTAAGTAACCGGGTGTTATTGTGCATAATCACTTTAAAACTAATAAATTCACAAAATATTGAAGTGTTTTTATTTAATAGTACACACACACGGCTGCCAACAGTGACAACTAATGTGATTTGTTCTTTAATTATCGCACTTAGGCGATTTTCCTCTGATTAGCTGGAGCAGTGTGTGTGTGTGTGGTGGGAAGCTCTGGGGCCTCATTAATAAACGTTGCGTACGCACAAAAGGCGGCGTACGCCGCTCTCTACGCAATAATTGGTATTTATAAAAAACAAACTTGATGGGAAAATGTGCACGCAAGCTCTGACCCAGGCGTACGCACAAAAACGGGTGAAATGACAAATGGCGACACCGTCGGCAGAAGGAAGAAACATGTGAAAGTGTGTGACCGTTGTGTAAAAGAAATGGCAATACTGGCTCTCATAAATAACATGAAGACTTCACAAAGCAAGTCTTACAATTAACAGCCTACATGAACACCCATTCGATCGATCTGCAGTGTAAAACGAACAAAATCAAACGAAGATAACAACAGAAATGCAAATTAACACATTTGCAAAAATAAAAGTGAAATATGTTCTGCAATAATAATTATTGCATGTTATGCAATTCATCCTCATAACACATCTGTAGCTTGTCAGATGCAATCAAATGGATGGTAATAAAATGCCACGCCATCACAATGCGTATTGACGTAATGCGTAATGCAACCTTTTGCCACTCAAGTGCCTTTTTTGGCATTAATGCCCACACTGTGCCCTCCAAACAACATTTTACTCCTCTTTTCCACCTCGCCAATGATAATTTCTACTTCACATTGAGTGAAGTTACGTTTCTTGGTTTTCCTCTCTGTGTTTGCCATGATTTCGCAATCGATGAATATTAACTTGTGGGCGTTTCACGGGCAAATATGGGCGTGACATGAAGCCGCAAAAGCTGCGCTACATTTAGAATTGATTGTGATTTATTAAGGGAAAACTGCGTAGGATGTGCGTGCGCACAGTTTTATAAATCTGAATATTTCTGTGTGTACGCACGTCCTATGTTTCATCCGTACGCCACTTCTGACGCAAATCCTACGCAAAGTTTTATAAATGAGGCCGCTGATCTGACACAGTGGCAGACAGAGGTCTCATTAACTCTGCATAAATTAACTTTCTTACTGGCATGAACAACTTCTTGTGACACTCAACCCATCTGACTCTCAGTGGAGAAAAAATTAAGTTGTTTGCCTTTCACCCAACTAAAGAGCTGAATTCAAGTATACCTTTTATCCTGTAATGCACTGACTGCAGAGATGAATTCCCATGCATTAATATGTAACATTCAAATAAGGTGGAATACACCTGCTGTTCTGCATTTTTAGAGGATGCAAGGCTACAACAAATGAGCTCATATCTATTCTCTATACCTAATCGCCAACTTTTGGGGGGGAAATGTGTAGTGCATAATGGATTTAGACATAGTAAAAAACACAACAGCTGAGAGTTCTGCAATCCCATCAGTAGCTGACAGTAGGGGTGTAACGGTTCACAAAATTCACGGTTCGGTTCGATACGATACACTTGTGTCACGGTTCGGTACAGTTCGGTACGTTTTCGATACAGCAAAAAGAAAGAAATGCCCGAGAAATTTCCTTGATTTAATTTTTTCAATTATAGATTTTTTTTATTAAAACTAACATCATAAAGTATGATATTTTTTTACTTTGAGCAATGATGGAGCTATACTTGACTTTTCTTAGGAGCATATAAAACAAAACAGCTCCTTGGACAAAATGAAATGTAATATTGTAGTAGTTATAAACAAGGTTTATTTTAGTTCAGATTAACATTTGAGGGCAGCAATTGTATTCATAAAGTTTAAATAAAACCGACGCAATGTTAGCCTACTTGAAAGCATTATAGCCTACTATTCCTGCCAAACTTGCATGGTTACAGTAGTGTTACTACAGTAAATCCATGGTGAATGTTGCTGATATGGACACTGAATAGTTCATTGATGGCACAAAGTTTCTTCCTGGTTTATCCGTTAATAACGGAGAAATGTGAATGTTTCTCACTAGATCTCGCAGCGATGTTATTACTTCAGTGGCGAATTCAAGTTTTTTCTTTACTGGATTTCGCTGTGTAACTGCTTGATTAAGATCGGCGCGCGCTGCATTGGTGCAAACGGTCCGTCAACCACACAATAACGAGTAGCTCAGTTTCGTTCCGCTTACATTACATTTGCCATTTGATGTTGGGCAATGTTGTGGTCACGCCAGCGTCTCTTATATCATTATGAGCGCGCTTGCCACGCGCCACGCGCCTACATTTGAACTAAAGAAATTTTGGTCGGCAGGAAAAATGGTCCAACGAACCGTTCGGTTTAAAAATGCGTACCGAAAACCGAACCGAAAGCCTCGTACCGAACGGTTCAATACGAATACGTGTATCGTTACACCCCTAGCTGACAGGTATACTAACTACCGATTTCTTGTCATCATGTTCATGCCAATTCAGATCCTGATCATTGAAGCTATATATATAAGTGATATGAAAGCTCTCTATTGGCAGTGACTTTTAACCCCTTACACCCTGACAGCATTTTTAATGATTTTGAGTGTTTTCAAGTGGCATACTTAATTTTTATTGTCATACTTAAAATAATGGCTTAGTTTTAGTAAAAAAATAAATAAATAAAAATTCATTTTTGATAATCTTCCTGTGTTGACCTGTCAATCGGAGCGATCAATCTACAATCATGCTCTAGCTTTAAAACAATGTCCGATTGGTCTCAACACATCATCCCTACCCACCATACCCGAGATCAAGTTTCCATTGGTTGAACTTTCAAATGACGATCGGATCCCGCAAGTCCTATAGCTTTAGCCACGCAGCATGCCACATCCCTCCATGAGGATTTTCTCAAGATCTACGCATCATGTTATGTTGTGAGTGGGCTCGTTTAAATCGAGACAACCTGCTCTAAATAAAGATGTGTGATTTACTATGGTTCACTAATGTTTCCAAAGTTATAAATCAGAACGTGGCGCAAAAATCTCATCTATATACGGTTTACAAGCATGTCATCGCGGCAACTTTTCACGATTTTACCTCATCAAATTGCGATTGGTTCGTGAGATAGGCCAAACTTAGTGACTACCGATCAAATCATAGAATGTGATTATCGGCCAATACCGCTTTGCGTCCGATCGACTGGAGCATCCCTATTAGCTGAAAACATTATCAAATTTGCTCAAGTATTTAAAAAACAAACACACAAGGGAAAGGAAAAAGGGTAGAATTTATTGCAAAAATAAATCTATTTCTTGATGCATCTAAGCTACAGGCCAAAGATTAAGTGTGTCCAATTCAGATGTGATCTGTACAATATCAGGAGGCCAGTGAAGTCATCGCCTCTCAGAGTCTCATAATGTACTGAAGTAATTAAGAGTTGGATGAATCTTTCAGGAGAAAGGGGAGGAAACATGTCTGATCTTTGCCATTGTCCATACCTGAGGCATGACATAAGAGCAAACTGCCAACTATAAAGCAAAGCAGATTTCTCCTGAGCAGGGAAAAGCATTCTGCTGGATCTCTATGAGGAGCTGTTGACAAGGCAAGATACCAATCTGGTCAGTATTAACCACCCCTCCTGTGAACTGTTTGAAGATGGGCCGCCTGCCACTGGGCGGGAGGCACTTGACACCCGTGTTTTACGACATCTAGGCCAATCAAACTATCACAAGCAGTGAGGCTTTTTATAAGAAGGCCAGGCAGTGCTTTCGGTTTAGCTGAGGATTGGAGGACACTGGCGGTTTAGTCCTCAGCAGGGAAGGGATCTATGTACTTCAGAGCTTAAAGAACTATGAAGCTTCCTAAGGTACAATAATCCACAGTCCTCTCAAACTGAGAGGATCTAGAGAGGCACTCTGACCATGAAGATAGATCTCACCTCTGCTTAACCAAAAGCTCCCCGCTCTCAAAATCTCCTTACAAAAACCATGTTTATCAAGCAGAGAAAAACAAAAACTTTGCAACACCAATTTCACACCATAATCTTCACCTGGGTACATTCTTATTTGAGTTAAAGTGCTAAATGTAAATCTCTGCAAACGTATTCGCCAGGTGTCCTAAACACGATATGTCTAACTCATTAAAACCATAACATTTCTGCTATACTTACACTTCTACCTTGCCTTTAAAGACACAATTAGCTTTTAAAATATTTATGCTTCAAGGGTTGTGAAGTAGTTAATTCATCATCACACATTAACCACATTTGTAAGAAAAATAGCAAGAGGTTAAGAGGCAAAACTTCAGCCAAACAAGAATATAAATATATAGAATTTTAAGGTTCTAATGAACTTCTGACTAACATTTAAAAACACAAATAGCATTAAAGGAAGGAAATCGTGACATTATCACCACATTTGTTAAAAAATAGCAAGAGGCAACCAAATTATTTCCTTTTTTTGTTTCACTTCCATATTGTGAGCCCTTATGGTTAAAGGCATTTTGCATAAGTAGCTAGAAAGTTACAAATTTCTCATCCTTTCAGTGCAGCTCCAGGAAATCTTGCCGTGTTGGACGCAGTGCCTGCAAAAGCCATAACATTTTCAACTCCTGATTTACAACTCCAGCTAAAGCAAAACGGCATACCAAAGAACAGTGGTCTTCAATGAAACGACCAGTCTTTCTTGACTAGTGTGAGTGCCATGAAAAACTTGTCTGTTTATGAATAATAATACCCTTACTGATGAATTGCTGGAACACAGAATAATCATCGTGCATGGAGTGTAATTTTGACCATTTGCCTGATAAGTGCTATGTGTAGGACTGGCTCAAACCATGAAGATGGAATTGTGCTTCAGGACTACGTAAGAATAAAGACCTGTTTTGACTACAAGGTGAAGAGGGCCAGCTCTGAAAGCCAGAACCAGGGGGCCACTGCCAGTTCAATTAGGTTCTCCTGTGGACCATTTTCTCCCTAGCAACAGGAGACATTGTTAAGCCAAAGCAGGGCTTTTTGTGCTTCCTTTTTTTTCCCTAAAAACCTCCACCCCTCAGCGACAGCAGACCATGTCACTTTCTCTGTATCAATTATCTCAGTCTCTTATTGACAAAGGCATGCTAACCGAGGTCAGTCTTGCACAGGGTCCCGACGCATTTTGTGCACCATTGTGAGAGGCACACACGCATGGCACCCAAACCTACCCTCTAAATGAGCCATTATAATTCATTCTTTATAGCAATCGCAACAAAACTGGTGATTTGACACAATAAAACATGACAAATGCAGTCATGTTGGGGAACACTCAAAGTTTGCATTACAATGACATCCCAGGGAAGACAATGGACCTGTAGGCTGGTGTAAAGTACAGGGAAAATGAAGGATCAATTGTTCCCCTTTACCTAGCTGCAGTCATGCATGCACTTGATTTAATCGGTAAAAACCGAGATTATAGGATCACATTAGATAATACACATTACACAAAAGCTCATTCGGGTCCTTATATTTGACTGATTTTAAAATGCTTTTAGCAGCGCATCAATTAAATGACTAACGATATGCAACAATGCAATGCCGGGAAACAATGTGATCGAATTTTACGATTTTTTTTTCTCTCTGTTAAGTGTACTATTTTTCATTGAGGATGTTCAAATTGGGATTTGAAATTTCCAGAAAGTTCAAGTAAACTTGTATATCATATTTTGGCTGCATTTGTAAATTCATAACAACTTTAAAAACAGTAAAACAGGCACATAATATAGTAGAATTGTCATATCAATTGCAGGCCCCTGAACCTAATCAAACTGTAATCTTACTGCGGCAGGTTTTGAGGTATTTGCAAAGACTGTATCTCTGGCTAATGTGATGAAATGTCCCATTTACACCCCATAGTGAGGAGAAAGCTGTCACTCTTGTCCACACATGGATCAAAGCCTGAATTGCTTAACACTCAAAGCACCCTTTGGCTTCTTTGGGCCTATTTTTACTGTCTGAGAAGAAATATACAAACTAATTGTTTTTGTTTTGTTTTTTGCCTGAAGTTAATAACTACTTGTATACTGTAAAAAGTTGTAAACTGCTGTAAGGGAATATCATACTCCCAATCAGCATGAAAAACAAAAGCACTCTTGCTCTTGTGATATTGCTTAAAACCTTATAATGCATAATTGCAGTGTCACGCCAGTTTCAGATTTCAGATGAGTGTAATCTAGTGGGTTTCATTCATGTCTGGGTATTGACTTATGATTAGATTCAATGTCCTAAATGGAGAGTGGCCTATAGAGGTCTCCTTGACGGAGCATTCGGACAGGCCTCCAAGTCTGGAAAACTTTCTCTTTTATTTAATGGGAAACAAGTCAGTAAATAAACCCAAACGGTGTCCCGAGGCTAGTTTCTTCCACTCATTCAAACCTTGAAGAGGAGCTAAAAACTGCAACTTGTTACACCACCTTGCCCCAGTTCCCGCGCCAGATAAAATCAGCGCATTTACATGAGCATTAGCGAGTCTGAATGACAATCACTGTCCGATGACTGACTCTCGCTTACAATGACAAAGTAAGCCACTTTGAAACAAAGACAGCAGCTGGGGGTGCAGAGGGGAGGAACGACGGAACACTTGTAACTATAGAAATGTAATCACGAGCTGCATCCCGTTTAAAAGATGCAGTAACTGCCTACTTACAATCCGAAGTGCGGTAACGTGTATGCAAGCTGGAGAAAGCGACTTAAAGGGACAGTTCACCCTAAATAAAAAATCCGGGCATGTACTCAAAACTCGAGGGGTTTCTTTTCAAAATCTTTTGGCTTTTTTACTTATGTGGAACAAAATATTATTTTACAGTCCCACCATTCACTTGGATTTCACCCCTTTTCATATAATGCAAGTGAATGGGGACTGGTGCTGTCATTCTGCTTATATCATCACTCATGTTCCACAGTAGAAATTAAATAAATTATGGAACAAAATGAGGACGTGTAGACAGAATTTATTTATTTTGGTTAACTATCCCATAGTCTACTGTACGTCATGTACTATGTTAGTCACCATAATGGCCTAATGAAATTTAAGGCCGATACGATGAGTGAACAACAATAGGCCTATTAGAAAAGCAGAGTTCTAAAAAAAAAAACAGAAAATCAATGTGGACATTGAAAAACCTCGGCCGTTTTGTTATACACTTTCTTAGAAAATACAAAACAGACATTTGCAGCTTACCTTGTCGAACTGTTATGTCGTTCACTCTATTTGTGTTTGTCCGATTGTGTATTTACACAACTTACCACTGAGTTTAGTAGCTACCTAAAGCCTTTATAATCAAATGTTTCTGTCACAAACTATTTTTAGGTCAATAAAATCAGTGTAACTCACCATGCACTCCTTTGTTGGGAACATCGTTGACGTTGAAACCTTTCGAACTGTAGGCAGTTCTGACTTCATTGCAGTTCTTTAACTTTTGCTCAGCCTGAGCCGACGCCAAAACCACAACCGACATACATACAGTAAAAACAACGAACATCTTCATCGCTGACTGCTTGAGCAATGCAGCCGCAACACCAAAAAGTAATAGAAAACAAAAGAAAATTTTCAGTCACGAAATCTTTTTGATTCGCGCCTCTGATTTCCTCATGGGGATGCGGCGTCCCTGTTGAACTTCTTTTAGCCGCTCGGATCTCGCGAACTGATTTTCTTGAGCAATAAAAACCGGGTCTCTAAAAAGTACAACGAGCGAAACAATCCCGCAGTGTGTAACGAATAAAAGTAACAACAAAAGGCAAAGTAGTCAGGAGTTTGCGCTCTTCGTTGCGACTTTTTTTTTTTAGAAAAACAAAAGCAAATCTGCTCAATGTCCAGCGCTATGCACGCGCACACATGTTCAATGCTGTAGAGGGAAGGTACTTCTTAACCAGTTTCTTCTATTGAAAAGGATCTGCAAGTCAGTTTGCTCTGTCGAAGGAGAAGCGAGAAAATTGAGATAAAAAGTTTTAGGAAAGTTTTCCCCCTCTCCCGCTGGTGTGCAGTCTGGACGCAGAGTGGGAATCGAGGAGTTGCTTGTGCGCGCGGCGAGATCTCAGCACAGAGTCAGGAGGACTGCGCGAGCACGAAGCTGAGTTCCGGACAAAGAAAGCTGGCCACGCGAAACACACGGGGTGGAGCATGGCGCGCGCAGGAGGTAACATTGACTTAGAATATTACAGTCTGCCAGTACTCATGTCCATATTGTTCAAATCATTCCTGGACTGAGTAGATATAGGCTATTGTTGACATTTTACAGGAGTTTTTGCCACTTATTTGATGCTTAAGCATATCTAGTCTAGACAGGTATACACATAGATAGATAGATAGATAGATAGATAGATAGATAGATAGATAGATAGATAGATAGATAGATAGATAGATAGATAGATAGATAGATAGATAGATAGATAGATAGATAGATAGATAGATAGCACTAAACATAGGAATAACCTCCTGATATGTCTGCATGTCATGAAATGTTACACGGATCTGCAAAGGTTGTGGTGTGGCTAGCAGCTCAACGACAGCCCGGAAGAATGGGAGAGAGAGGCTGAAAGAAACATAGAGAGAGACACTCGGTGGAATCTCATCCCATAATGAGCAACCTTACCGAAACATCTCACTCAGATTATGACAGTCCTCTGGGTCAGCAGCTAGTCTTTCCAAAAATGACACAGGCCATAATTAGAGCGGTTTTGTGCGTGTAAGTGTGGTTGTTGTGAAACTCCTGAGACTTGAGATTTATTTTTGGAAAGTAAGGATGTTAAACCACATATATTTTGCTGCATATATGCAGCATTTACATTTTTGCCTAAAACAGATTATTTAAGCACTGGTGCATAAAATAATCTGTTTTAGGCAAAAATTTAATTAGTGATCATCATTATTCCTTTATGGATTATTTTATAGATGAGAAAGTCATATGATCCAGATTGTTCTCATTGCTACAGTAAGTATATCTATAAACAATGACGCCTGATCTTCTCTCAAATGGTTTTCATGGCCATCATTATATGCAGTGATTTATTTTTCCTTAATCTCATTCGCATTGATAATAGTTTGCCATTCATTCTTAACCTTCAAGTACACCAGCAGAGAGGGCACACTTTGACATGTCTGGATGTGCTGGAGCATGTGTATGTTTCATGTGTTGTTGTGGCTGTGTGTGTGTGTGTGTGTGTGTGTGTTTATGCATGGTCTAGGGGGGAGCTCTTAGCATACTGCCATTCCAACTATTGTGTCCCCGCATTCCTCAGCCTACCCCATTCATGCTGTGTGACCAAAGCTGGGAAAGCCAGTGGCCAATGAGATCCTGCGGAGGGGTTCTGGGGTCTGTTGATTGTGGATATGAGAGAGTGGACCGGTGTTATAGCTACTCAATAGAAAACAAAAGGTGAGCACTCTCTTTCCCAGAATACTTAGTAACGGACAAATCCACAGCTCTGCGATGCTATACTGCACAAAAAAGATGTGCGGTTAAGATTATACAAATCTGTTTCAAATTTCTACCAGTTCATCGGTTCCTGACTGATTAGGCTACACTTAAAGCTCTTGACATTAAACATTTTGCATAGTCTGATCTTTTACAAATAATTGTGTTAGTAAATTATACAAATAAAGTAAAATCAGTGTTTAACATTCTAAATAAACCAGAACACTTAAAAAATAATTAGCGTAATTAACTTTAGGTGCTTAAATTTGTACTTAAAATAGCCTATTCAATTTGTGTATAAATTAATGCCCAAAAAATGATGAAAAAAAGTATAGATTTTAATTTAATTTATGTAATGAAGTTACTAAATTAGAATTTTAATATTGTTAAAATAATTATCAATAATTATATAGAATCAATAATTATTACTTAATTAATTATTTCTACATTATATTTCTGAAAAAAAAAAAAGGCTATAGGCCTACATTTAATTGATTTAGTTTACAAATCTACAAACCTAAATTGATTGAAGACAATTCAATTTCGATGAATTTTCAAAGAAATGTGTTGCTCTAGCTTGTTTTAATTACCTAAATTGAACAAACACCAAAAAAAAAAAAATTTTGTGCATTATCATAGTGGCCCATTAGTATGAAGATGTTTTAACCCGCAGAATCACAAAAACCTCAATAAACTAGTAACAATTTCTGTAGAACACAATTAGCCTGACTAACTGTGCCACCCTAAACAAAGAAGACCAGTTGGTCCTAAAAATGGGGGATCCCTGTATAGCCACTTTATTACCCTAAGAAAACATTCAACCTGCGCATTTCAATGGGCCTGTTTGCCCATTCTCACTCGTCCATTAACATTCAGAGAGTAATCAACAGCCCCGCTCAGCCTCTCTGCTGCTCTCTTGCCTGATAACCGGCCTCTCTTCACTGCTTTAGGGGAGAAAAGACCAGAGAGACACAACAGGATCTGAATCCACGAAATATCGCCCTCGCAGTCAGATTAGGTTAGTAACGAGATAAAGTCTGTTAAAAACACTGGGGGATTGTTTGTGTGTGTGTGTGTGGGGGGGGGACTAGTCTTAAACACTGACTAAATAAGGTTTAATTTGCAACTGTAAGTGTGAGGCACCACAGGTGTGTCTGACAGCTTTGGTCAGCTGAGAGGAGATCATCAAGACAAAATGGAGATGAGTGGAGTTGATAATATGCTATTCATTTGCATTCACTTTATGTAGGAAAACATGCATTTTTAGATACTACTGAAAGACTGAATGTTGAAAAGACACTCCTCAACTGGTTGGAATGAGAATATAGATTTGAACACATACAGTACACTACCCTTCATTCACTAGTGTGAAACTTAAAAAAGCTCCATAAAGACTGTATAGTTTTTCACAAACAAACTATCAAAACAATATCACAACTGCAACTTTAACATTTTTATTTGATTATCATTTACATGGACATTTTTAAATGAAAACACATGTACTTTATTGTCACAAATAAACAGTATTTGTACTCTGAATGTTCATTTTTGACCTTTGAAAAGCAGTATTGACAATCAAACATTCTGTACACTGGCTTTCTCAGAAGAGCAGGTAGAGGCAGGACAGTTTCTCCACAAATATAAGGTCTGAGTAACTGTACTGTGGAGTGAATGAAGAGCTCCATTTTACCCCCCTCCCCCGTCGCTCTGGTTATTGAACGGCTCAAGCCAAGCTCAAGTACTCAAATGTGCCAAATGGCCCCTGAATGCACCCCCACTGTGCAATCAGTACCAGTATAAACAGTACTGCAGAATTCAGAGTTTAATTACGGCACTCGACACATTCCATTACTGGCAAAAGCATCCTTCATTTAATACATACTGTAATGACAACAAGCTATTTGTTTCAATTAAACTGAGATTTTTGTATATCACTCCCTCGGCCATAGTTTGCTTTTAAAGTTTGTATGATTTTTTCTTTCAAACTGAATGTATTGTGCCTTCTTGCAGCCTAGTTTTTATATTACTTTTACGATTTTACATAAAGCATTTCACTGTAAATATCCAGTGTCTTGCAAAAGACCCTAAACTGACTGTCTTTTCTGAATACATAAAATCGTGTTTTTTTTTATTTGTAAGAACTTAAACTCAAATTTGATTTATTTCTTATGATGTGAAATAAACAGAAAGCTCAACTAAACAGAAGTTCTGAGTTTACACAGATGCGAAACAATTGCTGCAACCAGGAAATGATTGCTTTACAATTGGCCTCTACCTGTGACTCATTAAAATAACCACCACATTTTCAGGATAAAACCCCACAGTTAAGTGATCATTATCTAGGCTGTGGATCTGAAGGACAGCTGTGAAAATGAAGACAAAAGAGCATTACTGAGAAATTTGAGCTAAAGTAAAACAAATGTTTGAATTAGGAAATGGGCAAAACGCATTGTCCAAGTGTCTGGATGTCCCAGCGGGGACTGTTGGCACAATTATCAGTAGATGAGGGCTAAATCAAACCATCCAGACATTGCCACAAAAAGATTGTCCCTCAAGACTCTGCACATGAACAAGGAGACCTGTGAGGGAAGCTACAGAGATGCCAGTGATCAGTAAAGGTGCACCAGTCAACCATATCAAGAGCTCTGCGTATCACTGGCCTGTTGAGGAGGGGGGCACAAAAGATCTCATTACTCCTAAAGAACCACATAAAAACATTAACTGCAGCCTGGCAAGAAGCATAATATTGACCGAGTTGCGATGTGTGAAAAGATTTCATAGTCAAATGCGACCAACGTTGTCAAGATGTGGCGAGACGTGTGTTGTAAAACACTGTATTCACCTTAAAGAAAACACCATTCTCACGGTAAAGACTGGTAGTGCTGTGAAGTCTGGGGCATCTTATTAACCCAAAACAAAGAATTGATGTTGGAAAATACAGAAAATTATTACAAGAAAACAAGTTTTGTCTGCTACAAAACTAAACTTGAGGATAGTTTCAGCAGGACAGGAACACATGGGTAATTTGCCACTATCAATATGGGTTTTTAATAAAACTCGGCTGTCTATGTCTAGGTGAAACGTTTTCTGAAATTGGTGCTACATTAATAGGGGAAACAAAGAAAAAGAGCTGTGCCGTTTCCTTTTGCCAAAAACTTTTGGTGGCACCCCTCTATTGATCCCAGTGGGAATTACAAAATGTGGAAGCACAATCTGTAGTTTTAACAAAAAATGGATCTGTCTAAAGTCCACCGGATGAGGGATCCGGATGATGCAATGGTGCGTCTTTCAGCAAACTTTTGATGGGATTTGAAAGCAATCATCTGTCTATTGGTATTGGCCAAAAGTGTAACATCACCAATAGTTATTTGCATTAAACTGTCAAATTGAAGGTGAAATGTGACATTTTGGAATTGCAAAAAAAACAAACAGGTTCCCAAAACACTTGGACAAACAGTTAATCTCAACCCGATGGTTGAATTAGAAGTTGACACGACCGCTTAAGCAAACAGTGTTTTGAAAAAGCCCAGAGTTTACACTTCTCACGGACGTCAAAAATAGATTTGGTCTGGGAAAATGGGAAAGGAGATGCACACAAACAAACAAACAAACAAATAATAATAAATAAATAAAATAAATTAATATATAAATAAATAACACTGTTCACCTTTAAAATTATTTTGTTTAGGTGCTTTGAAATAATATATAAAAGGGGGGGGGGGGGGGGGGGGGGGGGGGGGGATCATCTGGCATTCTAACAGATGATGACATGCCTTTGAGCACTGCACACAGAGAACAGTAATGAAATACGTCACAGGTCATGAAAGGAAAACAGTGTCCATAGGTTACCCATTCTGATCTAAAATGACAGCGTTAGCCCTTTGTATATGGAGATATCCAGAAACAGAAAACCTTACAAATGCACAGATCCATCAAGCCATCAACATGCCGCATCTTTCCTTGAATGCAAATGCTACGGTGACCTGCGAAAGGATTGGAGGGAAAGAAACAACAGGGAGTGTCGAGGGTGTCCATTTAAGAGAACGCTTTAATCTCACGATTATAATGCAAGGATAGAGGAAATGGAAGAAAAAGGAAGAGAGATAATGAGAGACTAAATCAAAGAGAGATTATAAAATACCACAATTTCTGAAAAGGGAAAGTCAGCATTCTAATAAAACAGTTTAAAAGCATTTTTTTGTAAATGAAGTACAGCTGTGTCGCGCTGTAAGGAGAGGGTTTCACAACGACATGCCAATGCCTTGATGTCCTCCACTCCAAGGGTCATTTACTGCACAGGAAATGAGTGGCCGAGGAGGAGCTCACTGCAGTGTGTATGAGAGACAGTCTGCGCCACTAGGGTTGTACGTTGTACGTGTTCTCAGACTCTGTCAGTCACGCTTGCTTCTCTTTAAGTGTGCCCATTCACTCACAAAAGCTGAGCCTCTTTGTCTTTTCAAAAGCGATTTAGCTCCTTTTCCTCCAGAAGGCTTTGGCCTTTGTGTAAAACGGCATGTGTATAGCAAAGGGGAGGCGATGCTCAATGTAAAACACATGGCTGTTGTGTGGCATATGAGTATGGAGGGAAAGAACATGATTCTTGTATGTGTATGTAATGCTCTTCATGCTGTAGAAGAATGACTTCATAGTCTGAGCGTGGTAGATGATACTGAAATCCTCAGGTCCACACAAAATGTATAAAAGAAGAGGTTCATATAGTAAGACTTGAGGCTGAGAAGAGGAAAGGTTCTCGTCCTTGGCCAAAAATCATGGAGCTTTATGTACACATGGGCATCAGCATCATTTCTGATCAAACTGGTTTGAAGATGGATTCATCACTGAAGATCCAATGTTATGAGGATCATAATGGTAAAGATGAAGGTTACACTAGGAACATATGGCGCCCGTGCCGCTCCAGGTATTGAAGCTCCGCCGTGTGCGTCTTTAGCCAGTCTGGGAGTCAGGAGCAACTCGTGAAGCGTCAAGTCATCAATTGCCAAGTTATCTGCCAAATCTTAGAAAGAGAGAGAGAGAGAGAGAGAGAGAGAGAGAGAGAGAGAGAGAGAGAGAGAGAGAGAGAGAGAGAGAGAGAGAGGTTCAAAAATCCTTTAATTTTACATTTCAAAAATCATACATTCATATACTCATTCTAAAAAATAAAAATAAAACATATAAACCCACAGATGTTTAAAAAATAATAATAATAATTAAAAATTCAGAACCATCACACCATCATACATAGTACATAAAACATCATTAATGCACCATATTTCAATAAAACTACTGACATCATTTACAATATCATAATATGCGTACTCCACTTTAAGCCTCCCTTCCACTAATTTCCTAAACATAATTTCAGGATCCGTGGATGCAAGTTGTAAGCCTTTGTTCTTCCTAGTCTTCCACACTGCCAATTTTGCTGTCCCAATCAGATAACTCAATAAACACACTTTCTTCCTCATCAAAAAGCCATACTTTAACCCTCCAATGAACACTTTATCCGAAAAAACTTCATCAAATTCCCTGAACCATTCCTTAAGAAGATTAAAAAGACTCTGTAGTCTTTCACATCTTAAAAACAAATGTTCCAAATCTTCCTCTTCACCACAAAATCTACATTCCCCACCCACTGCTGGATTCAAGTGTGCCACATGTCTGTCTGTAGCTATTGCCCTGTGAATAATCCTCCATTGTAGATCAGCGGTTCGCTTCTCCACTGGAGGTTTATACAGTGCTCTCCATCTGTCCCTCACGAGGAACTCTGGTGTCAACAGTTCCGGCCACCCAGAGGCTTTCACTCTCCTGAGCGACTCCTGATGTAGGACCTTCACCGTGATGTGATAAATGGCCTTCTTTGATGTAGACTCGAATAGCTCTATTTGAGGAGCCTCAAAAGACAAAATTGAACCAGCGGCCACACCTTCCAGATCTTCCTTACTTGCGGGAGCTATTTTTATCTTCGGAAATCCTTTCTCATCGGGTTCCTTCCTTGCGATGATCTCTCTGTAGCTGCTTGGTATTACATTAAAAATTTCCTCCATCATTTTTGCTGTAAGTCTTAGTGACCGTAATCCTGTCACCTCCCTGAGGGTCTCAGCTGATCTCCATCCATTACTGTCCAAGAGGTGCCCCAGTTTTACAACGTTGTTCCTTAGTAAGCATGTCCGTATACTCACAGAAGATAACATCCTTGTCTGGATCATTGGATTAAAAAGCAAGGGTTCTTCAGTGACCCAGTGTCCTTGAGGATCAATGTCCCGTTCTACTTTAAAAACAGCTCTCCAGACCTTCAACATTGACTTGTAAAATGGTGTAAGCTCAGACAAGCTCACCTCCTCCAGTTTTATTAGGAATAGATGTTTATCCAATCCTAGTCCTCCTGCTCTCTGTAGCAAAGCACAAGCAGTTTGGGCCCAAGTCAAGTCCTTATGATAGAGGAGTCTCTGTGCAGCTTGTATCCTGAAGGCACTGATACGACTCCTCACATCCACCAACCCCTGGCCACCTTCCTGGACAGGTAAGTACAGTGCTGCTGCCCGGATCCAGTGCTGCCCACTCCAGAAGAAGTCCACCAATGCTCTTTGTACACGGCAGATCAGTTCATCAGGTGGCTCCATGACAATAAACCTGTGCCACAGTGTGGAGGCGGTTAGGTTATTAATAACCAAAACTCGCCCTCTATACGATAACTGTGGTAATAGCCATTTCCATTTAGACAATCGGGCAATCACTTTCTCCAGCATTCCCTCCCAATTCTTCATCTGAAATTGACTATTCCCTAAATATACACCCAAGACTTTCAGCCCCTCCCTACCCCATTTCAAACCACCAGGAAGCAGTGGAGGTCTTTTACCAATCCACGGTCCAATAATGAAACCCTCACTTTTTCCCCAGTTTAATCTAGCCGAGGATACCTTCTCGTATTGCTCAATGTTCTTAATTAAAACTGTAACATCATCCTGGCCTGTAATAAAAACAGTAACGTCATCAGCATAAGCTGAAACAGACACCATAGAACTGATGTCTCCATTCGGAATTAAGACTCCATTGAGATTTCTCCTTAACTTGCACAACAGAGGTTCAATGACAAGGCTATATAACTGTCCTGAAAGTGGACAGCCTTGCCTAATTCCTCTAGAAACAGGTATTGGTGCACTTAAACCACCACCGGCCTTTACAAGAACAAATGCATTGGAGTACAACAACTGAATATATGAAATAAATGTATCACCAAAGCCAAAATGCTGTAAAACATTATAGAGATACCCATGGTCAACTCTATCAAATGCTTTCTCCTGATCTAGAGAAAGAACACCAATTTCATATTTATTGAGCTGACCTATTTCAATAACATCACGTAATAATGATATATTGTCCATTATAGATCTTTCAGGAATGCAGTATGTCTGATCCTTCTGCACCAATAAACCAAGATAACACTTTAATCTATTAGCCAAACATTTTGAGAATATTTTGTAGTCAACACACAACAATGACACTGGTCTCCAATTTTTTAGAAGTCCCAGATCTCCTTTTTTTGGAAGTAGTGAAAGAACTGCCCGACTACAACTTATAGGAAGTACCTTACTTTGACAGCATTCAGACAGTACCTCATAAAAGTCTTCTCCTAAAACACCCCAAAAACATTGATAGAATTCAGCATTCAATCCATCAATTCCTGGGGATCTACCAGTGGACAACTGCTGCATTGCCTCTGTAAGCTCTTGGAAAGTAATGTTATCATCCAGAGTCTTTTTGTGTTCACTCTCAATCTTTGGTAGATCACTAAGTAGATCCTCAGCACTTTCCTGGTTACAGTTTTCAGAACCATATAATTGTGAATAAAAATCTGCAGACATCTTCCTTATTTCCACAGGATCTGTTGTTATAGAACCATCATGACGACGAAGATGATACATTTGCTTCTGTGTTGTACTTTTCTTTTCAAGATTGAAAAAAAATATGCTAGGGGTGTCCATGTCTTTAATAGAGCAAAATCTTGCCCTTATTAGCGCTGTCTTTACTTGCTCTTGTAGAAAAGTCCCAAGTTCTTTATTTTTCCTTCGTAGAGCATCATCATGCACAAGTTCATTATTATTAAACATTCCTTGCTCTAAAAGTTCAATGTCTCTTTGTAATCTTTTCACAGTTTCCTTCACCACTGATCCAATATGAGATGAATAATTCTGACAAAAAATCCTTATGTTAACTTTTCCGACATCCCACCACTGACTGAGATTCTCAAACGAATCTTTCTTCATTTTCCAGTTTTTCCAGAAAAAATTAAATGAATCACAAAAATTAATGTCTTGTAGCAATTTAGCATTAAAATGCCAGTAATAACTAGGTTTTGACATATTTTTAAAATTAAAATCAAAAATAACCATGTGATGGTCTGAAAAACCATTAGGCAAAATAGAAGCATTCGTCACCCGATTATTCCATATTTTACCCAAATAAAATCTATCTAATCGTGCACCACTGACTCTATTATCATTTACTTTAAGCCAGGTATATTGTCTATATCTTTTATTAATCATTCTCCACACATCTACTAATTCAAATTCATTCAATACTTTTACCAACATCATACTTGATTGAGTATGTGGCTCTTCACCATTTCGATCAATTGTAAAGTCTGTGGTGCAATTCCAATCTCCTCCCACAACAATGCACACATTACTATCAATTGTCCTTATTAACCTTGTCATTTTCATAAAAAATTCCATCCTTTCAGTCCCATTATTTGATGCATAAACATTCATTAACACAAATACCATTCCTCCAACCTCAATCTTAGTTAACAACAGTCTACCTTTTATGACCTCATTCACAGCTAAAATATTAACATTAATATTTTTAGAAAATAAAATAGCAACCCCTGCACTGTTATTTGTCCCATGACTTAAAGTGAGCTTCCCTTCCCACCACATGTTCCATTCATTCTCATTATCAGTATCAGTATGGGTTTCTTGTAAAAAAACTACATCAACCCGGTTAATTTTAATAAACTCTGAAACCATTGCCAACTTTGTCCTAGCTCTACCTCCATTAATATTCAAGGAGCCCACCTTTAACAGCCCCATAAGAAAAAGGAAATAAAAGAGACAGGACAGATACAAATGTGACATACAAAGTTTAGAAATCACCATGTGCAACTTCTTCATTTTACTTTTTTCAAAGCATTAATTTTATCTTTCCTTAACCTTGTTATCATTTTTTTCAGACGAAATCTCTTTTTTTTATCTAATGCTTCATAACTGACAGTTTTCTGCAGGGACAACACTGACCCAATGAATTTATCTGTGTCTGGAAAAAAATCCGTAACTTCCACTACTTTTCCAAATGTTGCATCCAAAAAGTTGTTAATTTCCTGCAATGTGTATGTATCCTCCAAAGCTTGAGAACCTATCTCAGAAATATCAGAGACTGACTCATCATCTCTTAACTCCTTATCCTCAGACATTTCAAAGCATCCAGATGTCCCTGCCACTTCATCATCCACAGTTCCATGAACTTCTGCCTTTTTCTCACTAGACTCATTGCCACCATTCTCATCATCATCAACAGCAACATCAGTTTGTTTATCACTATGCACTTGAGCGTTACTCGTCTCTCCAGCATGAGACTGTTTAGCAGTCTCAGACCCGTTTGCTACATCGACGGCATCACTAGGCCCTGCAATCTCCTCACCGTTCTGAGCTTTATGTGGACACGCCATCCTTTTATGGCCCACATCCCCACACTCAAAACACTTCATGCTTCCAGAGTTTGCATACACCATGTACGCCTTTCCTTCATGCCATACTCTGAAAGAAATATCTAATTCTGGCTCATTCAAAAACATGAACACCTGCCTCCTAAAAGACATGACATGCTTTAATGCTGTATTTTTACAGCGAAGTGGAACCATTTTAATTGCGCTAGCAAACTTCCCATAACGAACTAATCCCCGCTCAATCTCGTCATTATTAATGAATGGAGGCACGTTTGATATTGTTATGCGTGTCGTCGGCGTAACCAGCGGTGAAACATTAATAAAATCACCACTTACCACAATTCCGTTGATAACGAGACGATTAGCTACCTCTTCCTCCTTTACAAAAATCACAACGGCCTTGTTCATCCTCGAAGCCGAAGAAATGTTTTCAAACCCGATCTGCTCTCCAACCGCGACTAGCACTTCTTCCACCTCCACACCTGCCGCGGGAACACACCTGACTCCATTACGCAGAGACACCGGTGGCGGTGGCTCTCCCGCGTTCGGGAACGACGTCATCCCAACACCGTCCCGAAAAAACTTTAATCAACTTAACCTAATTTCAAAATCAACTATTATATTCCAAATTTTAAGGATGAAAAGTAAGGAAAAAAAAAAAAAGTAAATAACAGTCACCCTCTCCCCTGACAAATCCCCCACACACACCCAAACGCTCCCAGCGTGCACCGGAAGAGAGAGAGAGAGAGAGAGAGAGAGAGAGAGAGAGAGACATTATATGGATGGATATGCAGAGCATAAAACTGTTTCAAAGCCTGATTGAGTGCTGTAATAATTACATCATTTAATATTTGTCAAATAAAGTTATTAAATGGCCTCAAAAGTCCCATATAGAATGCATGGCTCTAATGAGTCAGTTCTTTTTACTGAATCAAACACATTCCGGACAATCAGTGTAGTCCGATTGCTGAACGAATTACTTTGAGTCTAAATTCTTTTAACTTATCCAAACAAATACAATTCTGATTCCCGAACAAATGACTCGAGTTGGGTCAAACACATTACGAACAATCAGTGTAGTCCGATGCCTGAACAAATGACTAAAACAGTCTGTTATTTTAAATAAAGCAAACACATGCAGTACAACCAAATGTAGCATGTAGTGTAGACAATTAATGACTCAGTTCTTTTTACTGAATCAAACACATTCTGAACAATCAGTGTAGTTGAGTCAGATGAGTCAGTTCTTTTGAGAGAATCAAACCAATGCAGCATAACCAGTGAGCCTGAATTCCGAATAACTCAAGTCAGCTCTTTAAGTGAATAAAACACATTACGAACAATCAGTGTAGTCTGATTCCTGAATGAATGACTCTAATGAGTCTGTTCTTTTTAGTACCGCAAACACATGCGGCACAACTAAGTGTAGTCCGATTCCTGAACGAATGACAATTTGATTTAGTTATTTTTACTGAATCAAACACATTCTGAATCAAACACATTCTAAACAATCTGTGTAGTTCAATTCCTGAATTCATTACTCTGATGCGTCAGTTATAGGTGAATCAATGCAGCACAACCTGACAACCAGACACAACCCGAACGAATGACAAGAAGTCAGTTCTTTTTAGAAAATCAAACACATCAGCCTATAACTATCAGTACATTATTTACAATTCACTTTCCTACTGTTTTATGTGTGTGTGTGTTTTCTGTGAGTTTTCACAACTGCAATGTCATTAAAATATTCAGTAGTTATTTTTGAGACATGTATGATAGAATGTATGTGAATCTGCTCTTTTTTTAAGGTGTTTGTACCCCATGATTATAACATGAACCTTTCCAGTCATCTTGGCGACGTATGTGTGCTTACTTAGTCTGGAAAAATAGCTACTTCCATTCTCTAATAACCAGTCATTAGTTTTGTTATGTCGTCGTCTTACTGGAGTGAGGAATATGGCAGCATTCCATTTTAAAACCATATAACAATCGTTTTCTTCACTAAAAGAAAAACATCTTTTCATTTATCTCAGCATCTACAGATGAGGTGTATTGTCTGGGAAATCAGCCATGAGGGAGACAGAACTATGAGGTGAAAATTATGAAAAGGAAAGAGGATATCAAGTATGGAGAAGCACGCAAACTATTTGTCCCCTGTGAAGTGTCCCTCTGAGCTGAGGAGAATCTTATTCGTTCAACACACACACACACACACACACACACACACACACACACACACACACACACACACACACACACACACACACACACACACACACACACACACACACACACACACACACAAACAAGCTGTGGCAGATATATACACACGCTCCCCTGCCTTATGTAGCACATACCTCAAATTCCTGCTCTCCATCTGACATAACTAAACCATATAGGCAATATAGCCTACACTGAAACAATTTCATGTCTAGGATTTAAACCTGGAAATAAACAGTGTTTTCGAATTTTGTAAAAATCTAAATGTAAAATAGACTGAATAGGAAAAGACTTTAAGGCCACTAATCAAATTAAGTACATTTGTGACATTGATCATGTGACTGGGTGCAAATGGTCAGATGTTATTAAGGAGTTCATGTTGCTCTTTGGATCATTTTAAAATCATGCTGGAGAACACAAACCCGTGGAGTTCATGTCATCTTGAGTGCTGCTGTCATTAAAGAAAAGGGATCAAACCAAATACTGAGACGTTCTCAAATTCGTTCATTTTTCAGTTAAGCATTTCAATCAAGTTATGCTGCAAAAACTGTAAACTTAAAAAAACAAACGAATAAATTAGACAAATGGAAAACAGAAGTAAAGATTAAAAGTGCTTTACAATGTCATTATGATAAAACAAAACTACAAGAATAAGAAAATGCATAAAACAGATTGTTCTCATAATCTTATTTTAATTTGCCCTTATTAAAGGTGCAGTGAGCTATTTCTGAGAAACACTGTTGTAATCAACCATAACAAACACACCCCTCCCTTCATTGCTCCGCCCCAAAAATGCATAAACACGCAATGCAATAATCTCTTTATTATAGCAGATGCGAAGCAAAATAACGCTTTGCCAAAAATAAAGCAAAGATGACGTATGAACGACAAGGAAGAACACAAAATAAACATACAGTACACAAGAGTATACAAGCAAGAGTTGGTTGTTATAGTCGCCAGCAGCACAGACAAACATTGACACTCAAAACTGTTCTGTTACTATAGCAGTGTTTCCCAACCCTGCTCCTTGAGGCACACCAACAGTGCACATTTTGGATATCTCCCTTTTCTGACCCATATATTTATGGTCTTGGAGTCTCTACTAACGAGCTGATGAGTTGATTCAGGTGTGATCGATTAGGAAGAGTTGGAAAATGTGTAGTGTTGGTGTGCCTCCAGGAACAGGGTTGGGAAACACTGTACTATAGCTTACATTACAACAACAGCATATCTTGGTTCTGTGAAACAGCAAAACGTCTCGGTTACGGATGTAACCCTCGTTCCCTGAGTAGGGAACGGAGACGTTACGTCGGATGACGGAGAATGGGGGTTTCGCTTAGAAGCCAATCCTCTTCGAGTATTGAAAAACGAGCCAATGGCAAGAAATGCCATGGGTCTGCGGAATTTGCATAGCGTATCCCCGCCTCACCACGTGGGTATAAAGGGAGGATGCGGACGCAAACGCAGCTATGTCTTCGCTGAGGAGCCGAGACTGAACTCAGGCGTCTACCCAGCGGTACAGCGGAAGTGGCAGGGAGACGTAACGTCTCCGTTCCCTACTCAGGGAACGAGGGTTACATCCGTAACCGAGACGTTCCCTTTCGTAGTCACTCCGAGTTACGTTGGATGACGGAGAATGGGGGTCCCCGTGTAATCACGCCACCTTCACAGCTGTCTTCCAGTGCCCTGCGAAGTCTGACCTCCCTGTCGTGATATAGGCACGGATGAAGGAGTCCTACTTAACACAGGAATACCAAGGTACACTGGGAAGCATATCTCATGGGAGATATGCCGCAGCATGCCTACCCATAGGGAGGACTTAAGAATACACATATGGCCCAAGGGGGCTACATATGGAGGAACACTGGAGTGACCAGCCCGTAGGGTGGCATCTACTTTCAACTCCAGGAGTGGCAGGTGACTTGCCGAGGGAAAGACACATGCTCAAAGAGGCTTACAGTGGAAAATACACATGTGGGGGTTACTCAGAGGAGGAACCATGCACACGGAGGCACCTAGCTGACGCACAGGCAATAGACACTGGCGCCAGCGTCAACAGTGCTGGAGGAACTCAGGGCTTCAGAGAGGAAGGCTCACCTGAGGAAATATCGCACGTATCCAGTCCGTGGAGTGGAATGGCGAGCAAGCGAGACACTTAACAGCTCCCATGTTAGCTTGAAAAAGACAGTACATGGGCGGAGACTGGCTCCACTCGGAGATTGTAGAATCTGGCGAATGTGTTAGGTGTCGCCCAGCCTGCAGCTCTGCAGATGTCTGTTAGCGAGGCGCCACGCGCTAAAGCCCAAGAGGACGCCACACTCCGGGTGGAGTGGGCGGTCACACCAAGGGGGCATGGTCGACCTTGCTACTGGTATGCCAAAGCAATGGCGTCCACTATCCAGTGAGACAACCTTTGTTTGGAGAGAGCCTTTCCCTTCAGCTTCCCACCATAACAGACAAAGAGCTGGTCTGAGGTCCTGAAACACTGCGTCCTGTCTACGTAAGCACGGAGGGCGCGTACTGGACAGAGCAGTGCCAAGGCTGGGTCTGCCTCCTCCCGGGGCAGCGCTTGCAGGTTCACCACCTGGTCCCGGAAGGGAGTGGTGGGAACCTTGGGCACATATCCAGGCCGGGGTCTCAGGATCACGTGAGAGTGACCGGGCCCGAACTCCAGGCACGCTTCGTCAACGGAGAATGCGTGCAGGTCCCCTACCCTCTTGATGGAGGCCAACGCAACCAGGAGCGCTGTCTTCATTGACAGGATCTTAAGCTCAGCTGATTGCAGAGGCTCAAGACCACTGAGAGGTCCCAAGAGGGAACGAGAGGAGGGCGAGGAGGATTCAGTCTCCTCGCTCCTCTCAGGAACCTGAGGATCAGGTCGTGTTTTCCAAGAGACTTACCTTCAACTGCTTCGTGATATGCGGCGATAGCGGCCACATACACCTTCAGGGTGGAGGGAGACAGCCTTCGCTCCAACCCGTCTTGCAGGAAGGAAAGCACAACGCTGATCGAGCATCTCCTGGGGTCTTCTCGGCGAGAAGAGCACCAGTTAACGAAGAGGTTCCACTTCAACGCATAGACATGTCTCGTGGACGATGCTCTAGCGGAAGTGATGGTAGCCGCCACCGCTGGTGGCAGGGTACTCAAACCTGCCTCGTCCCGTCCAGGAGCCACACGTGGAGTCTCCAAAGATCGGGACGAGGGTGCCAAAGGGTGCCCCATCTCTGAGAAAGGAGGTCCTTCCTCAGAGGAATTGGCCAAGGAATCGCGAGGAGTATGAGTTCGGAGAACCAGGTCCTGGTGGGCCAGTATGGGGCAACCAAGATAACCTGCTCCTCGTCCTCCCTGAACTTGCACAGAGTCCGTGCGAGAAGGCTCACTGGGGGAAACGCATACTTGCGTAGACCCTGCGGCCAGCTCTGCGCCAGTGCATCCGTGCCGAGCGTGCCCTCGGACAGGGAGTAATACAGGGCGCAATGGGATGAGTCGTGGGAGGCAAACAGATCTATCTGTGCGTCCCCGAACTGGTCCCATATCAGCTGGACCGACTGGGGATGGAGTCGCCATTCGCCAGAGATTGGTCGGAGCCATGACAGCTCGTCGGCTGCAAGGTTCCGCACTCCTGGAATGTAAATAGCACGAAGGGACCTCAGGTGCTTCTGACTCCATAAGAGGAGGTGGCGTGCGAGTTGTGACATACGGCGAGAGCGTAGACCACCTTGATGGTTGATGTACGCTACTGTCGCGGTATTGTCTGAACGGACTAGTACGTGTTGACCCTGTAGCAGCGCATGGAAGCGGTGCAGGGCAAGGCGTACTGCCAGCAACTCGAGGCAATTGACATGCATGAGGCGCTGGGGTCCTGTCCAGGAGCCCGTGGCTGCATGTCCATTGCACATGGCGCCCCAGCCCGTGGCAGAGGCATCTGTGGAGACAACAACATGCCTGGAAACTCGTTCTAGGGGAACTCCGGCCCGTAGAAAGCTGAGGTTCCGCCACGGGGTGAAGGTCTGACGGCAGGTCGGAGTTATTAGAACTCTGAGCGTACCGCGATGCCATGCCCACCTCGGGACTCGATCGCGAAGCCACAGCTGAAGCGGTCTCATATGAAGCAATCCGAGTGGCGTTAACGCGGCTGCGGATGCCATATGCCCCAGGAGCCTCTGAAAAAGTTTCAGTGGGACCGCACTCTTGCCCTCGAACTGTCGAAGACAAGTCAGCAGTGAGTGTGCGCGCTCGCTCGTAAGCTGCGCGGACATGGCGACCGAGTCTATCTCCATACCGAGAAAAGAGATCCTCTGCACGGGGCAAAGTTTGCTCTTCTCCCAGTTGACCCGAAGGCCCAGACGGGCTAGGTGCCGGAGCACTAGATCTCTGTGTTCGCAAACCTGAGCTCGAGAGTGAGCTAATATTAGCCAGTCGTCGAGATAATTCAGGATGCGAACCCCGTGTTCGCGCAGGGGAACAAGGGCTGCCTCGACGACTTTCGTGAAGACGCGAGGAGACAGAGCCAACCCGAATGGGAGAACCGCGTACTGGTATGCCTGCCCCTCGAAAGCAAACCGAAGAAACGGTCTGTGTCGAGGTAAAATGGAGACATGAAAGTAGGCGTCCTTCAGGTCTATCGCTGCAAACCAATCCTGTGGCCGCACGCATTCGAAAATGCGTTTGGCCGTGAGCATCTTGAACGGCAGCCTGTGAAGGGAGCGGTTCAAGACGCGTAAGTCCAGGATTGGCCGTAACCCACTGGTTTTCTTGGGGACAATGAAGTACGGGGTGTAAACCAGTAACTCCACCTCGGCTGGAGGGACAGCCTCGATTGCACCCTTCGCCAGCAGGGTGGCAATCTCCGCTCTCATGATCGGGGCATAGCCACCGACCACAGTAAGCGGACTCCCCTGAAGCGGGGAGGAGACCGTGCGAACTGAATCGCATAGCCGAGCCTGATCATTCGGGCGACCCAACAGGACAGATTGGGGAGCTCTAACCAAGCCACCAAACACTGATCCAGTGGAATCATCCGAGCCACAGGCGTCCCCCCGGAGGGGCAGCGGAGCGGAGTGACCGGCACAGGTGAGGGTGGCATAGCGGCCCAGCACGCGTGCACAGTCATGCTCCGCGTCCTGACAGAAGAGACCAGGGAAGGACCAGCGTTCCGTGGGGGTCTGCTCTGCCAGGGGTCTGGCGATAGAGGGGGACAAGAGTGGTGTGGTCTGGAGACGGCACGCACTGTCATCCGCACCCTCAGAGACAGAGGGGAACGAGAGTGGCGAGGCTCGGGGGCGTCGCGCACTGCCGTCCAGCTCTGCGTGCTCAGAGATGGGATGCAGCTCTTTTTTAAAAAGATTCTCCCCCAGCCCTCCACCGGGGGAAGGAGTGGGCCTGCAACCACTCCCTGAGAACTGCAAGCCATAACTGAGCTGCCCGTAACGGGAGCGCCGCATAGCCTGGCGTACAGCGGGGCTGCGGGGCTGGTACGGGCAGGGGCACCTCCCTGCGACCACCTCCACGGCCCGGCCCGGTGCTGCTGGGGCCGGGCGGGAGGGGGCAGGAGTCGCAGGAGGGCGCATTCGACGGCAAGCGGACTGAAGCGTCTGAGCCGCCGGCTGATTGGCAGCAGAAGCCGCAGGGTCAGAAAAAAGCCACAGTCCACTTCTGGGCGGCCGAGAACTGTTGGGCAGAGTTCTCGACCGCGCCGCCGAAGAGGCCAGCCTGGGATATGGGGAAGTTGAGGAAACTGGTTCACTCAGCCTCGCGCACATCAACCAGGTTAAGCCAGAAATGTCTGACCACACATGTGGACATCACCTGACTCAGGGAGCGTGCGGTCACCTTCGTCGCTCGTAGAGCAAGGTCGGTGACGGCAGGCAGCTCAAGGATGAGCCCTGAATCAGCCCTACCCTCGTGCATGTCACTGAACACCCAGAAGGATGGCAATAACACACAGTGAGGTGGCAGCCTGCCCCGCAGCTCTATAGGTCCCCGTCACCGGAGTAGACAAGAACCTACAGGCATTGGGGGGGTGCTTAGGGTTGCCACGCCAGGTGGAGGCGCTGTGGGGACACCTAAGTGTTGCCACAGAACACTCCACAGGGGGGAACCCCAGTGTACCGTAGACTGCGGCCTCTACGAGGGCAGAGAAGGCGGAAGAGGCCGCAGAGCAGTCGCGAAAAGTCAAAGGAGACTTCCACGATCTCATGGCCTCTTCATGCACATCCGGGTAGAAAGGATTTGGGTTCGCCACCCCCAAAAACCAATCATCAGCCTCAAGTGCTCGGGATATGGCAGAATTTTCCACACAAACCCGATACTCGTGGCAGCCCGGGAAAGCATAGCTGTGAATTCTGAATCAAGCTCGCTATGCTAGCACATCCGAGGACAGCAGCACAGACGAGCCATCTCCAGAGGACTCCAGCTCACCTTGTGATGCGGCGATAAACATGATTTCATCAGCTGGTGGACCGAATGAGAACGCGGGCCCGCGGGCGGGCCGGCGAACCCACTCGGGACCACGTGGGTTGCAACGTGAAAGATGGGGTGTGGACCGAGGAATTTTCGTCGGTTAGTTCCAGACCTGACGTCTTAGTCACCCTGGCCACCAGCCGAAGTATTATCTCACGTGGAGAAAAATAGATCGGGTGATGGATGAGGGGACTCTCACTCAAATGAGCTCACAGAGTCTCGACCGTATACATTGCGATGGTCACGTTCCCACTGAGAGAACGTGACACACCCACGAGCGCTGTCCGAGCGTGATCAAAGCCCAAACACGCCAAACAGCGCTCGCGCCCAACAGCTGAATCTATCAGAATACCGCACTCAGAAATACACGGGCAGATCGTCTTTAGAAAGACGCGTCTTTAAAAAGACGTGCCGCGTGCACGCTCTTTTAGTGAGAGGAAAAAAACTCTGCGGATGCTGAAGCGACCAGGGAGAGACACACAGACCGGCAGACCACTGCTCAGATCGCAGGCAATATGAAACTCTCTGGATACCGCCGTCACACCAACATCAGAGAGTTCGCTCGTCTCGAAGAGATGTAGTCACTGAGAATACTCAGGATTTGGCTTGTGGAGTGAAGAGATTCTCTTGGCTCCGAAGCGAAAGCATAGCTGCGTTTGCGTCCGCATCCTCCCTTTATACCCACGTGGTGAGGCGGGGATACGCTATGCAAATTCCACAGACCCATGGCATTTCTTGCCATTGGCTCGTTTTTCAATACTCGAAGAGGATTGGCTTCTAAGTGAAACCCCCATTCTCCGTCATCCGACGTAACTCGGAGTGACTACGAAAGGGAACCAATGTTACTCACGTACAAAGCAGAAGCAACGCAAACTCAGCATCCATTTTCAGGCCTTCCCGCTTCCATCACTCCAGCAATGGAAAGCTTTTCTAACATTAACGTGGGTCCTAAAGCTCTTTTCTGATCATAAAATCACCCCTTCTTTCTCCAGTGATATTCCTCTGACCTTTTCTCTTTTGTAATGTCTCTCAGCCATCTCTCTTTCTACAGTCAAATCTTCCTCTTGCTCACTCTCTCCCCTCTCCCATCATGAGTGGGCACGCCCCCTACTGCTGATTGGCTACAAGTGTGTTGTGGTGCTCGGTCTGATCCACTTTCAACAGTGCTTACTGCACCTTTAATACTTCTTTCAAATATTTTATATATGCTTAAGTTGTTCATATATATATATATAAACTAGGGGTGGAACGGTACATGTATTCGTATTGAACCGAAACGGTACGGGCGTCACGGTTCGGTGTACGAATTTACACGGAGAATACACGGTATAAAAATAAATAAAACTCGCGTGCAAATTAAGTTATGCAATGCGGAACTACTGTTAGATACGCGGGTTCTTTAGGGACACATAATCTGTACCATCGGCTTAGCTCTGAACGTGCGTTCACTTCAAACGTTGGCTTTATACGCGCGTCCTATTTGCTTTGGACTAGCGTCGAACTAGACGCGATAGACGCGAATTTGACGCTCTATTCGCGTTTGGTGTGACCGCAGAATGAACAGGCTGCGATGTCAAGATTGCAATGCTGGAGTGTGTGTGTGTGTGTGTGTGTGTGTGCGAGAGAGAGAGAGAGAGAGAGAGAGAGATGCGCGGGCGCGATCGAACTGTGTGTGTGTGTGTGTGTGTGTGTGAGAGAGAGCGAGAGATGATCATACAGATCATTAAACCTGCAAAGTGTTTTCTTATATTTGTGTACACTTACAATAAAACACAACATTGTGCTTTTGTCACACTGTAACCTACAACTGTCACCCAACCAAAATCACACACACACACACACACTGTTTTAAAAGCAAAACATTTTTATCCAAATCCATTTCAAAACAGTCTGTGGGTCCCATCTTTTGGAAATTCATCATATTGCATTGGTTTTCATTTCTTGTCCTCGGAGCGCTAATCTTACACATTCTACATTGATTAAAAAAGATAATCGAATGTGTTTTTAATGGTAGTATTATTTTATACAGAAATCAATCAATTCTAATTCAGATGAGAATAATGTTACATTGTTAATTAATAATGTTAATTAAAATGAAGGAAAACAAATATATTGATCTGAAATATAGCAAATTCATTTTAAATTAATTCAGGTACAATTACCAAACATATCGCAATGTCTTTTTGTCTTTTTATTAATTTAATTAATAACATAATTATATAAAACTATTGTCAGTGCACTACAAATAAACTGGTTCTATGCCTTTATTAATTAAACTTATTTGAAAAATACAATGGCTTCTGCATTTTTGTTTTGCTTTTCCCTCCACTGTACTGAAATCGTACCGAACCGTGATGTCTGAACCGAGGTATGAACCGTACCGTGACTTCTGTGTACCGTTCCACCCCTAATATAAACATGTAATAGAATTGCCAATAGTCTGAAGTCTTTTGAGCTCATTTCTTTATCTGAACACCAAGATGAGAGACGCATTTTCACCCAACCATATACAGATGTAAACCACGCAATAACCAAATGCAGTCTGTGTTTGTCATGTAGTGCTTACTTCAACATTGGTGGAAGGCTGCGAGCATTTTAAAGAACTATAGAAATCAGTTTACACAACATAGTGGGCATCTGGACACATGTGTCTATGCTAATATTCTCTGCAATACATTGACTGGAAACTAAGATGTATTTAATCTCATCTACTAAGATCAAATGCCACATTTAATACCCTCCTCACCAGCATCTTCAAGTTGCCTCCTTCGTTTGGGGGGAATTTAACCCCACAGGGAGGAAGTCCACCATTTGGGCAAGCTGCTGCGTAGTGGTGCGATCAACAGGAAGGCATGCAGCTTAATTAATTCTAGGCCCTGAACTCAGCATGCCAGCCAGTGAGAACCAGGCCGAGAGCAGGAAAAAAGTTGGAGGCCATCTCTCAGGGGGTCCTCTGGATGCCCGGGGGCCCATTTCAGCACAGTCGACTTTAAAACAGAGGAAGGAGGCAAATAAATAAAGCCTCGGCGCTGAAACCTCCTTGAGATTTCTGTGCAATTACGACAGAGCTTGAACGCGCGCCAGAAAACAATTAACTTTTTCTTTCCCTCCATCCACTGACAAGCCAGCGGTTAGACATTCCAGGGACCCTGAAAGGCTGATTTTTCATTGTGACAGCGGCACACTGTACCACTAGTCCAATTAAAGCAGAGGTGTAATTCAATACAGCTTTTATATACACTACACCCTAAATCAGACGAGGTGTCGTGTGCATAGGAATTAAAGTGAATAATGTGTGCGTGTGTTATTGTTTGCTGTGCGAGTACGGAGAGGTGTGAGTCACTGAGTAAAAACCCAAATGTAATATAAAAATAAAAATAATAGGGGTGGGGGTCTGGCTGCAGCAGCCAAAAGAAACGACACAGAGTGCAAACTGTGTATAACCCAACTCCACAATGTGACCAATACTATCCTGTTATAATGAGCCGTGAACACTTACGAATAATAATGTGAGTGACGGGATCCACAGAATGGTGGATGGTCCGGTTGACATTTGTTTTGGATCTGATATCCACACAATGGCAATTAGTCGGATGGATATGTGAAGGCTGGCATGCTAAATATAGAAAACAGAAAATCCTACAGACAACGGATGAGCACAAGATAGTCTGACCAATAGCACAAAGGCTCGCAAAGGCTATCAATTTTCAGCAGTATCAGTCTCCAGGGCTCTCCTCTACCACGCAAGCGGAGCTCTGACTGGCTTTATCACAGAGTTACGAGCTCCAGTTACGACACGGGTCAGAGGTCAACAGTCAGCCATTGATTGGTAATGGTGGGCTTGGACCAGCTCAATCCCCGCAGCGCACTACATCACAGGCACAGCAAACAGGAACACAGAGACAAGTTTTAAATGTTTATTGCAGCACTCCATAGTAAGAATAAGACATTAGCTGACTGCTTTAGATGACTAGTTTGTTTCAAGACCTGGTTAAAGAAGATTTATAAGCTCTTGGTGTTTAAAGAGAGGCGATGAGGGTGTTAAAGTGCTCTGCTCTCCTTAACTCAAGAGGGCAATCTTTGTTCTTCCAAACAACAAACAAACCTACGCTAACCCAAGCGTGAGGATAATTCTTATTAGGGTGCATCCTACTACTACTACAGCTCACACTTGGGGATAGAGATTTCAACAACTTAACCTTATGTTTTAGAGACCTTTTGACATTAATAGGGTTTTGTGGATTTTAGTTTATGTCTAAGAGCATTGAAGCCATCTACACTACCATTCAAAAAATGGTAAAAATGTAATATTGTGTAATATTATTACAATTTAAAACAACTTTTTTTAAAATTAATATATGTTATAAAATTTAATTTATTCCTGTGATGGCAAAGCTGAATTTTCAGCATCATTACTCCAGTCTTCAGTGTCACAGGATCCTTCAGAAATCATTATAACATGCTGATTTGCTGCTCAAAAAACATTTATTATTATTATCAGTTGAAAACAGTTGTGCTGATTAATAATTTGTCAGAACCGTGATATCATTTTTTTCAGGTTTCTTTGATGAATAGAAAGATCAAAATCAATAAGGTTCCATTAGTTAATAGTTAACTACTTTAGTTAACATTAACTAAGAATGAGCAATACTTCTACAGCATTTATTAATCTTAGGGGATTTAAATTTCAACATTTACTAATACATTATTAAAATCAAATGTTGTATTTGTTAACATTAGTTAAAGGGATAGTTCACCCAAAAATGAAAATTCTGTCATCATTTACTTTTATGTTGTTCCAAACCTGTAAATGTCTTTGTTCTGCTATACACAAAGGAAGATATTTGGGAGAATGTTTGTAACTAAACAGATCTCAGGCCCCATTGACTATAGGAAAATAATACTAGTAGTCAATGGGGCCTGAGATCTGCAAGACATTTATACAGTTTGGAACAACTTGAGGGTGAGTAAATGATGACAGAATTTTAATTTTTGGGTGAACTATCCCTTTAATGCACTGTGAACTAACATGAACAATCAATGAACAGCTGGATTTTTATTAATTAACAAAGATTAATAAATACAGTTACAAATGTATTGCTCATTGTTAGTTCATGTAAGTTAATACATTAACAAATGTTAACACATGAAAACTTGTTGTAAAGTGTTACCTAATTATATTTTATTTTATGATGTCATTTTATGATGATTAAATGGGAGGGGGGAAACGCATGTAAGGAAGGACCCGAGTCTTACATTCGGGGGTGGGCTCTTTTAACTTAGGTCAGTAAGAAACCACCTTGCAACTAATCAAATTACCTTAGCAACCCCCTAGTAACTAAGTTCCAAGCAACCACCTATCAAATTGCAGCACCTAGCAAACAACCACTCAGCAACAACACAGCGACATCCTGGCAACCATCCACAACACAATAGCATCATTACTCCGGTGAACACGGTTACATTTTCTTATACTAAACTGAGAGTTATGGTTCTGATGAATAAAAAAAGAAATACTCACAAAAAGAAAATATGCCTCTCTCATCAGTCTGGCCTATATAGTTAACAATGTATACAGTCTCCATGCAGAACATTTATCAAAATCTAATAGCTCTTTAAAGAGATTCAAAAAGTTTTGAAATGCAGTTCATCACAGAACACAGGATCTCTGCCAACTCCCAGACAGACCTCCACTCCACCTGGACATACAGTTGCTGTGTTTATTCTGGAGCTCCCATCCGCCTTACAGGTGTTCCTCAGGACTAGATAAGTACATGGAATGTCAGTCTCCAAACACAGGTGCTGCTTATGAAAGTGGCCAATACTGCTTTACATTGCTGCTACATTTGTGAAGCCGGGGTTATGAAAACACACAGAACGACAAAAATGATTTAGAGCATTCCTTCAGCATAAATGTCCTTTAGATATCAGAAAAGACGCAGCCATCTGATCATTAATCTTTCCAGATATATTTTTATTTTCATAGCAGTTGAAGTATCATATATAAAGCCACTTTATTATAAATCACAAAATATCATTAGACTGTGCTACTGACTTGGCTTTTATGAACGATTATGGTGATTTAGATGCGCTGCCTGGAACCAATAAAGCACATTTTGTGCTGTGCAGGTGTCAAATTAGACATTTTCATTTCCAAATGTTTCATATCAATATCCTTTCCCGACAGACATTAAGATACAAAGCATACAGACTTTTATTGCCTAACCCAAAATATTGCTCTAGGGTTACACTCAATGGGCATAAAAATGATTTTATTGCAAAAAGCACAAATATACTCCGCCATTCAAAGGTTTGGGTCAGTACGTTTTTTTTTAAAGACATTAATCCTTTTATTCAACAAGGACAAAAGTGACAAGACATTTATAATGTTACAAAATATTTCTATTTTAAATAAACACTGTTCTTTTGATCTTTCTATTCATCAAAGAATCCTGAAGAAAAAAAAATCACGGTTTCCACAAAAATATAAGCATCACAACTTTTTTTAACATTGATAATAATGAGAAATGTTTCTTGAGCAGCAAATCATCATATGAAAATGATTTCTGAAGGATCATGTGACACTGAAGACTGCAGTAATGATGCTGAAAATACAGCTTTGCCATTTAAGGAATAAATTACATGTTCACTGTATTTTGACCAAATAAATGCAGCCTTGGTGAGCAAAAGAGACTAATATCAAAAATATTTTTAAAAACATACCGACTCCAAACTTTTGAATGGTAGTGTATGTCATAAATAAAACCTGATATTTCAGTACCTCCTACACCTCTATCTCAACAAACGTAAGACCCTCTGTGAACACACTCTGCTCACATATGCAGCTCAGTCAGTGTCTCTGGCCGAAACTGCTGCTGGTTCTGGTGAGGACAGAGGGAGGAATGTGAGCATATGTCTCCACACCCATCACTCTGACCACAGGCCCACTCCAGCAGGCAGTGAGCAGCTAGCCAAGAAAAACTAGCCAGCCACGAGGAGGCCAAGACACAGTTACAGAACACTGAGACGCAGCTAAAGCACATCCAGACAGAGACGCCGCTACTGCACACTGAGCGACAGCAATGCTGTGATATGTTGTTTACAGCGGGAATGAATCTTTTGTACCTGCTTCAGTTATAGAAAAAACACTGAGACATTTGTGTAAACTACCATTCAAAGTTTGGAGTCAGGAAGATTTTTTTTTCTTTTTTCGAAAGACATTAACATATACTTTTATTCATCAAGGATGCACTATATTAATCAAAAATGACAGGGAAGACATTTATAACATATTTCAAAAGATTTATATTTCAAACAAATTCTGTTTGAATTTTCTATTAATCATGAAAAAATGGTTTCCACATAATATTCATTGATAATAATAATTGTTTCTTGAGCATGAAATCCGCATTAGAATGATTTCTGAAGGATCATGTGATTTCTGAAGGATCATGTGATTTCTGAAGGATCATGTGATTTTCATGCTGAAAATTCAACTTTGCATCACAGGAATAAATTATTCTGCATAACCATATTCTATATCCCTTAATCCTTAATCCAAAGGTAAAGAAATTCATACAGTTTTGAAACAACTTGAGGGTGTGTACATGACAGAATTTTCATTTTTAAGTGAACTTTTCCTTTAAGTTGAATACCTAAACTTAAAGGAAAAGTCTACTTAAAAATGAAAATTCTGTCATCATGTACACACCCTCAAGTTGGTTCAAAACTGTATGAATTTCTTTCTTCTGCTGAACACAAAGGAAGATATTTTGAAGATAGTTGATGGACCCCAATGACTTCCAAAGTAGGAAAAGAAATACTATGGAAGTCAATGGGGTACATCACCTGTTTGGTTACCGACATTCTTCAAAATGTCTTCTTCTGTGTTCAGCAGAATTAAGAAATTCATACAGTTTTGAAACAACTTAAGGGTGAGTAAATAATGACAGAATTTTCATTTTTAAGTGAACTATTCCTTTAACAACTTCCTTAATAACTAATAATAAATAGTAATAAGGAATTTAATTGAGGCAAAAGTTGCATTTAATAGTTCAAGTTCAAATTTATTTATATAGCACATTTAAAAACAACCACAGTTGACCAAAGTGCTTAACAATGACAAGATCCCCACAAATAAACAGAAAACAACACAGTAGAGAATGTCTAAGTCGCAAAACTCAACTCGAAATAAAAGCTAAGGAATACAGATGGGTCTTAAGCAATGACTTAAACATTTCAGCAGTCCTAGCTGTTCTTATATGAACTGGTAAACTATTCCAGAGATTAGGCCCAGCCACTGAGAAGGCTCGGTCACCTTCATTTTTCAACCTAGATCTCGGAACACAGAGGAACTGATTAGACGACCTGCGACCTCAGTGCTTTGACAGGAGTGCGGACGTGTAAAAGTTCTGATCAATTAGAAGGCGCAAACCCATTCAAAATCTTAAAAACAAGCAATAAATCTTAAAATCAGTCCTGAAACGGACAAGAAGCGAGGCCAACACCAGAGTAATGTGCTCACGCTTTTTAGTCCCTGTTAGGAGCCGAGCTGCTGCATTCTGGACTAACTGTAAATGATGAAGAGATGACTGATCCAGTCCAACATATAAAGACTTACAGTAATCTAGCCTAGACGTAATAAAAGCATGGATTACTCTTTCAAAATCCTTGCGCGGCAGGTAGGGCTCGACTTTAGCCAACCATCTCAATTGAAAGAAACGGGCTCTTACAACAGAACTAATAGTTAGTGGGAGGTAAAGCAGAGAAAGAGGGGAAACTCTTTCTTTAGCAAGAACAGTCTAACACAGTATAAGATTGTTCGTTTGAAGATAACTGATTCTTTTCCTTTGTGAACCGTCCTAACCCTATGTCAGCATTCCCCATCAAGCCCTTCAATGGGCGGCATTGTGGGGCAAATTCAAGTCAACACATATTAATTAGCACAACCCAATGTGAGCGAGGCCACTGGTGTCAGCTATATGGCTCCTCTCACTAAATCTGCTCATAATTAGATTTACTCAAATATATCTTTAGCCTCTAAAATTCAGATTAGACACAGGGAGAAATGGTCACAAAACAAAGAGGGATAAAACGGATTCCGAGACAGATCTTACCAGTGGGAATATACCGGTAATTTCCTCTAGTATGGTGAAGGCCTAGTTGCTGTCTCACCATAATAAATCACCATGTAAAGGTCATTTCAATGAACTGAGCTGATGGCATACATTCACTCACTGCTCAGAAACGCTTATGAATGCTCCAGCTGCTGTTAGTGCCAGAGAGGCTGCAAACATGCTGACTGAGATGAAAAAAAATGGACCAGCAGATCCTGAAACCTCACAAACAAGGGAATGAGGACTAACCGTGACTAAGACAGCGAGTCCGTACTAAAAATTTAACATGGTAACTATATTTTCTGTCAGATTTAAGGAATTAATATGGGATACTCTATATCAGGGGTGCCCAATCCTGCTCCTGGCGATCGACTGTCCTGCACAGTTCATCTCAAACCCTAAGCAAACACACCTGAAGCAACCAATTAAGGTCTTTAGGATCACTTGAAAATTCTATTCAGGTGTGTTTGATTAGGGTTGGAGATGAACTCTGCAGGACAGTCGATCGCCAGGAGCAGGATTGGGCACCCCTGCTCTATATAGTCATTCTGTTATTTTGTTTTGTTAGTAATGGCTAATACCAAGAAAAGCATGTGGTGCTTGAGCGTGCCAAACATGGCATCACGATGCTGCTGTGTTGTGGGTGGTTGTCAGAGCGTAGTAGATATGTGGTTGCCAGAGCATTTGCTCTCTTCAATAAGCCAGGTCAGGTTCATGCCCGTACCACAAGTGTTTTTGAGTGTTTTATAATTCTTTTATTGAAAGTGTTTTTACATTTTACGTATTACGTATTACCTGTTGGTTTGGAAATGTCACAGTGAAACAGAAGAGTTCGCTTAGGAAAGTTTTGAGTATTGCGAGTATACATGGGATCCCTCTAAGAGGTCTAGAACAAATCTATCAAACCAGATGCCTTAGTAAAGCTACGAAAATCATATTAGACAATAGGCGTCCTCTGTTTAAAAAATTTGAGAGATTACCATCGGGTCAGAGATTTAGGATCCCAGCGTTTTTTTTAAATAGGGGGAAAAATCCTTCCTGCCACAGGCAGTAAATGAAAGGTAGTGTTGGTGTTTACTGAGTGGGTCTCGGTGATGATTGTTTTTTTGTTTTTTAGGTGTTTTTGTGTTTTTATATTTATGTTGGTTCTTTGTCTGTACCCTATGGGGATAATAAAGTAATCAATCAATCAATCAAGTATGAGTGCAACAGCCACTGTCCACGTTTTTAGTCTTGGTTCTGGAAGTATTTTTCCCATTATTTTTTTTCCTTAAAGGGATAGTTCGGCCAAAAATGATATTTAAACCATGCATTACTCACCCTCAAGCCGTTTGAGATGCATCTGTCAATCTTGTTTCAGACGAACACATTTTCAGTTATTTTAGAAAATGTCTTAGACCCTTCAGTGGATATAATGTGAAGCAATGGGGTCCACCTCCTTCAAGTCCCAAAATGTGAATACATCCTTCACAAAAGTAATCCATCCGGCTCCAGGGGGATAAACGAAGGCCTTCTGATGGTAATCCGTGCGGTTTTGTCGTAAAAATATACATATTTAAAACTTTATAAATGAAAATATCTGACTTCCGGCAACGATCGACGCGCGTGCGTTCACGCGCTTTCGTGTTTTGTTTTGCTCTGCTCTCTGGCTGCGCTGGCGCGTTCGTTCTACGTCACAACAGTTCCTAGGCTACGTCTTATCTCGTACGCCGACTTCCATCACCCGTGAACGCGCGTCGATCGTTGCCGGAAGTCAGATATTTTCATTTATAAAGTTTTAAATATGTATATTTTTAGGACAAAACCGCACGGATTACCCTCAGAAGGCCTTCGTTTATCCCCCTGGAGCCGGATGGATTACTTTTGTGAAGGATGTATTCACATTTTGGGACTTGAAAGAGGTGGACCCCATTGCTTCACATTATATCCACTGAAGGGTCTAAGACATTTTCTAAAATAACAGAAAATGTGTTCGTCTGAAACAAGATTGACAGATGCATCTCAAACGGCTTGAGGGTGAGTAATGCATGGTTTAAATATCATTTTTGGCCGAACTATCCCTTTAAGGATTAACCCTTAAACGCATACCTCGGGTCTTTAGTGACCCGCGACGTTATTCACTACCCTCCTCGTCATTCATTTTTAAAGTTAGACATCAACCTTCTTAGTAATCCTCAATCAATTCATTATAAACATCCAAAAAAAAATTTATAAAAGAATGCCACTTTTCCTAACGACCCGAGTGTGTAACAGTGTAAGCATGGTTTGAAATTAACTTTTTTACCCACTGGCCAATTTGGCTATTACATTTTTAAGTTACCGGCCATTCAGAACTTCTACTAGCCAAAAAAAAAAAATTAACCAGATTAATAGTCACAGCTTATTTATATATATATACTGATATATATATATATATATATATATATATATATGAGAATAATAAGAACACTCTACCGCACACTGTTGACTTTACTCTTTTATTTTATTGTATCTGTATTTAATATATCATGATGACTCATGAAGAGGCCATGGAGAAGGACTATCGGCTGGCCACGAAGAGATTCTGGCAAACTGTCCGGCGCCTCAGGGGGGGGAAGCAGTCCCCCACCAATGCTGTTTACAGTAGGGGTGGGCGGCTGTTGACCTCAACTGGGGATGTCGTCGGACGGTGGAAGGAATACTTCGAGGATCTCCTCAATCCCACCGTCACGTCTTCCATTGAGGAAGCAGAGGCTGAGGGCTCAGAGGTGGACTCGTCCATCACCCTAGCTGAGGTCACCGAGGTAGTCAAAAAACTCCTCGGTGGCAAGGCACCGGGGGTGGATGAGATCCGCCCTGAATACCTCAAGTCTCTGGATGTTGTGGGGCTGTCTTGGTTGACACGCCTCTGCAGCATCGCGTGGCAGTCAGGGACAGTGCCACTGGGATGGCAGACCGGGGTGGTGGTTCCCCTTTTTAAGAAGGGGGACCGGAGGGTGTGTTCCAACTACAGGGGGATCACACTTCTCAGCCTCCCTGGGAAAGTCTATGCCAGGGTACTGGAGAGGAGAATACGGCCGATAGTGGAACCTCGGATTCAGGAGGAACAGTGTGGTTTTCGTCCGGGCCGTGGAACACTGGACCAGCTCTATACTCTCTACAGGGTGCTGGAGGGTTCATGGGAGTTTGCCCAACCAGTCCACATGTGTTTTGTGGATATGGAGAAGGCATTCGACTGTGTCCCCCGAGGCGGCCTGTGGAGGGTGCTCCGGGAATATGGGGTCCGGGGTCCTTTGCTAAGGGCTGTCCGGTCCCTATATGACCGAAGCAGGAGCTTGGTTCGCATTGCCGGTAATAAGTCAGACTTCTTCCCAGTGCATGTTGGACTCCGGCAGGGCTGCCCTTTGTCGACGGTTCTGTTCATAATTTTTATGGACAGAATTTCTAGGCGCAGCCAGGGGCCGGAGGGTGTCAGGTTTGGGGACCACGCGATTTCGTCTCTACTCTTTGCGGATGATGTTGTCATGTTGGCCCCTTCACACCAGGACCTTCAGCATGCACTGGGAGGGTTTGCAGCCGAGTGTGAAGCGGCTGGGATGAAAATCAGCACCTCCAAATCCGAGGCCATGGTCCTCAGTCGGAAAAGGGTGGCTTGCCCACTTCAGGTTGGTGGAGAAATCCTTCCTCAAGTGGAGGAGTTTAAGTATCTTGGGGTTTTGTTCACGAGTGAGGGAAGGATGTAACGGGAGATTGACAGACGGATCGGTGCAGCTTCTGCAGCAATGCGGTCGATGTACCGGTCTGTTGTGGTGAAGAAGGAGCTGAGCCGTAAGGCAAAGCTCTCGATTTACCGGTCAATCTACGTTCCTACTCTCACCTATGGTCATGAGCTTTGGGTCATGACCGAAAGGACAAGATCCCGGATACAGGCGGCCGAAATGAGCTTTCTCCGCAGGGTGGCTGGGCGATCCCTTAGAGATAGGGTGAGAAGCTCGGTCACTCGGGAGGAGCTCAGAGTAGAGCCGCTGCTCCTCCACATCGAGAGGGGTCAGCTGAGGTGGCTCGGGCATCTGTTCAGGATGCCTCCTGGACGCCTCCCTGGGGAGGTGTTCCGGGCACGTCCCACTGGGCGGAGGCCCCGGGGAAGACCTAGGTCACGCTGGAGAGACTATGTCTCCCGGCTGGCCTGGGAACGTCTCGGTGTCCCCCCAGAAGAGCTGGAGGAAGTGTCTAGGGAGAGGGAAGTCTGGGCATCTCTGCTTAGACTGCTGCCCCCGCGACCCGGCCCCGGATGAAGCGGAAGAAGATGGATGGATGGATGATGACTCACGAGTTGAGTATTTGACCTAAATCTGCACAGATTTGACTTACACGAACTTCCCCAGCAAAGTGAGTAAACATAATAACACGCCAAATTGACTCCAATGTGACAGCGTTACCCGCCACAGTCGATTTTTACCCGCCAAATACCCGGGTTGACAGGTGTTAATTTCAAACCATGAGTGTAAGTTTTTTTTTTTTTTGCACAACAATTACTGAATCTTTGATGACTGAATAAGTGCAATTCACATTTATTCCACAAGGTAGCAATGTCTGATACACAATGATAAAGTGACGTTTTTACTCATAGTTACCGCAGGCAGAAAACAAAAGAATAGGAAGTATCATCAGCAAAACTGAAGTACTGAACGCAATCAAATATTATTGTCAGTGTCACTGGATGGTGGATCTAGTGAAGAAGCTGTCAGTGATCAAAATATTGATTTTGAAGATGTTTAAAATGATAGTTTTGAGAATATGTTTGAGATGGCGAATATGAGCCGATGCTGAATGAACTAGGAAATGAGCTGACGAGGACAGTGATGATGGTATAAAACATCTGCTCAAACTGAACCCTTCCAAGCTACAAAAGGTAACAAAATATGCTTTATTTTATTCTTCTGTAATTGTTACTCTAATATCAGGAGAGTTTTATATTATCGCGACAGGTAGAGATCCGTCCGTGTTAGATATATAAAACTATTGATTTATGGACATTTATTATTGCCAAATTATTTACAAATAAGTTTGATTTGATTTCGCAATACTGAATGCAAGATTGCTGCTAAGCTCTTTTGGCGTGGTTCGTTTCTATAGTAAGGGTGACTTGTTTTGAAGGATACTTTAATTTATACCTTATTATTAAACATTTACTCTTCGGAGTAAGTGAATAGGATTTTTACTTCCAGAACCTGACTGTTACACTATAGCGACGGTTGTCGCTAACTATGGTATTTTGGTAGAAACTAGGTTCACTTTGGTGATATTTTTCACACTAAACAGAAACGACTGTCACTAATTATATCCGTATTAACCTAAAATGCAACCTCACAGCTCTTTCTGTGTCTCCTGGCTTACGGATGAACCACAGTAGGTGAGACACAGTTTGTGTTTCCAGTCTTTGGGGTGACGGACAGACATGACGCAGAAAGATGTCTGGAATCAATTCTGGACATCCTGCTAATGTAAATAAAACCTTCACACAAACAAACACTTTCTTTTGGAATCTCTCAGACATAGAAATGAATTGGAAGGAGAAAAAAGTTGTTCTCTGTGTGAAATATGAGCCTAATTGGTTTATTAACTTTTGTCAAAACACAACTGTCGAGTTTCCTTTACTATCCTTTTCCTTTAATGCGACATTACCTGTGTTAGTGTTTGAAACCAGCCTACCGTATACAACAACGTTTGGTGAGACGCCCCACCATGTTAAGCCCTCCACAATGGGACTGTAGATGTAATCCATCTAGCTCCTGTGCATATTGAGTCAGGCACTGTTTACACAAATGCTGGTAAGATATCATTATTTCTCTGTGTATGTGGTTATCTGTTAAGTGCATATGGTTGAGTGTGTGTGAGTGGGGAGGGATTGTTGTTTATATACAGAGGAAGAAATAAGGATCCCTTGTAGAAGGAGCCAGATCCATTGGGCTGTTTCTCATGGCAAACTTCCTCTCTCTCTGATCAGGATTATTTGCAGATGCGATGGTGCCATTGCTTCTTTCTCAAAGAGGGGGGGGGGGGGGGCATCCCACCATCTGCTCTCTTTCCGTTTACTGATCTCACTTTTCTCGTCTCATCTCGGTTTACAAACAGCCTTGGATGAGCCCTAATCTAACTCTACAGGTCACAAGTGGTGAGAGTTTACCATTTTCTGTTGTTAAGTGAGAAATCTTAACATCCTTGAATCTATTTTCTATTTTGATCACTCCAGTGCCCATTCATTCTCCTGGAACCTTACAAATTTGCCCTACAGACAAAATGGGCCATATGGGTTGGGAATGTCCTAAGGGTGAGTAAATGATGACATATTTTTCATTTTTGGGTGTACTATCCCTTTAAGAGTTTGGCGCTCAAAGAGCTAAAGATATAAACAATTTCTAAAGATATTATTGCAAAACAATTAACATCAAAGAGAGAAAGAAAATAGAAGCAGGAAGTGGCACACCAGTACACCAGATGATCCTTAAACTTCATTGGGATGTTAGAAAATGCTAGAAAACATATTTTATCCTTAAAAAAACAAAGAGAACTATCACCTGTTTAAAAGTTTCGGGTCAGCAAGAACGCATTAAATTGATTAAAAAAAATTATAAAAAAATATTTATAATAAATCAAAAACATTTTGTTTGTCACAAAATATTTCTATTTCAAATAAATGCTGTTTTGAATTTTCTTCCAGAGTCCTGGAAAAATGCATCATGGTTTCCACAAAAATATAAAGCAGGACAACTGTTTTTAACATTGATAATAATAAGACATGTTTCTTGAGAAGCAAATCAGCATGTTATCATGATTTCTGAAGGATCATGTGACACTGAAGACTGGAGTAATGAAGCTCAAAATTCAGCTTATTAAGTACATGTATTAAACTTTAAAATATAATTAAATAGAAAACAGTTATTTTATATAGTAATAATATGTCCTAATATTAGGCAACTGTTTTTTGTTTTTGTTTTGTTTTTTACAGATTTTTATCAAATAAATGCAGACTTGAAGAGCATAAGAGACTTCTTTCAAAAACTTTTCAACGGTCGTGTAAATAAATGCTTTTTCACTCAGCATTACTCAGCATAATCTCTACAGAACAGGGCTGAACAAAGACTTCAAACAAATTATTTCAGTAAATTAATAGCAAATTTCATGTGACCATCATTTATTACTAAGATGTAAATTTAAGAAAAATTCTCAGTCTTATTGTCTGGGTTTTGGTCTTTCGGGGTTGACATTCACCATTTATTAAGGGAAGCTAAAGATAACTGAGAAATGACTTTACTCTTGCTCATTTCCTGAACATTTTGTCCTATTCATTTCCAGGTGTGTTTCAGGTTGATTTCCACATTGCACTGAGCCGTCATCTATGTTGTCTATAGCTCCAAGCACCCGGGCCACTGCAGCCAAACATCTGCAGTCAGAACACCACTGAATATGCCCTTACATACACAAACATGGACATGCATTCTCATACCTGCACACAAACTCCCATAACAAGAACACACTTTTCACTTTTCATCTAAATGAGGACGTTCCATACGTACGATGTTCTTACATAAAGCTAAACATTAATATTGCAGACTAACTCAAACCCACAATCGATCAGTTCAGTGTCAGGGTTCGGTCATTCATTTGAACTAATGTAGTTAACTAATGTAAACCAAATTGGAATCTCGTTGTAAAGTCTTACCAAAATAACATTTAACATTGCTGTGTAACATTGATGCATATGTTGTTGCATAAAGTTGTATAAATTAACATGAATTTATAAGTAATAACTATTTATTAAAATGTATATTTATAAATGAATGTTAACCAAGATTATTAAATGCTTTAAAAGTTTTTCATTATTAGTTCATGAAAGCCTAAACAAATTGAAACTCACTGTAAAGTGCTACCAAAAACATTATTTTATTTATTAATCTTTTTTTCACCAACTATGTTCTCAAATGTCCCCAAAGTCATATATTTAGCTTCTGGGGACAGATTTTTTCTCAAACGCAGAGCTAATTAAACCCCCCTACCCACTCACACTCATATAAATGTATACTTCCTCACATAAACACACGCACACGCACACACACACACACACTCTACTAACACTTGGCAGGCCGGCCTCATACGCAGCTTGTTTACGGCTGTGGCACAGAGCGGCTGCAGAATGCCTGTGCTGTAATGTTCCGTAATGGAAAACGTGTGCTTTGCTCCTCACCTATCAGGTGCTAGAGGTCAGAGGTGACACATGGAGCCTGTTAGCATTCCAGCCTCAAGATCAGAAGAAGGATGAAACTATTTATGCTCCAAGAGTAGAGTATGCTCGTGTTTGAATGCTCGTGCCTGTCGTTTTCGTCTCACAAATTCACACCATCCATCACAAAATTTCCTCTCCTCTCCATCCTTCTTACTCTCTCCATATCTTAAGTAAATCTGTAGCAGACCTGAGACTCGGGCCCTGCCCAGGCTCTCACAGCGAGCTGCATGTTTCACATTACAGGCATATTTCCACATTGTATTTTGCTAACCCTCGCCTGCTGATAAAGGGCCAAAGAGCTTCAAAGAAAAAATGCTCCTCAGCACTTACAGTGACCAAACGTCTGCTGAGCACTGGAAAATAACAAGAGCTCTTTTGACAGGACCCATGCTTTGCAGCGGAGTGGTCAATGCTGCGGAGCCCAGCGCACTTCGACCGGCCCTCTCGAAAATCCCCCGACTCCAGGGGTTTGGCCTTTCGGTGATAGCTACATTCATCAACTCTTCCTGGGTTCCTCGTTGATAAAATGAGAAGGGAACCAAGGAGCGCAGAGAGGGTGGGAAATGTAAGCAAAGCACTTCCAACAGATGGGCTGAATGAGACACTTTGTTTTAAACTACGTGGAAACACAAAATGGGGTGATCGTTCAGGGTCTCGATGAAGAAAAAGATGAGAAAGTGTGATAGAATGGGGCGGAAGCTCATAAAGAATGAAAGGCAGTGATGACAGCTGGGCACGAGGTTTATGGTTTGGCTTAGTGCATGCGTGCTGTCCCAGCTAAAGCGATGAGACTGAGAGAGCAGGTCTATGTCTGGTTTTAATAACAGTTTTCAATTCCACTCCTAATACAATTTTGTAAATTAAAAATGAAATCCATTCCTCTTATTTGATTGGCCAAGCACCATTTCAAGAATACTGATATTTCTTTGAACATTAACACTTCAGGTTCAATTTGAAAGGTTTTACATTTTTAAAGCATTTGAATAATTATTAATAATAATATAGTAATAATTCTACATAATAACAATAATGTACAATAATTTTACGTAATATCAGTTATAAATTTGATTTAGAATAGTATAATTAATTATTACATCAACTTTTAATGATAATACATTTTTAATAATTCACTTTATTTATTTATTTATTTTAAACCTAGGCTAATGTTTGAACCTAGGCTAATGTTAATTTATAAATATACTGTTTTTATGTTGTTCATTGTTAATTCATACTTGTTCATAGTACATTCATGTACATTTATACAGCTTAATAAGGTTAAAAATGTACTAATATGTAAGTAGAAATGAACAAACACTGTTTATTGTTAGTTTAAGATACAAAATGATACAAACTGCATGACCTCATGTTAAAAAAATTGAACCATGGGAGGTTTCACTTTATATCACTTGGCTTGTTTGTGCTCAGTCTCTGTGTTCTGTGACAACGCTTGACCCTGCTTTTGGCTTTTTTTACTATTTATGTTGGCAGTGAAAAAAATAAACATAATAACTGGCCAGTTATTCCTTATTAATGTCTTGTTTACAGAACTGTTGCATAACATATACTGTATATATCACACTTGAACCCAGAGTGTTCATTTCGTTAACAAAAACTATGCGGAAAAATGTTCGACAAGCTTTTTTCACATGAGTATGACAAGACGATGATGAGACGACAATAAGGTAATTTAACAATAACTGTGACTATGTTAACATCCAATGTCATTGACGAAAAAAGACGAGACTAAATGCAAGTTTAAAAACAAAAACTTTACCAAAACCTCTCTATTTTTGTCGGGGGAAAAAAAATAAAAGGAGACATAATGCAGACTTAGGATGCCACAATTCTCAATATAATATTGAACTGTTTGACATCCACGGTGCAATATGCGCTTGTGAATTGCGTTTTTTTCCCCTTTGCGTTTAAATAATTAAATAAGTGCATTTTATCTCTCTCCGAACTAGCTCTGTTTAACCATTATGCAGCATGAAAATGTATGAAAATGTATTGACTAAAACTAGACTAAAATAGCCAGACCTGGTTTCACAGACTGGGCTTAAATTAAGCCAGACATTTAAGTAGTTTTCATAAATGTGCATTAGAAAAAAGCATTACTGGGTGTGCATCTGACAAAACAATGACACTGACATATTTTAAGATATATCAGTGAAACTCAGTGAAATATATCAGTGAAACTTTCAGTTAAAACAGCTCAAACATGCATTTTAGGCTGGGACCTTGTCTGTGAAACTGGGGATTAGTTGACTAAACAAAAACGGGACAAGGTTGACTAAATATGATAAAAACTAAAAAGTACACAGGACTAAGTAATATTTGACACAGGACTAAGTAATATTATCAATATTTGACATCCATATTTCAGTTTAAACAACTAAAGTAACACAAACTCTTTCACATAAAGCATCATTTAATATGTGACAACAGCACGTTTTGATTAGCGCTAGACTGCTCCGTTGGCCACATTATCTTGTCTAAACGGGGCGGCTGACATTAAAGTGAGTGTGGTGAGGCAGATGACAGGACCTCAGCGCTGGCTGTGTGTATCTCGGGGTGTGTGCACATGACACACACAGCCCGTGTCCTGGAATAGCTCTGCTGGCCTGGAATGCATGGGTCGGTATGGGGGTTGGGGGCAGTCCTGGGGGGTGAAGAGGCCTGGAATCTCTACCCCAGATGACGATTTATCAATCAATCCGGATCACTCAGAACATCCTCAAAATTACTGGCCGGCTGACAGCTTTGATTTACGGGGGGTCTGGGCCCAAGCTGCGGCCTGTCTGCACCTAGTTGTTGTTCTACCCATCACGTTCCCCAGTCCCCTGCGCAGCGCCGAAGCCGTGTCTCTTCCACAGAGCTTTGAGAAACCAGATCTACGTCGTCCATCTCAGCGCACCAGGCACAGACAGGACTTCCATTAGTGAACCTGCCTAACCTTTGGCATTCTGACTTCCTGACCCCTCCCTAAACGACCAAAATGGGATGAAAAGCCAGCAGGGCTGAAGCATGTTTTACTGGGTCATCAGCTTTCTGCCTATCTGCTGTTATCTATGTACCTGTTTCATCAGAGGCCTAAAGGTCTATAAACAAACTGACATATTTATACAACACTTGAGCAAGAATATTGGTCAAATATTGCACAAAAAACATGAAACTATTAGGCACAACAAAGTTTACAATTATGAATAGCTGAATAGAAAAACTGATACTTTTGTAAATGCATTAACAACAGCAAAGAAGTAGAATTTAGCTGTACTTATTTTATTAAATAATCGGCCTTACTATATATCTTACTATCTCCTCTGACATTTAAACACGAAATGTTGTGATGCATGTCAAAACTTTAATGAAAAAATGCGGTGCTCATCCGTAAGATGCTGAAAAAGCAGCAAGAATTTCCTCCGTTTACAGTGGAAAGCAAAGCATTGGAATGCAAAAACACATTCTGCGTGAATGTGATTCACATTTTTTGGCAAATATTTGCTGGTAAAATCCAGTCAATTAAACAGGAATCCACACGATTGGGAATTTCGTATAAGTACGAAAGATTTACCCACACAGATTTTGCAACATGTTCACAAAGACCAACAGGAAGCTGCTTGGTTTGAAAGTGATACATTGCTACACTACTGACAAGAGACAATGGACCTTAACACTTGGGACAAACATAGGCCTAAACATACCGTATTAGCTTTAGCCATATAGCCAAGTGATATATTAACTTATGCCAAAACACCAGAAAGATTGCTGGAAAGCACAGCCTTTGACGTCTCTTGTAAATGTCCTAACCTGCATGATTGATTGTATGGTCGCAGTTTATTATTATAAATATTATAAATGCTAAGCATTTAGCATTGTTTTACCCCGCTGTCCACGACACTATCAGAACAATCCTGTAATCCATTCTTAGGTCACAAACCACTGCCCTAACAGACACAAACAAACAGCGAATGAGAGAGGACTGGAGAAAGGAGAGGGATATAAAATTCCAAGACAGGAAAGATATATGGCCAACTGTTCATCCCAGCGCCCCAAAATGCATTCTCTTTATTCTTAATAATTAAAGCAGTAAATCGTCTTCGAGAGGGAGGGAGGACGTGCACACAAACACCACCGGCTCACAGTTCAGAGAGCATTCAAACTCAGCGCTCGATGCTGGTCGTTTTATCACCGGTTCGCTTCCTCTGTGTGAATCTGAGTGCTGATATGTGTTATCCTGACCTTCCACATGTGCTTTATATGTGGGATTCTTAGTCAAGCCCTGGGCCCCTGGCGGCGCTACCCAGAGCGCCCAAATCTCTGCCACAACAACACAACCAGGACGACAACTCCCTCTGTTGTGTTTGCTCAGCTGGTCCGGCTTTGTCAGTCAGTATCAAACTCCTTGTTCCTGCCCCTTTACTGTTATTCTTTGCCTCTGTTTGGTTTCTTTGCACTAACATGGTTTGTTGGTTCTTTTGTGCTTTGTTTTGCATCAAAGGGAACATCTTCCATGTACCCTGTTTGTTCCCTTGGACAATGATAGGGTCACGGGGTCACTGATAACAGACAGCTACCTGTAACCTGTGAAGTTGAGGCAACCAGGGCATGACAACAAGGACTGCCTGATGGTCCAGTGCCAGCGTAAAGGATGATGGATGTTGACGGAACTGTCAATGTCCCAATCGGGCACGTACTGCATTGTCACGAAAGTTTATCATTAGCATGTGTTTTTAAGTCTTGCCAATTTAAACATTCAACTGCATCTAACTTGCCTCAACACACCTGCCTGGAAGTTTTTAGTATGCCTATAGACCTTGATTAGCTGGTTCAGGTGTGTTTAATTGGGGTTGGAGCTAAACTTTGCAGGACAGTGGCTCTCCAGGAGCAGGATTGGAGACCCCTGTCTTAAAGTGACAACAGCCTAAAACCTGTTGCTGTCTGTGTTTTAATGTTTATTAAACAACAAAGGACAAAGAAAAAAAAAAATCGCACTGCACTTGACTGATTAACTTTTGTAACTTTAATACGGATTAATCTATATTTAATTTATACAAGATTATGTGTTATTTTACATTTGATTGTTGGCTAGTAGTTTTAGCTGTGGAATCGAGAATTGTGAAATTTCACTAGTATCTAAAATGTATGGTTCATAACCTTATTTAATAGAATATATGATTAAATAAGTCAAAAATAACAACTTTTTTATTATTTTTTTTAGGGAGAGGCCAGTGAAAATGTTGCCAGGGCAAGTAAAAATGTTGAACCATAACTCCAACCGGCCAGTAGAAATAATCCTTAGTGTTGAGCCCTGTCAACTTTAACAAATATTAGCCAATATAATTTACAGTTTAAAAACACATGGCATTGAGTCTGAGTGAGTGCTATATCACTGACCTGCAAAGATGCGTAGGCGTTTGCGTCTCGGGGGTGGCCCGAGTCCTGAAACACCAGTACACTCATCTTCATCATCGCAGTCCCCGCTTTCTAGACCCTCTTCATCCTCGTCTGCCTGGCCTTGTCCGGCTGGGTCTCTTCTCGCATTGCTCGCTCCTGGTCGAGCCCTCCATCGCTTCTCAGGCAACGTCACCATCCGTAAAAGCTACAGATAAAAAGACCATTAGCATTAAGAAGGGTGGAAAAACGGAATAAAACATTACATCCTGATGTGGACCCGTCAGACACACACTAATTATTCATTATATACAAAGGTTTATGAAACTCCAAAACTAACATCCCAAATGAAACGAACACCAGGGCCGAAACAGTGTCATGTTACAGGGCTGATAAGGAAACTTTACGACCAAATTCCTTTGGCCACATGCGCAAGAGAGAGACAATGGGAAGACAGAAACAATCTTTAATACAGACTTTGCTGCATTAATCATAGACTAACTGATCTATAAATGAACATGCTTCATAGCATTGTGTAAATGATTTACTGTCTTGTGTACTATTATGTATATATTATGGTATGTACCTTGGTATACAACCAACTAACGGTCAATGTAACCTCACCTGTATCATGCCTCCTACCTAATTAATCCTCATTTAATGACTCACACTTTGATGTACATCACCATCTTCTAGAATGCAGTGTGGATGTGTTATATATCTGAGCATTAATGAAGGTATAATCACGCTTGGGACAAAGACTCGTAAATTAACTAGAGCAACCTTCCCACTCGGACATTTCACCTTGCTTATTGGTCCAGTCAACCCTTAGGGGTGGATCGTTCTCAGGCCTTTATTAGAGACAGTCCACATGTGACCTCCCTCTCTTAGTTTTCTCATTCGGCTGCAACACACTGCTACTGATACTGGGGAACCCCCTCCCCCTCCACGGGGGCCCAGGGCCCAGCAGGCCTTGATCCAACCAGATATGCAGACATGCAGGAGAGAGAAGACTCTCTCACAAAGAACCAAGGACAATCTCAGGAGTTTTGGGCCCACGACTCCAACCAACAACGACTCCAATCACCCACTCTTCCTACTTCCTCACTTCTCCAGGGCCCCAGGCCTTGACCAAATGTACTCATGGAGAAAGATAACTTTCAAACAACATCCACTTGCCTCTGCCGGAACCCTCAACAACTTCAATTTTCCATAACTTCAAGAATTGTTCCCACTACAAATGCAAGTATTCAATTCATTGAAATGTGAAAATGAAATGCTGTTGGTTCTTCTCATAGTTAGATGGATCTTCTCCATCGTTACATCATTCCATCTCTCACTCCTTTTCTTACATATGTATTTATGTATGTTTGTTTAGTTTATTCGTGTTTATGATTTAGTTAATAAAACTTATGGACTTTATGTATTTGGCTCTGACTGCTTGCAATCAAAGTCCCTTTTACGATTTTGGTTTTGCTACTTGCTCAAAGCGCTGTACATGCTAAGAAATAATTATTCTTCTGAGGCCATGGAAGATACCCTTTTCTTAGAATAAATTAATAATCAAAAGAGTTCGTTGGACGAACTGATTAATTGATTGTAAGATTAATTTAGCCATGTCAAATTAATCCAATTAACTGACCCAAATATTCATAATTAATAATAACTAGTTATTATTGATAATTAATATTTCATAAAGCTGAGTTCCTTACATTGATGACTACAGAAGCATGCTGAACATATTACCCGAATCAGAGAACCTTCAACATGAAAATATGTGAAATTATTGCAATATTAACTGAAAATATCAAAAACTACTTCAAGTAAATAGCTTGGGTTAAAGAGAAAAAAAAAGTTTGGGAATCCCTGCTCTAGAACATGTATCATATATCAGTATGAGATTAGGTTTATGGATTTGAGCTCAGATAACAATCACACTAGATTAAATCTGCCAAACAAAGTCATGGCCAAATATTTCATTTCAGCACACTAAGTAAAATGGCCGACATCTGGAGGGAAACTAGTTATTTACTGGATAGAGTTGGAGTAAAATCTGAGAGATTACTGTAGAAGACAAAAGAACAACTGCAGAACAATGGACCAAAAAAATTGGTTTAGATTTTTTGTGGTAGGTGACAATTCTGAGCATAGCGTGTCCTAAGGTGTCACTTTAACAACAGCTATTTTAAACAGCATTTTGTGATTTATTTTATAATTATTATGCAAAATAATCAATCTGATATGACTTTACATTATTTGAAAAACTACAAGGAATATTTATACTATTAAAAATTCTTTGTCATTCTGCAGGGCTATTTAATAAAGGGAAAAGTTGCACACTAAATTACACACTTTCAATATTATTTTTATCCTAACATTTTGATGTTGAAAAGTCTGCATCTATCACCATCTTCTTTTGATTTTATTATGGGTTAAACAGGTCAGCTGCTTCCTGACAAAAAATGTAATGTCATAAATTGCTTCAGTTATAAATGGTATGTGTAAAACTTCACAGAACTGATTTTGAGCTTGATACGGTTAAATATATAAAGTTAATGAAATCAAGCCATTTATTTCCAAAAAACTTTTTCTTGTCTTTCTTTTTAAAAAGTACTGCACTCAAATAGAGTCAGGCATAAAATGATAAACGTTAAAAGAGTTGATTCTTGCATCGACCGCTGTTGTGTTTTGCCAAACTATAATTGCTGAAAATGCCAGCATCCCCCTCCGTCTTCTGCTTTTCCTTTAATCTTTCTACTCTGTCTCCCTCTTTTATTGATTTCCTTCCGACGTGCGGACATAACCATGTGCTTGTTGTTGTTGCTTTTTTTTTCATTGCTGTTGTTGTTTTTGTCTACAGTAGAAAATTGAGATCAGATGGGTCTGGCTATGGATGGCTTCCCTCTGAAACAAATCAGAGGGCAAAAGCTTCTGACCAGCACACAGATCTCTCTCTCTCTCTCTCTCCTCTCTCTCTCAGAATAAAAATGGATAATTATTATATTATCAGAAGATAAACAGGCCTTACTAAACATACAAACCTCTCCAACTGTAATTTAAAGTCAGCACATTCTCAGGAGGTCAGCAGGGAAAGTCATACAACATGTTCCACCAGAAATCCACACAGGCCTCCATTCAGGCCCGAACACGGGCACAGACCGCCTCTGTTTGAACAAGTCCGCAGGGTCGGTTATAGGACTGACAGAGAAACTGATTCATTTATGCAGTTTGCCCACTGGCAATGACACCAAAAAGCATAAAACGGACAAAAGACGCCTGATAACGGTGTGAAAATGGATAGCGCCACCTAGTGAAACCGCACTCCCATCAACGACTTCTGCTGTTCATAAAATTGAAAGAACAACAAACGCGCCTGTTTTCCCTGAGCAGCATTACAGCGAGGAATGGGCCTTTAATGCACTCTTGTTTCAACAGCATGTTTTTGGAGAGCTGCATGAGTTTAAGCCCTAAGCACATTTACTGAGGGCTCTGAATTCCTTCCTGAAGACCGTTGCCCAGTAACGACGTGAGACAGGCCGTCCCCACAAACCATTTAAACTCTGAAAGCAAACAGTCGTAAAGAGGAAAAGAGAGAGAGAGAGAAACGCGGTCAAGGGTATTTTAAAACAAACTCTAAAAAAGGTAGAAGGAGAAAAGAAAAGAGAAAAGCTTACGGACAACTGTTTGGCACTGGGTATATGGAGAGAAGGCCAAATGGATGGAGCACAGCCACTTGCCCCCTCTCTCTCTCTCTCTCTCTCACACACACACACACACACACGCACATGTGCAGTGGCCAGCTGAGGTAGCACAGGATGCTTTGGTTTGGCTGGTTAAAGTACATTTATAGACTGTGCCGTTGTCACAGTGAAGGAAAATGGGGAAACTTATTCAATGCAGCATGCATTTATTTTGCCTACCATGTTAACAGGTTACAAAATTCACATTGTACACATTGCTGCGTAACAGAAGAGTAGGTGCAACCAGTATTTCGTTGGCGAGTCTATTTTTTGTCACACATGGCGTGCTGAACTCAGCAGAAAACAATGAAAATGCACTGTAAACCTTTTTAACAACTTAGTGTTTTGTAATATATGCTTTTATGATGCAATATAAAATAATGTAAAGTGAATGACTCAACCTTATTTTGAAAAAAACACCTCTGTCGCACAGTGACAGATGCATAAGCAGCATGTAGTCTATGCTCTGAGCAATGGGCTCTCCATGGTAAATGTGGCCCCCCTCCTCATGTAAGTTAGATTTATTAGTTAAGTTTGTAATTATCGCAGGTGCTGGGGTGGGGGGAATCAACTCTGAGCGAGCGTCAGGCAATGGTTTCAAAGGTTTGGTTTTGGTAAGATTTTTTAATGTTTTTGAAAGTATGCTTGATCAAAAATACAGTAAAAACTGTAATATTTTGAAATTACATTACAATTTATAACAACTTTTTTCTCTTATAATATATTTAGAAATTGTATTTATTCCTTTGATGTCAAAGCTGAATTTCTTCACACAAGATCCTTCAGAAATCAGTTTTATTCATGAATCTTTGCTAATTTCTACTAATTTCTTTATTTAAAAAAAATCTAACATCTATTTAAAATATGTTTTTAATAAGTGTAGAATACACATAAACTAGTGAGTTAATGAAGTTTAAAATACCAACCAAATGAGAACAGCACCAGTTGTACATATATTGCAGTGTGTCTTTAATCCTTAAACGCATACCCGAGATGCCATTCACCCCCTCCTCATTCATTTCTTAAAGTTAGACATTAACCTTCTTAGTATTCCTCAATCAATTAATTATAACCATTTTTTTTAAATATAAAAGAATGCATGTTTTCCCATTAATTTTTTTGTAGAAATTTGTATAGGGTCACAAACGACCCGAGGTGTGTAACCGTTAAGTATATTTTTTTGCACAACAATTATTGAATCTTTGATGACTGAATAAGGGCCTGCTCACATATCGCGTCTTTTGCGTGCTCAAGTTTGTTATTTCAAATTTCAAATGTAAATGCTCATAATGGAAGCGACGCGGTCGCGATGCGAAGCGCTAGTTTTTTCCATGCGTGTCCGCGCCGCTTCGAGATAAAACATCACAACTTTTCAGAATGCCGCAAGCGAACCAGAAGAGCACCGTAGGTCACGTGACAAGAACCAACTGGAGAGCAACCGCCCTAGCGCTTTGGAAAAAGGAGAAAAAGGAAAAGGAGATTTACAGCAGAGCAAGTACTGAACGCAATCAAATATTATTGTGTCACTGGATGGTGGATCTGGTGAAGAAGCTGTCAGTGATCAAAATATTGATTTTGAAGATGTTAAAAATGATAGTTTTGAGAATATGTTTGAGATGGCGAATATGAGCCAGATGCTGAATGTAGGCCTACTGGGAAATGAGCTGACGAGGACAGTGATGATGGTATAAAACATCTGCTCAAACCGAACCCTTCCAAGCTACAAAAGGTAACAAAATATGCTTAATTTTATGTAAGCAATAAGGTACGAGAGGCTGTGCTGTATCGTGAATAAGTTATTCTTCGCGTCGTGCCTAACAACGCCCTTCAGCCGTTACTTATTCAAGATACAGCACCTCGAGTAGCCTTATTGCTTTTATAAAATGGTTACAATACAATGAAAATACTAAAGTAAAAAAAAAAAAATTTATTAGTGCAACTTTCATGAAGTAAAATAAATAAAAGCCTTCCTTCCGCTAGAAAAAAAATAGTCCCTGACCGTGAACAGCAACAACGTTCCAATGTGTAATAAGCATGAAAGCTCAAATAAAAACAACATAGGAACTGCAGTGCTGCACAGTGATAAATAGAACCGTTGGGTGAAGCGGTCATAGCCCTGTTTTATCATGAATAAAGCACAGCTATTGACCAATCAGAATCAAGGATTGGAACTAACCGTTTTATAATCTTCTGTAATTCTTACTCTAATATCAGGAGAGTTTTACATTATCGTGACAGGTAGAGATCCATCCATGTTAGATATAGATCGCTAAATAAGGTCGCTAAAAACCTGAATATGTAATAATGATTGGCATTTAAGGGTTAAGCTGACTTGTTGCTGAATAAAAGTATGTGCATTGTCAAACAAGCATGGTTTAAAAGGCAAAGGGAAAAAATGTGAAAATAGAGCAATAGCAAAAAGTGTGTTATGTTCCCGCATTCCCACTAATAACTCCCATTGACTACTCCTAATAACCATTTCACAATTTATTGCAGTTATTAAAAGAAATACTATAGTAGGCCTAACACAGATATCTCTTTATTTTCTGTGAAGACACAATGCGAGCCTGAAGCTGCAGTGAAGCTACTGCAGTGAATACTGGAGAGCCTTTAAGAAGCAGAGGACACAACTAAAACAAAATATGCTTGATAAATCAAGAACAAGCCTCATATTTGAGGACTCCCCTCCTCCTCTTTCTCTCTGCGGTTCAGAGGCTTTGGGAACACGGAGCTCATGGAATGCAGTGAAGCTCAATGCAAAAAATGCAATTAGTGTCTGTTCAGCCATGCGATCTCTCCTTTTCCTAACTGCACAGAATGCAAAGGAAAACTCCACTCACAAACTCATACAAAAGACTTACATATGGCAAAGTGCTCAGGGCAGAGCAGTCGCGAGAGAGACACAGTGACCACAGACCTGTTGCTGAGCCCCGCACCAGGCCTGAACTCTGCTCAGGGTCAGCGCTCAGAGCAATATTGTAATGCCACATGGCAGTTTACTGTTTAATCAAGCAGACAAGCAATGGAGCGTATAAGAGGAGAAAACTCACAGACGGGTTTCTGGAAATTATAAGACCATGACTAAACAATGATTAGCCCAGTGCAGATCTCATGCAGAAAACCTGCTGGCACGATGATATGGTCTTGTGGGTGAGTGTTGCTTTGGGTTTGCTAAGGTGTTTGTAGTGTTGTTTTAGTGTGTTGCTATGTGGTTGCTGTGTTTACTTACTGACCCAAGACAATGATTCATAGAAGTCTCTGTGATAGTCTGGTCCCTAAGTATGGCTCAGTATCTCTCCTTCAATGTAAGTTTATGGGATCTATAAATATTATTAGACCACCACAAGAAAATCTTACTCTCTTCCGAAAATATAAAGGCGGCTGTATATCTTTATGTACATAGTGTTTAAAGGTTTGGGGTCAATAAAATAAAATAAAACTTTTATTCAGCAAGTATTTTTATATTTTGTAACATTTACAATGTTACAAAAGATTTATTTTTCAAATATATAAATGATGTTCTTGTGAACTTTCAAAAATTCTAGACAAAATTTAACAAATCAGCATATCAGAATGATTTCTGAAGGATCATGAGACACTGAAGCTTGGAGTAATGAGGCTGAAATTCAGCTTTGCCATCACAGGAATAGAGGTGGACAAAGTAGGCCTACACAACTTCCTTACTTGAGTGAAAGTACAGATACTACAAATATTGTAGTCAAATATTACTCCGTTACAAGTAAAGCTGTAAAGACCTCAAGTACTCAAGTTTCAAAAGTAAAAAGTAAATGTCAGTGTATAGTTTTATTATTGTTGCATTGTTGTTTGTAATACTTACAGTACCTTATGCCTCTGAATCTATGCCTGCCTACCTAACCTCATATCAATATCAAATTTATTTCTAGAAAACAGTTCCAGTAGTGGGACTGAATGTGAGATTGAATAAGTGCACTCAATAACGTCCACAATAGTTTTGGACACCCAATTGGCTGTTCCCTCAAATACTGCTTGTTTTTTCAAATGCAGTGAAGTTAAAGTAAAAAGTTTACAGAAAAAATAATACTCAAGTAAAGTGCAGATACTCAAAAAGTGTACTTAGGCCTAAGTACAGTACACAAGTAAATGTACTTTGTTGCTGTCCTCTATACATTGCATTTAAAAATGTATGAAAATAGAAAGCATATTTTAAGTGTGTGTAAAATGCTACATGGAAAATATTTCTAGGAAAGCTGACCTTAAAAAACATTTCTGGAGTACTGTCAGATGTAGAAACCTGAAGAGAAACATACAACTTTTCTTGTCAATAGAATAAACAATTGTGATTAATTGGATAACTTCTATAAAACAAATTCTATAAATAATTATTTATTTTTATCTGCATACGCCCCCTGCAACCCCTTTAAAAACTCGGATTTGAGACACGTAGCTTATCCGTAGCATCAATATAAAGTGAGTGTTATACAAGTTTAAACCTAAAGTTAGGGTTTGTTTAAATCCTTAAAACTTAGTTTGAGCAAATAGTTATTCTTAAGCACCTTTAAATATTCCTTAACTCCATTCCTTATTTCTGATTTAAAACAGAGCTTGTAGCTAAATTAATTTCTCTTTTGATCTCTTCCCTCCGTCAGTCTCGCAATTCATCTCCAACACTGACACACACACACACAAAAAATCCACCTAGTGTGGAGAAAACATGAGAGGACAAGACTTTTTTCCTCCGTCTCTCTTTCTGGTAACCACAACACACACTGTGGGGCGGCAGTGAGCAGCTGAGGGTTGTGTACGGCCTGGGTATAAAGACCCCGGAGGGGACGGAGATAAACGCCTGTGGTTTGGCCCTCACACTGCGGCACCATATCCAGCGTGTCACCGCTCTGAAGTGTAACCCAAACAGGGTCAATACAGGGACACAGCTTCCCTCTACGGCAGCCTACATGTTTATGTTTGCGAGAAACCGAGGAAACCGGATGAAATAGCGAAGGATAGATTTTTTTCCATTCTACCTCTGATTAGCATCATACCGTGTATTGTGCCTGGCCTGCTCAACACGGAATACGAGCATGTCTGGGCATGCGCCGTAGCTTGTGGTCTGTTCATAATGTGCTCTGCATGCTGCTATACTATAGGCTATGCAACATCTACACTTACATTACCGCTCAAAAGTTTGCGTTCAGTAAGATTTTTCAAAAGAACATAATACTTTTATTCAACAAGGATGCGTTAAATTGATCAAAAGTGACAGTAAAGACATTTATAATGTTACAAAAGATATCAGTTTAAAATAAATCCAGTTCTTTTGAACTTTCTGTTCATCAAAGATTCCTCCAAAAAATGTAGGGTTTCTAAAAATATTAAGCAGCACAACTGTTTTAAACATTACACTGTAAATGATTTCTGTTGTTTTTACAGGATTATACTGTTTTTCTCAACAGATTCTTACTGTATAACCTATGTACAGTAAGTTACAGTAGATTTAGATGTTGTCACAGTATTATGTTGTATTTTCAACAGTTATGTACTGTGCCCACAGTTGACAGTATGTTACTGTTGATTTTCAATGCATTCTGGGAAATTATCAGTTACTGTAAATCTAAATACAGCAGTGCAAATTGACCGCGAAAAAAACCACAAACAATTCCGCAGGAAAAATTGGTAGAGCAACGTTATTTTTAGGCTACATAAAACATTTTCAGGATGGGGTGACCATGACAGTATTAATTTCTGTCAGTGGCGGGTGCATGAGAGCGCATTTGACTTTGAACGAGTTTTTGTGACTGTCATGTCAGTGCATCAATCGTGTCTGTTTCTGCCGACCTGTGGAACTTCGTCATCTGGTAAGTAATAAATTGTATTATTTGTATGCATAGATAGATTCTAGCTAATTAATAACTTAACAGTTATTAGCTGACCACGTTTACGGTCAGAATGATCTAAACATTTTGTTATTTACCATTTTAAGTCGGTGGAAGCGCCTGCGGGTAACGTACATTTTCATAGGGTGGTTGGGAATTGAAAATCGATAAATGTATCCTGAAATCGGATACCGAAGGTTAGGATTCGGATTATTGTTATAAAAATGAACATTTCGATTCCTCTTATCGATTTTTTCGCGCTTATTTTCGTGTAAATCACTATTTCCTTTTACTTGTCTGTGAGGACCTGACGATCAGCCAGTAAAGTTACCTTGTGCAGTTGCGCGCTCATATTTACCTCAGTCTATCTGATGGAAGCGCTCAAAAGTGTGAATTTTTGTCCAAAGACAAAGCTAGGTATGTCATTTACAGTATTGTCAGCTATAATATCGTAATTGTTGTTTTAACTATGTGCAAACTGACTTGTTACTAATTTGAAGAAGAAAAAACGACGGCTTGAGAGTCAAGCTTGATAGTTCACTTCAAAATGAAAATTCTGTCATCATATACTCACCTTCAAGTTGTTTCAAACCTGTATACATTTCTTTCTTCTGCTGAACACAAAGGGAGATATTTTCATAACCAAACAGTTAACTGGATCCATTGACTTCCATAGTAGGATAAAGAAAATACTATGGAAGTCAATGGGCCCAGTTAACTGTTTGGTTACTGACATTCTTAAAAAATATCTTCCTTTTTGTTCAGCAGAAGAAAGAAATGTATAGCTACATGTTTAAAACAACTTGAGGGTAAGTATATGATGACAGAATTTTCATTTTGAAGTGAACTATCCATTTAAACTGCGCGATGAAGCCTATTAGAATGCAGTTTATGACAATTAAAGTTAAAGTAAAATTACAATTAAAGAAATGGTCCGTAAGAGTTGTTGTTTTTTATTCAGTTGGAAAATATTTATTTATTTATTTACAGGTTTCTTCTCAGGATAAGCCAGGTGAGCAGAAAGAGTGGGAAGGTTGTTCGGAGGAAGAACATGTCTTTGAATCCACACATCTTTCATCAGGGACTTTGCAGAATATGACTGGCAAAATCATTAAGGAAAGAGATATTAGGGATGTGCAGCGGAGCCCATATCGGTAGAAATGATTTGTGTCTGAATCTGTATTTAGAAAAATCCAAAAAGGGCGGAAATGACTTAAACCATAAATTTTTAAAATTAAAAAAATAAATAAGTGAGTTTACACTCATTTGTGTTCCATAGGGTTGGGTGATAAGGTCAAAAATTGTCTTGATAAAATGTATCAGTCAGTATTGATAATTATAACAATCAATGTCAAATATTTATTTCTTTTAAGGTTTAAATGTTCTCAAACTTGCATTAAATAATGAAAACAACAGGTTAAGTAAAAATATAATGAAATGTAATAGGGGTGGTAATTTTTTTGAATCCATGATTCGATTCAAATAGATTCTTGGGGTCACGATTTGATTCAAAAATCAATTGTCTTTTGAATCAAATTTAAATTTGATATATGCATAGATTTACATTTGATCATAGATTTTAAATATATTCTATGCATATATCAAATTTAAATTTGATTCAAAATCAAACAGCATAGAAATAAACAGCAACTACTGTTATTCCCAATCGAGTGGGAGTTATTTAGTTTAAATTATACACACCTCATATCTGCGTTAATTTAATCTAGCCCGCTGCCGCTCAGCGTTCATACACGCATCTTTTTCATCATTCAAATTAGTGAGCATCAAGTTGACAGACATATCTATGAAAGGATCTGACTATCATCAGGATCTGGGTTGCGTTTACCAAAAGCATTAGAAGGCTAAATTGATTGTAGACCATTGGTGGTAATTGTTCTATAATTAATTTAAGGTTAAAATGCTTTGGGGAAACGCAGCCCTCATCAGTGGCCGATTGTTTGGAGTCAGATATAGAATAAGGGCCATTGCATTCTCAATATTTATTACTTTAGCCTCTGATACAGGACATGTTCATGCTCTTTTATACTGTAGGCGGTATTTGTTCGTTACCATAGAAAACCGCTTGCGTGTCCATGTTGAACGTGTTTCTTGTATGTAAAAACCAAAGTAGCCTACCTTTACATGGAAAGATCGCAAGAAAAGCCTGAAGTGTGCTCGACTAACTAAACTAAACATTATTTAAGACTATTTTCTATTTGTTAAGATATTGATATGAACTTCTGTAGTCAAGTATAAGCTTCATTCATAATGCTTCCTCCGTTTCAAGCTTGTGCACTCTCTAAACTGTCCTTCTTTGAAACAACATCATCACATTATTAAACATTTAGATCGATTTTTGAAATGTGTGAATCGGTTTGAATCCGCAGAAGATGGAATCGTAATTCATATGTGAATCGATTTTTCCCCCACCCCTAATATTGTCGATATATGTATATCCATGTATGCCACACAACATGCAAGCAGTATCCACCTTATTTTTCAACTTCAAAAGTGAAGTAAGCCATTTTCTGTGAATGTGAGAGACTTCCGGTTCATTAGCCGCTATAAGGAAATAAGAGATGAATAACAAATGCTGTAAATGATTAAAATATTTGAGCCTCAAACTAGTGTTTACAATTATGACAAATTTAATACATTAAATTAGTTGTATGTTTAGCCTCTGATTGATTTGTGCTTATCATTTCTTGCAGGATTATCAGAAGTGCTGTCGCTGCTCTTCCACTTTTTTCCTCACCTGGCCTTCATCCTCTCCTGTTCTGCTTTCAAGTTTCTATTTTACCTCTTCAGGATAATTTTTGCATGAATTGAAATACATGAATTGTTCACTGATTTTAATTATTAATGATAAATTGTTCATTAGTCTTTTTTTAAAACAGACTTTTATTGTTGTATTATATTACATTATTATTACTAATGTATTGTTTGAAAATACACAATAAACCTGGTTGTGCAGTTAAAACTTCAATTGTTCTTTTTTCCTATTTCCCATTAAGAGTTAAAATTATATTTCTACGGATTTTCTACATATTCTACAGGTTACACAGTAGCACTATAAAAGAAATAAAATAACATTTCATAACTGTATAATACTATACAGTATTATTAAAAATTAACGGTGTAATACTGTAGTTCAACATGAAAAACAAAAATTACAGTAAAATAATGTATTTAATTTTACAGTATGCTTAACACTACTGTAGTTAGTTTTACAGTAATTTTACTGTTGAATGAAATACAGCAACTACTGGATAATTGATGCCAGTAAGTTACTGTTAATTTGACAAGAAATTTTTTACAGTGTACTAATAAGAAGAAATGCTTCTTGAGCAGCAAATCAACATAATGAAATGATTTCTGAAGGAAGTCTGAAGTAATGATGCTGAAAATTCAGCTTTGTTTGCCATCACAGGAATAAATGACATTTTAAAATACATTTAAATAGAAAAATGTAATAAATGCAGCCTTGGTGAGCGGTAGGAGACTTCGCTCAAAAACATTAAAAAATCTTACCAACCCAAAACTTAGTGTACACCACTTCTGTGCTTGAAATACGAACACACTCAAATGCTCGCAGCCGACATCGTTCTTTAGAAAAGAATCTGAATAATCGAATGAGCCTGGTGCTTAACCTCAGTGTAATTTCGTTTGAATTGTAATTTCCTGCATTCTCAAAATGATTACATTATGACCTCTGCCCTACATAGAGCGCATTCATAATGAAAGCAACCAAAGGTCACGCACACATAAACAGTCACAAATTCTCCGGAAAGAGGTTTTTTTTATAGATCGTTTTGACCTTACATTACAACCACTTTAGTTGTGGTTCATACTTGAAAACAGTACATTTCCACTGTGTGAGTCATGGAAACTTCAATACAAACCTGCATGCGCGCACAGATTTCATGCATTACTCAACATTTATTGAATTTGAGGTGATAAAGAGGGGGTTTTGTGGACATTTATTCCCTCTCTCTCTCTCACCCAGCGTCCCCTCTCACCTGTCTGAAGCAGAGGCAGTCACGCAAGACACGGTGCATCTGAGACAGATGAAAGAGACAGATTCATTTCCTAGAACTAATACCTGTTGGGACAGGAGCACAAAGAGCAGGCCTCCTCTAGTGGCCTTGGGTGTGGGCTTCTCCAAAGATGATTTATGAGTGTTTTACCACATTTGTCTGAATCAGTTCCTTTGCAATCTAAACAAGTCTCTGTGGTAGCTTCCCCAGTGCTGTAACAAAGCCATTTATCAAAGAAAGCAAGCAAATTGCAGATTTGTGTGCCTTTGAACAATGATATCTCTGTCATTTGAAGAAAAAAAGGCAAAGCTACACAATTTCAGACAACTGGGCTTTCTTGTTATGCTACAAATGTGCTTTTTATTGTTTGTATAACAAAAAAATGGATGGAAGAGCTGTGACTATACACACACATTTGCTTTAACCTTTAGAAAGTTGCACTTTTCCCCAATAAATAATTTAAAATTTAAAAAAAGAGGAGAATTCCCCATCCTTTTATCTAGCATTGTAAATGTTGGCATGTTTGCAGTAAATGCTGGCGATTGTTTGACAGAGCAGTTGGAGCTAAAAGAGTTTCTAAATCTAATTAGTGTCTGAGGACAGGCTTCGCTTGTCTTCTGCTCCAGGGCTTGACATGTTATCACCAATCGTTCCCAGAGTCATGTGGTCTGTGCATCTGATATCACCATCTGATTCCCAGCTCAGCATTCTCTCATGGAAACACCACGTGTGCTTTAAAGGAGGGGTTCTCAAGCAGGGAGCCGGGACCCACTAGGGGGCCTCAGCAAACATCCAAGATGACTTAAAAAGATTTAAAACAAGACAAAACAAGCATTAAAATAAGCTAAAACAACTACAAATCTATGTTTCTAATTCACCCCCTCAATAACTTTTTTTCTTTAAAGAACCAGGTTTCCCATGGTCTTAAAAAACTGGATATGAGGTAGCCTAATATTAAAAGTGTGATGCGCAAAGAATGTACATTTTCTAGTTTTGCCAGACTCTACATAATTCTATAATGTAGAAATTAAGTAAAAACTATTTGTACAAATCCTTATTCAGAAAATCACAAACAACTGGGAACAAAATGCGGGCCTACAAATATGCTTGAGGGCAATGGGGGGCCAAAGTCCAAAAAGGGAGTCGAAAAGGGGATTTTTCATTTTAAAGGGATAAATCGCCCACAAATAAAACTTAAGGCATCTTCATGTGGCTCCAAATCTGAGTTTCTTTATTTAGTGGAATTCAAAAGAAGTTTTTTTTTTTTTTATGTGCTGGCTGCTCTTTTCTATTACAATAAACAGGCACGGAAGCTTGATCAAGCTTTAAAAAAATATTTAAAAGCAGCTAAAAAGTATCATAAAATTAGCCCACATAACTCACTATGCGGCGCTAGAGTCTTCTAAGGCCACGCAATACGTTTGTGTGAGAATTAAACTGAAATTTAAATCATTATTCAGTCAGCTAAATAATTCTAGGTAAAAAGTTGTCAGATTTATATTTTTTTGCCACTAATTCATTATAATATATTAATATTGATTTGATTATTTAGGGCTAACTATGTGTTCATGTTTAATTTTAGACTGTTTCAGTTATCTAGCCAAGAGAAGTTTGTGATTTTCTAATGTCTATTACCTGAACACTATTATCCCCATATGTGTACATTATTGTTACAGACTTGTATCTAAAAGCCTCTTGTGTATCGTGTAACTCCTCAAGCTCCCTTTTGTTTTAAAATGAGTTTGGACAACCCTGATCTACAACCTGACCAATTTTTCACATTTATGCAGACAGATGTAAAAGTATAATATGATCTATTCAAGCAGCTTGAAAATATCCATCCATGCAGTCTAGAAATGTGTGTGTGTTTTTGCAGGAATGTCCCAGGTCATATCTTAAGCTCTGACACTGAGCAGTACGCCATATGTGTATGTGCACTCCTTCCTCTTCAGTCTCTCGCATACATCGCAGAGACATTGATTTGAGTTGTGAGGCCCCCGTAACAAAAGGAAAGAGAGACAGAGGAGACCCTATGATGACCCTGCACGGAGAGGAAACAGGAAGTGAGACCTCTGACCCACCGAGAGGCTCCTGTTGTGTTTTCCGGCGAGGGTGCTGATGGAGCTCCGCGTTTCTCTGAGGTTCCTCTCTCAGCTCATGCTGGGAGATACGGACGAGTCATGAGAAACAGCACATAGAGCCAAATCGCACAGGGAGCCCAAGGGAGGTTTGAGTTACATACAGCCTGAGAAACAACACGGCCGTAACCCTTCCACCTGTAAGCTTCTCTCCCTCTCACACAATCACATCTCAAAGTATTCAATCTACAGCATTCTCAAGGCAACACGAATCATGTTTGTCAGGAACACTGACCCCCAGACGTGAGGCACGGCTCCTGGGGGACAGAGCACATCAGGGGAGACCGGGGTTAAACAAGAACTAAGACCAAAATGTAAAACTAAGCTAAAATAAATCATTAAATGAAGAACTAAAATAAAACCTAACTTTTGTTAGTAACACAAAGTGAATTTTAAAATGTAATTTATTCCTGACACAAAGCTGAATTTTCAGCATCATTACTTTAGAAATCGTTCTAATATGCTCTTTTTTCAGGATTCCTTGATTAATTAAAAAGTTGAAAAGAACAGCATTTATTTGAAACAGAAATCTTTTGTAATATTATAAATGTCTTTACTGTCACTTTGATGCATCCTTGCTAATTAAATGTATTCATTTCTTCAAAACAAAAAGCCTTACTGACCCCAAACGTTTGAACTGTAATTAACAAAACCATTAATGAAACTGACTAAAATTAAACTGATTTGAAAACAGAATTAAAACAAAAAGAAATCTGAAAATGCAACACTATAATAGTCTGTAAGCAGTCACACATGACGACTTCTGGCTCAACCAATGTCGTAGGGATTGGGGCGACACTGCCTGTCTGTCTGCACAAAGAATGAGGTGATACAGGTGTTTGTGAACACTTCAGCCACCTTAATAGGCCCTACATGCAGTTTTGTTTATTTTGTTTCGCTAATAGAGTAAATACTGTAGTTCCGGTCTGTCAGTGTTTTAGGAAGTGCCCTCTGTAACATTTCCATGTCATAGGAAGTCTTTCCAGCAGAACAGGATAACAATATATCCTGTTAGTAAACAAGTTTGTCGTTGACCATGTAGGTGTAAGCCCATTTCTTTCAGCGCAGATGAGCTGGTTGTAGGGTTGTTGTTAGCTGGCTGTGTGGTAATTGTAGCCAGTGGGGTGGCTGAAGTGGGTGGGGGTAGATTGGTGGCAGTGGGGCGGGTGCACCAAACTTCTGGCCTCCGGGATGAGAGGGCTTTGCTGAAAGGACTGCTGGGAGGAGGGTCTGGGGGCTTCAGCCTCATTAGAAGCTAACTAATTGGAAGGAAAAGACCTCTCATGTGCTCTGTCTGACCTCCTAGACAGCAGGGGAGAGAGGAACAGATAGATGAAAAAGAGAGGGGGATGGAGGAGAAGGAGGGAACGGCAGAGGAGAGATGTAAGAAAGTGCCCAGAGGTTGCCAGTTTCATAGCTCAGGTGACTTCATGGGGTTTCATTTAACTATCAATTTGGTCTCAGATGTTTCTTGTAAAATTCCTTAGTGAAAATAAAAATAGACACAAATGGGACAATCAGAAACGTCTTTGAAACTAGCTTGTCAAGCTACTCTTTTGAAAATGTAGTTTAACTTTAGCAAGAAATAAAAACTAGCAAACTACAGAGAAGCTATAAGGCAGCAAAATCCTTTTTAAAATACATCGAACTGATATGACTTTCAAATGAAATTTGAGTCTACTTTAAAGCTGTTTGACCTACAAACCAGCATGTTTATAATTAAGACACGTATAAAAATAATACGGTAAGAAATACCAGTTATTAATCGATATCAAGCAGCATAACGAGTTTTGTACTGGCAAAAATAACTGGAAGCGAATAACACTGCAAGTCAGAGACATTAAAATTACAAATTGCCATTCCCACTCTTACCTGTAAAATAAGGTGGATACTGATGGTTCCCTGTGATCACCATATTGGTACAGATCTGTCATTCTACCACAAGACCAATTGACAGTAAGAAGAAAGCCCTACAAGCTATACATCTAAAAATATGTCATGGAATCAAGCAAATAGCTGTACAAATCTGCTACATCAGAACTTTTTTCTCTGTTTACGGACATGATGTGACCATCCAAGGATGAATGGCATATTCCTAAAAAATTCATTGTTGTTCCATTTCCAACTTTTCTAATAAAAATGTAAAAAGTGGTGAAGTCTTTGAAAGAGATAGTAAAAGCGAAAAAGCTGGAGGAAAGAGACAGATCAAGGTTGTCAGAACAAAACGTCTGCATTAAAAAGGACTTATTTTCTAAAAGAAAGGACATCTCTATGGGAGATTTTGGTGTGAGTGCCACAGCAGATCAAGCCGTTGAGAACAGAGGCATGCAGAGGTCATCAGGAGCAGCGCTGGGATCAGGGTCAAGCCAAACCCCCATTCTACTCTGGATTTATGGAGGTCTTTCTAGACTGCTTTAATGTCAGGTGTCAGTTTATTTGAAAAACCCTCACAGTCGAGCACCTTCAAACGGACCAGCATCCACTGAAACACACATTAAGCAGCCATTTGAAGTGGGCACCATGTGTGTGTGTGTGTGTGTGTGTGTGTGAGGGAGCATTTGTCTAAATATGTGTTTGTGTGTACTTAGACTCAAACAACCATGGCAGGGTTAGTTTAATAACCTTTGAACTACCACCCAGTTAAATCTCATATACCATCACAGAAGTATTTTTTTTTCCAGTAAATTTTATATTATAACAATAGTACAATACAGATAAATTTGCATATTGGATTCAGGGGGCTCATCACAGACAACAGCAGCTGAATAACTACCATCATAATGGTACATCTTCAAAAGGTCATGGTATTACCATGCTACATTCAACCAGTAAGCAAGCTAAATGTGTCAATGGCAATTAAAAAACAAAAACAAATTAAGGCATTACCATGGTAAATGTACACTATAGTGAAAAGTTTGAGGTCAGTAAGATATTTTTTAAATGTTTTTGAAAGAAGTATCTTATGCTCACCAAAGCTGCATTTATTTGAGCACAATACAGTAAAAACATTACTATTTTTAAATATTATATTTGAAATAAATACATTTTCAATTGTAATATATTTTAAAATATAATTTATTCCTGTGATCAAAGCTGAATTGTCAGCATCATTACTCCAGTCTTCAGTGTCACGTGACCCTTCAGAAGTCATTCTAATATGATGATTTGATGCTCAAAATCATGCTCATTTCTCATTATAAATGTAGAAAACAGTTTTACTTCTTAATATTTTTGTAAAAACTGTGATAATTTTTTTAACGTTTAAAAGAACAGCATTTATAATATATATTTTTCGTAACATTATTTTTGATTAATTTAATGTATCCTTGCTGAATAAAAGTATTAATTTCTTTAAATAAAAAAAATCATTTTGACCCCAAACTTTTAAAGTTTGGGGTCAATTTTGGTAGTGTAATTTTGGTAATTGTCCAAAAAGTATTGTGTTACCACGAACGAATTCTCATAAAACCTATTGTATTGCACTGAGTAAATTTGTAAATCAGTGCCACCTTTTGTCCTGAAGTAAACTTGGTTTTCATTTGGATAGATGACCATTTGTTTAACTCTTTAAAGGCATAGACATATATCTGCAACTGTTCCCTTTTCCAATTTGCTTCTGATGTGAAGAGGCCTTTAGAGTGTGGTACTTTTTGGTACTTTTTATTGGAGTCGATGAGGTGTTGAATATAAAGGTCCTGGTGGAGTCAGCGGCAGCGGGACGGGAGGCTGCGTACTGGAATGTGGAGCTCTGGTTTATTTTGCAGTCTGCTCTCCTGCCTTACCTGCGGCCTTCCCCCCCTCCCTCCCCTCTCTCCCCCCCCCTCTCTCTCTCTCTCTCTCTCTCTGGATCTAATTAGAGTGAAGGACTGCGGGACTGGAGTGTGTCACATACAACTCAACACAGTCAGGAAGGAGAGCAGGAAAGAAAGTGGGATTAACATGGGAGAAAAAGCATAAGAAATGTAGGGTGGAGTTCAAAGCGAGAGAGAGAAAGAAAGAAAGAAAGTGAGGGCATAAACCAGGGAAAAGAAATGCAGAGAAAAGTTCCAGCCAGGAAATGAGAGAAAAAGTGAGTGTGCGTGAAAGATATCTAGCCTAGAGTTGTTTCCCACAGCACATGAAAAAAGAAAAACAGAGCATCTAATTTTTCACAGAACATTCCACAAATTTAGGAAAACAAGAGAAGTGACATGTAATATATGCTCACCTCTCTGCCCTACACATGGCAGACACATCTCAGCGCTGGAGGGAACTTCTATAATCAAAGACCAATCAGATAATTGCAGTGTTTTACCACTATCCCCTGAGCTCCACTGGGAAAAGGCTTTTTTGAACAGTAACTCAATACCCTGGAAAGTCCAGATGGTCCTGATGACGGCACCAGCGGAAAGACATATTTTCCTAAATATGAAAATCTAATTTGGCAATATGCGTAAATTAAACTATATGTGAGGGCAGCGGTTGACAGAGAATTAGCAGATTTTCTTTCACTCTGTCGTTGGTACTCATAGGCTCAATATATGACAGCACAAGTCTGGTATATCTGGTAATAGTTTATTGTAATAATGCACTGTAACATCCAAGTGGTTAATTTTCCTTATCAATCCCAAATGTCACCAAAAGGTACATTATTTCAGTCAGATTAGGTTTCAAATAACTCATAATAGCTTCATTATTATAGAAATATCTAAACAAATAACAAACAATGAAGTGCTTGGCCTTACACCTCGTCCTAACAAGGGACTAAATGTTTTTTTTTCTTTTTCTGTTGGTTGCTTGGTTCATATGCTGACAAGAACCACACACTATGACATCACATCAGTACAAAATTCCAATCCACATAAATTAATAAACCTTAAACCTCAAAAGTATTCTGATTGATTGCTTTTATTTTGGACAGAAGATTTACTTATGTCTGTCTCTGGAAACTACGTTTCACCGTGTTTGTCCTTAAAACTTTAATGCAGGGGGATTTTGCTCTGATCTCAGCAAGATTGTACACATTTATTAAATAAAAATTGTAATAAACTGTGGAGGAGGTTTTGTAGTGTATAAACACAAAGAGACGCTGCAGACTTTACGGATCAGCATGAGTGAATGTTTGACAGTCATGGGAACAAACACAAACACACATGAAGACAGGGTGTGTGCTATGAGCTTCATCTCTGAACATCTCTGCATTTACACAAGGCACAAATAGATGGTTGATAAACACCAGCATATTATGTATCCTCAAGCACTGTAATATATACAGGGTTTGAAATTCAGACACCCAACCCGCAAAATGCATGAGAAAATCAACCATGGCAGGTAACAATTAGCAACTCTCAACTGCCAATTTGGCAGGTTATGATTAATTAATTAAGTCCTCCAACCAGGAGTCCCCAACATTAGCAAAACAAAGCGTAAAAAGGGTCATACACTAGGCGAAAACTGTCAGATCTTTAAAATTCAAAGCAATCCATTTACTTTGTATTATGAAACCTTTTATACCATTAACTATTTTTCCCAGTCTGTATAAATGTTTTTTTTTTTTTTTTTACGTTGAAATATATGTCTTAATATTTAAAAAATGAGGTCTCTTGTAAATCATCATATTTGGGGGGCCTTGGAATAAAAAAAAAAGCATGAAACCCCTGATCAAATATCTACGGTGAAGCTTCAGCGCTGGCTAATGCGCTAACTCGCATACATTTAGGCCTGAGAGATCTGTCTCTGACTGAGTCATGTTTAGGCATGCAGATAAGAACACACAGAGTCTTTGAGCACTTGCCCAGTTGGAATAGTTTGAGCACCAAGTCATTTTTTTCATTTATAGAGACAAGCTTACTCTAAACTTGGCTCAGCGCAGCCATTACATCAGCCGTATTAGGCGTGAGAAATTGGGGTCTGCAGAGCTGAGGGAGGGTAAAGTTTTGTCTTTTGGTGTTCAGTGCAGCCCCCAGTGTCTCTCTTACAGAAGAGGCCCAAATCTAAGGCAACAAGCCATCTCTAGTGCCGCTAAACTAACACTCTTTGGGACACGGGCTTGTCACGCTATATGCCCCGAGAACAGAAATTTTTCAAACACTGTTAAGAACTTCCAAAAACCTTATTGCTCTATAAAATCAAGTGGGTCCACACCCAGAATGTTTTATAGAACTACAATTGCCGGAGAACACTTAGAAAGTGAAGCACATGCTAAAAGTAACAAGCCTCCCAGGCTAGAAGATGAGATGTTGGCTTTCTGAAACACTAGGAAAAGTCTGATAGGAGCGTTCTGTCTGTCCACTCTGGGAAATAACTCAAACCCCTGGCGATTGGAAACAAATGAGAACACACATTAGCACAGTGCCAGATAACACCAGATGTAAACTATTACCACAGGGTTAAGTTAAACTGAACATTTGATTAAAACATGTTTGAGTTTCTGCTGATGAAGTAAAGGAAACACTACCAGTCTCACTAAAGCCCCGTTCACATTGACAGAGGTTTAATCGAGGATAGACAAGAGACAGATGTGTCATTCATTGGTAGTTAGTAAATATTATGTCACTCTATTTTGACAAGGAATGAGTTTAATTGGGGAAAGAGTTTGTACTGACATAGCAGCAGAATGAACATGATTATTGCGATTATTAACGCATGAACCAAAAATCATTGGTAGAAGCTGCTAATTTGCTAAGTTCTCAACTTTAGAGAGTCACCATAATTAGAGTTAATTAACCTATAATTAAATAATGAGTAATTTATGATGGATTTAAACAGTCTCTGTCAGGGTGCAGTGGGCTTAATTTGGTTAGGTTTTGATTTCTATGTGTTGCTTATGTCGTTGGACGTTGTCGAATCTTGTCCTGTTCTATCTCATTTAGGACACTGTGCACTTTCAAATGACTTGACTGCAGTATTATTCTCATGTTTGTCAGAGAACGCCACCGTACAGACATCACATTTTCAGTCCAATAAGCAATTCTGGGTTTCCTTTTCTCACACACACACAAACATCTTCTTCTACATGACTACTTGTGAGGCCTAAAATGTCCATACCAATATTGTGAAACCTGTTGAACACTGACTATTGAGCTGGTTCTCACTAGTTAAAAAGGCTTATAAATCAGGCAATTCACATTTATATTTAAATCTAGTGTTTTGCACAGGGTTTCTGTAAGGGGTTATGTTTAGGGGTCGGGTCAGATTAGGACATTAACCTGATATAAAAACAATGGAAGTAAAGTGAAACAAACGTGTGTGTGTGTGTGTGTCTGCCTTTGTTTATGTGTTTATAGGGGCAGCGGATGTGTTTATCTCACAGATGCCAATGACGTCTTTTGAAATGCACTTGCCATTTGCCTACCAGACATGAGCAGCACTGACATCATACAGTCACCAGACCTACGGTATATCATGTGCATCTGTGTGATTATACAATATCACAATACAAACGCTGTTATACTGAAAATCAGCATGAGGTATTCACAGCCATGCTGACATTCAGATCAACCACAACATTTTGAGTGTGACATTGTTGAATTATTTTTATTTTCCCCTTTCTAACACACACGACAAGTCTATGGTACATCTTCATTTTGATCGTGTGTATAATTGTCATGTACATAAATTATGTGATGTGTCTCTTGAAACAACAACTGGACACTTCACAGGAGCAGTGCAGGAGGAAGAAACTGACAGAGAAGAGAAGAGAAGAGAAGAGAAGAGAAGAGAAGAGAAGAGAAGAGAAGAGAAGAGAAGAGAAGAGAAGAGAAGAGAAGAGAAGAGAAGAGAAGAGAAGAGAAGAGAAGAGAAGAGAAGTCTGTTTGTAGAGTAACTGAGAGAACGAGGGCCTGTCCCATGGAAGGCTTGACCTCACAGCCCGAGGGCAGACGAGACCCCCAGCTCATCTGAGCTGCTCTGATGTCTCTGTGGTCTGTTTAAACAAGAGCGCTGCGCTAATCCGCTCAGATGGGGTCACTGAGGATGAGGCAGCAGAGGGTTTCTCTCTACACACACACACACACACACAACTATATGCAAAGCAATGCACTTAAATATATCTCATCTTAACGCAAGATATACACAGGACCCCACACTCTCTGTATTTTTTTTAATTTAAAGTAAAATTGAAGATTAAATTAAAAATAAATTGAATTCATTCATACAATAATACAAAGGGAGTAAACAAGCAGTATTAACAGACAAAAAGGCAGAACAACAAAATAAATAGTAAATAGAAAATCTATAGTAAAAAAACAATACAGAACATAATAGGACAAAGCAAAAATAAAATAAATAATAAAATTTAAAATAATATAAAATAAAAATACTTTTAACAAGTAGTATTAAAAAAACAAAATAAAGCATGCAGAAAAAAAAAAAAAAAAAAAAAAAACCGGACTACATAAAATACTAAACTAAATGGGAAAAAGCAGACCAAAAATTAAATAAATGAAATAAAACAAAATAAAATAAGTTAGTATTAATAAGTAGTTAATAAAGAAGAAAAATGAATAAAAAATTTAAAATAAAAAGCAGACCAAAAATAAAATAAGTAAAATAAAACAAAATAAATTAGAATTGACAAGTAGTTAATCAAGCAGAACAAATAGATCAAACCTTTAAACAGAACAAAATAGGACAAAAAAATAAAACAAAATAATTAAAATAAGAAAATCAACCGTCTTTAGAAAATTAGAAATGAATAAAAAACAAAAGGAATAAATTACAAAGGTCTCATTAATGAAATGAGTTGTTAAAAAGATGAGTTATCATCTCTTGAGTTGAGTTGATAATAATCAAGAAACATGGGATAGCTCATCTCTTCCGTGAGCACTTGACTGTGTCCTGCTGACAAAAAAAGTCTTTGCTTTCACCATTTTCACTAAATCCCTCCTTGTTCTTGCCTTTAGAACTCTAGACTATTGCTAGCACTTTTTGTTTGTTGTATTCCTAAGTCTCTCTGGATAAAACCATCTGCTAACTGAAAAAAATGTGAGGTAAAAGGGAAAAAAGTAAAGGTGAAAAAAAACAAGACTAAATGTGCCAATAACACACACTTGGACTGAGCTTTACTAACGGTAGCCTTGAGCTATTCACAACGAGGCTGCATTGCAACATAGCCTATCTTTAAACCCAGCCAGAAACACACATCCTCCAGGTACAGAGGAAGCGTCCTTTAGATCGCCCAGTGAGCTTCCTGTGGATGAGCCAGATGCTCTTCTCTCAGGATTACCAGAGTATACACACAAAAAACCTTAAAGGGTCGAATATCACTGTAGGATCTTGTTCACAATAGGGAATGAACTGTACATGAAATATAAGCAGACACACCCTTACACGCACACACAGTCAAGGTGATGACACGCAGCTGTTGTTTTTTAAAGGCAGGAAGAAAGAAAGAAAGTGAATGAAAGCCTCTGCTTTGTCTGCATTAACGTACAGATACCGGCAGCCCCTATCGCACATCCCGATAATCTACAAGACTACGCTTCATAAAACAGCGTGCAGACATGTGCATCGGTGTGTGTGTGATGACAGGCAGACTGTTGTGACGGAGTTAAAACAGAGGTGATGAGTTTACGCACAGCTGTATATCTCTGTGATGACTGATGGCATGGCAGTGTATGATTATTCACAGATGTGCACTGTAAAGTTGACATTGTTTTCTGATAAACAGCAACTCACTTGATTGATGTGTTTGAGTTTGTCAATGATCTGACTGATGACAGGTTCAGGAGGTTTTTGTCTGGATTCTGAGCCATGTGGATGGACTCTCTTCAGCCCTGGACCAGGAAACCTGCAAAATATAGACATACAACACGTCCATTACTCATACTTAAACTAAATTACAGGTTTTAATGCACAGAACATATAGTCCATTATGTGGTTGAATCTTGTCAGGATGTATGCTAGTGTGGCTTTTATTATGTTCACTTATTTGCCCAACAGCTGAAACCAAAAAAATATAATGAAATTGGAATTTTATAGAAACCGCTGTGATCTTCCACAAGAACATGAACTCTAAAATTGGCCTCTACTGCCACCTAGAGGCAAACATGTAACCATTGTAATTCTTGCTCAAATTAAATTCCTAAGTATTAGAACCCCCCCCCCCCCCCATTCAGCACATTGATTCAGTCATTCTGCATGAGGACACAGATTTCAAAGGCACTTTACAACAAAACAATCTCTTATTAGTAGATGCCAAGGATGCCAAATCTCTTTGTGAATAAATTATGCCTTGTGTTGTCCATTGTTCAAAATTACTTAAAGCGAAAAAAAAAAAAAAACTAAAAACAGGAGCATAAATATGAATGGTCTCTACCAGTAAATTTAAATCTGCATTCAGTCCCCCCCCCCCCCCCCCCCCCACCCCCAAAAAAAATTCCTGTTATGTTGTATAGCTCTTAACAGACACACACACACACACACACACACACACACACACACTTAAGCGAACAGTAAAACAGCACAACTGGGTCAGACATGTGCTGGCATCTGAATGTTTCTGAGCAACTGGAGCATATGTTGGGCATCATCAACTGCTAAAAATGTGTGTGTGTGTCTGCGCCCAAGTGTTCCCCCGATCCCCCAGGGCCCTTTGGACTCATGTTCCAGTTAATTACTCCCTATTAAAAGCTAATTAGTGTTGATGCACACGGGCACATTGGTGCAAGCATTGAGGCGACAGAGAGACAGTGAGTGACATGCCTCTACACCAACCTCAACTCATCAGCGAAGTCCATACACCACAAAAATATGTGTTCAGTAAAAATTCTATAAAAATATCTACAAATTGTTTTGTGTGCGTGTTCTTATATGTTTTATAAGAACACAAATGTGTATAATGACATACGTATTACACTGTAAACATGATTTATGAGGACACTTCCTGTGTCCTCATAAACCAAACGGCTAAATAACATATAAAGTGTTTTTTTAATTAAAGAAATTCAGAAAATTTCCTGTGATGGGTGGCTTTATAGGAGTAGGGTTAGTGTAGGGGGATAGAATATATAGTTTGTACAGTATAAAAACCATTAGGCTTAGAGAGTCCTCACAAACCACATATTGAAATGTGTGTGTACCGTGAGCTTTTAGCCGAAAGAGCCAAAGATATGACCTCATGTTCCATTCTTAGGAATGACATAATCCTGAACAAGTCTATCCAATCATCTCTCACGGCACCTTATTTTACATGCACTGCTTATTCATTAAGCCAAATTACATTTCCATACTTATTTATTCTCCTTATTACTCCCGATGGCAGCTCACCTCCCGCTTGTAATTATCACATTAATAATACAGACGTGAGCTCCATTAGAAGGAGGAGATCAGAAGACATGGGCAGCGTTTAATGGAAGATGACATTAGCTGGAGCTTCACGCATGAGGCGGCCACCTGTGTGCTGACCAGGGTCCATCACCATCAGGTCAGATCTGCACTGTCTGTCTGAAAAACTTTCAGATTTGTTCTATTTAGGATGGTGGGCACATGAAATTGCAGAAATGCTAAAACGTAATGGGGTAGCTTTTAGCGTTTCAGCAGTAAAAAGCCTTCCCTTATGAATTTCAAGTAGCGTTTGTAAATTAGAGAGAAGAACTATAAAACATCAGAATCTGTTCTAATTGGCTAATCACATTTCAGCACTGAAATACACAATAAGACACATTATTTGAACATTTTAATTGAATGTCCGACAATTCTTCCTTTTTTAATGGATTAAAATGTCCTTGTATATCGAGTCTTTGTTTTATGCAATCTGGAAGGGTGTGAATAAGGAGGGTTTAGTCTATTCTTGTGGATTTGATCTATAGCATATTTTCATATTTTTATCTTGCAAGATGTTTGTGTTATAGGAAAGACTGCACGCTTGACATGTTAATATGTAAGTGTCACAACAGTATAGCTTCTATCTGCTTCTATAGTTGACATTTAACTTCACTAGAGATGCACTCTGAATGAATGATGCCATACGGACGATCACAACTGTAATACTGTAAAAAATATATATTATTACAATTTTAAATAACTGTTTTCTATTTTAATATGATTTAAAAAATGAATTTTCAGCATCTTTACTCCAGTCTTCAGCGATCCTTCAGAAATCATTCTAAAATGCTGATTTGCAGCTCAAGAAACGTTTCTTATTATTATTATTATGTTAAAAACAGTTGTGCTGCTTAATATTTTGTGGAAGCCGTGTAAAAAATTCAGGATTTTTTTTGATGAATAGAAAGTTCAAAAGAATGGTATTTATTTGTTTACTGTCAAAAAACTACTTAATGATCCCATATTTTCTAAAGGTAGTACGCATTAAAAATACAAAAATCCATTAAAATAAAACACACCAAATGCTTTGAAAACGTATTTCTTAGAATATAATCTTTAAAATGATTTCATAAAATGCAATGCTAGTATGTTTAATATGTTTGCAATAATGTTGACTGCCATGTTATATGTAAACATGATTCAAAGTAGACAGAAGTTGGCATTTTTCACATGTTCTAATGTAAAATATACTTCATTTCATCCGCCACATTATGGTTCCTAAAAAACAAAAACAACCCACAACAGGCATTATAGTACAGCAGGAGCACAGGCAACCCAACTGTTACTACAGGAAATGACTAAACACCCCGTGGATGTACAGTCTGGACCAGCTACTCATGCTGAACCTGCTCAGACTCATGGTCCTACTGAGCACCCCTCAGAGATCCAACATGCCCCACTGCCCAAACCCGCTGGAGACCACGAGAATCAATCACGAGGACCTTCATGGGCTAACTGGAGGAACAGCTGAATGAGACGGGGGTTATTGAGCGTGAGGAAGAGAAGTGCTCTAGGACTCAGAGGAAGGTTTACAAAACACAATGAATATCCTCCAATCTTGACTTCTCACAGTTATAAATGAACAAGCTTGTCTACCACAGACTCCCTTCAAACGGAAAGATGAAGAGGTTGAGGTGATGCAGGCAACAACAGTGATGTGGCGTACCAGGTGGAATATCTCTTTAAACTTATATCAATTATGACTTTAAAATAATATTATCAGCACTCTCAAAACATGAAAATAATAAGCGTATGTTTTAGTCAATTTGTGTGGCTTACACTTATTGCAGAACATCTGTGCATATGTAAAGACAGCGGAAGAATTCTGTGACACTGCTGTTTATTCTCACCCATACACAACATCTCTCTATACTATTTTCATCCTATAAAAATGACTCAGTCAAACAAGCGAATACCAAACTCATTTTTAAATAATAGATTCTGTATTTATCAAACTACTTCAGATGTAGCTACTTGGTGAGTCCGTTTTTCACCCACAGAATCGATTGTTTTTGGTTTAACAGTGAGTTATTGTAATGGTGACCATTTTAATAATATTACTGATGGTCCAAATGATATCTAGTATAATATGAAGAGTATGTTTCTGGTTTAGATTCGATGAGGGGGTGCTTGAGCCGAGCTGATAGGCCTGTGGGAATACATAAGACCAAAACGGTTACATTGGCTAAAATGAAGGTGGCAGATACTGAGAATGCTAAAATTTATTCTCTAGAAGGCAGAAATCTGTGCCAGAGTTTTGGTGACTTGATCCTTGACATTGAGGGCTCCTCTGCACTGCCTCCAGCACAGGGGGAAATATCATTTCTAGCCAACACCAGGGATGCTAGAAATGAACTTTACAATCAAATCATCTTTTGCAATAATAATTGTTTTAATCCTGACAGTTTCGACTGTTTAGATTTGTATAAAAGAATGAGCAGGAATGTTGTTGTAGCTGCTCGATGTGTTTATTTCACTGTGGCGTTAATGAATTTGCTTTTTGCTTTGACATATTTGAGTCGACTATTTAATTTATCAGGGCCACAAAAACGGTGACATTCTTTGGCACAATTAAGATGGCTTTCTTCCCAGTACAGAATGTGAGAGAGAGCGCTTCGTCTTCAATACATTGCACAAAATGGGTCTGACTCTGAAGGCATTCCAGAATTAATTATATTTCACTAAGCCAAGGATTGACATTGAGATTCAGCAGACATTTCTGGCAAAGCATGGCTATTCTAGTTCTCTCTTCCCCTATCTATTTCTCTCATGGGTCCTAATGAACTCCTGAGGGCCGGAGAGCCACCTGACACAGCTGTCTGTCCCCTAAGGCCAACTGTTCTCCACGCTGTTGTGACCAGGCCATTTCATTCCTACTCATTCCTCAACTGAACTTACTGGAGAGCAAACAACGCATAATGCTGTAATGTTGACACTCGCTCACAGACACACACGTCCAACAGTGACCAGACGGATACAATGAACAGATAAAGCAAGAACGGACATTATGAGGACTTAGGAGCTAACCTACATGTCTGAAAACTGAAAAATACTTGCGAAATACGTCACTGTTTATGACATTGATAAATGTTTGCATATTTATTGCTAAATCTAACTTGATTTTGTTTTAGCTCCTTTTATATGATGCTATGGTTTCTTGGAAGTGTGTCTGAAACCAGTTTTCTTTAGGAAGTACATTCATGCACAAAGCATTACCTGTTAACTGGATATTGAGCAATGTTCCCTCCCTCTGATTTTTGTTCTTGCTGAGCAAAACCTTTTTATATTGGACAGCAATGTCAGCCATCTGAGAAAAAACAGTCCTTACACCAAATCTATACAGGTTACATAATGCAGTTGTAACTTTTAACTTTAAAGTGCTATTCTATTCAATAGGACCCCTAAAGACAACTGAAAACAAGCAGTTAATTCAGAATTCTATTATTTAAAAATGAACTAATTCATTATTATTGAATGACGTACATTTTAGGTTACCTGAGAAAACTTTTTTGCAATGCTGTGTTAAATAAGCAGTTCTTTACTGAGAAATTAAATAAATAAAAATATCACGCAATATAATATAATAGAATAGAATATAATTAATATAATAATATTTGAAAATAAATTGAAGCATTTAAATGGAGATCTTTCAAATATTTTCAAGAAATGTGAACTTCTGGATTCTTTTATGATCTAATGTTTATTGAGATAATCCTTAAAAAATGGACACAAGTCCACTTAAAACTCAACCTATTTTAGTTCTATAATGTGATGTATTTTAGAGTTAATGAGATATTCTGTGAAAATGGACAGGAATCCACTGGATTGCAAAAAAATGGCTCATTTTAAACTAGAATGTAGCCAAACTACATGAGAGTTTGCTAAAACAATGCCTAAATAGCTATTTGGCATTTGGTCAACATTATCCAACAGACAATTAGCAAAAAAGGAAAGTCATTTCCGAGGAATTTATTACAATGTGATTAAAGATTAGGATTTGGAATAATGTGCACCGATGAATCGTTGTAAGATTAATAATAAGATCAGGAATGAGCATTAAGAGAGTAAATAGGACCCATTTTGATATCATGTTGACTTTAATGATCACTTCACTTTTTGAGTCGTCAGGATGAGATACTGCAGCTCTTAAAGCTTTTCTGTTTGGTTCAGGGATGCACAGATTTATTGTCATTTGCCAACATTAACTTGATTCGCACTGTGAGAGAGTGCTAGAGTTTTGGCACAGAAGCACGAGGGACATGGTGAACTGAAATATGACCATTTTTAAATTGGGTTCCAAAGGTCGTGTGGAAGGCCAGGCACAGGCAGTCATAGTGCGAACGATGGAAAGGAGCAATTAGCCACCAACCCACCCGACATCAGTTACCCCACAAAGACCACTTCACAATTCACACCCTGTTGCCTGTCAGATGGAACTGGAGTCAGCCAAAGTTATTAGACACACACACACACACTATCATCCGCTCAGCTACTAACCACTTACACTGTCTCCGTTTTATTCAGAAAGCTCTTTAGACTTCAAGATTTGTGACAAGCTCAGGGGCAATATGTCTCTTCGTGGCAATTTTGAGATTGTAGTAATACTAGAAAGCATTTAGGAGGCTGATTCTATTGTAATATATGCTACTTGGGTGGGTCATAAATAGATAAAAGCCTCTTGCTTCCTGAAATAACTTATATTATGGGCTACAATAGTCTTGGATGCTGAGTGGTCAGCATTCCAGCCATGCAAAAAATACACAAAATAATCCTTAGTAAAGCAAGACACCTGACACAAATCAAATTCAATAGGTTGCACCGCTGGTACCTTGGTGTCAATCTTTCAGCAGACGAAACACTGACATTTTTTTTCCCAGCAGGAAACATGACCTAGAACCTTAAGACAGTCAATTTATTTAGGCTACTTAGGCTATGTTCGTTCCCTCATGCACTCATTTATTAGCATCAAATTAAATATGCTGTCTACCCTGGCAAGGGTCCATTTTAACCGCAAGGATGTGAAACAATTGTTCTGCTGCACAGCACCCATTGAGAACAACTATTAATCTTAGTTTACATGTCAGGGACTATATCTGCAAGTGGAATGATGCCACTTAATGAATTTGCTTACTTTTTAATGAACATTTATGCCCTAATTATGCCCTATGCTAAAAGACACTATATTGTGGGACTAAAATGAAAAAAAAAACACAGTATTAGAATGTGGCCATCAGTGCTGCCACAAACGATAAACTCACTTGTCTGTCATCTCCTGTCCGTTCCAGCAGAGGGAGCTGTTGAGTGCCGTCGGCTCTTTGCTGCACAAAGATTCTCCGAGATCACTGTAGAACTGACTGAAGCCCCTCAGACCAGAGATAAACTCCCTGCAGCAGACAGAGAGGAAATTGAGAAAGTATGAAAGCAGCAGAAAGAATAAGCCATGTGGACTCAAAGAAAATGAAAATGAAAATTCGATCTGCACAAAGAGGCAAGATTAAAAAAAAACAGCACAAAGATACACGGATTCATGGGGAAAATGAGGGGCATGGAGAAAAATGAAAATGGGGATGGGGTCAAACGCAGTTTGAAACGTGATCTACTCCATTACACGTCGTTTACTGTCAGGCTAAGTCGATTTGAGACGCTTTGACTGATAATTGACATTATGCTGGAAAAGAAACAGCACACTGTTTTGGCTCATCTGTTTATCAGAGTGAGGGAGAGTGGAACAGCACAGGACAGAGGGGGCAGAAGGCGACTCAATGTCACTCACACGGCAGGAGACAAAGCCTGTGTTAATGAGCCTCTCTCTGTCACCATCAGCCTGAACACACACACCTCAACTAACAGCACAAATACACAAACACACTGCATTTCACAATTCATATACATGTAGCCTACCTCCACCCAGGATGAATCAGTCGCCCACCTAGTCAGACATATGCCAGCTCAGATTTTTGAATCTGCAACCTAAATTTAAAAGTAGCCTGTATCTTTGATATATTTTGAATAAAATATGATATAAAATTATGGCCCAGTTTACACCTGGTATTAAGATGCGTTTTGGTCGACGCAAAATACAGGTATAAACGGGGTCTAAAACATTTTGATCTTGTCTACTTTCGAGCACTTCCAGTTGAAAACACATTAGACTGGATTGCTTTTATAGTGTAGACACTCATGTGGTCGAATGCGTTCGAACAGCCACAAAAGACTGCCAACTCTCCGCATACTGACTTAATGCATAAACATTATGGGAAGCGCGCTAGTCACACGAGATTTAAACTTTTGGTTGGAAGACAAAAAACGTACCAAGCGCAATGTTCTCTCACCATTCCTGATTTCTAACAAGCACTCACAACGTGCAGCGCGGTTTTGCAACTATCAGAGCAAAAACGAAAGCTGATGTTCTCTCCATATGTTTTTCTGTCATCTCCGGGTGCATTCAAATGTAAATTGTACTAACTTATTTTGTCCATCAGCTCGAAAGATCTGAAAAAGACCATAGATTTACCCGCCCATAGATAATAATAAGAAATGTTTCTTGAGCACCAAATCAGCATTAGAATGATTTCTGAAGGATCATGTGACCCTGAAGACTGGAGTAATGATGCTGAAAATTCAGCTTTGACATCACATATATTACTTTTTTTACTGTATGTTTGATCAAATAAATTAAGTCTTGGTAAATACGAACCTTATTTCAAATACATCAAAAAACAATCTTTTAAACAGTAGTGTATGACAGACATAGAATGTATTACATTATATCATATTATAATAATATTAATTTATGTATTTATATATTTTGTATTAATGTAAATAAATGAATGTAGGCTACATATTAATATATATAAATTAAGGGACATTTTACTCAAACGACCTTAGAATCTTATAATCAAGTAATACACTATTAAATTGATAAAAAAAAAACTTTTTTGGTCTCATGTCTTATCTTTAATAGGAAAAGAAGTGGAAGAAAAGTTCAGAAGTAGAAAAAAGGTGCATGATACCCCTGCACACAGCATCACTCAAATACTCAAAAATATGGAACAGACTGTTTGAGTGGGTTGGAAGACCCCTAAAAATCTACAGTATACAGAGAAAACCACGAAGGACGAGACAGAGTCAGAGAGAGAGAGAGAGAGAGAGAGAGAGAAAGAGTTTCAGAGGCGCTGAAGTGGAGAATCTATTACAGCATCTCAATATACATTCCACACAAATAGCATCAGAAGATGTGAGCTGTATGAAGAGATGCATGAGAACGGCATTATGGTTGGCTGTAATTCCCATTCCACACATTTATTATTCACTCATTTTATTTTCACAGAATTTACTTATTGTCAATTCTATAGCAGAAATGCTTTGCATCCTTCTTGAGTGGAGTGTTTAGAGCACTTGAGAGATTCAAATAAAACAGAAATATGTGTGTTTACAGCAGCTGATTGTCATTTTAAGAGCTGAGGGTTAAGAGTAGTCAGGCTATATGTTTCAATACTGCTGAATAACAAGATCAGCCATTAGAATCAGTGAGGCAGTTAAGCTCCAAAAAATAAAAACACCATAAAAGTGCAGAGTATTCAAAAATAGCTTTATTTGAGAAACGGACTGAAATTTAAGTCATTATTTGTTTTCAGCTCAGCTTTAAGTTTGTTCCTCACACAGAGCTCTCTAGGACCTTACGAATACTGTCATGCAGAAAACGCAGTCAGAAAAACATAATTTACTGAATCTCTGGGAATTTGGCAAAAGAAAGCACAGAAGCTCAAAGGATTTGCACTACGACCCTCCAAAATTCTGTTTAATTTGAAGAAATTTCTTTAATTCAGCTAAGAGGTCACGCTGTGACTTATCGATCTTCTGTTGGTTCATTTGATGCAAATTCACAGGTCAAAGTTCACCAAACTTGAACTTTGGAATGCAACAATGCAAACTTCTTTGCATGAGCTTGCGTTTCCAGTCTACGGCTTTCACAAGCATATGAATGGAGCGCCCTGTTATCGAAAAAGAAAAAATGTAGGACAGGGACTTGTTTCTATTGATCAGTTTCTGACTGGATAGAGACAGATCTGAAGGCAAGCTTGAGGTCAAATGTAAAAAAGGGGAGGGGTTAAGTTGACAAAATTGGAGAAGTCCTGCATACGTCTCCAGAGAGAAGTTTTCATTCACAATAAGATCAAAACATGCATTTAGAACATGGATGACTTTACATTTTCATGTTGACTGTTACTGTATGAGAAACATTTTTCAAGTTTCCATGTTAGCTGACTGCTGTTTCTTTAAATCACTTCATAAAAAATTTCAAAATTCAAATATTGAATCATGCCGTTACCTGCGGCGTCCAAAGAGGGTCTCATCGGGGTCAAAGTTCACCAGAGGGCGGTTGTGGGGCACCGGCGAGGCTGCCGCGTGTTCTCTCGACAGGGCCACAGCACGAGACACCCGCGGGGGCGCGTGCGCACATATCCCGCTCACCTGTGAACAGGAGAAGATTGGCGGGTTGAGTGTGATCACTCTTGGACACAGTCCTGGAAGACATCCAGCTGAGAAAGCAATTAATGAGACAAACTGTCCCTGCAAAACTTCTTCCCTATTCAGCTAATTGTCTGGCTGATGGTGCTGCATTTGCCTCCTGTTTGTTTGTTTGTTTGTGTTTGATGACAATAGGATTTACATAACAAAACGAGGCATTGTTGAGTCTGTCAGACACTCTGGCTGCGCTTTTCAATAATCATAACCCTTTGCAGACATAACGAAGGTAAACAAGCCTCTCGTTACCCTTCTCATGCGCACTAAATGCTATTGTTTTTATACAGGACAACATAATACCCCGCTACCATGCTGGCTGTGTGAGATAATGGAGTCTTGCCATTCTTTCAGGTGCAATAAAAATGCAAATGCTTCTTAATGTTTAGCTAGTGGTTTAATGATTTGGCGCTGGTTTAATTTCCCATGGGGGCTGGTCCAGGGCGTAATTTTGCCATGTAATGCTTGTGGCATATCGTGCCTGCTTGTTCATGAATGAATATGTGCGTGTCTGGGTAAACAGGCTCTGGAATTCTGATGGGATCCGGGAAAGGAGATCAATAGTACAAGGACATCTTCATGCGAACGGGGACGGCTGCGGGATTGGTTGCTGTGGCTAAAAATAACAAGAAGATACACTTTTTAACATGTTCTGAAACATCAGTGGGTCAGGTGATCGGATTCACCCTACAGTCATTCATAAAATTTGCACACACCAACAAATATACCAACAAAATGCTGTTAAGCTAAATGACATGATTATCAGCGTAGATCAATAGAAGCTCTTTCTAGCAAACAGCCCAGGGGAGGGTAAATAGATACTGTTGATGTGCATGTGAGAGTGTTTGTGTGTGAAAGAGATTAAGAGAAAGAACAAAAGACACAGAACTAGACAGAGACAAAAGCGGAACGGCGGAAGATCAGATCAGCGAGTCTTGACACAAATGCAATCCTGATGCAACATATTCCAGCACTGCAACGCTTTCTACCGTTGCCTTTCTCTGTGGTTTCCTCGGGTCACATATCTGACTCAAACCCAAGCTATTTAAAATGAGCAGGTAGCTAAGTTACAAACTAGGCTACTCTATAAAAACAGCTAGGGTAAGTTGAAAGCCTGTTTATTAAAAAAACTGATGAGCAATATTGTTTGTAATACATGTTTAAATACAAAAATATATATAAGGTGAAAGTAATCAAAGGAGTGCTTATATTCAGACCAACAACCATTATTGTTTTTATGCGACAATTCAATAAACAAGACTAAAGGCTCATTCATACCAAGGATGATATCTATATTATAATGATAAATATAGTTTTAAAAATCGTTCTAAATGTAAAAGAATAGCAATGTAAATAGAGTCCACACCACAACAATAACAGCAGAGAGAAACAATATTGTTGGAATCACTTTCTGAAACTATTTTTTTTTTCCAGATGATGAACGAGAAACACATTGACAGCCAATCAGAATCGATCCTGCTTTAAAGAGCTCAATATCGTTCGCTGGTGTGGACGCTAATAAAGTTATCATTATAGTTGCCTTTATGGTTATCGTTCTTGGCGTGAACAGGCCTTTATGGAAGTTAATGAGTAATTTATGTTTTAGACACAATACTACTGTCACTTTCTATATTTTTGATTCGCCAGCCAAATTAATTCCACTATGGTGCGTCTTTCTTGTATGAATCAACTTTTTATTAAAAAATCGGTTGAATTAATAGTTGTTTTTTTAAATACAGTCACTTGCTGCATTGCTGAATGAATCAGTGCTATTGAACAAATCAGTTGAATAAATCTTTCACGAATTCACTTACAACAACTGTCACATCCTGCCATACTGGCATAAGGATGTAAATGTCTTTTTGAACACCGATATAGGCTACAAACAAGCACATCGGTCATAATGCTAAATTAATCTTCCTTAAACTCCACTAAAGTCTACTTTTGGATGCAGCTCATCATATTAGTTTAATGTTTTAACTAGTTAGTGGTACACATGTAGTCGCCTCACCTGAATATACTTGTAAAATAGTTTTGGATGTCTTTGCCGTAGAAAGTAGCTTTATCTTCAGACTGCAAATTAAACATTTAAACACTTCCCCCACCCTCTCTCCTCCTGAGACATGGTAAAGTATAAGGGGGATTTAGGCAGGAGTCATTTACACTGGGACAGCTCCGAAGGATTCTAACCCAAACTGATGAATTGTGATTTCAATGGTTTCCATTTCTCTTTAGAAACAAATCAAGTGCAGATGTTACATAGGAAAAACCATTAACCATCAATTGCAGCCGATTTTCAGCTGCACACCTGTAGAAACCAACTGTTCATAATGTCAAATATAATATATACAAATTTAATTTTTTTTTTTATTATTTTACTAATTAATTAGCACCTTATTTTAATAAAAATGTGTGTTGTTGTAATGCTGTTTACTGTTGCTGTTGAAATATCTCCATGTTTAGTCATTTTTTCATAAATCACTTTGGAAACTTTTTACTGTATGTCTCTGTGTTTTGCAAATATCTAACCAATGAAAAGTATTAGAAAAAGGTAATGACTAAACCTCGTAACTCCATTGGATCTTCAAACACCTCGCCTCTATCGTGAATGAAGTGCCGCACACATTTTGGATCATCTCTGCATGTTTGCAATGCAATGCGATTTGAAAAAGTACAGCATTTTCTTTACTCAAGAAACACATATATAACTATGATAAACTTTATAACTTGTAAGTTTATGAAAACATAAATGGTGATGCACTTACTGCCTCAGATGTGGCTGTTCTAGACGGACAAAACATGTACGTCCGAAATTCTCAAAAATTTGCTGTTCAAAAACCTCCATTTATGCTTGTTTTTTGGTAAAAAATTCTTTGGTATTATTGTATGTAAACCCAATCATGCCAATAAAGTAAAATTGGAAATTGGATACTGTGCACATGTAACGGTGGCTGTATGGATTGCACGAAGACAAAGGGGAATCCGAAATAAACAGTCAGTCTTCGTTTATAAACAAAACAAACACGCAGGAGATTTCTGGAGCAAAACTATCCAAATCACATAAGTGTAAACGAGAACTGACCCGGAGCAAAGGAAACACAGGGCTGTAATACAGTGATAGAACAAAGGAAACCAAGCTAGACACAGCTGGAACTAATGAGTAACTATATGAAAACAAATGAAGACATAATCAGCAGCCTGACCGGGAACAGGAAAACAGGAACAAAAACAAACTAGAACACAAACGAAGTCCTGACAAAACTGCTGATATATTGTAGGAAAAAATGTAATGTCGTACTTAATAAAATAGCTTTGCTACTAAAAATTGACTTGAAATTTTTTTAAATTGACCATTCTTATTTTTTAATGAAATATTGCAGTATTTCTTATATATCACAGCAATTGCAAACTACAACAATCAATTCCTGATGGACAAAATCAACATTTTTTTCTTATTCAAGTAGCTGTTTAGCTCGGATATATGTCACAACAATATAGGGAAGAAAAGACTATCACAAGTTTCATTTCAAACTCACAGTGTTGCTTTTAGCAATGCTACTGCTCAAATCTGGACACATCAAACGCTCTCCGATCGGCGCTCATGTTAACACACTCAACCAGATGAATTCTACACTATCAATCCCAAGCCTGTGTGTACACTATCCAGTCTAATCCCAGACACCCACACATTCTTCCCCAATGCTCCCTGTGGTGTGTGCTCATGGGAAATCATTAGTGGCCGGTCTGAAACATGGATCTTTCCTGCTGTAATTTACTCTGTGTTGCGGGTCTGTGTCCCTACGGCCTTGATTAATGTGATTGGGTGTGTGTTTGTCTCTGTGTTAGTGTGTGTATCCGGGCCCTTGGGGAGCTGTGGCACAGGAGTATAGAGATAGTTTGTGTATGTGAGACTGTGTGTGATTGTTTCTCTCATTCGAGGGGTATTAATATCAGGCGGGCAACAGAGGATGTGCTGGCTAAAAGTAACACTGAGATAAGAGGCGTCTCACAGAGAGGCTCTTTAAATATCCAATGCCTTTTATCTGTAGCTCACACACCCCTCAGAGAAGCATTAGGACACACACACACACACACACACATACACAAACAAAACAAAAAAAAACACTGTCTTTGCACCTCGTTTCCACCAGAATGGTTCACATGCACTTCATGACATCAGTGCGCAATGTTTAATACAGTCATATATCCTCAACTGAAACAATGGCTTATCAGTACAGCTGAAAATACAAAAGGGATACAATGTGAAGGTTAAATGACAAACGAGGCCCAAGTAGACAATTCTGGGATTTCTGTTATAATAGTAAAGCAATAACCCATTCAAGACCACACAATGAAGTGATTTTACATCAACTTAAGGGGCCCTATCTTGCACCCAGCGCAATTGACTTTGTACACCGACACATGTATCATTAGTATTTTGCACCCGTGCAAAGCGGACTTTTCCCTCCACAGACGCACGCCGGCAAACTAGAGAATGAACTTGCGCTCCCTGGGCGGTTGAGCGCAAAAAAGTATCTCCTTCAATATCTATTGTTTTTATTGAAGAACATACAGTTTGAAAATTGCATTGAGTGAGGTTAGTGTAAAGAGGGGTGCAAAATAACTGCAATGAACGATCAATGTTTATACTAATACTACTAATAATAATCACAGCCAGATTTTTTCTGAAGAAAATGTGAGTGGTGCAAAAGTTACTAGCACTAAATGTAGCCGAATTTAAGTGGTGTGCAGCAACAGGTTTGTGTGGGCTTTTTTTTTTACAATGGTTTTATACGGCTCATCACATCAGATGTCAGGAGCAAGATCCATAAGCGTAGACTTAGCTAGGGATGACATATTCCCAAACAGCTTGTCTATAAAACCGAAATCATTCTGACAGAGCATTTGACGGATAGTAATGCGTAAGATCCGTTTTGAGGGCATATGAAAGAGCCACGTCCGATTGAAATCAAGTAAGAATCCAGCGATTTCTTAGAACTGTCTTTCACAATTCTCTTTGGTCAATGGATACACAAGCTGAAGTGATTCAGAGAATATGCAGCAAGTGCCAGAGGTTATAAGCAGGGGCATCACTAGGCCCATTTTAGTAGGGCTTTAAAACAGAAAAGAGTGACAATGTTTCACAATATTACTAAAGTAAAATTTTTTTTAAATTAATTCAATCAAGGAAAACTTTTCCACAAAATTAGTTTAGGTCGGCACAGCAAGAAAAAAAAACAGTTTTTTTGTTGTTGTTGAACCAACTTAATAAAAATAAGATCCTTTGTCATTCTAGCAGTAGAACACATCATGATCGTCATGTAACCAATCACAGACTGAGCAAAAGCACCACTCTTCTGAGCAAAGGTAACCTCAAAACGCAAAAACATAAATCTTCAACATAACTGAACATTAAACACTAACAAGTCTTTCTCTTTATTTAAAAACCTATAAAATAACACTTAATTTCAAAATTTACTCTCCCATTTCAGTCCCCTGCAAAGAATGCTGAGAACTACAGATCAACTGCCCAGTTAGCCTATTTGTCAACAAAATGTAATCACATGAAGTAATGTAGTCCTAACACAAATTTTACAAATTTAAGTGTATTTAACATATAATGAAATTACTTATATTTCGTGTGTGTGTGTGTGTGTGTGTGCATGCAGTTTTATCAAATAAATGCAGCCTCTGTGAGCATAAGAGACTACTTTCAAAAACATTTAAAAAATCTCACCGACCCAAAACTTTTAAACAGCACTGTATGTTTTTATGTTTAGATGTCTGGTTGACGTCAGATCTATTAGGAGCTGTCACAGTCCCTCACTCATGACTGGTGATGTTCAAAGCTTTTCCCTCAGGTGTTCTGTCTGAGAGTTTCGAGGTGCAATGAGTGAGTGTGAAACAGGCACAGGTCTGTTCTGTTCTCGTCCTCAGTGTCAGGTGAGATGTAACTACAGCAGAAGTCTGCATGCACCTCCTCGATTACAGCTGAGAGGTCAGAGGAGGTGGAGCTCCACTCCCTCGGGCACACATCGGCTTCCGGAACACATATTTCTGCTCACTCCATCACTTTCATGCACCCTAAAAGTATGCTTTTCAATCTTGTTCTCTCTCACTCTCTCTCTTGTCACCATTGCTCCCTCACTTCTGCTCAGTAACTGGTAAAAATAGTGCTTCATAAATCATGCATTCTTTTCCAGAGCAAAGAAAGAGGGGGCACACTTTAAAAGGAGAAATGAGAGATAGAAAGATCACATTCAATGAGAGGTTTGATGAGTGAGATGTCACACTGCCGCTTTATAGAACATGGCCATGGGGCTCTTCAGACTGAGATGTAATATCATTGTTTTACAGCAGAATTAGATTCAGGTAGGAACAAGAATCATTCTGGAAACTTCTGAAGGTGCTGAAGCCAACAGGATGAAAAATGGTTATCAGCCACCAGGACAGACACTGTTGCAAGGATCGGATGTAGCTTTTGGTTTGACACAGGACAGTTTGAAGTCAATCAAATTATACAGATGTAACATCTTTAATCCTATACTGTGAAATGTTTATTTTACGAATAAAAACGTGTCAAAACATACAATTATATCGATTTTAATGTTCTCTATATATTACAGTTGGAGGAAAAAATGTGAATGTTTATACAGTGTGTTCAAAAAAAGACATGAAATTGTATCATTAGTTATGTGATATAGGCAGACCCTATTTGTTTATTATTTAGTTACTTAGTTTAAGGTCAGGTCAAATTTGATCAATTTATGCAAAAATCCATGGTAAATAATAAACGTATCTGAAGGTTTCACATACATTTTTCTTCAACTGTACATTCTGTCAGATGTGATTGCTAGAAATATTGCTAGGGAATATTCAATAGTCTTTTTACATTGGTAGGGAAATGTCCCCGTCATCCATACTCAAATCTACACCCATGTACCTTTGGCTTAGCAGTGTCATTTTGACACATTTAAAATGTCAGTCTTCCTTGAATTCATTTCTCCATGGACAATCCTAGAACACAGGTTACATCAAGGGAGGAAAAACCATCACAGAGATTTTGGCAAGCAAGATATTATTTTGTTGATCCTGGAACAACATTCCTGTCTGAAAATGTAGTCCTAACTCTATCCCTACCCCTACACCTAATCCTTTAAAGGCACACTATGCAAGAATTGTACCGTAATATAACAGCTTCAAAGTCATTTCGGTGGTAAACAAACTCATAGTAGGGCGAATCATCCTGGTAGTAAAGCTTGCGGGGGACGCCGCTGGAAAAACCAGCAATGCAAGTTTGAGAGGAGCGCCCCCGACAAATCTCGCGAGAATCACGACATGCTTTACGGAAACGACGTCACACACATCAACAACAACATATGAAGCATGAAGACACTTGCGCGCATTTCAGACGTGATACTCGACGATGGAAAAAGCAAAGAAAACGCGGTCGGAAGAGACTAGAAAAAGGAAAAGAGAATCTGACCGCGTGAAGAACCAGACAAGAGTCCCACTCGGTCGGGCTTTTTGTTGGCGCGAGCTAAAAAGCAGCACTGGATGCAACAGTGATGCTGACCTGGCGATCTTGTTGATGGACTAGTAAGTAAATCTTTCTAAGTTTGTGTGCATTTTATTTTGTGATTTCACCGGAATGAATAGAGTCTTCACAACGGCGATAGATTGAAGAGCGCGTCCGAGTGAAGACTGCGCGCGCGGCGCCACAAGAGACACTATGTATCCATGACACTGATAGCAGCGGACACGAGCGCTCAGGTTGAGCTCAAAAACACATCTCTTATTTAAAGGCACACTATGCAAGATTTGTACCTTAATATAACAGCTTCGAAGGGGTATCAGGCCGTGATTGCAGAGACGCTCTGCGTGAGTGGTATTTACGACAGTAACGTTAAATACAAGTACTCCACAGCAACTCTAGGGGTCGCTGTTTGACAAAAACGTAATTCCTGCATAGTGTGCCTTTAACTTATCACTAAAATCAAAGGGAAATGATAGGTGAATAACACTGATGTAGAAGCACATAACCCTGGTTGGAAGCCGAAACTTGACAAACTGTAAACGTATCCCTGAAATCTGAATGGTTGATTGGAATGTTGTTCCAGGATCAATAAAAAATGTTGATCCAGGAGCAAGTTATACTTGGTGAAATCACGTTCACCAAAATCAGTCGGTTTTGATCTGACGGCACTTTACAGCCAACTGACAGACAAACATGCTCAAACACCATCTTTGGCCTTATTGGCCATCCTCCTTTTATCTGGGTCAACAGCTGTTGATCATAGAGAAGGGAGGAAAAAGAGGATGAGTGAAGGAAAGAGCACAAAACCTCTTTTCTTCAGCACTGTCCCCTTGAAAAGAAAAATACACCCAAAAAGAGCTTAAACTCACAGATAATCACACACCAAAGTGAAGACTGCCATGAATGTCATGAAGTTTCTGATCGATTCTCAACAAAAGCTGAGGTCTATTCGTTGAACTCAACCAAGGGCTTCGCTGTTTGCTTTAGCTTTTCAAATTCAGAAACTGTGTGTGGAAAGGTCACACACCTACACATGTGCTCTAACCATCAGTGTTGGAGAGAAGATAAAAGCATCAATGCCACAAATATAACTTCATTTTCAGTAGTGTGATGGTAGTTCAGCTGTTTTCAAAGTACTGTAGTATTGTAGTAAGCAGAAATTTAACATCACAATTTCTACAATTCTGTTTTTTGTTAAGTAGAATTTTCTACAATAGTCAACATGCTCTGTCCTGTTTCATACAAACTCATGAATCAGTTTGTTTTATTAAAAAAAAAGAAAAGATTCACACATGTAGTGCAGGGAAGTTCGGTTTATTCGGGCAGTTTAAAGGAATCTGTTCAAAATGATTCACCAAATGATTATGAGTAAATAAATGTAAGGGATAATGTATATCCAGCTGGTTGTTTTCGACGGGGTGAACATGAAACCGTTCCTAGCAAGCGTAAAGTGCCGACTTCGGTTCCCGGATGAGCCTGTGTTATCATTTTTTTCTTGGTTTGATATCAGGGGATAACATACCACTGGATGGTGCGATTGACCAATCAGAATCAAGCATTCCACAGAGCCGTGTGTAATAAGAGTAAATGACAGCAAAATATCAAAGCAGCTTCCTCAACACTAACCATGTTTCCATCCAACTTGTGAATTTAATTAAAAATATTAAGACTTTTTTTTAAGCACATTGAGGAATTTGTGTACGGAGCATATATGACATGCAAAAAAAAAAAAAATAGATATTGTGGCCATGAATTAAGAATTCGTTCCTACGATTTAATTCGGGCCATGTTTTATTAATTTACTTCCTTGTTTTAGTTAAATCGTGATTATTTTTTACTTTGTTTTAGGTAAATCATGGCCACGTTGTACTAATTTGTACCCTCTTTTTAATTTAGTCAAATCATTGCCACAAATCGATCATGTTTATTTCCCTGGATTCCATGTGTGTGGCTTTGTATTTGTGCATGTCTTTTTAATAAATAACAAATCTAACCACCTCAAGTGAGTCAAGTGATTTTTCTAGAGAAATTGTATTTCTTTATTTCTATTTTATTTCTGTTGAAACCCAGCTAGTGCTAATCTCAAACTTGAGAGACACTCTCTCTCCGTCACACGCACTGTCCTGTTATTAAGCAATAAAGTACAGAACCAGCTTCACGAGCGTCAGTGTCAATGGCACTTTACGCTGAAGGACGCATTACCATATATATGGAGGTCTGGGTGAACATACAAACACCTGTACTGAGTAAACACAGACTTTATTATCGTATCTCTCTCAGATATCCAGAAAATGGATTGACTGAACGTTTCTAGAGCACATATATTTAGCAACAGAGACAAGAGAGATTTGGCCATTAGATATGGAAATATTATCATTCAGTGTGATGGCATATATCAACAGCCTTTGGCAATGTGTGGTGATGATATTTTTATGTGTGCATCACACTGTAGAGCTTTAATGTGAGGCTACATGGCCAAAAAGTATAAGATGTAATAGTTCCTCTAGGACCCCGCTGTTAAAACTTCACAGGAGCCCCATCAAGCAGCCCGATTACCCCTTCAGGAATAAATAACATGTTCATATTCCTCTTATCATATTCCTCTCTGATCTCCACAAATACTGCGTGAACCAAACACAACCACAGTCATAAACACACTTACACACACCCACGCTGTACCGGCGAACCGAAGGTGGAGTATTTTATACATCGCGGAGGAGGGGATAAGTGGAGATGGAGCTTTGATGAATAATGTGAGTGCATTTCGCTGCAGCAAGCGTGTGTGAGTGTCTTACGCCAACGGGAAGCTAGGTGTTAAAGTGGAAAGTTTAGTACGTCGTCCCCATCATGCAAAAGCAGAACAAGCTCCACCATTGCTCACATTCAATATTTCATGAGCACTTGATCTCGCTAACATACGCTAGCAATTGGAGTGTGTTATTGCTGTTTAAACTCCTCCTGCCCCCGTGAAAGGGCCATCAGCGAGAAAGGTTTGTCGGTTCCTGAAGAGCGAGGGAATACTGTAAGTGTTCGGGTAAAAATGTTTTAGAGTGTTCTTATGCAAGCAGCAGCCAGATGAACACATCTGAAATGGTTAAAGAAGGGAAATGAGTGGGAGAATTGGACACTCTTTCACAAATAAACATCTATCCTGTGATGAACTTACTCTGATTCATTTGTAGTACTTTTTTGGTAACTGAAAACTTTCTACGGAGCCCCCAAGACAGGTAGTGATGAAAAAAATGTGAGATGTTAGGAAAAATTATATCTCAATGCTTTGGCATTTCCTCTCAAAGGTTTTGTGTTTTGTTACAAAAGTATTGGTTTCCCCAAGAAACTGTATTATCTCATGATTCCCATCACCAGTTTTACACTCACCGGCAAAGTTTTGCAAGAGTACACAAAAGCACTGAAATATAATTCCCCCCCCCCCCTCGTTCGAATTTTTTCCATCAACATGTCCCTTTAGGGCAGTGGTATTGAAATAGCAGACCACGGTCTGGTTCCAGACCATGGCTTCCATCCGGACCACAGGACATAATTGTGGCATTTTACCGTTTCTACAGTTTAAAGTGAGCAGCACGGCAAAATAACAGAGCGGTTCACACCACAGGAGTTTTCGGCAATGGTCTTTTGGCGCTACATCATCTAATATTTTTATCTATAGAGCCAAACACGCTTTATTCAAGCCTTTTCCGCTCCATGCGCGTTGCCTCTCTCTCCCGCTAAAGACTAAAGTGCCACATTAAGAGCTGCAGGTGACGAGGTTATTATAACAACAGTAGCAGAAACATGGTGAGCAGAAAAATAGATAATTTTTCTAAAACACTGCAGAAAACGAGAATGCAACAAAAACAATTATTTTTATCTGTCATACGGATGACACCGACCAGGTTCACACGTGGCACCTTTAGATGTTTTGCTTTTTCATACATTTAGCTTTATCAATCAGCATTTTAAGAGCATTTCATAATAAACAATGTTATGATTTGGAAAATTATTTAGAGATGGCAAGGGAAGACAAAAACTTTAAAAAAATCAAGTCAACATTTTTTGTGCTCATAATGAGAGTTTTGATTATTAGATTAAGTATGTTGCTTGCTTTTACTAGTTTATTCAAAATAAAAATTAGCCATACTTTTCTTAAGAGGTAAACCCTGCTCCCCCACTATGTTTTTTTTCCGTCCCAATGCCTTCTATATGCCATACAGGTAAGCAAGCAAGCAAGGAAGGTGTCTAAATGTAAAAAAAAACGTTGGGAGAAATATTTAGTTCTTTGGTAAAATTGGTAAAAAATGCTTAGACATCACTGGTTTAGCTCTTAGGGCCCAATATTCTTATTTTTGATGACTATTTTGAGTGTTTAGGATTTATTATTTTACAAAGTACTACTGCTGCCCTGATGGAAATGTATAACTGTTCCAAAAAACTATTGTCCGGACTCCGGACCTCAGCTGGGAAAGGAAATAGATACCGTACCTCTTGGAACTTTAATTAAATACCCCTGCTTTAGGGACTCCATAGATTTTTGTTTTGAAAAGTTTTGAAAAATACATGTGTATATTTTCAGACCTCCAAACATTTTTTGGAGAACCATACATTTAAAAAATTATTTTTTTAATAATTTTTTATTGTGATTTGAATAATTATTATCAATTAAATAATTAATAATAGTTACATATATTATGCACTTTGTTATCTTATAAATATAAATAAATTAAATATTACCACTTTTTTATTTGTTAAGTATACATTTTATTGTTTAATAGTAAAGGCTAATTATAGGACTGAATTTACACGCCTCTAAAAAGACTGAAAAGTAATTAAAAGGTCTGTGTAAATACACATTTTGCAATAATTGTTTTAAATTTATTTAATAAAAATTGCATTACTTTTTTTTATATTTATTTTTTAAAAGTACTAAAAGAATCACTAATGGCCATTAGAAAACCGAATTGTTAAGAAGAATTGGAATTGCGCCATCTTGGACAGACACTGTATCTTGACTACGCAAAAACGCGCTGTAGTTCAACTATTACTCTGCATGTAAATATACTTACTAATATAGATGTCCTGAGAAATCTTGATAGTTTTTTTTATTTTGATAGCCCTAGGCTTTGTTAACAACCAATCAGAAAACTAGCCAATCAAAAATCCCTGTGAGTGATTTCATTCATTCAGGTCTGCTGACATTGGGTTTGCTGACATTTCTTTGTAGGTTGAGGTTTTGGAGACAGAGTGTTAGCAAAATGGCTTAAGTTAGCAAAATGGCTGAAATCGCCTACAGCGCTCAAATTCGCACCCTGTTACTGAGACCATGTGTCACTCACCTGTGCGCTGACTTTGCTTTTGGCCACCACAGCTTGTTTGAGAGCCTGTCTGATAATGACGTGCAGTCTGAGCACAACAGGCTCGATGTCCTGCTCCCCTTTCATGGCAGTGGCGAGTGATCCCAGTTCCTCCACGTATGCCCTCCAGTGAGGCTGCACATCCGCCGCTCCCCCTAGACACGCTCCCATGGTGCTGACGCACAGCGGGCGGCACGGCCGGGCCTCCAGCAGGCCTTGACAGTGAGGGCAGTACCAGAGCTTCAGCAGCGAGCGCCCGCAGTCCCTGCCTGCCCGCAGGTGCTGGGTGGTGTTGACAACTTCGATGCCCAGGTTCAGTGCTTGCAGGAAGACACGAGTGGCCAGGAGAGAGCGAGACAGCCGGGTCATCATCATCTTGGGAAACGACCCGAATGCAGAGGTTCCCCGCCAGGCCCCACGGAGGCATTCTTCCGAGATGCCCGTCACTGCCACGTTGCCAAGAAGACGCCTGTATGTGAGAGGAAAAAGGCGGGAAAAGAAGGTGGAGACCATGTCGTTTACATTAGCGTCCGAGCCCAGGATGTAGAGAGACATGTCCATGAATAACTGTGTTACGGCTCCACTGGCTCCGGTGCCCAAACCGGGAAACTCCTCCCGTATCAGCGTCAGAGTGGAATTACGACCTAGACGGAGCACCATGTCAAAAGCCTCTGGAAAAAAAACAGAAAGAAAGAGATAAATGGAAGGGTAATGACAGAGTACACTAACTCTTAGAAAAAATGGTGCAAAAGCTGTCACTGGGGCGGTACCCTTTCAAATGGTACTAACTGCACACTTTAGGAGGAAATAAGGTACAAAGGTGTACACTTTGAAGGGGTACCACCACTGTGACAGCTTTTGTACATTTTTTCTCTAGAGTATCCTAAACTATTTGAGCATTGAACCATTCAATTTAGTTGAAATATAATCCTTCGTATAATTTCACAGAAGCCACAGACCAGGAAATAAGGCTAGGGCCAAAATGGCAGACAATTGAATACATCAATGAGCTTGTGTTCTGGGTGATAGACTTCAGCCCTTTAGATATATACAATGGTTTTGATTATTTTGACTCCTTATGGCTTTTGCACCCGACTCATTTGGAGTGTTTGTTTTTGGAACCTGGTGCGTTTTCTCCCTTAGTTTGGTTAGTTTAGGCATAAATAAAAACGGCAATCATGCTCAGATCTGCACCAAAGCAATAGCTTCGAGTTCACCAGAACAAGGAGGTCTCGGCCCGATTAAAAATGAACTTGGGGCGGTTCTCTTGAGGTGAGAAAGCAATCCAATCGCCAACGAACCAAGAGAACCAACCAAAATATATCAATTCAATAATTATATTAATATTAAATGTATAATTTTCCAATTTGATATTAGTAATTATGGATTGCCTCTGACTAATCTTAAATGCTTTTTTAATATTACATTTACATATTTCATATACTATTTAGACTATATAATATAATTTATTTGAGTCAAAAGTACTAAGACATTCTATAAGAAACTATACTATAACTATAAGTAACTGCAACTACATGTCAACTAGCAGTCATTAGATTATTAGTAGACTGTCTGCTTAATATCTGCTAAAACTTTATTTTGATGGTTCCCCAACAGACATTCTACTGACTAAATATAACTTGTCAACTTATTCTATTAAACTGAACCCCAACACCTAACCTAACAGTCCACTAACACTCTAGTAATTCTGTAATGGAGTTAGTTGACATGTAATTGCAAAATTACTAAGTAGAATGTCTTAAGTGGACCATCGAAATAAAGTGTAACCCAAATAAATGATGTTCTTTTGATCTTTCTATTCATGACACGGAATCCTGAAAAATATTAATCACGGTTTCCACAAAAACATTAAGTAGCACAACCATTTTCAACATTGATTCTAATAAGAAATATTTCTTGAGCACCAAAGCAGCATATTAGAAGGATTTCTGAAGGATCATGTGACACTGAAGAATGGAGTAATTTTAATATACAGTACATTATTTTAATTTGCAATAATACTTCACAATATTAATGTTTACTGTATTTTGATCAAATAAATGCAGCCTTGGTGTGCATTTAAAAAAAATGATCTTACCTGACACAGCTACTCAACTGTTCTGTTTACAAATTTGAAGACGGCTTGTGACGAAGGCTTATGACTACTAGATAAGTTCTACCAACAGAACTAGGTGCAACTGAATTAAGTACTAAATTGGACTAAGTTAGTTACTAAGCCCTTAGTGTGAACTTTACAAATAGCTAGTGCAACTCTAACCATGAACCAGCTAATCAAGGTCTTCAGGATTACTACACTGTAAAAAAATTGCTGTATTTATGCAGCTGTTTGCCAGTAACTTACTGTAGATTTAAATTGATGTATATTTACTGGCAACAGTTTGTTCAAAGTTAAATGAACATTAAACTTTAACAAGTCTTTGTCTTTACAGAATAAAACTATAAAATAACAATCTAATGCAAAGCATTCTGGGAACCAGAAATCTTCATCAACCCTTTTCTGTTTTTTTCCTTCAGATTTTGGTTCCCATTACTACTTTGCATGAGGCTGTTATTTTAGTTTTATTCTGTAAAGATAAAGACTTGTTAATGTTTAATGTTCATTTAACTTTGAACAAACTGTTGCCAGTAAATAACATCAATTTAAAACTACAGTAAGTTACTGGCAAGGAGCTGCCAGTATTACTGTAATTTCTACAGATTTTTTTTACAGTGTAGAAATTTCCAAACAGGTGTTCTGGAGAAGGTTGGAGCTGAACAGAAAGGTGGTTTTCCAGGAGCAAGTTTAGAAATCCCTGATCTAAGGCATCAAATCTATTCATTGACGCTCTTAAAATTTTACTGATGCACAGAGGTCAATGAAACTGAAATGAAAAGCCCTTGGATACGCAATAATCCACAGAATCTCTTCCTCACAGAGACGCGCACAATCCTAATCCCTGAAAGACGATAAAAAGTGAGAGAAAAAAAGGAAAATAGAATTAAAGCTTCCTCTCTAGATGAAAACCACAATGTCCTTTTAAAACAACAAGGGTGCTTTTCAAGAGCCTTATAGCTTTAAAAAGCGTTCATTCATCCATGCAGGATGCTGTGAGAGAGATTCTGAGATTTTTAGAAAACAGCCCACAAAGAGACGAGACATAATCAGTAGCATCTGAAAGCTCTCTGTGAAGCCTTATCAGCAAGCAGGCAAAGAGGGATTGCTACCGAACCCACCCAGGCAACCAGGGAGACCAGAGACGAGAGGCTGAGGGGATTTAGGGGCATGTGGAGAGGAAAAATAAAAGCTAGAGGGAGAAAGACATATGAGTGAAAGAGAGGAAAAAGTGCCTTGAGTTCTCCATCCAGAGAGGGTGAAGGTGATTGAGAGGTGGGGAGTCTGTAATTAGACCTTTAGTCTGCAGAGCTGTGATATAAGCATGCTGCCGAACAGACTGTTCACAGCCACATATGTGAAGAGCTCCATCTATCTCTCCCAGGGAGTCCGGCTCTCAGGGGCACGGGATATTACATCAGCACAACATGCTGGAGGAGTTTATGGATTGCACTGATTGAGATGAGATAGAAATCCCTTAGCACTATATCACAGAGCAGTTAAAAGTCTCAAGGTGCTTTTAGACAACCGGAAATTCACTCTCATTGGCTATGCTCAGAATTACATACTACTGTAATACTCATACTACATCTGTAGTATGTAGTACGCATAGTGTACACAGCATGAAAATGTTTTGTTTGCATAGGATATAACCAGATGACCAACTACATTCTAAAAAAAAAAGTATACACAGCAACAGAGCATAGTTTGCAGATACTGTTTGCGACAATGCAATGTGCTCCACTTTTCATTTACTGGGTGATGAACCGTACGTAATATCAACCACAACTTTTAACAACTCTTTTTTTTTTGTCATTTTAGACGTAAATTTTTCATAAAAAGGCACATAAAAAAACAAAAATGTCTTATTATTGTCAATGTTGAAAACAGCTTTTGATAACTTCAATTTTGTTTCAGGGTTCTTCCATGAATAAAAAGTTCAAAAGAACAGCATTTATTTGAAATAGAAATCTTTTGTAACTTTATAAATGTTTTTACTGGAACTTTTAATCAATTTAATGCATCCTGAGACGAGAGAAATCCTCTATTTACCCTTTTCATTTCCTCCTACAATGACGCAAAAATCGTCATTTTACGTCATAGACATCATATAGATAGACACCCTATCGACCGCTACTGCCTAATTGGCGCAGACGAGCCGTGGGGCCGCCATCTTAAACCGGTCACCCGCTCCGCTCAGTGTAATCTGTTTGGCAGGTGCCATGAGCTGTCAGCGCATTTAATTAATCATATCTCACTGAATACCGAACTGATTTTCACACGGGTTTTTTTGCTGCAAAGGTCATACACGTAGCTACGATACAGGACAAATTGAATATTTTACTCACAAAATACAAACAATAGTACGCAGTGTTGGGGGTAACTCATTACAAGTAACTTGAGTTACGTAATCAGATTACTTTTTCAAGTAACTAGTAAAGTAACGCATTACTTTTAAAATTTACAACAAAATATCTGAGTTACTTTTTCTAATAAGTAACGCAAGTTACTTTGTTTTCCCCTTTATTGACTGACAGCTCTTCTGTCCTAATGTTGAGACAAATCGAAGTGCAGAGGCGTTGTGTGTAAACATGATGGTTATTATAGTTCTAGATTAAATGTAAGCGTGGATTTACTCATCTCACTTGCACAAAAAAGATTCAATATTCCTCAAAATGAATAAAATCAGTGAAATGCAGAATCAGAACACTATGCAAACCTCCAATACCTAAATATGTTAAATAAAACAAAACATTTTTTATGCATTTAATCTTTATTGACCAAAGTACTTGCTTCTGACCTCCGATTTTTCAGTTAAACCATAAGCAAAAATGACTATAGATTTTTTTATATGTTTTTATTGGTAAAGTAAGTGTTAAATTTGTTTCTCCTGCATCCTCTTCTTCTGTTACCCAGAACAGCAGCAGCTGAAAGGTTTGTTTGAGCGGCGCCCTCTACTGTACTCTACTGTACAGGAGTAAATCTGCATTTCCTTCAGTCTGAGGCTTATTATTTCACTTTTGGTGTGAAAGGATCTTTACATTTGCCCAAAAATATATCTTTTTTGGTATAAAAAAACAAGCCCAGCCCAGGTGGAAAAAAAGTAACGCAAAAGAAACGTAACACATTACTTTTCTAAAAAAGTAACTAAGTAACGCAATAAGTTACTTTTTAAGGGAGTAACGCAATATTGTAACGCATTACTTTTCAAAGTAACTTTCCCCAATACTGATAGTATGGTAATGTTAAATGTTAAATCTTACTTGTGCAAAGTAATCCCCGAGTGATGGTCCGCCGATTTGAGCAGGAATATGCTGCACAGTGCTCTGGCATCTACTGCTGCTATGCAACGCAAATAGGAGTATGACCGGTTTAAGATGGTGGTCGCATTTCTTGGCGGCCAATAGGGCATCTAGTCTCTATATGATGTCTATGATTGTAGGAGGAAGTGTAAGAAGGGGGGATTTCTCTAAAGACTACAAGCACTAGATCCCACCCTTTCAAACCCACCCATAGGTTGGACCTAATGCGCTAACAGAGCTATCACAGATCAGTGGGTGGGACTTCACTTGTAGATACTGAAATCAATATCAGCCATCTTGTTTATAAGCTAAGCTAACAAGCACTGTGGAGATAGGAAGTTATGACAATGATGGAAGAAACTAAACACGATATGGAAGAAACTAAACATGATATGGAAGAAGAGGATTTTGAAATTCTGCTGCTCGAATCCGCTGTTCGTGGCTATCTTTACGAGCCGCAATATAGTGAAGAGCAGCTGAGGCTGATGGAGGAACAGGAGGCGGCTGCCTGTCGCGGACGAGGAGCCCGAACTGGCTCGAGCTGGGCGGACCGCTGGTGCCTGTGCTCTCGCTGTGCGCTACGGACACAGATAGAGTCTGTCTGCTGCAGAGAATTTCAACGATAGCAATTTCTCCTGGACGAAATCTCTGAATCAGACGAGCACACGGACGTTTGTGTTGTGATGTGAACCATCCTAGTGTCGCACCGCATATGTTCTGACTGAACATCCAGTTATCATGCAATAATTCACCATATAGAAAGAAATACAAACGAGGAGTAATTCGCTAATGAGTTTGCCAATGTAACGGAGTTCGTTGTTGTGGGAAGAAGGAGGCGGGAACCGGCTAACATTTAAACATTTTAATAGTAAAATAAACAAATACAAAACAAAAGTATAAGCCAGCTGGCCACACACAACAGAAACAAAACATAAAATCAGGCCTGTTCCTTTTGTGCTTCCGCTCCTCCGTGAGAGATATGAGACCGCTGCGTCTCACAGTTGTCATTCATTATCACTCGCGCCGTCCTCTCACGTCCCTCGTCCTGCTGGCCACAGCCAACTAACTAGACATTTTGTGTGAAATTAATTTCAAACTCTTTTGGCAGCTAGCCTTGTAGACGGAAGAGTGATTTCTCTGATGTTTGCGCGCTGTTCTGGATTAGTGGGAGTGGCTTGCGGAGCTGTGCAATGTGGTGCATTGTGGGAGTTGTTGTCTTACATACAAATGCACCCTAAAGTTATTTTCTGTCTTTTCTCGGTCAAGAGGGCACCAAATTCAAAATTTCTTTTACATTTCAACTACATATATAACCCACTTTCAATAAAGATTAATGTTGAAATGGGTGGAGTGACCCTTTAACAAGCAGGTTGTTCATTACCACGGGCGGCAAACTGTTTGCGTGTTTAAAAACTATACATAAGAGACGGAAAGATGCAGATAACTATACATTATTTAAGGTTAGTTCTATTCGTTATGATATTGATATATGAACTGTTGTTCTCCAGCTTTCCCCGTTGCGAGCGTGCACTCCTCTAATCTGTAGCCTGGGTGCTGCACTGCTCTAGTTAACTGCTGCGCCTTTCCCCCCGAAAATATCACGTTAACAACAACAACAACCCTTTAGAAAATGTAATTCCTTTGTGGATCCTCTTAACCTGCTTTCTCCGTGTTTCTTTTTACAATTCACTGTGTTTCAGTCTCACGCACGTTGCACGCGAGTTAACCAATCCCACTTATTTGCATGTCGCGGTATACACAGAATAAAAAAATCTGTTACGGTTGACATTTTCTACCGCGGTAACAATATATACCGTCATACCGCCCAGCCCTAGTTGTCATATGACCTCATTAGAGAGTAGAACACAGTTATATTAATCTCAGTAATATAAACATTTATTTTGCATTTATATTGTTTAATCCCATTTTCCGTAAAGAATGTAACTTTTTGGCAGTCTGATCAAATGATGAGTCAAGACGGAGGTTAAATATCTCAGATAATATTGCCTCAGGTTCATTTGTCTCACTGAAAATGGAAGGTCAAGTGGAGCGCATTGCATTGTGGGATACAGCATCTCACGCTGTGCGCTCTCCTTGCACGCAGCACATTTTGGCAAATGCATTAAATCACCCGAGTATTCAATAGCCTACAGACACACATTTACATACTCTGCACAGCATACATACTGCATACTGCAACACCAGGAGTAGTATGGCATTTTGAACATTCCCATTGAGGCATACAACAGAAAAGCGGCTTAGAGATCAGCCGACATACACATACACAGTCAATGAATGATGTGTGGGTGTGTTTGGCTGAGCTTTATCATCCCAGGGTGAGTAATGTGGTGTTTAGGGAGACAGTGTCTAGTGCTCCATGCTGATGTTAGCAGTAATGCAGCGTCGCGGGCACAGAAGCGAGCGTTTCTGTGGCTCACTAAGTTTAGGCTGTGAGTTTACCCGCCTAGCAGACAGCACACAGCACACACATACACAACACTTCTCTCTGTGATCAACGAGCTCTCAGATGCACTGAATGCCAAACAGGACGCTCAGGTAGACACTCTCGGATGTTAAAGAATAACAACAGACACACATACAGAATGTCACACGCACGTCAATTCATATGCAAACACATTCATCACAGCACACCAACTCAAGCTGTTTGCAAAAGCACCAGCATAAGTATCACACTCATGTCAGACAACAGTATTTATATTTATGAACAAACAGTGACGCACACAAGATGAAATGTAAAGAGAAATCACAATGACATTTGTGATTAAACCAGGTTATAACAGAGTTGGAGTTAAGATAGAGATCCAGACCCAATAAAAAACTAGACCCTTTTGAAGGTCAGATCCAGACCAAAACCTATCCCTAAGACTTGTTTTTTCAATAACCAAGAGGTTTGTTTTACTTAATAGTGTTCATTTTAAACACCAAGACAAGGGCTGCATGACCTTGGCCAAAATTGGGTAATTTCCTGTAATTTTTCATTTTTAATTAATATAATTTGAAGTAAATTACCTTTTTTTTGTAGGACAACTGCATGCCATATTCTTGATGTAGGCTAAAACTAACTTAATTGCTGTTTATACATCAGTAAATCAAGACAGTGGAAAAACAGTCAATTTTATATTGGCCCTCTAAGGAGGATGAAAACAAAAACAATTGTTGTTCAAATCTTGAATAATTATACACATCGTGACAATATTAGAACACCCCATTATTACTGAATCTGTCACTCAATGCAACTTTCACTGTTTGAGCGTGTGTGTGCCACCGCTGACAACAATTTAGAAGTGTTTATTCCCTTTTTATTCACTGTTATAAAATATGCATTTCTGGATGAGAAAACTTACTCATTAGGATTGGTTGTTAACTAAATTGCATTACACTTACATTACAATGAAATGAAATGGAAATGCTTAATGCTGTCATTATTAGCTTAAGTATGATGTTATGGACTGTTTTCTTGTCTGTGACCACAAGTTAAGACCCACATCCAGATGAGATTAGAGAGTCAGACCAAGACCAAAGCCACATTTAGTGTTCTTAAAAGGCCTCAAAACCAAGACCACACGACTAAGACTCCATCTCTAATTGATCTATATAACTGCTGCACTAAAACACCATAACTCATCAAATGCATACAGTCACACAAATTCACTTTTAATCATGCATACACAAAGGCTATATCCTGCAGCTTTGTGTTACCAATGTCTTGAGGTGTCTGCTCCCAAGCCACCAAGAACAAAAGATGGAGAACGAGAGAGAGCTCTGCTTCTTTCCTCTCTACTTCATCAATCTCTCTGAAAGCCTTGTGTAAGGCAGACAAAAGCCGCTGTATCACTTACAAAGCCATAGTGAGCTTAAACAGTGGGAGAGAGCGTCTCGCTCTCCTAATGCAATGCTGTATTTGAGCAGAGGGGTCATACAGATCACTGTTGAATTCAGTCTGCTCTTGTTTCCTGCGTCTGATCTGGGCTATGGGTACACGGGTAGGTCTAGTATCAGGTGTCCTTTAATGGGTGAGCATAAATGTCTTACAAAACACACAGCACTGGTGAATATGGTGGTTACGTTTGCTAGATCGGTCTAGTAGAAGCCTGACAGCAAATCACCACTGGATGAGGATGCCGTTTGAGCAGGAGTTTCTTATCAAAGTTATAAGCTCAATGAGATGTTCACTGTTGAGTACCGGTAAGTGTGGTGGACTAATTTCTAAATCCAACTTCAAGTGGTTCCATTATTTGATCTGATGCTTGAATCGGCTCGAACTAATAAAATATGCTTTGTATCTTAAAATATGCTGATAAACACCATAGTAATACACATGCACTGATATTTGTTTTTGTAGAAACAATTTTCACTCAGAAATGGCTAGCAAATTTAATAGTGACACATTTAAAGTCAAATTCTGTAGTAGAAAGTAGTAGAAAGTAGAAAGACTGAATAGTATTAAAGGGTTAGTTCACCCAAAAATGAAAATTAAGTCATTAATTACTCACCCCCATGCTGTACAAACCCCGTAAGGCCTTCGTTCGTCTTCGGAACACAAATGAAGATATTTATGATTAAATCTGAGAGGTTCATGACTGCTACATAGGCTCCCTAAGGGATTGAATCAGTGTTGCCAGATTGGGACGGTGATTTCCAGCCCAAAAGCTCACCAAAACCCGCCCACTACAAGAAAAAAACGCCCAAAATTTTACTGCCAAAATAATGTGATATAATTTCATTACCATGTCATTTAAGGTTGATAAGCACAATTTGTATCTCCTTAAAACAAAATAACGATGATAAAATTAAATAATAAATAAATACATTTTCCAGGAAAACAAATCAAAACTGGGCAATAATTAAGGAGAATTCGCCAATATGACTAAAATGTCCAGGTGGACACTGTCAAAACGGCAATCAAGAAATGAACCCATGACTTTAACCCTCGGAAGTACACATTGCAGAACATAACGCAGAATTTAGCAGTCAAAACTGATTCATCGTTGATTCAAACCTTTTTCAGCAGTGTTGTGGCAAAAATTCATCTCAAACAAACATCACTGCGTAAGAGACACTCAGAGTCAAATTATATAAAATAGAAGTATTTATTCTTGCAAGAATAGGAGCAGTCTAATACACAGTTGTTACCCTGTGCAGAAGAGTGACACACCCCCAGACAGACTGAACTAGCTTTTATCTTAGTTTCAAGGCCTTCTTCCCCCCAGAGCCTTCCTCCCAGTAGTTTTCCATAGACGTCACTAGTTGGCCCACTAAGCTCCCCTGCACCAAATGGCCTTCTGACATCTAGGTCAGAGGTCCTTGTTCGTCTGTTCTCTGGAGTGTCTCCCTCTTCTGCCTCCCCAGGTACATAAACAGAATCCTTTCTCACTACAAGTGAGAGACACACATGTGACATTCTTTGAATCATCTATATTTAAATAAAGATCAATGAATATCATTAAAATTGCCACCACAGCAGCTTTCAGGGACAAGTAGAGTGCAGTCTGGATGATGTAAAAGTTGCAGATGTCTGGTTAGGCTGTTGTGCACATATGACATGGAGAGAAATCGTCCCATATTTGATTTCAATTCAAGTCATTCAACTGTGCTCTCCTCTCAGAGTTATATTCACCATCGAGTGATCTCCCTCCATGTGTAAGTTTTTTTAGAGTTGCTCACTACTGTACACTCTTTACTGTAGATACAACTTACTGTGTAGGCTATGTCACTTTGCCTTAGCGATCACTTGAAGCTACAACTTCCCGCGCTCAATCGCGTCTGCCTGCGGATCGCTGATTGGCTAAAAGTGCGTGCTCGTCGGTGATGTCAACACTAACGCCAGCTGACTCTGCATGAGAGTGTGTGTACAGTAATGTCATGATGACTGATTTTATGGACTACATGCACTTTAGTTTTGTTTTTTTAACCAATTAGACTTTAAAATGTAGATGTTTGAAAACCGCCGAACTGACCCCAAACCAGCCCAAATTTTGACCACCCGCCCAAACCCTTTTTTACCCGCACAATCAAATTCAAAACCCCCCAATTGGGCGGGAACCCGCCCAATCTGGCAACACTGGATTGAATCCTGACGGCCCAGAGAGTCATTAAAGAAAATGTTTAAATATTCCATGTCGCAACAGTGGCTCAACTATAAGTTTATCAAGCGACGAGAATACTTTTTGTGCGAAAAAACAAACAAAAATAACGACTTTATTCGACTATTCCTTTTCTTCCTTGTAGGCCTGAAACGAGACTTCAAGAGATTTCCACGACGCGCACGCGCGAGAACTTAAATGAAGTAGTTGAAGGAGATCGCAATTCTCGCGCATGCGTCGTGGAAATCTCTCTAAGTCTCGTTTCAGGCCTACAAGGAAGAAAAGGAATAGTCGAATAGAGTCATTATTTTTGTTTGTTTTTTCGCACAAAAAGTATTCTCGTCGCTTGATAAACTTATAGTTGAGCCACTGTTGTGACATGGAATATTTAAACATTTTCTTTAATGACTTTCTGGGCCGTCCGGTGTCATTCCCTTAGGGAGCCTATGGAGGAGTGATCAACCTCTCAGATTTAATCAAAAATATCTTCATTTGTGTTCCGAAGACGAACGAAGGTCTTACAGGGTTGGTACAGCATGGGGGTGAGTAATTAATGACTTAATTTTCATTTTTGGGTGAACTAACCCTTTAAAGTATTAAAGTAATAAAAAAGTTATTCATAAGTGGCCAGTTCATAAACCATGAACAATATCATATACTGATAGTGCAAAGGGTCATACCATCAAGGGGGTGATCCATCAGCCGGAAGTTGAAGCTTCGCGGGAGCCGCCATTGTACCAGAACTTCACCTGCTGTTAGCATCCCATTGACTCCCATTCATTTTGGCGTCACTTTGACAGCGAATAACTTTACATCTGAGGCGTCCAAATGCTTAATTTGTCTATTATTTATTTCTAAAGAAACACGACAATGTATAAAATGCTCCATTACTTTGTATCTTACGTTACGACCCCGTAGAAGCCGTTTTTGTAAAAATAGGCTAAAGATTGCGTCATAACCACGGGACTTTCTGTCACACAATTCGCCTTATTCACCTGGCGGCCATTTTGAAAACTCGAACGCCGTTGAGGGGTACACAAACCCGGAAGTTTGATTCCGACGCAGCAGCACCAGCAATGGAAACCCCAGTGTGGACCACCAATCTTTCCATGTATAATTGTATTGATCAGACTCAATCTTACTCCTGTACATCCTCCTCCTAGCTAGGAAAACTGATGTGATGTATCCCCTAGGTTAGCTTGTGACTAGAACCTAAATACCACACACCGATCACGATCACGCCCACGCCCACGCCCACGCCCACGCCCGCACCTCTCTCTCTCTCCCTCCCTCACACACACACACACACACACACACAGAGTTCGATCGCGCCCGCGCCTCCCTTTTTATACCGTGTAGCGTTATTGTCCGTGTAAATTCGTGCACCGAACCGTGACGCCCGTACCGTTTTGGTTCAATACGAATACAGGTACCGTTTCACCCTACTCAGAATATGCTTATACTAGTGAATCTGTGGTGGTAGATTTTAATAACAAACATACTACTGATCTTTGGGGAAACGGTGAAACGTTTGTCCTCTGTTGGATTTTTTCCTGTGTGATGAGGTGCAGCGGTGAACACAGCAGTGAGGCGCCATTGCACTGAGAGAAATCGCGTTGTGAGAACTACCGGAAGTGGTAAGTGTACCTCTCAGGCTCGGTGGAACGTTCGAGGTGAATAAGGCGAATAGAGACATTATATAGACAGGAGGAGAAGCTCGCGGCAATCTTTTACTGTCTATGATGCAATCGGGGGGTCGGGGGGACATGAAGGCACAAAGTCAAGGTAGAAGCCCATAAATAGAGAGTCCACAAAAGCAACGGGACAAAATATTTCAACAACGTTTTTGAGGAATTAGGTGATTCAGATTTGTCTTGGCACAGCTACTTTTTTTTTTTTTTTTTTGAATTTTAAGAATTACAATTTCAGTCAGGGGTACAATGATTAAACTAAATAAACAAACATAAAAAGACAAACAAAGCAGTGACAAACTTAAAAGTTAAACAAAAATGTGAAAATGTTTACATATAGATACGCACTTTGCAGCTTTCTTATTTTTCAAACCCAGTATTGTTTTTAGGTATTGTTGAATTTCCTATTCTGCTCTTAAAATTAAAAACAAAGGCTTGTTTCCTCTAAATTTACATTTATGAATACTAAATTTAGCTAACAGAAGAAGCAGATTAATTAAGTAGTATTCCTTATGATAAGATTGGTCATAAAGGAAAAAAACAAATAACACATTTTTAAAGCAGAGTTGAAAGCTGGGCATGATATGAGCCTTAAAGGGTTAGTTCACCCAAAAATGAAAATTAAGTAATTACTTACTCACCCCCATGCTGTACCAACCCCGTAAGACCTTCGTTCGTCTTCGGAACACAAATGAAGATATTTTTGATTAAATCTGAGAGGTGGATCACTCCTCCATAGGCTCCCTAAGGGAATGAAACTTGACGGCCCAGAAAGTCATTAAAGAAAATGTTTAAATATTCCATGTGCCTACAGTGGCTCAACTATAAGTTTATCAAGCGACGAGAATACTTTTTGTGCGAAAAAACAAACAAAAATAACGACTTTATTCGACTATTCCTTTTCTTCCTTGTAGGCCTGAAACGAGACTTCAAGAGATTTCCACGACGCATGCGCGAGAATTGCGATCTCCTTCAACTACTTCAGTTAAGTTCTCGCGCGTGCGCGTCGTGGAAATCTCTTGAAGTCTCGTTTCAGGCCTACAAGGAAGAAAAGGAATTTTCTGGGCCGTCAAGTTTCATTCCCTTAGGCAGCCTATGGAGGAGTGATCAACCTCTCAGATTTAATCATAAATATCTTAATTTGTGTTCCAAAGACGAACGAAGGCCTTATGGGGTTGGTATGGGGGTGAGTAATTAATGACTTAATTTTCATTTTTGGGTGAACTAACCCTTTAACCCAGAATTAACTTGCATTAGGCAAGTAATAAACAATAGCATAAACTTACAAGTTGGCATAGAACAGGTCAGAAGAAAGCGTTCACATGACGCAAAATAAAAATCACTTGAATTCACGAGGGTGACTGCACTTCTTTCCCGTCAATGAAAACGCGCACATCGACAAAGAACGCTCGTTTCCCTTCCTTCCTAGCAGCTTCAACCAAAGGCCACCTCTCCATCCTCAGTGACTTGTCTGCTTGAGACAAATCTTCGGTGAATCTCAGCTTGTGACTCCTCAAATATTCAGAGTGCTTGGCCTGCCGCCAGATCAGGTCCCGCGTAGATCTTCTCACCGAGCGAATGATCACTGGTCTCGGTCTATTGACCTGCTCATTCAGCCTTCCCAGTCGATGCACAACATCTATGTCATCTTTGAAAGAGACGTTTGAGTCGGGAACAACTGAGACACAGACACCGATGACTTTTGACTTGATGTTTTCCTCAGAATGTTCCGGAATACCATACAGACGGAGGTTCCATCTCCTCTGATAGCGTTCGGCATCATTCAGTCTTTGTTCAAGTTCGTGGATTTTGGTGCTGTTCAGATTTCAAGTCTGTTTTTAAAACGTTTACTTCTTCAAACACAAAGTCAAGTGATTTCTTAAGGCCCTCAATGCTCACCGTATTGCTGGTAATCAACTTGCCGAGGTCGTTTGCACTTTCTTTGATCCTGGATGTCAATGCCGCAATGACATTATCTTGCAATTCCGTCAGAGAAATTTCACCTCGAGATTTCTTTTGTTGGGGTTTCACAGGCGTATCTAGGTCGGAGTCATGTACGATCTCGAGACTTGGACTTTCATTAAACATCATGATTATACTTTACATAAAATATAATCATGATGTTTAATGCATCACACAAGGACTTTTCGGAAATGACCCTTTACTGTTTTGTACCATAAGGTATAAGGTCATATTTTTATATTTATAAAAAAAAGACAACAATTTACTTTAATGGTGTGTATTTAATTTGAGTACTATATACAATTAAACTAGAAATGATATGGTAATTCAGACTGTTTATTTCCAAGAGATCATATTATTAAATTTAAAAACTTGTTACCAGTATCTGCAAAATCCACTTTTGGTTGACACCAAAGAGGAAAACCAGTTGCTTGTGTCCTGCTTTTTATATGACTGAACATACATGACATTGACAAAGGATGAAGCTGCGTTTTATTTTTACATATGCATCACGTCTGTTCTCTTTTCTAAAGAGAAAAATGATATATCCTTTCAGCTCACAAACAAAGTACCTCTTCAATCATGGTTAAGAGTTTAGATAAGAGTTACTCTGCACTAGGATGTTTCACAGGTATCTGATTTCCAACCACTCAGGTGATTTATCATTAATGCCAATGGATCTGTAACCAAGGAAGGAGCTCTGATGGTGCTATATTTATGATCCAACAGATAGATGAACGCAAGCCAAATCCATTCAGTCATAGTGTAAGGAGTATGCATCAACAAGGGCAGAGTGAGTTATGACATCGCAGGAGGCCAAAATTATGAGTGCAAAGTAATTAAGAAACTCATAAATACGTATGATATTTCATTTAAATCACTGTATATGATTTGTGAGCTGCTGAGAATCTTAAACACTAGTTACTGGGGATGCACCAATAACGATACTGCGCTCGTGTACTCGTACTCGTAAAAATGCTCTGATACCAACAACCAGTTGGCGATACCACGTAGTACAGTACCATGCTTATGACAAAGAAACACCGACAAACAGAGGGTTGGATATATCAGAGAAGGATGGCTATGAAGTAGGGATGCACCGATACCACTTTTTCCAGAACAAGCCCGATAACGATATATTTATTACTTGACAATACTGATACCTGCATTTTCACTGCATTTGTAATTTTTTTCAATATTGGGTAGATAAACCAAAATAATATGAATCCTATTAGTTGGCTTAATTTGTTTAGCAAATATATATTTCCTTCAGTTATTTTCATGCTTAACTAAGTCTGCTAAAATGTATTGTATGAGTATCCATTACTTTCACTGTTCGTATTGCTCTATCATATTTGACCTTTCATTTAATTGCACAGCACATGTTTAGAGTTGCTCCAGCAGGGCTCAGTGCTAAGGATTGGGTCAGTGATTCAGATGTTTAGATGTACCAGTGAAATTTCACAATTCTCTATTACAATTTTGATACTCCAGCAAAAAACTACTAGCCTAAAAACCTTATTAAAGTAAGCAGTCAGTAATAAAATAAGAACAAATAATCCAATCACAAATAGCACAAATAAATACAATAGAACATAGATACAAATAAAAGAAAAGTGTTTTGGGGTTTTTCAGGTAGGCCTAGGTCTAACAGTTCAGGTACATACATTTGAATAAAGTAATCAAATGTGAAATAACACTGCATATTCATCACTGTTTAAATTAAATATAGTTGGATCTTTATAAAGTTACACAAGTTATTCAGTCAAGAGCAGTGAGTGATTTATTTGTTCTTTGTTTGATTAACATTAAAACAAAGCAGCAGGTTTATTAGGCTGCTGTCCCTTTAATACCGAATGCAGGGGAACGGGACCAATAGGGTATACTGTCTACGTTCACTTGAGATATAACCGACTATGTTTACTAGGATACACACCAAGACCCAAGATGTGCATTTTTACATAATTTTGTGTGAATTCGTCCATTCAAGCACAAGACGTGAAAGAGAATTCAATTCAGTAACACTGAGACACGGTTTTTGAGTCGTGCGCTTAGGATGACTGCGTTCATGAAACTTCTTTACATGCAAACATCCTTTAATAATGTAGGGAACCACTGGTTACTGTACAACGTAACAGTTCATGTTTTAATTTTTAGTTTTAATTAAGAGAATTAAATTTTAATCCAAATGACACGTGTGCTGAGTGAACAATCAGCAATCAAGAGCATGCAAAAGAAGCTCTTTAATAATCCAAATAATCTTTAATAATTTACGTCATAGACAGACTTATTTTTTATCCCCATTATACCCTGTTGTCTGTGTTTATTTGTCTGGACACAAACACTGTACACACACTGCGTGGTATCGGTTGTTGGTATTGAAGCATTTTAATGATTACAAGTACACAAGAGCAGTATCCCTGCTGCGATTCCCTACTATGAAGTAAATGTAGCAAATTAATAGAATGTTAAAGGGGCTTTGTGTAGGTTTTTACTTAAAAAAATCTTTAAGATAGAGTCTTCATTTGTACATTTATGAGCCAACCATGATGTAAAAGTAAGAATGACACCTTGACTGTCCACCACGGTTGCCTCTATCAGCCTGTAGGCTCAATTGTGTGGAAAGGAGTCGGGTCCGAATTGGCGATTCGGACCCGACTTTCCGAAAATTCACAAAATGTGACGTCATGCGCGTTCTCGTCTACTTGGGCTTACATCCGTATGGCAGCCATTAGTAAGCAGCGGCAATCGCTAGCAGTAGTGTTTCAAATGGACTCTGAGGACAGAAAGAAGCGACCAGCCTCCAGCACAATCCAGATACCCACGGAAACTCCTCCTAAGTTTAAAAAAAAAAGAGCCTTATCTAGTGCGGCCAACGAGCGTGAGACTGGCTGCAGTTTCTCTAACGGCCACTGGTGTCAGTAACGGTAAGAAATTTCAGAACTTCCGCAATGCTCCTTTCAACAAATTAAATATTTACCCCTATATAGCTGGTGTGCGTGAGCTGATAAGCTGATAAACACACTGAGTGGATTGAGTTTGCAGCAGCATAGACGCACAAGCTTGTCGAGCGCATCCCTTTTTCACAGACATCGCTGGAAAGTTTGTAGTTCGGTTGGATATGTCATTAGCAAATGAAGTAAAACAAGGCACATATTACCAACGGTAACTGACAGTAAAGAGAGAGAGAGAGATCACACTTCTATGGGTTTCCATCTCTCCAAATTACAGTAGAAAGCAGTGAATGCAGCATAAACTCGTTGTTTTGGTTCAGGAGGAACTGTAAAAGGTGGCTCCTGTTTCGGTTGCGGTGCTCTGTGACTGACGTCTGTCTAACTCTGCATAGCATGAAACACGCTGATGACGTGTGATGTCTGCGTGAGCAGGGTGCGCGGAGGTATGGAAATACATACTATGTTGTCAGGCAGGCAGGACATTGTACCATTGCATTCGGACCAAATGATTGGACGGACATTTTATGGTCCTACGCCTTCCACAGACAATAATACACATAGTGTCACAGTGTCTGGTTGTGTTTCGCTGGGTTGTCACTAGAGGTCCTCGTTCTCACGGTGTCTTTTCACATTTGACTTCATTTCCCAGCATTCTGTCTGTCACTCATCAGTTCATTACACTCAGCTGTTTCCCATCACATTGTTAGATCTGTGTGTATATATTCCCTGTCTGTGTCAGTGTTTGTTACAGAGTCGTTGTTATTCGGCACTACACTTCTGGTCTGTGTTCTAGCCTGTTTCTTGTTTTGTTTATTGTGTTTGGATTACTAATATGGACTTTGAACCCTGCCTGGATGACTATGAATTGGATTGCCCTAATAATACATATGCTGCATTTGGATCTTCCTGTTTTCCCGTGTTTTCCCATGACATATAGTAAATGCATTTAGACCACTTAACTTAGTGATTGCTATTAAGACGTGAAGAGGCTTTGAACCAGCATAACAAAAATGTTTCTGGAACAAATCACCTACCCTGCCTTTAAAGGGTTAGTTCACCCAAAAATGAAAATTAAGTCATTAATTACTCACCCCCATGCTGTACCAACCCCGTAAGGCCTTCGTTCGTCTTCGGAACACAAATGAAGATATTTTTTATTAAATCTGAGAGGTGGATCACTCCTCCATAGGCTGCCTAATGGAATGAAACTTGACGGCCCAGAAAGTCATTAAAGAAAATGTTTAAATATTCCATGTCACAACAGTGGCTCAACTATAAGTTTATCAAGCGACGAGAATACTTTTTGTGCGAAAAAACAAACAAAAATAACGACTTTATTCGACTATTCCTTTTCTTCCTTGTAGGCCAGAAACGAGACTTCAAGAGATTTCCACGACGCGCACGCGCGAGAACTTAACTGAAGTAGTTGAAGGAGATCGCAATTCTCGCGCATGCGTTGTGGAAATCTCTTGAAGTCTCGTTTCAGGCCTACAAGGAAGAAAAGGAATAGTCGAATAAAGTCGCTATTTTTGTTTGTTTTTTCACACAAAAAGTATTCTCGTCGCTTGATAAACTTATAGTTGAGCCACTGTTGTGACATGGAATATTTAAACATTTTCTTCATTGACTTTCTGGGCCGTCAGGATTCATTCCCTTAGGGAGCCTATGGAGGAGTGATCCAGCTCTCAGATTTAATCAAAAATATCTTCATTTGTGTTCCGAACACGAACGAAGGTCTTACGGGGTTGGTACAGCATGGGGGTGAGTAATTAATGACTTAATTTTCATTTTTGGGTGAACTAACCCTTTAAGTGAACGTAAACAGTGGAGAAATAAAACGCATGTGTAACAATAGGCTACATTGGATCTTTACATTCGGTCTTAAAGGGACAGCAGCTTAATAAACTTGCTGCTGTGTTTTCAATATTAATCAAAGTCTATGCAGTGTTATTTTACATTTGATTAATTTATTCAAATTCTGAAGCTGAAAACTACTGTTAGAAACCTGAAAAGCACTGTTTACTTCATTTGTATCTTTGTTCCATTGTATTTACGTGTGCTATTTGTAATTGCATTATTTGTTCTCATTGACTTGTTTTTAATAATGTTTTAAATTTACATTAATTAGGCTGGTAGTGTTTACTGTAGTATCAAAATTGTAATAGAGAATTGTGATATTTCACTGGTATCTAAACATTTGAACCACTGACCCAACCAGGCATCACACTACATTTTAACAGGCATAATTAAGAATGAAAATAACTGAAGGAAATACATATTTGCTTAAATTAAACCAATGAATATGATTTCATTATGTTAAGCTTGTTAACCTTAAATAACCATTTTTGCTTGTGTTTTTTATGGTAGTTGCCCTTGTGTGTTAATAGGACCTCATTGCCACTGCCATAAAGGCAGCATCGTTCTTCTACAAGATCATAAAGCCATGGAAGCACAAGGTGTTCACAAGGTTCACGAGACACTGCCATCAAGACATGACCCACACTTCAGGACCATTTACACAAATGGACTTTCAGCAGGGCTTTCTCTTATACACTATAGGAGGAATGTAGAGTGGATGTCACATTTCCCATGTGTAAGAATGAACAAAAAGCACATTTACAGTAATAAATACAGTATAAAGCTCACAAAGGTTAATGTCACAAATGTGCTTATTTGATTAGTGACCTAGAAGTTCTTATTCGTTTCATTATTCTTTTTTAACATTTTTAAAAATCCTAGAACTTACTTTATTTCCAGGTTTAAACGGGATTTAATAAAAAAGTGTCAGACTTTAGGACCCAACTATACATGTTAACATGAATGTCTACAGTGGTCCTCTCTGATAAAATTTTCCCACTTTATTGTCACATGACAAGACATGTCTTTAATTTGACTCTAATTTGGAGGATTCAAATATTTTAAACATCAATAATAATATTAGTAATATTAATACAATATAACAAAAATATCCAAATAGATTTCAGTTTAAAAATGTAAACTATGTTCAACAGACAGACTTTAACTTATAAGGAACATGAAACGTCCCTCGACTCCCTCTTTACTTTTTCATCTAGAGACAGGTCAAAATGCACTGTTCCCGCTCCACTTTCTGCAGAACTTACAGGTATCAAAGCAGTCAGTTTGAAAGGTGAACATTTATAGAAGAGTATTAATTCAGATTAGACTTTAATCAATACATCAATCCAGCGAGCGCTTGCTCTAAACCAGTTGCGTGTTCTGACATATGCAGGGCCGCTGCAGTAATTCAAGCTGCTCAGAGGCGTAGTTCGGACATCCATCAGAGGCTCATACACTCATTATCCCGGCCAGGCGCAGATCATCAATAAATTAGCCATGCAACGAGCCCAATCAATTTCCCTGATGGAGTGTCACCTCTAGACGCCGGGGAGAGTGATGGGGGAGAAAGCAGTGGCACCTGGCCCCTCCCCCGCCGGACCGCCAAGGAGCTTGGAACCATCAACGCTAATAAAGTCTCTATCTGCCAGATGTAAAGCGCGTTTCATACATCACCCGTAAGTTATATGCATTTGGAATAGCTCCATTGATTAGGGCCGAGTTTGTTTGCCCAGACGAAGGATGAGGGAGCGTGCGATAACTCAGAGTGCCCTCGTAACTCGAGCGCCACACCTGCAGAGAGGTTTCAAATGGGTGGTCAGGGTCTGGATGCCAGGGGGTGATAAAGTAGCGTGCGGGAAGCTGTAAAAGTGCAATGGTGGAGTGGTAAGAGGAGGATAATATTTCCTGTAAGGGAGGAGAAGGATTTCTGGTAAGGTCCCGATAGTATCGCTCCGGCCACGGGCTGGACGGCATTGGGTTACCAACACACTCACTCTTTTCCGCCTCTCTCTCCACTACTCAACCGTTTTCATTGCCTGAGAGACCTCTCTCATTCATTGACAAATGGACTTCTGGGAAGACACACAGATGACTAACCAAAGAACAGGAACTGCTCTCTCCTCCTTCACTCCTAGATCTTATTATTAGAGAATCAAAGCAGGCCGTATAATGCAGCATGTTCATGTGATATCAACTTCATTTCTCACTCATTAATCCTTTTAAACCTTTTCCAAGTAAACGTGCTCTTTGTTTATTCAATTCTCAATTTGAAGGGTCAGTGAATGCAGCAATTGGCGCCACGAACACGGACAGAGTGACCACAGTGACTTTTTGTATGGATCACATTGATTTCTTGTTCTGTGACTTTATAGGGGGCAAAGTTGAGTCCAGACTCCAGATAAAAAAACCACAACCTCTGTGTCAGACTGCAGCTGCTAAGCTCCCTAACAATAGATGGCTGATCCCATAGATCCACACACACAAATTTCTGCTTTATACAACAACATGGCGCCACTTAATCTAAATCGTGGTACGGACTGCATTGATTTCTGAATCTCAGGATCTAACTGTGAGCTGGTGAAGATAAGACAGCACAATTTGCCTTTATATATATAGGGATGACATTTCCAGGTCATATTTCACCTCAGGTTAGTGGTGCAAAGGATCACAAAATTCACGGTTTGGATCATTTACGGTTTTTGAGCCACGGATTTTTCTGTTCAGCAAAAAAAAAAAATATATATATATATATATATATATATATATATATATAAAAGCTGTATTTTGTTGTTTTATTAACATTAATGACACAGACAACGGTAGGAATATTAGGTGTCGCTGTCACTTTAAGACTGAATGCATGGACCAAAAAAACCTGACAAACATCCAGTTTCTTTCTCAACTGGTCACTTATGATATAACCGAGAGAATACTTGCTGAGACGGGTATTTAGACATAATTTTGTGTGTATGTGTCCGTTCAAGAGCGAGGAAACGCGAAAGAGGAATCAATTCGGTGTTCGAGCGCTATCTGAAAGGTGCCTCTCTCTCTCTCTCTCTCTGTGTGTACGCGCTGCGGGTGCAGATTTTCGCCTCTTCTTCCGTGTTTAAAATTGTTTGAATGTGTAAATTGGCAAGACAAAACACGTCCAAATTATAAACTTTCACTCTATGATGGTTAAATTGAACAGTTAATCCGTGAATCCCATGCGTGCCGAACCGTGGGGCCTGGTCCATACCAAAGACAGTAAAAGAAATGGACACAGCGACCCCATTGATTTCAGCGGAGAAAATTGAAGCCCGTTAGTTAAAAGCTGATAGCCAGGCGTACTGCGCAGGCTCAAACTGAGCAGTAGCTGTGCCGAGTGAAATCTGAATAATTCCCTTCCGAATCTCACAGAGACGGAGAGAGTGAGCATCAAGGGGGTAATCCATCAGCCGGAAGTTGAAGCTTCGCGGGAGCCGCCATTGTACCAGAACTTCACCTGCTGTTAGCATCCCATTGACTCCCATTCATTTTGGCGTCACTTTGACAGCGAATAACTTTACATCTGAGGCGTCCAAAGGCTTAATTTGTCGATTATTTATTTATAAAGAAACACGACAGGGTATAAAATGCTCCATTACTTTGTATCTTACGTTACAACCCCTTAGAAGCCGTTTTTGTAAAAATAGGCTAAAGATTGCGTCATAACCACGGGACTTTCTGTCGCACAATAGAGACATTACCGTATAGACAGGAGGAGAAGCTTGCGGCAATCTTTTACTGTCTATGAGGCAATCGGGGGGACATGAAGGCACAAAGTCAAGGTAGAAGCCCATAGATAGACAGTCCATAAAAGCAACGGGACAAAATATTTCAACAACGTTTTTGAGGAATTAGGTGATTCAGATTTGTCTTGGCACAGCTACTAGAAGATTTTCAACAATCAGACTGTCGTCACGCTCAGTTTGAGCCTGCGCAGTCGCTCAGACATCAGACAGGAAGTGCAATGATCGGGCTTCAAGTCTTCTCCGTTGAAATCAATGGGGTCGCTGTGTCCATTTCTATGGTGAGCATACGCTGATTTCACGCAGCCGTTATTTTGTAATGGCTCCGTTGGGAAGAAAACCGGAAGTGTCGCCTTTAATCATAGGAGAGTCGCGAATGCGATGGCGTAACTTGTGTTTAATGTAGAAATTAGTTATTCTAAAAATGTACATATATTTCTTTCATACTTTAGAATATATACAGTGAAATTCATTTATAAATAAAATAATTTTTTTATATATAATTCAGAACATAAAAAAAGAAGCAGGGACGAACTATATACATATCCTATATTGGATATTAACATCCAATAGTGTAAATCGCGGCAGCAGCTTCAGGTTGGTAGTCCAAGGCATTGTTGTCTATCTGTACTTCCGGGGTTCTTCCCACCGGAGCCTCGCTTTCGATTTCAAAATGGCGGCTGTGTGAAATCAGCGTATTAGCTTTCCATGAGCTAGCAGCAGGATCAACTTTATGACTCTCTATGGGCTTCTCCCTTGACTTTATGCCTCCACGTCCCCCCGATTGCCTGCGAGCTTCTCCTCCTGTCTATACGGTAATTTCTCTACTGTGCGATGGAGAGTCGATTCGTTATGATGCAATCGTTAGCCTATTTTTACAAAAACTGCTTCTACGGGGCCACAACGTATGATACAAGGTAATGGAGCCTTTTATACATTGTCGTGTTTCTTTAGAAATAAATAATGGATAAATGGAGTCTTTGGACGCCTCAGATGTAAAGTTATTCGCTGTCAAACTGACGCCAAAATGAATGGGAGTCAATGGAATGCTAACACAAAATGAATGGGAGTCAATGGAATGCTAACAGCAGGTGAAGTTCTGCTACAATGGCGGCTCCCGGGAGGCGGATGGATTACCCTCTTGGTCCATACGGATCACAGATCAACTGCGATCAGTTGAACCCCTACCTCGGGTATAAAATATTAATAACATTATAATAAATAATACAATTAAAATTCAAGGAAAAAATAACAAATATTAATTCTTATAAAAACTCTTTTTTTCTTTTTCCACCCTGTGATTTTTAGGTGAAAAATGACCCAAGAGATTCATCCACATGCATGCAAAATGACAGGTTAATATGTAAGTGAGATGTGAGGGGACAAACGTCAGCAGGTGGGGAAATGGGCGGGATGTGATCTGGAGGAGGTGAATGGAGAGCCCAGAGAACCTGCCAGCACATGTGGAGAGAGACACTCACAGGCTGAGCTTTGAAGCGCCTATCAAAGACTGCTGGAGTCTTTGGCAGCATCCCAGACACATGAAACATGTCCTCGCAAAAATCCACCGGAGTCACCACTGTGACCAGACCTTGCAGCTAAAGCTCCTTAAGACCTTGGAGTTAACACACAAACATCTCTCTCATTTTAACAACAGATGAGGGTCACTGGTAATGGTCTACACTCCAACATAAAACCATTTGTAAGCAGTATTTTTCATTCCACCAATCTGAATGAAACACACACACACACGCTCGTCCCTCAAGAGTACATATCACTCTACGTTTTAAAGGATTGAAAACTCAAAAGCGCATGAATGAATGTGTAAATAACTGAAAAAGGAAGCAATAACAGACGTACTGGCACAGATATCCACTCATAAACAAGATTCCCCTCCTCTGTATTGTCCCATTTCCCCATGCATGGCGTACAAAGTGCTCATCCCACACCTCTCCCAGGCCCTTTCCTATCTCTCTTCCTCCTAAACATCACTCACTCTGTCCCAGTTATCCTCCCTGCTTGATTCCTACAGAGTCAGATTCAGGAATTTACACAAATATTGGCCACTGAATGCATATTAATAACAAACTCTAATAAGAGTATGACACTGATAATGAAGGGGAAAAATCTTTCCTTTTTGAAGTGGGGTTTTAAAAGCAGACTAGCAAGGGGTTGAATTTTAAAACGAAGCAGCGAGGGGGTAGAGATGTGGTTTGAAGTTCTTGTACCAGATGCGAGTGTGACCGAGGGAGTGATAGTCGGTGAGAGGAAAGGCAGGGAAGAGAAGAGAGTGAATGGTGCACAGAGACTGGGAGAGACACTTTGGGGTCATCTGTACTTTAAAAGTGTTAAAAGAGAAACAGAAGCACTCAGATGAATCTCTCAGCCTGAACTCTTTACATGGGGATGAACTATAATCCATTAAACAGACTAACAGCTTATCAGTCTCATTCTGATGGATGATAAATTGAACATTTATACCGTTTATCTCCATATTAAAAATGTTCAGCGTTGTATACTACACTCTTGAGAGATAAATTAGGGAGTGTTTGAACAGATTGTTTAAATGGCAAGTAATCAGTGACACAGGTGAAACTCGAAAAATTAGAATACCGTGCAAAAGTTCATTTATTTCAGTAATTCAACTTAAAAGGAGAAACTAATATATTATTTAGACTCATAACATGCAAAGTGAGATATTTCAAGCATTTATTTGTTATAATTTTGATGGTTATGGCTTACAGCTTATGAAAAAAAACAAATTCAAAATTAGAATATTGTGAAAAGGTTTTCATAGCTGTAAGCCATAATTATCTAGATTATAACAAATAAAGGCTTGAAATATCTCACTTTGCATGTAATGATTCTATGTAATATATTAGTTTCACCTTTTAAGTTGAATTACTGAAATAAATTAACTTTTGCACGATATTCGAATTTTTTGAGTGTGTTGTGTTTTTTGTGTTGTGTTTTTTGTTCACTGTGCACATGAATCAATAAATCAACGTTCTAGCAGCTAATACGTTGTTTCTGTTTATTGTGATTGAACACAGTGAGGGGCCTCCCCGCAGCCATATGCCAGTGCGCGTACGTGGAAAAGCCACACGATAGTCTAAATGACTGGTTTCCAAACTTCCTCTGCTGTGCAGCTCACACACCCCCGCCTCTCGGCTTTGGCACGGTTTCAACAGACACCGCAAACACATGTGGCAATCAATTCCCACCGCTTTCCACAATCTAATCAGATTTCTTTCCGAGGCATCCATTAATCTCTGAACTGCAGATAGATCAACTGAAATTTGATCGCTTCAGCAAACTCTAAAACTGCCTTACGGTAAAGGTTAGATATAGGGAGCAGCTTTGCACGACTCCTCATTTTGTCTCAGGACACAGGAGAAGACAGCTGTGCTGAGATCTATGGATCAGTGTTGCTACATCAGCTGTGATTCACTGCTCTCCGGGCTGGCCCAGCGCAGCGGGAGTCCGACCGTCAGCCAGGCCAGACGTTAGTTTCGCTCTGCGGAGCAGCACTGGGTAATGGTGTCCAGACAGGTGAGATCCATATCAGTAAACGCATCTTTGACAGACCTAAATGTGAAGCACACAGACTCGGCTGCAGGTATGGCACTAGATCAAGAGGCCCAATTTTTACTGCTTCAATTAACTTTACAGCAGCTCAAAGGGATCAAACCCTGTCTTTTTTGGCTAGATAGCGGCGCTGGAAAAGGCTGCAGGCTCTGACTATCAGGATTGGATATAGGATCTCACGAGGAGTAATAACTCACTGTTAAAGAGCAAGATTGCTAGCGGTGAGGCATTTTATCGTAGATGGGGGAACAACGTTAGACCTTCTTGGCCTCAATCATCACATCGCCAGCACTGATTATCTGTATTTGTGTCTCGTAATCAGCATATCTAATCCTACAGATTCAGTCAACGGTTCACAATGTGTCGTTTATCTTTTCTAAAGGTCATTCCACAATTCTTTTAGCAAAACAACATGGTACATTTCCAAGGTTTATGCTGATGGGCCTGTAGAAGCAAAGCACAATTTTCACCTCATGGCAGAAATGTGGCAAATAAATGACACATTCTCCCTGTGAGTCAAGGCTATTTACAGGAGATGCTGAGGAAGAGTTCACACCTTCACCTCCCTCTTCATCCAGTCTGACGCTGTGGGGAGAATCTCATTTCTGTAACTCCCAAAAAATGTCAAAGATCACCTGCTCTGTAGGAATGGATATCCCTGTTGAAAAGACCAGCTGGCTGTGAGTTGCCATGCTGGTTAAGAAAGGTATAGACTGGTTAGAGCTGGTTAGAGTGCTGGTTGAGCCAATGACGGGAAGTGACTCATTTCCGTCATCGTGTGGTCCCTGACATTTTTATTCAGCAAGAATGCAATAAATTGATCAAAAGTGTCAGTAAACACATTTATTATGTATGAAGGATTTCTATTTCAAATAAATGCTGTTCTTTTGAACTTTCTATCCATCAAAGAATCCTGAAAAAAATGCATCACAGATTCCACAAAAAATATTAAGCAGCAAAACCATGGGAGCAGAATACGCACTTTAAAAAAAAAAATATAAATTTATTTTTAGTGCAAGTATGTTTACGTAGAAGTTGGGCCAAAGTTAATCATTCTAGACTTAAATTCAAAGAGATATGACACAGATACATGACATGAGGATGCATGAGCAGTCATTTTATTTTTATGCAAAACGAGGCAAATAGAACATTATGGAGTGCTAACACTCTCATGTAATGTCTGTTTTATTCATACTGGAAGCCGGAGGGCACCCTCGTGCAGAAAGTCCACAAGTGGGACTCTTACACTTATTATGACATTCCAGGAAATCCCTTATATGGACAAAGGCATCCAGCTATCGCTATTGTAGCTGAATAAAAATCAGAAAAGTTTTGACTGATGAAACGTGAAGACATTAAACGCACAATTGCGTCAATTTATGGGTTATGTGCGTGACAGCCTTTATTACAGTATAAATACTATTAAATGTATTTTCTGCTTACTCTGTGATAATTTTTTTTTTATGGTGACTTAATGCAAAAGTGTTTGTAGTACATAAACCAACAATTGTTATAAGGAATATATAGGAAACAATATTATAGAATACACATTAGTCATTGTTTAGTGGTGTATTTGATTTCTTAGAGATAAGAATAAATTAGAACCTGTCAATCAGATGAAGGTCAGAAAAAAAATGGTATTACACTTGACATTTCTGTCCCCCTCACTTCTGAAATGATGGCTACACCCCTGAGCACAACTGTTTTCAACATTGATAATAATAATAATAATAATATGTTTCTTGAGCACCAAATTTGCATATTACAATGATTTCTGAAGGATTGTTTGACAGGAATAAATTAGGTTTAAAAAAATATATTGAAATAATTTAATTCATATTATTTTACATTATCATGTTCTATTAAAATGATATTAAATTAGTATACAATGAAAACACATTCAAAAGAGATGGTTCTTGGCTCAATGAGTTGGTGACTCAGTCTGGATTCGTAAACAAACCAGTTCAACTGATTAATTGAAACGATCCGACTCACATAATGATTTGTTAATAAATCAGTGTTCTCGCCAACTAATGGACTAGTGAATCCAGCGCAGTCGTTATGATAAAGCTGTTTGATCGAGTTCATCTAGTTATATGCAGGTCTTTCAGCAGTGATAACAGCAACCAGGCCTGGGGAAACTTCTATGAAAAGTCTAAATGTAAACATTTCCTCTTTAAACTAAACTCAAAGCTTTTCAGAGCGCATCTTCTGCAGTCGCTGTCATGGTGAGCGTGTTTGTGCAGAAGAAAGAGATAGGAGAGGTGTGCCACCCGCTGCAGTGTCTGCTCGACGACAGACCTCTCAGTTAGATGGTTTGTTTTTGTCTCTAGTTTGTTAGCTCTGTCCTTGATGTGTTTTGCGTAGAAGCACCCCGGAGCCTCCGCCGCATCAGGTGCTGCTCTGATCAAAGGCTGACGTGAACGCCACACTCCTCCCTCTCTCTCTCTTAAGATTGCTTTTCATTCCTTTCTTATTATGTCCGTTCATTTGCATCATCCTATTCTCGGAGACCAGAGCTACTTTTCAGGCCTCACACTCTAACACTTGGTTTTACCTTATGTTCCTACCTTTGTTCACAGACCAATCCTTTTAAAGAGAAAATGTTGCCTTTGATAGGAAAAGCAAATGCTTATAAGCAACAAAGCACATGCTGACGGAGGTGGTTAATCTACACAACTAAAGGCCTGTTCACACCAAGAATGATAACTTTTTCCAGCTAATGAACGATGAAATCATTGCCAGACAATCAGAATCCACCCGAATTTAAGGCCCGTTTACACCAAGAGCGAACTATAAAGATAACTATAACTGTATGAATGTCCACATGTAATGTAAACTGTTTGGCTGTCAAAGATTTCATCGTTCATCAGCTGGGGAAAAAAATTGTTCTGAAAGTGATTCCAACAGTGATTGTCATTTCTTCAAAATGGTATTCGAATTGCTTGTTTTTTGAATATTTGGTAACACTTTATTTTACAGTGTCCTTGTTACATATGGACTGAAACCCATGTAACCCATGCACGTACCATAGTAATAACAGTAAATTTTGCATAATTGCATGCAACTAACCCTCAACCAAATCCTAATCCAAACCCTATAGTAAGTATGTAGTTACTTAATATTACTCCGTACTTAAATATATAATTACACTGTGACAATAACACCTTAAAATAAAGTGTAACCAAATATTTTAAATGCGATGGAAGAACAAAACACAACTTGGTTAAGGTATTTATCTGACAAAATTATTAGTCAAAAACGGCAAACTACAGCTAGAGGTTTTATTTTACTATGCAAAAACAAAATGCATTGAAAAACAAAATGCTCCCAGGAAAAAGCATACATTGACTACAACATAATTAGTTATTAATATTTTGTTGGTTCTCTTGTTTTTGCATGTGTTCATAATTTCTTTGTATGACAGGCAGGCCAAGAAGTATGTCCGCACACAAATAAAACAGACTCCAAGCACAATTACCCAATATGCTTAAAAATCTTTAAAACATTTTGAATAATATTTGAATAAAGGGTGAAGATGGCAATTTTCCTATGTCTGACATCAGGCCACTGCTGTATATATAGGTAATTTTTTTTATTTGTGCTAACATGTAAGTAGAGGCATGTTTCCAATGAGCCGGTTGGTTTGTCCCCTGCGTGTTTTTAAATCCCCTGGAATTCTCAGAGACACAATAACCCAACGTCCCTCATTGCGTCCTTCCCATCGTCCCCGAGTGTTCACCTCAGCAATACATACATTATTATGAGGACTTCTGTCAACTACACAATAGAAACATCCCTACTTTTAATCATAGCACCAGCCAGCTGGGAGAGAGCCTCCTTCACCCCTCCACCCTCTCCTCCCTTCTCATGTTTCTTCTTTTTTTCTTGTTCTATCCATTCATCTCCCTCTCTCTCTCTCTCTTTCTCTCTATCCCAGAAGCCGTAGTGATGAATAGTTCAGCGCTGGTATTTGATGCCCACCAGCAAGAGGCAAGGCCCTTTCAACAGCTCTCCTGGATCAGGAGGGGAAAAGAGATTAATTAATCCGGCAGACTGGGAGGCAGGACACTTTGGGTATAGAGTTTGTGTGTGTGCACGGAGGCTGATGAGCTCTTTAAATAAACGCCACAAGAGTACACACCAGAGCAGCCAGAGGCAGGGCATATGAGACCGTCCTTGACCTCCCAGCACACACACACATGCTACCAAACTGTTCCCTCAGAGACTCCTGCATCACAAATCCACAGTCCACTGCTGATTTTCAGTCCAGACATTGGGGGAGGGTAATGTGCCTGGGTTTGCCCTTAAATGCACACCGCACCACTGCACACCTACATTACCACGCCATATGATGCGGTACGGAGGAGGTAAATGAAGTCATCATTCTGACCGCTGCCGCGTCCTTCAGACCAGCTGAACGGACCGGTTTACCTGTCACTGACAGGGTGGTAATGTTAGGAGATTACATGTAAAAAACAAAACAAAACAAAAAGCATTTCCTTACCTGAATGTTCTGCGGCAGTATCATGGTACAGTGATGTTGTCAGATGAATGTGATATATTTACATCATACCCCAAAGCATGTAAAATAATGTCATATCATGGTCCACGATTATGAATGATGGTCAGGTAACCAAACACTTCATTTAACTATGCTCACTGTTCTGTTTTTAATTCACTACACATTGTTAATCAAAAAGTAATAAAAAGACTTAACCCTGCTTAACCCTCTGGGGTCGGCGGTGTTTGAGCTGTGCTGTTTACCTTGGATTTACCTCAGAAGAATTAGAAGAACACGATTTGCAGATGAGAAAGATTTTTAAGGTAAGAAATTCCCACTCAAAATAGTAAGCATGTTATTGTTGCATAAACTTCACATATGATATATATATACATATATATACATATATAGACAGACAGAAACATGTTGAAATGTGAAGACAGGTAGGCAACCTTTTTAATGCTAAATTTATATACATGTAGACACGAGGATGTTTTTATGTTCGATAATAAAACACAGCATGACATAAAAGTAGGCTAGTATGAGTGTTTACTCTAATATGGTGAATATTATGATGTTTAGACCATTGTTTACTGTTAAATACTGTGTTTATGGATATCTGCTACAACATAGATATGTATAATGTGGTAACAATAATGTTTCATAGTTTGGAGCGGCTCGATCGCTTCAGTAAATGCTCTCGGCACGCGCTGTGAGTTTGAGTCACTTGCGCTGTGCGTTTGAAAAGCAAAATACCTAAACATTAGGCTTCATGTTTTTACTCCAATCTCATTTCATAATGAATGGAAACATTTGAAGTAACATATGATAATCCATATATTTTTCTCTAGAGTTGTGTAACTGAAGTGTTCCTTTTAGCGATTTATAGGCTGCCTGCTATAGGCTATTGTTATTATTATTTTATGCAGCCCAACATATATATGCCTACAAGGCACAACAAACCTGGTGTTCATTATGTATATATACACTCACCTAAAGGATTATTAGGAACACCGGTTCAATTTCTCATTAATGCAATTATCTAATCAACCAATCACATGGCAGTTGCTTCAATGCATTTAGGGGTGTGGTCCTGGTCAAGACAATCTCCTGAACTCCAAACTGAATGTCAGAATGGGAAAGAAAGGTGATTTAAGCAATTTTGAGCGTGGTATGGTTGTTGGTGCCAGACGGGCCGGCCTGAGTATTTCACAATCTGCTCAGTTACTGGGATTGTCATGCACAACCATTTCTAGGGTTTACAAAGAATGGTGTGAAAAGGGGAAAACATCCAGTATGCGGCAGTCCTGTGGGCGAAAATGCCTTGTTGATGCTAGAGGTCAGAGGAGAATGGGCCGACTGATTCAAGCTGATAGAAGAGCAACTTTGACTGAAATAACCACTCGTTACAACCGAGGTATGAAGCAAAGCATTTGTGAAGCCACAACACGCACAACCTTGAGGCGGATGGGCTACAACAGCAGAAGACCCCACCGGGTACCACTCATCTCCACTACAAATAGGAAAAAGAGGCTACAATTTGCAAGAGCTCACCAAAAATGTTGCCTGGTCTGATGAGTCTCGATCTCTGTTGAGACATTCAGATGGTAGAATCAGAATTTGGCGTAAACAGAATGAGAACATGGATCCATCATGCCTTGTTACCACTGTGCAGGCTGGTGGTGGTGGTGTAATGGTGTGGGGGATGTTTTCTTGGCACACTTTAGGCCCCTTAGTGCCAATTGTGCATCGTTTAAATGCCACGGCCTACCTGAGCATTGTTTCTGACCATATCCATCCCTTTATGGCCACCATGTACCCATCCTCTGATGGCTACTTCCAGCAGGATAATGCACCATGTCACAAAGCTCGAATCATTTCAAATTGGTTTCTTGAACATGACAATGAGTTCACTGTACTAAAATGGCCTCCACAGTCACCAGATCTCAACCCAATAGAGCATCTTTGGGATGTGGTGGACCGGGAGCTTCGTGCCCTGGATGTGCATCCCACAAATCTCCATCAACTGCAAGATACTATCCTATCAATATGGGCCAACATTTCTAAAGAATGCTTTTAGCCAGAGCCGGCCCGAGCCTTTTGGGGGCCCAAGCAGAATATGATTTGGGGGCCCCCTCCCACTACGCGGAGTCACCTGTGCTTGACGATTATTGACACAAATATCACGCAACAATGATACATTATAAATGAATACAGTGAGGTTATGTATATAAATACAAAATAAATACTTAATAAAAAATAGATAGCCTACTAATTTTTTTTTGACTTTTACTTTACTCTTTTACTAACTCTTTGAAACTTCTTAAAACAAACTGTCTCAAAACATATCAAATAAATTATTTGCTAAAATTATGACAACTGAGAAATCAAAAACATAATAAGAGCAAGGGTTCAACAATGACAATTATTGTTGAAAACTGTAAAAATATTATTATTTCTCAACTGTCTCAATACAGTGTAACTGTCCACAAAGTCTTTTTTATTAGTATTATAGCAACAGACTTTGTTAGTTTGTACATGACAGAATCCAACAAAGTCTATCACTATAATACCGGTAATGATATACTGGCGCTCGTTGTATATGTGTGTATGCAATGTATTTTTCCCCTCTGGGCTTGCCGTAGATAGGAATGGTTCAATTGCTGCACAAAACATACCGTAAGTAATCATGCAAACATACTTTTATCTTGCTCTTTTTTTCTCCTCCTCTGTCATTTTCTTCGTTCTATTTTCGGCACCAGAGGGATACGTCCTTTTTTGTGACATGGCTTAACATTACCGCGAGTCCGCGACTATGCGCAGTTGCGCACGAATGGTCTATGCACGCGCGAGGTGTCTAGATTATGCGCATGACTTAAACGCTGGCAGACACAGCAGCAGTTGTAGGGATGTATATTGATCACGAAATCAGAATTTTCTTTTATTGTCTTTAATTATTCATTCATTCATTCATATTAATTCATTCATTTATGTCACTTGTTTAAGTTATCTAAAAAAATATTTTTCGATTTTTCGACTCGATTGGGGGGCCCCCTGGTGGCCAAGGGGCCCCAAGCAGCCACTTAGTTCGCTTACGCCTCGGGCCGGCCCTGCTTTCAGCACCTTGTTGAATCAATGGCACATAGAATTAAAGCAGTTCTGAAGGCGAAAGGGGGTCAAACACAGTATTAGTATGGTGTTCCTAATAATCCTTTAGGTGAGTATATATATATATATATATATATAGTACATTTTAAATTGCAATTCTAACCAGAAAAATCTAAAATGTATTCCCAAAATCGTGCAGCCCTAGTTTCTCTTGATATCAGCATGTTCACAGGTGTTTTTTTTTTACAAGGACCAGATGCCACTGATGAGTCCTGCTGACTTCAACATTCACATGAGTCTCTGTACATGAACATGGTCAAATGAAAAATCAAACACCTTGGAAATGACAGGTACGTACTATGTTTCAGGAATGGCACAAAGGTGTGTGACTGTTCAAGTCTCTGTCTTTAGATCAGTGTGTTCAATAATTTGCTTTTTTTGTCCTTTGTTGTGTATCTTTGGATTATGTTGTGTTGTAAATAAATCCAAACAATGAAAAAGCCATTATTTTTTAAATCTCTACTCATTCTTTGTTCTGGTCCCACCCGATAGGGCCATTATGGGAGGGTCTTTGTCTTTCTCAGGTGTGAAATACATCAATATTCATTATGAATCACGCCTCCTCGCAGAAAACGTTCTTACTCAAAACATGTCTTAAAAATTTTAAATCAATATATTGTTTTATCTGAATGAGTATGCAGGGTGATTTTCACATAGTTTAGAAGCAAATATTCTAGGCTATGTGATACAATTTTCAAAAGTCTTGTGAATAAATAATCAGTATGGGTTTCATGACCTTATTTCATTGACAATTCAGTTTTTTTCACAAACCACGCATTAACGTCATTATCTCAAAACTACAAACTTTTACATGCATGCTGCTGACATATTATTGTAGAAGAGTTTGTGCTGAATACAATGTAATCAGACTTAAGCCATGAAAATTTCACAAGTAACAGAAATGAGCACAAATGTCAGAGCATGTCAGAACACCACCAGGAGAAAACACCTCAGACCCCAGAGGGTTAAGACTATAAGCTTTGCTTACTGTGCCACATGCTTTTGAACGTAACTGAACCAACCTGTTTGGTTGACCGAACAGAAAGGAAGATTCTGTCATTTACTCTTGCATTATAAAACTTTCTTTCCTCTGTAAAACACAAAGAAAATATTTTTTTTGGGAGAATCTTTCAGCTGTCTAGTATATTATATCTAGTATATTATATTATAAATATTGATAGAAGGATCTAAAAGTATTGATGATATGTTATACCATGGTACATTTTATATTAAAAAAAAAGTAAATAAACTGATACAATGATATCATACCATGGTACTTTTTTGTAGTGAGGAATCTAGAGAGGCCGAATATAATCAGTCTTCAAATAATATTCCTTTTTATTACTTAGTGGGTGTAATTATTCACATCTAGATATGAAATCAAATTCAAATGTGACCCCACACACAACCTTATATTTGAAATATACTACACAGAATTTGATGTTTTAACTCGTCATTTAGCAGATGGCTTACAGCCAATGCGACTTACTCTAGACTAATTTCACAGACAGTCTCTTTGGAGCACCTGTGGTTAAGTGCCTTGCTCAAGGGCACAATCTTGATAGAGCGGGACTGTGATCTAACAGGAACTATTGAGTTTCTGGGTCATGTTACATGAGACTGAACCAGCAACCAAGTAGCAGCTCAGATCATTAACTATTAGGGTACCAGCACATCTTTGGCAAACCACTAATGCGTCTGCAGCCCCAAAATGTCCAGTGACACTTAACAGGACAGGCCTTGTAAACTAGGCTATGATGTTCAACAGAGATTAATCTATAGTGACTCCTCTGGAGACACAGGAAGAGACACAAAGGAGAGGAGGAACTGGGGAAAACGGAAGGCAGGAGTGGAGGGATATTCCCATCTGTCTCCCACCCTCATGGATGAGTGCAGTGACCCAAATAGAGGGGACGGGAATAGCAACAGGGTAGAGGAAAGAAAGGAGAGGGGGAGTGCATCAGAAAGATGAGAGATGTTCTTCCTTTTTTGCATGTCTTCTCTTGGGCATATAATCAAACAAGATCCAGAGGGAGCTTGGAAACTACTGGAAGCAGGTATGCATGAAATAGTCTTGTGAGGGGAAATAAATAAAAATGTTTTACACAGGTTAGGTCAGTTCACTTTTCAAATAGGTTTTAAAAAGTAAAAAATAATTAAATAAATAAAAATAGCATATCATGCAGCAAACGGTAAAGGGGTCTCACTTAAAATATTCGTATGAAATCTGCAGGCTTGATAGAAAAAAAATTTAATTAAACCTGAAGTTTAAAAAAAAACAAGGACAAGCACACTGCACCGGATAAGTCACCTCAGGCCCCGACTGCTGGATAATTAGACTTGTGATTCAAAGACAAAGTCTTAAGGTTTGTTCACACCATGGATGATAAATATAACGTTAACCATCAAGATACATTTCTAAAAATCATTCTAAATATAAAAGTCTAAAATACAACTATGATAACGACACACATAAACTGTCATTTTCAACATGATTTTTTCCAGCTGATGAACGATAAAAACATTGACAGCCAATTGTCCGCTGGTGTGGACGCTAATTTAGTTATCGTTATAGTTATTGTTCTTGGTGTGAATGGGTCTTTACTCTCTTTATATTGTACATTTTTTTCTCACCTCTCTTTCACACTCTTATCTGCTTTATTCTTTTGTGAGTCTGAGCTGAACTTCTCATCATGCGAAAGCAAATAAAACGCAACACATAATAAAAATAGTGGAGAAAAGCTGCTGTGTCCTTCTATGAAACAGGCAGAACAATATAGTATTGATGAAGTGAGTGGAGACAGATTCAAATATTCAATATGGACTATAAAACTTTGGTGCCTGAAGAAAACATATGAACCCCGCAGGATCATAGAGTGATTTCTGTTATGAGATCAAGACATAGGGATTAGTTTGCAGAATGAAAATCTCTAATCACAAAAAGGCAAAGCTCTCGACTGAATGACCAAGAGCTTCTGCATGATAGTCACTATCAATGGATGTGCCTCACAGTAATGGTCCTCCTAAATCAGAAACCACTCTCCATTCAGACAAATGCTCAAGTATATCCTGGGCACTGGAAGCAGGGGGACTTTTGTAGTCTGAATAAACTGAACTTATTCAACTGATATCATATACTTACACTACCGTTCAGAAGTTTGGGGTCGGTAAAAATGTTAATATTTTTGAAGGAAGTCTCTTATGTTGACCAAGGCTGTTCTAGTAAAAACAGTAATATTGTGAAATTCTATTACATCTTTTCTATTTTAACACATTTTGAAATGTAATTTATTTCTGTGAATTGTCAGCATCATTACTCCAGTCTTCATCACATGACACTTCAGAAATCATTCTAATATGCTGATTTGATGCTCAAGAAACATTTCTTATTATGTGTTGAAAACAGGTGTGCTGTTTAATATTTCTGTGGAAACTTAATATTTTTTTCCAGGATTCTTAGATATTAAAAGTGCATTGCCAGTATAAACTATGATTTTCTTAGTTTAAACATCTGATTTCAAAGGTAAAAGTAACCGGTTATCCCCAAACTAAAAATGACAGAAATCTGATCAGTGATTTATTGATCTACACAATATCATATACAATTAAAAAGACATTAATTGATGACCAATGGTTAATACATTTTTAACAAGTGATATTGACAAGGCTTTTATTAATCAAAAATCCCCAAAAATAAAACAACACCCATGTGGACAACTATATAAAGAAAACCTCATCCTCTGATTTAGCTGCGTTCAGCTGCACAGAATGAAGCGCCTGAACTCACATCCAGTATTACAGTCTGACCACAGTCATGACCTAACGGCTCTGCCAAGGAGTGTCAGAAACTGCACACACATATGACCCATGAGGCCAGCTGGGTATTACCGAACAGGAAATGCACTCATCAGTTATGACTTAATATACAGTGAGTGTCCACCCACAGGTCCAGTGGGTTATAGGGCTCTCACATTAACTTAATGCTCCATGTATTGATTCGGTTCTCATTATCATTATACTTCACTGTTGTTACGACATTAACCTGTCTGGTGTATCATTTGCAGAAGTCTTGATGATAATACACCAGTTTTTATACCATAACACACAAAACATTGCTATGAATATAATGACTGCAGCCTGTCTGTTGTTTAATTACAGTCAATTCGAATCTTACCAATAAAATAAGTGTCTATTAAAGTTGTTAATAAAGTGTTCATCTTTTACATGGGGCAATAGCTGATGAGGACGAGCATGAGGGCTTTAGAGCCCCTTAAAGGAAGAGTCCGACAGAAAAAAAAGAGCAAAGGGGGCAAGAAATGAGGAAAACCCTTCACCTTCCACTTTATATTTCCCCTTTGAAAAAAGAGATGGCTAATAAAATATTTATCATGCCAGGCAACAGTTTGTGTCAAGATAAATACATCTCTGACATTAAAAGCTCAGGAGGGTGAGGAGAGAGATGAAACGAGAAAGGGGGTTGTGATATATATATGAATTAACTGATGGTGCAGAAGCAGTGGTGAGTGAGGTGTGAGGTGAAAAGAAAACAGAAATCAGAGATATAAGAAATCAATGTAAAGACAGAGAAAATGGAAACAGTGTGATATAAAAAGATAAACTTGATAAACTTTAGCCAACCTAATAAAACTGACAGGCTAGACATGTTCGATTACACATGTACGGACCGGCTGTGATTTGATCACATGCTCATATTGATAATTAATCCGACAAGTTGCTATGTAGGTCACCACAAATTGTCTACATTTAGGACAACTGAGTCAGATTATATTACTTGGTATCATGCTAAATCATACCCCCTTTGGACCACAAAGGGTAACTTTTTTCAAAGTAAAAAAAAAAAATCAAAGGTTTACTATGCTAAGCTATCAAGCTACCCAGTTAGCTTGTTAGGCACAAAAGTAATGAAATCAAAAAGAAATCAAATTTTAAGTTTATTAAACTGATATGTCATCTATACATGAATTAACATATAGTAATATTAATGAATACATTAGAGAGAAAAAAACATTTATAATGGGGGCATCCAATTCTAAATCTCTGTTTATGGGTGTAGGATCCCTGGAGCTGTCCATGGTGCTGAATTCTTTGACAAGTAAACTAACAGCACACAAAGGGTGACAAAACATCCTCCACATCCGGTGTGCATGTGTGTGTGTGTGTGTTAGAGAGAGAGGTAAAGACAGAGTAAACATCATTGCATGCTGACAATCAGACCTGTCTCTTGCTGTCTTCATAACACCACCGACATGGCAGATATCAGTGAAGTGAAACTGAAGACCCCAAGGACACAAGGGCGGGTGACGCAGCTAAAGGCATCGAACCTTGTGAGTGACAGGCCCTCGCTATGAAAGCGCGCCACCTAAAAGCCCTACATCTGAGCCCTGAGCGACACACGATCACTTCTGCGAGTGAGCCGAGGAACCAAAAGTTCAGAGCCCAGTGGGAGACCATCCCAGCTCTGTCTATGGATGCGCTCTCCTGCATGGATTCTGAGTGCTGTGCTATCTACGCCAACAGCCCTGGCTGCACGTCTGGCACTGACACTAACATGCTCTAACACACTCAAGAATTTCAGCCTGTCACAATGGGCCATTAGCCTCCTATAGGGGAATCCCAAAGACAGAGCAAGGCCAGGCAAGAGGCAGGCCATCACTTGGCTAAACTAACAGATTGACGAATGCTGCCCCGGGGGGGTCTCTCTGTCACTGCATTTGGCGGTGAGAGATAGCGCTCCTGGACACAGGGGGCCGATACTGTGAGAGTTTGTTTAAAGCGCCTGGAGCCTCTTTCCTAAAGAGCTGTAATGCTGACCCAATACCAAAGTGACAAAGGGTCTGAGGCAAGGTGGATGCATTGTTGCTGGCAAAAGTGAAAAATGTCTTGCATATAACTGGCTTGACCAGTTGAGCCCTGAACTATTCTAAACTATTAAAATATTAAATCGATCATTGTTCTCAGATGACAGGGAGTAGCAACTCTGACAGCTCCATTCAAGGTCAACAGTCTATTCATCTGAGAATCTTGAAAAAAACATTTGCTTCCACAGAAATATAAAGCAGAACAATTGTTTCAAAGATAATAAGAAATATTACTTTTATTAAAATGCTCCGCCTTTGAAATGACTTTTATTTTTTGGCTCGATGTCTACAGGTAACTGTTAATTAATGGCCAAATGATGCATTCTTTTAGGCTATCGTTTTAGGCAATGTAGCCTAAAATCTTGCCAATAGTTAACATTGTTATTTAATGGTTGTTTATGTCAATGTTAGAAAGGTTACAGCAATAATAGCAAATAATGTTAATAATTTGAAAAAGAAATGCAATCATTGTAATATTTTGTGATGTTCTCAGCTTTCAGCGTAGACCTTGTAGAGTTTTTTTCCCGGAAGGATAGTCTTTAATAATTTTTTATTTTAAAAATCCAGAAATGCAGGAGTACAATGGGTTGTGAATGCTGTTTTATGTTGACTTTTATGTTGAAAAAGGGAGAGGAACAGCAGAGCTGAGGTTTTAGGAAAGTGAGGACCTGATATAAGTGTAATTGATGATATCTGAAATTCTGATGACAACCTCCAGTAGGGCCTGGCAGGACATTTATCTCTGGATAAAGAGAGATATGATAGAACAACTGACAGAACACATTATACCGCACTATTGTTACCGATGCACAATTTCAGCAAACGCTGTGTTCTACACGTCTGCAAAGCGGTCAAACATAAACACTCCTAATAATACTTCCTGTGCTTGCAGTCACATAAAAGTGCAAAAATGCTATAGGAGAAGACAAAGCCATTCAGATTTTCCTGCAATGCCAAAAATAATCTCTTATATTAACATTTCTGAAGAAAATGCAACCGTTGCTGTTTGGTGTTGTTATCATCCGTCTGGCTTAATAATAATAATAATGTATTTGTATTTAATTGATTGATAATTAGTATTATTTTGTACTAAATTATCATATTATTACTTCTCGTTACTTCTCAAAGTTAATACTTAGGGCTAATAATAATAATCATAATCATAATAATTTAGTTTAATTAGTACATTTAAGGAGATTTTATAAACATGCCTTAGAAAAAAACATAATTGGTGTGCATCTTGAGACACAACAATGGCACTGACATATTTTAAGATATTCCGAATTTTTACCTGAATTTTCCGGGTTTACATGTTTCTACAGTTTACTTTCTGGTGACACATGCCGTACTTCTCCATTCATTCAGTCTGCTTAAACCCTGAGAAAAGTGGTATCTATCAAAGATTTAATCACTCTCTAATGACATTCAAAGTTTTCACTGAGGCGGTCTTAGTAATATCTCCCAACAGAGATCCAAGAGGTCCTCTGCATTAGAGAGTTTTCCCCACCTGTCCAACTGAGCTCTAATGAGGCCAATGAAATATCAAACCCAGCATGGAACCAAACACATTCCCATGTTCGCTCTTCCAGTTTCACACATTAGAGAAAAACAGCAGATCAACAGATCAATACTGCCTTCAAACGCACATCCCTTTTGGTAGCAATTATGTTTTGGAGGCACTTGGATGGTGTTTTTACGGCTGGCGCATTGCTACGGCTCCTGCTCTGTAATGTCTGTGTGGTGTGAATAGATGCGAGTAATATAGTGTTACGCAAGACACTGAAAGGATGGCAGAAAGGCTTTTGTAATTATGTTGGCTGGCTTTGATTCAGTCAGTCAGGCCTCCCTGATCTTGCCACCTGTTGAAGTGCAGAGCTGTCTGAGGCAGGTTAATTAGACGGGCGGGGACGGCCTCTGCCGAAGCAGGCAGACAGAACACACACACACACACCACACGCACACAATCATACGCATGAAGGCAAAAGTTACTGTCAGGTGCATCCACCCACAAAAACAAACACACAAACGTACCCACACACAGGAAACAGGCCCAGCAGCACCTGTTTGTTTGCTCCTGCACTGTGAGACTAATTTGAGATGCTCACTGTACTTGCATCTGTCTAACCAGCAGCAGCCGTCTGGCTCTATATCACAGCGTACAGCGGCACTGAGAGTTGAATCATCCTCTAAATCCGAGGATACATCAGAGGATACTTTTGCCCTTCTGCATAAGTTGTGTGTGACTGTCACTGAGCCCGACGTCCTTGGTCACAGCAGGACCTTGGCATCTTGGCACTCGCCTAGGACACACTAATTCAAAGACGTCAAAAGGCTTTTCTTGCTTATGCTTCCTTTCATAATAATATACACAAGGTCATTCAAGGTCAAAATCTGAGCACGCAAATGCCTTCACATATATGCAAATGTGTTTATTATCAATTATACATAAAGATTACCACATATCAAATGAGACCTGAGAATGTTGGCTGCATGTAGGTGCGTTCCATTCGACAGGGTCCCTACGCAGCGTTCACTGCTCCCTACTCCCTGAACACGGTACATCAGTTGAAGTGGACTTCGCTGACAATAATCATTTGGGATGCCCTGCAACGTCATCAAAGAAAGGCAACAGCAGATTATGATATAACTTAATTAAGTTTTGTAATTTACTTTCCTTTCTAATTTAAAATCATAATAGGCCTATTGATACATTCATCACCCCAACCGTTCATAAATACTCTAGTTTGTATAATAATAACAATATTTATAAATACTCAATGCATACGTAAACTCAGAGCCGTAAGAAATTTAAATTTAAAATCTCTTCCAACGGCTCTGCTCTATGGTTAGTTCAGACTGGTGACGCGGTGCACAATGACAGTTGGTTGATTTTCGCTCTCCACTTCCTGTGAAGTGATGTATCGATGTTCCCTTATTCCCTACGCCCTTCGAACTGAACGTGTTCGTTCCCTTCGGATTGGAATCTCACTTAAGGTGGCGAAATACCCTGTGAAGTCCACTTCGCAGTCCACTTACGGTCGAATGGAACCCACCTCCAGATACCAAGATGTCAGTCATTTAAAGTTGGATCAAAACATTTCGAAATAAAACATTCTAACTGAACTAAAACGGAGTTGAATTCTGTCCTCTGTGTGTACCGGGAGAGGCCAACATTGAATGGGTCGTGAAAACAAAAGCGAGAATTTTTTTTTCCAACAATTTGTAATTCGAGTATTAGAGTATTTATTATAAATGATTTATCCATGCACATCGTTATTTTTATTTATTTTTTGCCCTTCTTTAATCAAATTCTGCTCACAATAGGGAGGAAAAGACTTTTGTTTCATTGATCAACATTGTTAATAATAAGAATGGTTTCTTGAGCACCAAATCAGCATATTAGACTTCTGAAGGATCATGTGACCCTGAAGACTGGAGTAATGACGCTGAAAATTCAGCTTTGCCATCACAGGAATAAAAATAATTAATATTTCACAATATTACTTTTTAACTGTATTTTTTTATCAAATAATTGCAGCCTTGCATCATCAACAAATTCTCCACTGACTGCAGTTTATACTCAAAGTATGTAATTTGGGACACAGATTTTGGGTTAGTTAGTATTTAATTGAGTAATTGCAAGCCATTTCTAGATTATGTTCTGAAAATCGTAAAGCTACAGTATGTGCAATAAAACTCCTTCATTAAAAACAAAAAGAACATTTGATTTCCCATGATATAGCCCCTTTAAGCAAGACAGATTATGCAAATAAAACTCAGATGGAAGTAGAAATTCATATTACCACATTTAGAATGTAATTGAAAGAAAGTAAATATTGATTAAATCAATACTGATTTAACATTGAGGATGTGAAACTAAGCACTCAACTCAGAATTTACCCAGGAATGTAGCCGTGTAACAGAGATACAAACCTCTCAGAGAATTTGTGAGGAAGAGAATACACAAAAAAGAAACAGGTGCGGCTGGAGGGAAACAATAAGAGATGGGGATGGAAAGAAAGACAAAAAAGAAAACCATCTCTCAAAGACAGCAGGAATCCAAAGCACAAAAAGGTTCAGAGACAAGTACGGTGAGATAATGTGTGCTGGTGCTGTGTTCAGTCAGAACTGAGCCTGAAGTCATAGGAACAGAGCAGAGGAAAACAGAAACCCTTGGACAGACAGAACAGAACATCACCGACACTGTGACTAAACCCCGAGAGATTCAGCTCAAATTTTGCTCGAAACAACATCAGACTTGTTTTTTATTCAAATATTCCTTACATTTTCACAGGAAGAAAATGTTATTCAGGTCCTATTAATGCAACGTGAGAGATAGTCTTCCCTTATGTGTGCTATAAGGCATTTCTAATTAACAGTATGCACAGTGAGAAGCGTTGCAGGAGTTGTAACCACAAATACACACACACTCTCTCTTAACACTCCATCAAACCCTGTCTGACACATCTCTAAGTTTTTAAAAAGTTGCAGACAGTCCCAGAGCCCCATACAGAGACACTGCTGAAGTTTAGAGCCATGAGAGCACTCATTCTCCATTAGAAGAGTGCTGGTGATCCATCATATATTGTCATCTTGTACTCGCGTTGTACTGCACACTGGAGTGTGCAGTGGATACCTCATAATGACCTGTGTCTATTTTGCCAGTGGTGCTGCATTCACTCTTATTGAGGCTGACAAACACCAGCCAACTATTTACTTGACCACAGGTTCAAAATCTCCTCCCAACACTCATCTCCACTCACACACTCAGCCCAGCAATCAGGTCATCAAAACACTCAGAAGACTCCTCCAAAGGACATACACAGACACACAAAGGCTCTCGACTGCTGTGCTGTACAATCAACGGCCAATTAGGCAAAGACAGAGATAAGAAGAGTGGATCGAGAGAAGAGATGAAACAATGAGCGAGGGAGATGAATCAGACATGACTGAGAAACTGTTTACATAAAGGCTCTAGCATTGCGCATCCTCATATTACACATTGCTGAGAGAGTCATACTAAGATTTTTTCTGAATGGACATTTCAAACTATAAAAAAGGCAAGAATGAAACGGTCTCTTCTTCACTCCAATTGTCACGTTTTGCATCGCAGTTTGACATTTTTCCTATCAAACGCAGAAATGACTGTTTATATCTCGTGGTGTTTTTGTGACTGCTCAAAGCACATGAATGTTAGGCACATGATCGTTTGCTAAGCATCTAGTCATGACCTTCCCACACTGCACACGTTTGGCACAGCAATGCAGAGTTAACACCGCAAAAGAGAAGGGTTTTATAACCCCAGGTAAAAAAGCGATGCCAACCCCACTTCTAAATTACAAGCGTGAAACGTTCCTTTACACGTGGTTAAAAAGACAATAACCCGGGGTTAAGCACAGTGTGAAAAGCCCTATTAGTTTCAGCCTCAGATGACACGCTCACATACCGTAACCATTCACTACGTGTTTTAAGTATACTGCACACAACATCAAAATCTGGCTGGAAATTAACATCTCCAACTTTACAACTTTTCAGAAATCATGGTGCATTGCAATGTATCAGTCCACAATTTGAAGTCTCTTATGCTCACCAAGGCTGGAATTATTTGATCCAAAATACAGTAAAAACGGTAATATTGTGAAATGTATTTACAGCAACACCTTTTCTACTTGAATAGAAAATGCTTTTACATTCTCTAACAAACATATATTTGTGTCATTATATTGTAATAAACATGCAAGGTAGTGAAATCAATTTTGAATGTATGCTCGCTATTTGCTTTCACATTCGCAATCACACGCACTCTTATTAGGAGCCAGCGGTACTGATTTTACAAGATCAGATATTTATCAATGGCGCTCAGGATCTGTTGCGCACTAAATTCTCTGACATCTCTCCTTACTATCTTTATGTGATAAGTGAAATCTGAAGTACTATAATGTAACCAAATACCATAGCAAGCCTAACCATGTCCCATTTGGGGATCCGTAGAATGTTTTCCCGTTGCTTTTATTGAAAGCCTATTTTTCCACACTGACACACTCAGACCCAGTCCAGCCCTCTGAGGACACAGGTGTATATGTGTGTGTGAGGTGTGAGAGGTGTGTACAGTGACAGATGGAGAGGGGCTGGTGGGACAGACCACAGGAGCAGGATGGCCTGAGCAGCACGGCCGACTGGAACAGCAGAGACGCAATGGGGCACAGAGCTTTTCCTCACACCTACTGGAGGCCCTAGCGCTCTCAGCCAATCAGAGAGCAGGTGAGAGGGGGGAGGGACAGGATACTGGGTGGAAATAAATTAGGGGCTACATTGCAACAGCCTCATAACAGATCCCCTCTCAACATGATATAGAGTGAGAATGAGAGAAAATAGAAATGAGAGAGGGAAAGAAAAAAAAAGTCAAGAGAAAAACAAAGAAAGAGGTCAGGAGAGAGAGAGGTGTAAGTCTGAGGAAGAGGAAGATGACTAGGTCATGGCAGTGTTGAATGCTTGAGGGCGTCTCTGACCACCCTGTGGCTCTGAATAATTCACCCTGCAGTTTAAGAGAGCAAGCGTGCATTAGTTGTGGACTAGTGCCCCATCTTCACATTTAGTGATAGCTGTAGCGTACCAAAGAGAGAGAGAAATTGTGTATAAAATAGAACAGCAAAAGTGGGAAAAAAAAGAAAAGGAAAAGTGTGAAAGAATTTAAAATGAGTGTGAGAAACACACACAAAAAGAGAAGAAGCAGGAGGGAAAGAATCCAGTATAAAGTAGGATCAAAAATTAAAACTGCATGAACTCCTGACCTTCCTCTGACTTCTCACCATACAGCAATACATGGATGTTAAGAGACCCGAGGGCCGCTGGGAACCAACCCAACACATTCAAACACATCCAGAGATGTGAAGGAATAGTTCACCACCATACCATACAAAACAAGCAAGCAAGCTGTCAAACTTAAAAAAAATAAAATAAATAAAGACCATAAAAAGCAGCGCATTTGACTTGTGGAGTGTATTTCCAGTCTTATGATAGCATTGTGTGGAGGACAGACCAAACTTTAAATTGTTATTCCCTTAAAATCTCATTTGTGATTTAGCATATTCCATCATGACTGGTCAAACCTGTAGCAGCGTGTCTTGAATAAGAATTTCAGTTAATAACGACTTCAATGTCTATCTATTTCTCACACACACAAAGGCATCAACACATTCTGCTAAATTTCCCCTGTGTTTTGTGGAAGACAAAACGTTATTTGGGTTTAGAACAAATTGAGAATGACAGAATGTTTTTCTTTTCAGGGGTGAACTAGTCCTTTAAACTGCTCTAAGGGACAAGATTTTTGTTTTGACAACACAACAAATACCATACCAACAGCATACCATGTTTTCCTTCATTTAATTGAAGATTTGAAGATTTGACACCTAGACGTAATGATGTGAGCTTAGGGAAAGCTTACTCAAAATTCTTATCTTGATATTTCTGGATGACAAATAAATGAATTGGTCAAAATGGTACAGTGTAGATCAGCTAAAATCATGCTCTGTGTAGTAGAGCAAACACATCAACTGGACAGTAAAAAGTGTGTGTGTGTGTGTGTGTGTGTGTGTGTGTGTGTGCTCTTCAGGGGATTCTAGCAGTGTGTTCAGCATGAGTAAACAGTTGATATGGCTGGAGTTATTTAATTATTAATACAGGACAATTTCCTCAGCAGGCCAGAGCAGAGGATCCGATGCACATCAGCTCACCTTTAACCCTGACAGCAACTATCCCTCACTGACTTCTGCCCACGTTTCATTTGCAGCGTGTAGATGACGGCCTTGTGTTTCAGAGACTGTTACATGCTTACGCAGTTCAGAGCCTTACTTCCTCATTAATGCCTGTCAACAAGATTATCCGTGACAGACTACAGCAGAAATGACCCAAAGGAGAACGCCGCCTCTCTGCTATGCATTGTGAATCTTTTTTCTGAACTGATGCAGACCTATATTGCTGCAAAAACTGTGCTACATACAGTGAGGTCTAAATGAATTTCAGGATGTCTTAGGACGGGTTCAGACTACAGGAGTTTTGGGCCATTTTATCCCCGACTTACCCCTCCCGACAAACAGAAAAAAACATTGTCCAGGACCTTGGTCAGTTACGATGTTCGGGACAGATTATCTGGTAATGTGAGCCGTTTACAGATCAAATCTTAAACCTCCCAATCTTCTCGCAGACGGATTGAGGCTGCCCTGATAATATCAAAAATGTTTGAAATTTTGGATTTTAAATTGGTATAATTATGACTATGCTTACATCAGTTCACAACAGTCAACGAGAGACAAGTCTTTATGGAGACGGAAGTGAATGAGAAAACCTTTGAAATGACAAGCTGCGATGGAGGAACGGCTCGTGGAAGTGTGGCAATAGCACGACTGCTTGTATAACGTGCAAAAAGGAAATGTGTCTACAAAGAACAGTTAAGTTGTCACAATCTTCGTTTTCCCATGAGATCACATGAGACCTGGTGCTCCCTCTGGCATGATCATTTTGCTATGATGCAGCATGATTTTCCAAGATTTCTTGTAGTATGTACAATGCATGTTTGAGATCTGAGATCAGAAAATCACCTTATGTGTGTGATGCAACCAGATTTTATAATCGGGTAGGATTTTAACCCCCGGTTTAACGGACAAGGTTTAAGGCTAGTCCCAGACTAAAATGCATGTTTGAGCTGTTTTAACTCAAAGCAACTTGCACTAACATATCTTAAAATATGTCAGTGCCATTGTTTTTCTCAAGGTGCACACCAGTAATGTTTTTCTATGGCAAATTTGTAAAAGCTACTTAAATGGCCTAATTGAACTAAGGCCTAATCCTGGCTTAATCTAAGCCCTGTCTGTGAAACCGGGCCAAAAACTCCTCTAGTTTGAGCCAGCCTTTCGTATTAGGTTTCTCTCTCTCTTTTAATGACAGCAGGACTAAACAGCATGAACTCCACAAGTTTGTGTAAAGCCTACAGAATTCAATGAAGTCAATTCAAGTCACTAACTTGACACTGTCACAAACATAACCTTGAATATTTCAGATTTTGTCATAATGTTTCTTTTGTTTTATTTTTTGTTAAAACCTTTTATTATTTTCACGTTTAAACAAAAACAACAGCAACATTCAGTTAAATTTCTCATATTGTGTTCTGTGGAAGACAGAAAGTCATTTGAGGTTTGATTAAAATTAGGATGAGTGAATGATGAATGACGAAACCCTGTCATGTTCTCTGGAATTCAATGACGAATTCAGTCTGTACAGAGAGTTCAAATGATCAATGTCACTACCTTGACACGGTCACAAAAATAGAACACAACCTGAAATATTTCTTATTGTCATCATGTTGCTTTTATTTAAATAAATAAATAAACCTAAAACTTATTTTCCAAATTGATTCTACATCCCAGATTTTCAGTATGGCCTCAGACTTTTAGACCCCACTGAATGCATTTTCTAATGCCCCAGATCCTTTTTATTAGAAACAATGCCCTGTCTCACTCCTGCCTATCCATCCATCATAACCCTCCCCTGTCTGATAGTTTTGAGAGGAGAATGAATTATAAATGAATGGGTGCTCAATCTGGGGAAATCAATACTAACAAGGTCCAAGTTAACTGTAGCGGCACGGTGCTTTCCCCCAGTCTGCCGCCCGCCACACCGCACGCACACACACACACACTGATCCAGTTTTCGGAGGCATCTCACCCTCTTTGCATGCAAACTATCAGCGGGCCGGGCAGTAACCAAGCCTTTTCAGCAGATAATGAGGATTGCTTTTCAACCGATGCGGCTATTCTCTGCAATAACATTCAAGCTCGTAAATGAATGGAGAGAGCATTAAATGCCTCCTCCTCCACTCCTCCAGCGATCCATCTATCAGCACGGGTGGCCGGCGCTGTCAGTTGGACAGAGGGGTGGGAGGGGAGAGTGATTGAGCGTGGCAGAACCTCCTTCATCATGCCACTTAGCCCCACAATTCCGCCCAGGGAGCTACGCTGTGGGGGGAATTGATGAGAATCTCTCCAAGTCCCTCAGTTCTCTTTCCCCACCCAAACATTTCTCCTCACATCAGTCCATCCAAGCAGAGAGACCCTCACTTACCCTCCTGTTTCAGCTGCCCCAATCTCCAGGGCATCCCGTCCCCGCTTCACATTCTCCTGCTGGGCTGACATATCCTCGCAACATGTTCCCATCTTGAATTATTCACCTACACTGCTAGGGTTAACATACCCTGCCATAGACAAACAGGAACAACCATAAAGCTGAAGGGTTTCATTTCTGTGGCACTAGCACTACGAAATGGTACTGAAAAAAAATGTATGTTTTCAATGGGTCAGGGTTCGGCCGGTTAACATGGACGTTTGCTCCTGCTGGAAGATGCCGCAAGGACAGCAAAAAACCTTCTCCAATGACGCCTATTCAAACTGAGCTGTGTATTGTGATGGGATTTTTTTTTGCAAATCAACATATTGTTACTATTTATTTTTCTTATTACAGTAGATGTTTTATCACTGCCTGAAAAATGAACAGCCTGTTTGCATAGTTGAAAATTGACATTTAAAGGATTTGATCTCAAATAACATTTTAAGTGAAATTCAGGGGGGAGCGGGGATGGGGGGGATAATAAATATCTAGAAATATAAAATCATCCAAAATTAATTTTAATATATAAAATACCTTTATTTTTAAACAAATGAATAATTGGCCAAATATTACCACGTACATATGAATAAAATTAACATAACACAAACATACACAGCTGGTCGGACTCAATGATGACAACAAACCTGTAATGAACAGTTTGTGGTTACTACATGTAAAATTCACCATGTGAGAGTCCGACAGCAACATTTTCAAATATCGTCAATTGGTTAAATCCAGACGCTGGCGAAGTCTAACACATCTGTTGTCAGATGACATTCATGATTGGCTGGAGCACTAAGAAGTTACGAACAAAGATGGCTGATTTTAAATCATATTCTTCTGGCATGTCCCAAACCAGCCAAGCATGTGCCAATAAGACGATTGCTCATTAAAAAAAAAATCAGACATGCTCTCATAGCGCCATAGTTTTTATACATGGTTTTAAGGATCACAGCCTACAAATGTCTAAATGTATTTTCTCCGCATAATACACGTAGATAGGAGAAAGTATTTTACCATCAGAAAAAAATGACACTTCAGGCTTAAAAGACTTACGGCAGTCTGTCAAGGTTACCAGTCATGAAGTCTTGTTTCTGTGGCTTTTTGACCTTGCTGGATGGTTTGAAGCAATGGTACACTAAATTGTAAATGTAAACAAATTGAAAAGCATGGCCATTATAACTGCAGGTGATGTTTGGTATGAGTGAACTGCTGATCTTGCACTCCCACATGGGTCGAGTAAAAGAAGCCAAAAACGAAGACATGGAAAAGGTAGTGAATTAGAGAGAGTTAGATCAGTCAAGCTCTTCCACTACTCTCAGATCTTTGACATGGCCGTGGCAGAGTTGCACACATTACGTATTGCATAAGCTGCTCAATAATGCAGGGCACCGAATGAAAAATACATCACCCTTGACTTTGAATGCACAGGCGTTAGCGGGATGCCGGGAGCCTCAAGGGGGCAGGTTTAAGATGACAAACACAACCTCCTACATGCAAAAAGGACAAGAGGTTAAAGAGAGACAGCATAAAAAAGCAGCTGCAGAAAGAAACAATGATTTATGTATTTAACGGCTGGTTTTGTTTACGCTGCAATTTCAGATTTGCTTTCAACTCATCAAGTCTCTTATAAAGGTTGAGACTGTGACCAGACTTTGAACTGAACGCTTCATTGACATTCAAGCCAATAGACATTTTTCAATCTCACACCCAACTTCTAGAATTTGTAACACTTTTGGAAGGACATCACTCAAATGTTGCAGCACTGGAAAAGGAGAAAGACATAAAAGGGGGGGGGGGGGGGTTCGGCTGCTCATCAAGGATAAACAAATATATATATATATTTTATTGGATTTCATTGCTTAAGGGTTTTTTTTTTGGAATTGACACTCTACTGAAACTGAATATTTGTACTTTTACTCAATTACATTTCTAATGAATGTTTTTTTTCCTTTTTTTTTTTTACACTTTTTACTCTTAGTTAAGTTCATTTAGTTCATACAGACCCTGAAAGTAGAAAGCACATATATAGGCCTATTTGTCTGGTCATCATGGCACAAATCTATCCTCAAAGTCTTGTCTAATAACATTCTTATAATATACGATTAGTGAGATCATTCTGCAAATTTGAATTAAATTCATATTTATATAAAAATTTATATACTATTTTTATGTATATTATATAATTAAAGTGTCAAACAACTATAAATTAGCAGTGTAAATTGAACCATAAACAATTTTAGGATACAGGTATGGTCTACATTTACATGCATTGCACATACTACAGCTTACATAACATCTGGTTCCTTTCTAAAGCCTTATATTGTTAAAACACAGGGGGGGAAATGATTTAAATTGTTGCTGTACACAATATGTGCATAAAAGTTAAGTTTGATTTCAGTCAGCAATTTCCAAAGATAAAAACAGGTTTTACTTATGACTTTAATTAGATATGGTTGTTTCACAAACCTTCACTTACATTGCATTTCACAATATTTTGCACTTCATTCCAATCAAAAAAAAAGAAGGGGAAAAAAACTGCACCAGCTTCTCAGACACCTCCATTTTGTTCAACATCTTGGGTGTATTGTGAATGCTAAACCCAAGTGAATTTAATGTGTCTGAGCCCGCTCGAGATGTTCCTGTGGTGAAAGAGTGAGTGTGGTGTAAAGGAGTGCTGTTGTCAGGAAAGATGGTAGGGAGTTGAAAGTGCTGCTCAGCTGACGGGGTTTTGATGGTACTATTTCAGAAAGCTCTTTGATCCAAATACAGCTCTTGTTTGTTTGTTTTCCATGATGAAATATCTCAGCACGGGAGACATGCAAGAATTTGGATCATTAGCATAGCGTAAACAGCCACTGCACAGGACAGCACATGGCAGAAAATAGTGACGGATTACTCCTAAATATAATCCGCTGTTTCTTCACATCTACTAAATCGCATTCTCAAATAACCCGCCCGTCATGAAGTCTACTGAACTGTGACATTTATGGTGGCAGATTGTACATTTGTGAGAGATCATTAAGCATAATTACTAAAATGTTCCTCGCTCTCAATATCACTGAGACAAACAGAGCGCAATCTTACACCTTACGGTGCTGAAAATGACTTTGTGGTTTTGCATGATTAGAAAAGAATAGAGCTGAGTTGAGGAATCGTGAGAGAGAGATATAAATGCCTTACGCACACGCATTCGTCATTCGGCGAAGTGTGCAGGGAAAACGCATTAGTGACCGGCCTGTATTAGCATGCGTTGGTGAGAGTACACAAACGCTGCCCATGAGACTCAGCATTTAACAGAGACTCAGAGGGAATACGAGGTGAGAAAAACAAATCCCATATAACCTACTGCCACATTGATGTAGTGTCATGAGGCCGGAGGAAGAAACCGGCGTTAATGCCCTCCGTAGTGCATATCTTGACTGGGTGGTGGAGGTTATGTGAGAACTCAAATGGGAAACAAAGAAAGAAAGAGAGAAATTGCACCATATATAATTCATGTCCGTTTAGCCCATTGTTTGTCATGCGCGACTTTTCCGATTTCTTTTCTCCTGCTCCACAGCTCCTCGACGGGCCTTCCTAGCGATAATAAGTCACAATAAAACATGTCTTCATCAAAGTAAAGAAGTAAGCCTTTGTCTCCAACACCACAAGACACTGAAAAGAAATACCACACTTCTCACTAAATTGAACTCTCAGAGAGTCGTTCGCTTTTCTTTCTGGGGCGATAATGCAGCCGCTATTGAAGATTTCCCGAGCCACAGTCACAATGAAAATGCAAATAGACCGCATGCAGAGCAGACTGGATGCCACACTATCAACAAAGAGACAGCCGCAGAATTGTGGTCCAAAAGTGCGGCCCAAATCGAACATCAGGAGGGTGATTAGAAACACACAAACCCGACTCTGTCAGGACAAAGCACATGCTTGAAACCAAGGCAGGGGAAAATACACATACCTCAGGGGATGCAACAGCAACGTTAAGCCACCGGAGCGGGTGACAGACAGGAATAAGCTGGTCAGGGAGGAGCCGAAGGTGTAAATGGGGGTTTAAAACATGTTGCAGAAGGATTTGTAATATACACTTGCTACATGTGCTTATGACAGAACTGGGGCACAAAGGAACTTGGGTGTAAGGTTGCAATGTTTGAGATTTCTGGGCCAGACACACTCGTGTGGGCGGGTATTAGAAACAATCTGCATGAAGGAATATATGATGAGCTGTTGCCCTGTGATGCCCTTCCCTCCTTGGTGCTGATTTTCCCCTCAGCTCGGTGTCTCTCCTGAGCTCCCATTGACACTCAGGAGGCCTTTCTCCTCCTCACCATCTGCTAATTCAGGGACAGACTCTAATCACCTGCTCCAATGCACCACTCTCATTCACAAACACCAGGCAAACCGTCTGCCACCTAGCAATGTAATTACTGTCATAATCAAGAGAGCACTGCTTCCTCATAGCTTTACTCATGTAGATGCATGCTAATGTATTAGCCACAATTAGACCTTAATAGCGCGGCCATCATGGTTAATGTTTAGATGCACATTTATGCACGATGAGTCATTATGTTTGGTGAACTTGTGATGAAATGCTTTTATACTTGTTTGTTTAGAATTAGATCCATTATGCATATTTGCTTTAATGGTAATATCATGTAAAACTGGATTTTACTTGTTCTTTACCTGGGTTGTTCAGAAATCATCATGGAATCGATGTCACAACCATGAGCACGTTAACATATGGTCGCCCATATTTACATTTCAACACCCGCTAACTAGTCAGACACTTGGTCGCCCTGATTTACACCATTAATGACCTACACCGATCAATCCTAAAGGTCATTTACATGTCTAAAAGGTACAGCAGCAAAAACAGTCTATGTAGTTTAAGGGACAGAGAGAGAGAGTTAGAGCAAGAAACATTGACCAACATTGTAACTTTTGTAACTTTGTAACTAACAAAGAAAAAAAGAAAAGAAAAAAGCTGACCAAATACTAAATATAGCAACAACAATAACACAAAATCTATAAAAGAAAATAAATATAATTGAAAAATGTAATAAAATAATAAAAACATTATTTTTTTTAATGCAATTTATAATATGAGGCCAATATAGAATACTCTATATTATCGATCGAATAGTCAATCACTTGTATTACTTGGTTTGAGCATACAAAGTTCTACATGAGAAAATAATGCCCTTTACTTTTTAATTCACTATTCCTGCTTAAGGGAAACCTTTTTTTTTTAACACCGCAGAGCTCTTGGGCAGTGCTTAAGTTAGAAAGAGCAGTGCTTAAGTTAGAAAGCAATAGATAACTGATGGCATCAAGCACCTAAAGAGCTTCACTAACTGTACTGTAGTTAAAGCTCATCCTAAGCAAACTCTACTGAAGTGTGTGTGTCTCAGCTGGGCCTGCAGTGTGATTCTCTATACTGAGTCTCTCTTCAGAGATAGTCACTCTCTAAGCTATTTCTTCACCCTCTGAGCTTTTGGTCACTTTACCACTGCACAGAGTCTGAGAAGAGAGATCACTTTGATGATTACACCAGGCTGGATCAGTCTCCATTAGACCCTGCATATTCAATCGAGCACCAAAGACCTCGATGAGCCTGTGTGCCCCTACGACACCAGCCCATAAATATCCACAGAGCCTGTGAGAGAAAACTAATTATAATTGTTAGAGAAAGATGCAGTGATGGCAAGTATATTTTCACTCATCAGGCAAACGAGGCACAAAGGGCTTGTTTGCGAGATGGCACAGACGTTTCTAACCATCATTAAGTTATTAAATTCACCCTAGGCGGAGAGTAAACAACTTCAGATGGCTTTCATGGCCGATCCAGCTCTCCGTCAGCCAGGCCTTTATTGGGTTATGGTGAAACTTCGACAAAGAGCTAAATGACTCCGGAGAGAGAGCGGACCGGGTAGCATTAGAGAGGAGTATGCCGGGAAAAAGTGGGATGGGGAAAAAAGATTGAAACTAAGACCAGACGCCTAAAGCACTTAAGATCGAGCAGCACTAACAAGGTTGGGATAACAATTGGACATGCAGTGTCGACTGAAATAACCTATGATTACTTGTTGACGCAGTGGATAAAGTGGCTCATTGAGGTATAGCAGAACTGAATTGTGGGAGACTGTTTTTAAATTTCTGCTTGGGACCAAACAAGCCAGAGACTGGCACAATGTCTATATCAACCAGACATCTAATTGAGGGATAATGAGGGATGATGTAATGCTTGACTAAATATGACTTGCTTAACCATAAGCCTGAACTTTAGGCATGAAATGAGCATACCGGCGTCTATGTAGTCTGAGCTAAATGTGGTCTTAATGAATTCTCTACCGAGTCTAAAGTACTTCTACCCCTCCTCTAAAGATCTGATTGAATACTAGAGAGCAAGTAACATCTGCTTTGTCTAGAGCCATCAGAAAATGTGTGTGAGAGGCTATCCTTCTCCAAACGCAAAAAAAAAAAAAAAAAAAAAAAACCTTAAACTTTTGAATGGTAAAGAAGTCTCTTATGCTCACCAAGGGTGGATTTAATAGATTTATTTTAAATGTAATTTTTTACAATTTAAAATAACTGGCAAAGCTACATTTTCAGCATCATTACTCAGAGCATCAGATTCCTCGATGAATAGAAAGTTCAGTTATCAGCAATTATCAGCAATAGAAATCTTTTGTAACATTATAAACGTCTGTCACTTTTGATCGATTTAATGCATCCTTGCTAAATAAAATTATTAGGCCTAATTTATTTCTAAATAAACCCAGACTTTTAAACGGTAGAGTACAGAGTCATATATAATGTGGAAAGGGCAATGAGATATTCCGATGAACTTTAGTTGCTCAACTATCTTTGGTTAATGTTGTATTTTTTTAACACACTTTTTCTTTCTAATTTGCAGATCCCCTGCAGTGCTGCCATGGACCCCCTGTTGAAGACCACAGATCCAAGTATTTTTGAGGCTGACATTTTAAGCAGTAAACAAACATATCTCTCTTTTACTAGCCATGTCTTAAAGCAATATACACAGAATGCAAAAAAAAAAAAGCATTAAGCTCATTTATTCTTCTATGTTCTTTGTAGATTCATGGTATGCTGTTATTGGCTTGAAAGGCATTACAAATAAAGTTGACTTTTATCCTATTTTGGGAACAATTTGTTATGCAGCAGACACACTCACTCAGAACTCATTCTGGTTCTCTGTGCTCACACACATCAATACCTAAAGCATGTCTTTCAAGGGTGGATCTGAGGATGAGAAAATGGATGAATTAAGCACGACTCTCTTTTTATATTATAGTCTTTGAAATGGGGATTACCTGTTCATTTTATTTTATTTTTTCAAATAAAAAAGAGCTGGTGTCATTTACATGCTGTGTACCTTCCCAAAGCGGCTAAAAGCAGCTCCGTTTGGCACTGCAGATCTCGCTTCATCCCGCTAAGAGGAATTAAAATTGTCTGTCAATCTGATTGACATGTGAGACCAAACCACCTTACTTGGGTTTCCACTAGGGTTTGGCTTCCATCTTTGGCTCTAAATTATTCCCTCCAGCGTTTCATTAATCACCAGTTCAGTTCAACAGCTGGCAGAAATATTGTGTTTCCATCAAACATAATCTAGATAAACTTTCTTACTTGACTTCATTTAATGAACAATGTCTGCTATATCATTTAATGTCACACAGAAATTGTGACAGTATTTTCTTCCCTGTATTGTGACATATATCTGAGTGAAACGGCTAATATATATGTAGGGCAGGACTTGATTTTGTCCATTGGGAATTGATTGGATGGTTGTGGTTTGCTATTGCTGTGATGTCTTGTGAGTGACAGGTTATTCCACCCTCACCGAAAAATACATTAGAGAAGAGATGTTGCCACAAGTGGGAGAGTAAGTGATTTTGATTAAAGATTACAAGGACACTTATATTTAAAAAAAAAAAATAATAATGATGTGCATGGATAACAAGAATTGACTTTAAAACATTTACACAATGTGGTTCACTGCATCATCTGATGAAGGAAGGTGTCTAATGGAAAGTCCTTATATGGTGTCCACCCCATTTTTCAGACCCCTCGTTTATAGGACAGACTGCATCACAAAGTAAAGTCTTAAAAAACCTCTTCACATGCCACATATTTCTTTTTTATCACCCATAGGCTGATTCTGTTTAAGATTTTAGAGGCATTTAACCGAGCCATTGACATGAATCAAAACAGACACACTGTGACTAACTGCGATACGAGACAGATCAGGGGACCCGAAAAAGTGGCGCACAGTGCTCATCACTGAATGCCCTGAAAAAGTCCCTGTGACAGAGCCTCTTAACTTTTATGACTGTTTGGCAAAGTTGACTTCAAAGAGCCGATTCTTTGGCGCTGCTTACGGTTTGTGAGAAAGCCAGGCTAACGTGGGGAGGGGCAGCGGGGGCTGATGGGAGTCGAGTGAAGGGAAGGGATGGAGGATGCTGGATTGGAGAGCAGAGCCCTTTGATCTGTGTCAGCCTCGAAAAGTACAAAAGAATCAAAAGCAATGGGAAGAGCAGCACAGAAGATTGCAAACAAGGCCCGCTCGCAATTCCCTGCGGGAGCGTGCAAGGGAAAAACACGACGAGACAAGAGCACATTACAGAAATTCTGAGGGCTGTTCGGGTATTTCTCTCAGGCCTAATGCTGAAGCAATTAGCATTGAACCACCTCCCTGAACAGACAGGAGCTAGCCAAATCCAACATGCTAACATAGTTAGTGCAACGCAATTAGTGGGGGCGACCCACTCATGCCAAATTACATGATTCATTAAACTGACCAATCAGGAAGATCCATTTATCAATCAACACATATGCTACTTTCCATTTGTAATTGGATGTACATTTGAAGTCAGTGTTGGAGAAGCAACTTTAAAATTAAAGAAAGGTTTGAAGGTACTTTTACACCAAACTAGAGACGTTCTAATCTACACTTTTAAAAGTTTGGGGTCAGGAATGTTTTTTAAGTCTCCTACGCTCACCAAGGCTGCATTTATTTGATCAAAAATACAAAACTGTTGTATTGTTAAATGACTAATATCACTGATAAAAATGGTTCTGTGGTTAAATACTATACAGAAAAAACTAATGTCATTTCTAAATGAAAAGGTTAGTTCAGGCATGAATGAAAAAAGGAAAGTTAATTATATATTAGTACTCAATTCAAGCTTGTAAATATCAACGTCATAAAATTAAGCTAAAACTACTTAACTTTTCTGATACTGGTGTTTCAATAATTGATAAGGTTGATTTTTTGTGGTTTTCCAGGTTTTTTACACTGTTTTATCATTGCTTTTGTTTTTAGGTTTAGTGACTTGCCACATCTGGATTTCATTTTCTCCTCAAAATGGCACATTCATACTCAGAGACCTCAATATTTGGTACAGAATACACAATGAACAATGATGGATCGTTTTTGTGTTCGTATGGGTACCGTGTTACTTCTATAATGTAGATATGGTTTCTATACAATATCTATTGTATTATTTACTTAGATGTTTCTAAATTCTTAAATGAAGCAAATTTTTCTAAATTCAACCTTTAATACATAAAGCTTTTAAACAGATTAAGCTTACGTGTTTTCTTTTGAGCTCTTTGTGAACTTTTTTAATTCAATTTTTAAAATGTAATTCACTTGATACACATGCATTGATATAGTCAGATATTTTCTTTCAGCTGCAACTCCCACTTCAGCAGCAGTGTTTATTCCTGCCTTGTAAATGTGATTAAAATCATCAAATTTTTGATAACAATCTCTTCATCTTCAACAAAGAAGTGAACTGCGCCATCTCTCTCGTGAGAAGAGAATCAAAGTGACGCTCCTGTTCCGTGTGATTGGCTGTTTGCCGCACATGACGCACACTTTCAGGTGCAGGTGCTTCAGAGTTGGTCACAAACTCTGAGTTGACAGAGATCTTTTATATCGAGCCCGCTAAATCTGATCTAAACCAGGTAGGATTTGTATGTTTTTTTTTCAACTCTAAACCTACTCTGAAACTCTGGTCTGCTTAGTATCACATGCTCACAACAGTCAATCAGTTGCCTTTGCAATGAGCCTCCAATAGATATCTGCATGTGTCCGAATTGCTCCTATGATGCCTTTTTAACATGGAATCAAAAAAGTGCAACAAACAATTCACTGTCTGTCACCTAATGTCCTCTTATTATAAAACCAGTCACAACTATTTATTTCTTAATTTCTTTATCATTGCCAATCTGACATAAAAGAACAAACTCCCTTGCACTTAACTGAAGATCTCATATCATACACTAGCGTTTATCTAGCACAGCAAAACCACACGGCCATCTTAAAGGGTTAGTTCACCCAAAAATGAAAATTATGTCATTAATGACTCACCCTTGTGTCGTTCCAAGCCCGTAAGACCTCCGTTCATCTTCGGAACACAGTTTAAGATATTTTAGATTTAGTCCAAGAGTTTTCTGTCCCTCCATTTAAAAATGTATGTACGGTATACTGTCCTTGTCCAGAAAGGTTAGAAAAACATCATCAAAGTAGTCCATGTGACATCAGTGGGTTAGTTAGAATGTTTTGAATCATCAAAAATACATTTTGGTCCAAAAATAAAAAACTACGACTTTATTCACCATTATATTCTCTTCCGGTTTTGTTGTCAAGCCGCGTTCACGAGTCCGCAGTGACGCTGGTGACGTAAGATGCTACTGACGTGTTATCTGGTGCGTCCGTGTATTCGGGTTCAAATAAATATGGGCAAAAAATGCAAGTCTTCCTCTGTGTCGAAATCTTTAGACATGTTTGCGAATATTGTTTTGTTTACAGCGTGCGTCTCCCTCAGACTGTAAACGAAGCTCAGGCGCACTGAATACACGTCAGGAGCGTCTTACGTCATCAGCATCACTAAACGCGGCTCGACAACAGAACCGGCAGAGAATACAATGCTGAATAAAGTCTTAGTTTTTGTTATTTTTGGACCAAAATGTATTTTCGATGTCCAAAATGTCTTTATTTCCTTTCTGGACAAGGACAGTATACCGTTTATATACATTTTCAATGGAGGGACAGAAAACTCTCGGACTAAATCTAAAATATCTTAAACTGTGTTCCGAAGATGAACGGAGGTCTTACGGGCTTGGAACGACATGAGGGTGAGTCATTAATGACATCATTTTCATTTTTGGGAGAACTAACCCTTTAAGGTGCAGTCACATTAAATGCTGTTCGACACCTTTTTTGTGAATGAAAAATCCACTAATTTCAATAAGAACACATGCAATTGTGAATTTCACGTGAGGGCGGAGAAAGATTTCCCCATGTAAATTTTGCAACAGGTTAAAGTCAGTCATGCAAATTCACTACGTAGACCAACAGAAAGCTTTGACAGTAACTTGTGTGTGAGAAGTGCTTCATAAATTGGTACACTATTGAAAATAGGCATTGTAACTTTTACACTAATGTGACCACACCTTTACACATGTTCTCATTCATGAAACATAAGCAGAACTAAATTGTCTCATTGCGACAATCTATGCAAAAATGACTTTGCAAACAGTTATTGTTCAGGAATGAAGTTTCATGAATCAGTCGTGTTTATTAGTCATTTTTTGTTGCATAGACTCACCTTGAAAGAGGGCAGCATTCTGAATGATGAGAACTTTGAGCTGAGCGCTGGTGGACTGGAGACTTGACTCCATATTCTGTTTGGCAATGAGCAGGTAGCGCTCCTCCATTTTACGGGAACAGCAGGTCAGGCCTTTCGGCTGGCACACCTGCAGATCTGAGCCTGAAGAATAGGAAAAAGACACGAGATTTGTTACAGGCATTGCAATAAATAAGTAAAAAGATGCGGCACTTTATAAATTCCATCTAAAAGTGTGTTTGCTTTCCGAGTCGAGCTTCAGAGAGAGCTGCGGAAAATGGTTTGTTTTAGAGAGCACATTGTTTACATGACCTATTCAAATCTCAAATAATGCAACAAAATGAATACCTGCAACTTAATTGAAACATGTTTTTTTAATTTCTGTGCATTGCATTTCATCTTCTTGTCTTATGCCAAACTGATTAGCAGAGAACAAACACTCATTAAAGGAAAACAAGATAATCAGGGAGAACATCTCAGTAAAGACGGACCCCAATAGACTACTACTATGCAAAACTTGTCCATTTAAAATCTGAAGCAGTAAAACTCCCCATGTGGATTGGATGAAAGAGACATGGATGAACAGAAAAAAAGTCAACACACTGACAGGACGTCTTGTTTAGAGGGATGACGTGAATGTAGAGGTGACGGGTGATTTGTTGACACCTGTTATGCTGGAATCGAGGTTTGAAGGTTATCTATCAAAGAGCCATAATTGGATTGGCTGGGAGAGGAAAGCCTACTGAGAAATACGTTCTCTAGAAGACGGTTCTTCAGTTCTTGGCTCACATATGAATAATGATCTAAAAATGTTAATGCCCTGTGGGAAAGGAAAGAGAGCAATGCTATCTGATCTCTGTAGAATCAAACATCAAGGATACAGAAAAGAAAAATGACCAATGCCTGATGAAGTCCCCCGTGTTACGGGCTAGGAGGATTTAATATATATTTTTGTATATATATCTATTGGACATGGCCTAAATCTTACAGAAGTTCATTTTCATTCATTTATTTATGAGCTCTTTTCATGAATTAGCATAAAACATCAATTCTCCTCACATTTTAAACGTTACTTTGAGAATCGCAAATGATTTCCCACTGAACTAGAAAAAAACACACACACACAATACTCGCATCTCCTCTTGCAGAACTTTCAAACGTTGAATAACTAGTGAAATGTAAAGGATTGTTTCGGGCAGATTGCATTGTGGGATTCCATTGCATTCAAGTCAAACAGACCTCTCTGCATGTGAAGCAGCCAGGACTAGGAAACAGCTGCTGTGAAAATCAGTGAGATTATTGCAAATGTTTTCCCTGGGGCTTCGGATACACATTTGGAAGTGTGGCCAATTATCTTGCGATTACACATGCAAGGAGAGAAGTTACAATCCGCAAAGCTTCAGCCCTTTCAAATTTTCATTTCCATTATTATTTTGAAAGAGCATCTTGCATGCAACTTTGTTCTCAGTCACTCTATCACCTCATGCATCTTAGAGCAGCGTTTTTAGAGCCAAATGAAGTGTAAGTGTGTGTGTGTGTGTGTGTGTGTGTGTTTGTGTGTGTGTGTGTGTGTGTGTGTGTGTGTGTGTGCAACCTGAGGGGGTGGAGGTGGCACTAGGTTGATTGATAGTGCTGTAAACAAACTTCAGAGGAGTCCCAATGCTCCAGTTCACACAGACATAGAAGATGATGATGGGGTAGGAGAAAAGGAGGGCATGACACAATCTGGGCAGAAACGAAAGTGTCACTGCTCTGTTTAAGGAAGGCTTTTTGTTGCACTTTGGAATACTGTCATAACTATTGTGGAGCATCAGATTAAAAGGGATGGGGTAAAAATAAAACAGAATAAGCATTCGCAGTCTGATGCTCTCAGATAGCACACTTCCTCATGGAGGAGACCTCAAGAACATGTTTTCCAGTGAACAGCAACAGATAGAACTGAAAATGGTGGTAAAGAACAACTTAATGTACCTGCATTCAGATTCAGTCAGGTATAGTCATTATTAGGGTTCGGAACAGAGGACTGGTTCCGTTTTTAGAACAAATACTGGAGCCAAATGGCCTGTTAATGGCTCTCACACTTACAATATTCTTCAGATAGGATGGAACATCGAACTGAAATACTCGTCAGTAACATAGGCCTACTACTATTCAGAGCAAAACATACAGCAAAACCAGTCAATTCCGATTTGGATGCTAATCGCTGCGTCCGAAATCGCATACTGTAAATTTATGTAGTCTACTACTTACTTTGTGACCATTAAAAACATACGTTCTATACAGTATGAATCTGTGTATTATGAATGAAATTTGGGCATGCTACATCTGCCATATTGTCACTGTCTTGTGACCTTCAGCGTCAGTTGCGTTGCTTCACTGCCATTCATAAATCCTCTCCCGTGGCCTCATGGGATAATAAAGTGTTCATTAGATCCACACTTCAGAATCTCGCCGAATGCAGTAGGTAATTCAGGTACTTTTTGCCTACTGTTTTACAAATACTGCGAATTCAGATATACTACTCAGCTCATTTTCTTTTTTTTACCCATTATATAATATAGGTTATGGAAATGGCCATTTTCGGACAAAGCGAAAGACTCTTATGAGCCGGTGTTCTGATGATTTGTGCTACCTGCTCAGGATGTGCTAACAGACATTTTTGTAGAATGTACTTTACAAGTTTGTTGATTGAAATAACTTAATAGACCATGGAAGAGATTAAAATGCAGGAGATTTAAGTGCTGCCAAATTTTAAATCCCATATGAAAATGTGAAGACAAAATGTCAAAGAAATTGCCTTGGGGAAAAGGGAAAAAATGCTGATCTACTAAGCTCACAGCGCCTGTTAGGAATGGGTAAATAAACCCATTAGCACCACATGATATCAAAAACCAACAACGGCATGAAAAAAACCCACACTTTCTGATCACACATCAGCAGCACAGCAATACGGATATGAAACAAGAAATTATGGGCAAACCTGCCATAACGTATAGACGACACCTTTCATATGACCACCGACAGGCTTAATATCCAAAATCAATACTTGCAAAGGACCGGCGACAGATACGATCAAGCTAATTTCAGATTCCAAGGCAAATTTATTAAGCTGTCAATAGGGTAGCGAGTAGAGGGGAGGGGGAGAGCTGGCAGAGGAGAGCAGGTATGAAAGGAGAAAGAACTCAGACAGATTTAGTAATTATCTTCAGCAAAACAGACAATTTCATCGACACGTCTGCTGTTTGCAGATGATAAATGTACTTTATTAGAGAAGTTGTGTGCTGTCAGGGAAAAGTGAAGGACTTTACAGGAGGGAGATTGCTCCCAGCAGAGAAGCATAAACAAATATTACATCACAGTCTCTAACTAAAGACTGCTCATAAATACGGCTGATTAGATTGTTTGTCTTCTGAAAATGTAACAGAAAACATTTGATTGAAAAGAAAAAAAATCTAGATCCCTCAGTCTGCAGAAGAAATATTCTGTATAGACCTCATTTGTTTGTCATGTTCTACGGCAGCGGTTTTCAACCTTCACAGACACAGACATTAAGCCAATTCATTCAATAGATTTACAGATAGATTTACACTAATTTAGTCAAAGTTAATCAATTAGAATGTCCAAGATAAAGGAAAATATTTTAAAGGGGTCCTATTATGTAAAGGGGTCCTATAAACGCTCGAAGCGGTTGACCAATCACATCACACTGGACTAGCCGCCAAATCGGAGCACACTGAGTTTTTCGGAAGGAGTGGCTGTATAGAGACAGGAAGTAAACAGAGCGTTACTGACAGACTAGGTAGAGAGGTGCTGCAACAATGTAAATTATGTGGAAAAAATTATGTGTTTTTGAACATTAAAGCTTGAAAACAATCTACTGGAGCTAAAAAACTAAATCGAGACTTTGAAAAAGTGCATAATAGGCCCCCTTTAAAATCTAGTTTAAAACACATCAATACATGTATCTGTTATATGGTTTTGAAAAACTTCTAGACCATTTTAAGCAAAAATTTACATTTAATGTGGCATAACCACATTAAAGGAGTAACATTTTACATACACCTTGAAAACATGAACTTGTATGATTTTAAATAAGTAAAGTATTTTTCAAAAAAAACATAACATAAATATCATTAAGTTTTTTGGAGGTTGCATCATGATATTTTAAAACCAGAACAAATGTCATGAACTACATAACTCAAAACATTTTAACTAATGTCATTTTAAAGCCTGGTTATGTCATAAAAAGGTCAAATTATCTGATATTTTAAGAGATTTATTGACCTTTTTTCTAAAACATAAAACACTATAACTTGTTGTAAGGGGGTGTACAGTTAAAGACCCAGAACCAGATATGAAGAATGAAGACCCGGAGTCAGAATTATAAAAAATTAAAGAAAAGTTTTACTGAAGATAGTTTGCAGTTTCATCAGCAGAAGTCAGCTTCAAGACTCACACAGGAGTTCGTAGGCCGCCTCCCTTACAGTTACAAAGATCACAGCAGTTATACCATTTCCAAGGTCTAAGCTACGTCATTGCTTACAGGTTGAATGATTCTCATTGGCTAAGAAACATTAAGAGCCTAAACAATTTAACACATGTGAGGAGATAGGAGTGCCTATCGCCATTAGTAAAGATAGTTGTCGTCCACTCAATAGATTTAGGTCTGTGGTGGCCTCGCCGGTTAGAGCAGGGCGCCGGGTTGTCTGGTCCGAACGTCCAGAACCTACATAGAATGTCATACGCACACACACAAATAACAGACACTAGCAAATAACAGCTCCCATCAAGGCTGAAGAGAGTCTGAGCTCCTTACTATCAGTTAAGTATACCAAAACATAATGCTAAAACATTCACTCGTTTGGGAGAAAAACAGATAACTGGCATTTACTCCCAAGGAAGGAAATATACTGGAAAGAATACACTTTAATACAACAATTAAAGTTCAATAGTAACGCTCAATATAGCTTGACCATCTGTCCAGCGAAGGATCATATGTGTCCATGCTGCCTTTAGGACCCTCTAACCTTTCTTCTGATACCAGAGAAAGAGACAAACGGCCTTGTGGGTTACATGGCCTTCGTGTCCTGCGTGTACTACGTGCAATCTCAAAGTAAGATTGGAATGCACCTAAAAGAAACTGGTTACTTCCATCACATGCATTTAAGAAAATATAATTTCACAAGCACAAAGAATATAAAAATAAGTATGTGATAATGAATATATTTGATTATTGATTTTTTATAAGGAAGTATATAAGCATCCAAAAGGATTTATGATTATAGATGTATTTGAAGAGGCAAGGGATTTTGACCAACCCTTCAGTCCCCCGTTTTAGACCAATGTGGGGTCCAATACCGCCACGTCTGGTCTAACCAGTGAGGTCACTACGGAAGGGAGGAGTGGTGACGCATGCTCCCCTGACGGGTCACACTTGTCTCTTCACCTCGTCACGGACATGCTGGTTACTAAAAATTCCAGTCCCCATTAAGAGGTTCTCCCACCTTCCACTCACAACAGGACATCAATGTAATTCTTCCTCAGTTTATCAGTCAGGTTAAAATTTTTATAAAACACATAACTGATTACGAAACAAGTACATATTTATTCTCTGGAAGCCAGGCTACATAAGCAAGCACTGTTGCTGTATTCCTAGCATGGCCTAGATCCACAGTCACTACTCAGATCCTAAATGAAGACATTGTCTATAATCATGAATACCAGAATATATGCACTAGGTTTTTATTTTTATTTTTATAAAACTATGATTTCCAAATCCTTTTATTATAAACAAAGTTGGATGGTGAATCCATTATTTTCACTACCCCTTTTATAGACCCTTTAGGTTCAAAACACAATGGTTATCTAACTAAAAATAAACAACAACAAAAATAAAATATTAATAATTAAGACCCATAATAATCGATGTAAGAACTTTAAGTCTTTACTGAAATCATCTTTCAGTTTACGGTCACATAGCATGTACCATTTTAATTGTATAACATCTTATACCCTTTTTTGTTTGTTTCAAAAATAGAAATAAAATAAAACAAATTCACATCATCATTTCAGTCTAAAATATAGAATTGTTCCCCATTCTGCTTAATAAAGCTTTTGTTCATTCCTTATCTTTATATCACATTAATCCCTGTTAATCATACAATGCCTTATTATTTTTATTTTGAAACTCACTTTTCATACCATTTAAACTTAATTTGACTTCCATACAGTATTTGTCTATCAAATAGTTAGTCTAAAGATTATTAGAACATTGTAAGTATATTACAAAAAAAAATAAAAATAAATAATAATATTAGCAGTATTGTCTCAGTCCCACTTATCTTTACAGTTTCACAGAAAACAAAATATTATGTTACTCAGATCCCAACCCCTAAGACAGCCATATAGCTGTTTTCTTAGACATCTAATGTCATACATGCATTTAATGGATTGAGAAATAAAACCTTTCCTTTTTAGAAGTTATATTCACTCCTCCTTTGTTCGCCCTCCGGCCTTTCAATAAAAATGAGGGAGCTCACTCTGGATAATTTGGATAGTGACTTAGCCAATGTGTCACTTTGTCTCTCTGCCGTCAAGTCTATATATATATGTATGGTTTTTTTTCCTACGTTTATCCTTATGATCCCGCCTAGTTGTCTATTTAAATTTAGACCCTCAGTTGAATTTAGACAAGAGTTTTACCCCATGATGGACGGCAATCTTCTTTATAACTCCAATTTATATAAAATACTAATCCAGAGAGTAATTCAGTTCAACATCATAAATGACAAAAGATTTCATAGTTACCAATAGCAGACAGAGCTGGAAAACCACACCAATTAAAGCTCGTCCCATGTTCTGCATTGTCTTTTCATCAGATTGATTTAGAATTATCAACTTTTTTAAAGTTTGTCATTTTACTTAACCCATCTGTAATGATAAAACACTAATTCCAGAAGTTAATGACACAATATCCTTAAAATCAGGAAATAATAGTACCCCAAACTAACACATACAAGACATGACGTGCAGTCACCAACAAATACACACATTCATACCTGACTATGAACTGCTCATATTCATATATTTTATATTGTTGCTAAAAGATTTAAATTTTAAATAAGATTTTAACCTTTCCATTTTCCTGTAGCTTCTATCTAATTTTACATGGTCCCTAAACCAGTTTCAAAGCATGCCTGTTCATTATTCATTTGATTTTAACAAGGTCAGCTGGGTTGTTTTGGTTCATTAACATTATTTTGTTTAAGCTTGCTCTAGCAGGCCGATAACAGAAAGACAGACACAGTTACCATCCTTTCCTTCACTCAAGCAGTCTCTCTCACTATGAACCTTTGACCATTCACCTTTGTTAGCCAGACTTTTCTTGAATCTACAAAAACTGTCTTCATCTTTAGTCACCACCATGTCTAACGACCTTCAGAAGTTAAAACTATGTTAGACATACTAGTTCAAACTCAACACTATAATTTTCCTTGCCCATAAGGCAACCGACATCAAAAAGTTTTATTACTGTCTCCACAACAACTAATGGGAATCACTTCATGGCCCGACTGAACCCCGAAAGCCCATTCCTGTTAGCTCTTTATCTATAACCTCCATCAGGGTGTTTTTTTTTTTTTTCCCTGGCATATTTGCAGACGCTTGTCACAGTGAAAAACAAGCCATACAACTAATGCGGTTTCTTCTGGTGAGTGGTATAGAGGAGCTTTGCTTTATTGGGGAGACATGCCGTAACTCGTCACCGCGTCATCTCCCCTTAACGGCATAAGGACGCTGCTGGCCTCACAGCTCCTGCTCAACTCTCATACCTGTCTCACATAAAACATCTCCATTCAGGAAATGCCCAGTGACTTTACGTGAATCCACTCTGGCTTAGGTTGCCCCCTGTCTGGCCAAAGAAGGTCTTACCCGTCATAGAGATGGTCACTCGTGCCCACTGGTGACCGCTTTTTTTCCATCACAGAATCTTTGACCGTTTTCTTCAACAAAATCTGTTGTTCTCTGGAGCTTAGGAAAGACACAATCAAGAGTCACCAGGGCCATTCGGACTGCCTAATAGTTGTAACACAGGGAGACAGGTTAATAACAACAGTATTTAATCACTTAAATCCATTAACCATCTTAAAAGCAGCAACCTAGCTACTCAGTGGATTTAGATCACAACCGTACATTCAGTGTAGAGTTTCTGTAGCCGAAGGCGTCGGCCCGCCCCCGTTTCATGGTGGGGACTAAGATCAGACAAAGAAGTTACTGGTCCTAAAATAACCTAATCAAAGATGTCACTTCTATAGTTTAAGGTCTGTATTATTATTTTAAAGACTTCTTTAAAGTCATTCAGTTTTACATTTAAAACATTTACAAATACAAATTGCCCTTTATGGCAATTGTTTCTTTAAACATCTCTGTGTCTATGATTCTTCAACTGAAACACTGTGTTTTAATTCAAATAGCTTATTATCACTAATGACAGGCTCAGATAACAGCTTTTAGCTGACATTGAATGAGAGAGACTCTGAGACATTCAGGACTGGCACACTGCACTCTCATAAACTTCTAACATCAAACTTTTATCTACCATCCTATAACTCTATCCCAGCTTAAGGCATATTTGCCAGAAATTACATGTGTTTCCAAATAAACATAATTTTTATAGTTGTCTTTATTTAGACATTACAAATTTCCACTCAGATTGAGTCTCTGTTGCACTGGCAGTTTCAGCCACAGTACACATCAGATCCAGATAAGCAAACTGTTTCATTACAGCCAATAACAAACTTATCTTTTGAAAGCAAAACATCAGCTTCTAGTTCTTTCATGGTCAACTTTTCAAGCTGTTTGTTTAATCAGCATTCAGCAACTGTTAATCCAGTCCTGCTTCTGCTTATTTGATCTTCAATAAAAATAATTATTTTAGTTCTAAATAATGTTTCACATTTCTCAATCTTGATTTTAGTGTCAAATTCTCAACCATAGTTTAATATTTGACTTAAGTTTTCTCTTGGAGTTTATGCATCTCCAATTAGGATTCACACTAACTTTGACGAGGCTAGACCTATCTGCTTGTGATACTTTTGCAGTTATTGTAAATCATCTGTGAGATAAGTCTCTCTATATCATCTAAAACCTTTTTTAAAATGTTTAATTATAACACAATCATCCTTTTAGTTACTTTGATATATTTTGCAACTCACATTTGTTGGAGTCATTAATTTTACATCAACTAGTGTTCATCAATTCACTTATAAAAATTACTATTATAGATCTTTTCTTCAACAAGATTCACTTTAAGACTTCAATCTTTTGACCTTGTTTTTTATCTCTTATTTTTCAGACGAAAAATGTTAATGTCTTCATTTAAACACTGATCAACTTTCAAACCCACATTAATACCAGGAATTTGTCACTATCACATTTTTAAACACCTTCTGTCGGCTCCACTTACTGCACACTCTTGAAGCAGTGTGTGTCCCATTCAGGAATGCAAACAGAGCCACTGATAAGCAGTTCTCTGTATTCTTTTACAGTCCACCAGTGGCGGATTTAATCATAATAGCCAAATCATAATCTTCATCATTATCATTGGCAGAACATTAATTTTCATAAGCTGCATGGAAATGCTCAAAATATTGTAAGTTGTTTTCACAAAGTTTCCTTTTAACTTTAGTCGCTTGTCGAAGGAAATTATCCCCGACCCAGAATTTACTTCACTTGCTTTTTGTAATCATCGTAAGCAATACAAGGCTAAACATTTAAATTTTCCAGTTTCTTTATTTGTTTGTAGCCAGTCAAGTTGTTTAAATTTCCAATCAGAATCAAAATACTGACTACCATTTACTTAATAATTTCTGCAAATTTCTTTGAAGTGAGGGCTTCAGAGCACAGCTGCTAACAGCGTTTGCTTTCCTGTCTCACTATTTGTTTCAGGACTGCCATATCTTAATCATGGTTCATACTCACCTGAAGTTATTGCAGAAATGGAGGCGGCGATCTTTTAACAACACAGCTCGGCTTCTGCGTGATGAAACTGCAAAGTATACTCCAAAATCACAGTTACATATACTGGTCCACGCCAATTTGGGTCACAACTTCTTTTTTTTTTTTTTTTCTCTCGGAATCGTTCCTGATGCATCCCTGGCAAACAACCCTATTATTGTTAGTATCCCTAACTGCCTGATTCACTTCACTAAGTTCGGGGATCCCCTATCTGAGATGGAAGAGATTGAGCAGGTTTTCGGTGCCACTGGACCTACAATCCAGGGACGTACTCTGCTGGGGTGTTGCTATACCAACAATGCCCAATGGGGCCCCCACAGAGCACGCTTCGCTTGCGCTGTCTGCTCTTGTTAAAACTTTAAACAATGCTATCAGCGACTTCCTTTTATACTTTAACCTTCAGTATAATTAATCTTCACTCTCCTCATCGGAGTGAAGCTCTCCCGCTCCCCTTCAAAATCTCTCCCAATCAGATAGCCCTAACCAAATAATAAAATTACTACCTTGTTTGTTGATTAGCCAGGGATGTCACCAAAGAATAATTGCCCGCATCCTCCACCATAACTGTAAGGGGGTGTACAGTTAAAGACCCAGAACCAGATATGAAGAATGAAGACCCGGAGTCAGAATTATAAAAAATTAAAGAAAAGTTTTACTGAAGATAGTTTGCAGTTTCATCAGCAGAAGTCAGCTTCAAGACTCACACAGGAGTTCGTAGGCCGCCTCCCTTACAGTTACAAAGATCACAGCAGTTATACCATTTCCAAGGTCTAAGCTACGTCATTGCTTACAGTTTGAATGATTCTCATTGGCTAAGAAACATTAAGAGCCTAAACAATTTAACACATGTGAGGAGATAGGAGTGCCTATCGCCATTAGTAAAGATAGTTGTCGTCCACTCAATAGATTTAGGTCTGTGGTGGCCTCGCCGGTTAGAGCAGGGCGCCGGGTTGTCTGGTCCGAACGTCCAGAACCTACATAGAATGTCATACGCACACACACAAATAACAGACACTAGCAAATAACAGCTCCCATCAAGGCTGAAGAGAGTCTGAGCTCCTTACTATCAGTTAAGTATACCAAAACATAATGCTAAAACATTCACTCGTTTGGGAGAAAAACAGATAACTGGCATTTACTCCCAAGGAAGGAAATATACTGGAAAGAATACACTTTAATACAACAATTAAAGTTCAATAGTAACGCTCAATATAGCTTGACCATCTGTCCAGCGAAGGATCATATGTGTCCATGCTGCCTTTAGGACCCTCTAACCTTTCTTCTGATACCAGAGAAAGAGACAAACGGCCTTGTGGGTTACATGGCCTTCGTGTCCTGCGTGTACTACGTGCAATCTCAAAGTAAGATTGGAATGCACCTAAAAGAAACTGGTTACTTCCATCACATGCATTTAAGAAAATATAATTTCACAAGCACAAAGAATATAAAAATGAGTATGTGATAATGAATATATTTGATTATTGATTTTTTATAAGGAAGTATATAAGCATCCAAAAGGATTTATGATTATAGATGTATTTGAAGAGGCAAGGGATTTTGACCAACCCTTCATTGTAAAGGACCACTGACAGATACAATCAAGGTTTTTTTTTTGTTTTTTATTAAACTTTTTTTTTAATCATTATGATGTCAGGACAGTTGTATCACCCTCATATTTTTTACTTTATTTCCCCCAAAAATATTATATGTAAATGTAATATATAAACATTTATTTTAAATTTAATTTAATTTAATGTTATTCATAAAAGAGATATTCACTTCACAGAATACATTTTTCTAATTTGCGAATAAATTATTGGCTCCAAAAAATGAAGCTTAACAAATCATTAGTTAGTTAGAAATGTCATGAAGTGTGTATTGCATTATACATCTTTACCACTGACCCTTTGGAGAGCATTGCATAGACCTGGCTTCTTCCATATGCGAGTCATGACACACTCACTTCCTTCCTTATCAACTAAAATTTCTAGAGATTCATTAATCGCTCCTGCAGCCTTGCCCAAACGTCTCCGGCGTGCAAGCATCCCTGTCGAAGCCCAGATGAAAAAGACGGCTCCGACGGATGCTTGGTGAGTGCTGTGTACACATTTCAGCCTCACGCTCCTCCTTAACAAGCCTGAAGACACAGAGCGCAGCCAGATGCATGCATAAGAGCGATCTTAAGAACCATTTATAAAGCTATCAGCATGCAAGTTTAATAGGGGCTGTGGGGAAAACATGCTGTGTTAAAATACAGAAAAATGTTAAAAGGATGTTATTAGAAGCATGAATTATAGAGCAACGACACATGAATTATGACATTTCTTTTTAGACTTGCTTCAAAGACATCAATTAAAAGAAGTGGAAAGTAAACGGGCTGATGAAAGTATATGAAGTATATGATTATGAATTGGGCTCCTCTGTCAGGAACGCAGGAGAGTTAATGGACTAAAGCAAAGCCGTCTGTTGTCTTACAGTGCCATTGGAAATATTTAATGAAAGAAAGTACCTCAGACTTCCACAGCATGGAGCACACAAGGGTAAGATTCAGTTTGGGAAAGATAAAGTAAATAAAAGCACAATAAAAGCCTTCGGCTCGCACAAACACACCGTGTTCCTCGGTTACAATCAGCTCAGGAAAATCCAAGATATGTGGTTTAATGGAAAGTCTGACCATAGTCATTAGTAGAAACTTTCATGGCTTGTGGGCATGTGATCCCTCACCTTCAACTTTAGATAGACTGCCAGAGACATTGACCTAAACCATTATCTCATAATTACAGAAACTGTGTGGGCATATATCAAAATATGAAGGTATTTCACTGCCCCAGGTACTAACTGCCCCTTGACACTATACTAAGGTCTCTTAAGGACTTGATATTATACTGCGAAAAATGTTAGATCCTTTAAGTTTTCTGATATGAAGTCATTACTATACATAAAATTAATCAATCGGTAAATAAAGATTTAATAATTATTCTACATGAAATATATATAAAAATAATATAAAATAATATTTTTGATATATATTAAATACTTGAAAATAATATAATAATATATTAAAAACAAATACTGTTTGTAAATAAATTATAAATATTAAATAAAATTATTCCTAAATAAATACAATAATAATTTATAATAATTTGATTGAAAATTCCAAGACATCAAAGACGCTTTGAACAACTGAACAAGGTGATGTGCAATTTTTTTTCTATGATAAAATACCTTAGTATATCCCTGAAACAACAAAGTAATCCATTTCCCCCCAAAAAAGTGCAAATACTTTTGCAATATGTTTGCAATTCTGTTTGCTGACAATATAGGGGCACCTAAATTACCAAACATCAAACTGAAATTAGACGCCATGCTCAGCAGGGTAGTTTATAATTTCTATGAGGACTTGCTCCTGATAATTGGAAAAACAATACTGTCTGCACAGAGGATCTAGCCTTTGATGGGGTGAACAAGTGTCTCTATAATGCATTCTGCCATTAAAACAAGCAGCACAGAAGCCCCTTAACAGCCTATAACGCAAGCTCTTGAGGGAGGTCAGTGGCACTTCATTAGCTGGATCTCATCCGTGAGTACCAATGGACGGGAATACAGCTCCTTCTCATTTCATTTTGATCAGAGAGAGACTGCTGAGAGATGGACTCTGACTTCACTTTGTACTCAACCCGCTGAACCCCTCATTACTCATACTGTTGGTTTCTTCAGCGGCCGCAAACCAAAGAGACAACACCAAACCATTCAATTCAACTCATGAATTTAACAATAGTCATCCTTATTTGAGCGCTCATTATCTAATAAAATATTTGAAGGGGATGGCACATCAAAATGTCAGACTGAGGTAACGAATGTACGAGCATCTAAGTGTGAAGTGTAAAGGTGCCTTTGAGACTACAAAGACAGTCAGCTGTCTATTGTGCTTTGACATTCAGTTCTTCCTCTCGGGGCGAGATGGCGAGGGAGAGAGATATCAAAAAATTTCAATCGGTAAAGACGTGCCAGCGGAGACGAGAAGGGTAAAACCTCCTGTTGGCTTTTTTGGTCTTGTGCCCCCCTAGCATTACATGCGGTATAATTAATTCAGTTCAATCTTCCTGCAGGCTGTGTTTCGGCTTGGCATCCTTGTATTCCATCATCGATACATCAGTCATCACATCTTCTCTTTCCTCTAATGTTAGTCCATCCCTCTCCTGCACATGCTTCAGATCTTCCTCTCTTCATCCCACTCACACATGCCAAAAGAGATCACATTTGGCAGCTAAACAGAAACACAGCGGTTGCATCCATCAAACATCAACCCAAATTTCACCACGAGCACCAAGTTCAAAGCCGGGGTTTACTGGGGTTGCAGTGCAGTGGATACAGCTGCCTGTGTGGTTCAGAAAAAGGGGTCTTTGAAGGTGAATGGCGCATTTACAATACGTGAAACAGACCAAAAGAAATGCATGTTTCTGTAAAGCAGTAAGTGAAGAGATCTGCAAAGTTTTGGGACTAAACCTGACATGCAGGAACTCAGAACATGAGATGCGAAATCAAGCAAAGCATTTAATCTGCAAGCAGACTGCGAGAGTAAATGTAACTCTCAGTGGAATAAATAAAATCACTAAAGTGACAGCTACACTATACGGCCCACAGTCATTCCCATTTCCAATTAACATTAAGGTTGTCTACATTAATTTGCCACTTCAAGGCCAGCAAAGTCCATTGGGTTCGGAATAGGTGCTCCATTATTGGACAGCTCTTTTTGCTAAATGCTCTTTGCGTATGAATGGAAAGGTTTAACAAAAAATAATAAAAATTAAATGTTGCTGTTATTAAATGTAATGATCTGGACGTTACGTCTATAAAGGGAAAATGTATTAATCGCAGTTTCTTCTCTCACGCATCTTTTATGAAATTTTTCTAAGCAAGTATGTCTCTTAAGATGCATTTAGCCAACACATAAATCAATACCAAACAAGGGGGCAAACAATTAACCTCACATTCTTTCATAGTCTGACATAATACAAGGACACCCAGTTAAGGTTTCTGGCTACATATGCTGGAGCCGCGTGGTATCGGTTCATATAATGAATCAAAATGAATAAAGCCAAAGGCTTCGCCGCACCACTAATTACTGCACCAGGCATAAAGTCCAGAGCCTGGTGCCGCTGGGATTATCAGGCCTGCGGCACACTTCCAGAAGAAAAAAGAAAAAAATCTCACAGTTAGTCCTTTCTCTGAAGAACAATGTTTAGGTTTCAAAACTAGGGCTTCAAAAAAGCTTTTACTGCAGGATTGTACCCATCAGGACATAAAATCCCTTACCAGATACTCACAAAGAGCACAACCGACTCAAAATGCTTTCAAAGAAATTCATCTGAAAACTACAGGGCACTGCAAAAAGATACACAACACATACATGAGTTTCATTTCTCATGCATGCAATCCAGTAAGTTTTCATAATAATGAGAGTAGCCTATATAATTTAATGTATACCAGATAGTGGATACAGGTTCTTGCAGTCCAATAAGATATGCAAAGCAATCACTCTGTTACTTTTCTTAAACTCTGCTAAAGGTTAAAATGTGTTAAAATTCCTCTGAGGAGGCAAATGACTGAATATCACTCTGTTCCTTGTCCTTAACCCAATTGCAATCCATTTAAATTGCAAATGCGAAGTCTGCAAAAACGAACAGAACCTCTGATTAAATGGAACTCTGGGAAGGTCACTTTATATCTCCTGAAAGCAGCTGAACCATAATAAGGGATCACTCAAGTTTACGCTCATTCACCTGCAAGTCATTAGAAAGACTCCAGCATCCTTTATCGTGGTTCAAATTATTCCAATTAAATAAATAAATAATGATTTTTAAATGGACGTGCTTGGCATTTTAAAATGCAAAACTTTTAATAAAATAGAGAGTGACTGGAATAGAGATATAAATGTATCTATTGTTCTTTTTGAGGCATTCGCTACGACGAGGGGGGGTGGAATGATACTTGCACATAAAGCAGGCCGATAACAAAATGCAGTCACTGGGGAAAAGCTAGATCCTTTTCAGCAGAATTTTTGTTGTTAGGGCCAAACAAACTCCACTCTTCGTGTTTCTACCCCAGCCTCCAATTGATTCAGAATTAAAGCTTCAAGCAGCTAAGGATATAGACGTCAAGTAGAGAGTCAGCCATCCATCCTGTCATTCATCTCAACTCATCCAACTCCTCAGCTCTCCGTTGGGAAATGTAGCAACCTCAATACACATACTAACACAATTCGCCTTCTCCTCTCCAGCATGACAGGTAATTCACACTAGTTATGACTAAGAGAAATAGATTTACAGCTCTCCTCGGGCTACTTCTACAGCCACTTCTCATAGCTGAAGATGACTATCCAGTCAGGACACTTATTTCATCTTCAAACCTACCGATAGATCCTCTCACATCCCGCAGAGTGAAAATTATACCACACAAAATGGGCTACAGTAGATGCAAACGTTACATAAATAGAATTGTACCCGTAAAGCTATGGGACAGTTATTAGCAAAAACTGGAATAGCCTACATATAGCCAACTACTATGGTGAATTATTGGTGTTGAAATAAAGATCCCTAAAGAGTTCAATAGCAAAAAATGCACAATTTGGTACCAGTAATAGTTAGGCTACTATAAGAATAACTAAGCAAAAACATAAACACTATCTAATGAATAAATAATGAAATTGTAAAAGAGAGAGAGAACGAGAGATGCCAATCACAGTTGGATTACATAGCCAACTAATAAGCTAATTAAAATAATATTAGCAACATTAAAAAGGTACTAAACTTAAGTTTAAGGATTTACCAATGGGCTATTCCAAACATGCATAGGCCTAACTGGATATTGATGTAAATTATAAATGTTTAAAGATTCTTAATCTACATTTAAACTATGGGAAGGCCGTTACGTATAAAAAAAATAATACAATTTCTCATTTAGAGGAGCCTACTTAGCGCACCGTATACAGTTTAATATAGTTTCCACTTTACAATACAAAAAAAAAAAAAAAAAAAAAATACAAATAGGCCTATAACACGTCATGTTTTTAAAAATAGGCTACAAGTCTTACTGAACAACAGGTAAAACTTTTAGACATCACGGTTTTGAAAGCTTTTTTGTACAGGAGATTTTGAGATTTTAAAATCACACAGAAAGTTTAATCAACTTATGATGATCCCGATAGCTCGTTTTACCTGAGACTGGCGTGTCTGGGGTCCATTTCATCCCCGGGTACAAAAACTGAAAGGACGAGCGCACTTCGCGACAGTCCAGCATCTGACTATTCGGCCGAGAGAAGGGCAGCATCAGGACGCACAGAATCAGTGCTCCGTTCAACTTCAGTCCAGGCATTATTAATCCAAATGATAGAACTACTTGGAGTAGAAGGCTTCCTGGAGACAGGTCTGATTACAAACGCAAAGGCAATAACGATCTGCGTTGCTTGAAGTGAGCAGAAAGCGATGCTGTGGACTCAGCGGCAGCATCGCTGAAGTGAGCGAGTGTGAGGAGAGTCCTGTGGAGGAGCTCTTCATCTCCACCTCATTAACAGACAAACTTCGTGCGCACAAATCAAGCCCACATTTCCCTGCATAAGGAGGGACTGCGCGAATTCACGATTCTTGCATTATTCAAAGGAACCGATTACAGAAGATTACCGTTTGGTATAGAATATTAAGTTCAATTTCGTTGATATTAAAGTTATGGTTATGTAGACAGGAGGCGCGTTAATCGATCATGCGCAGTTGGGCTAACGTTAATACTCAATTCAAATGGACTTTTTCCCAACTGGGTCTTCAATTACGTCTTAAGCTAATTTAATTTGTTAAAAGGTGTAATGAGATAATATCGGCAGGGGATTACATTTTCTGATAATATCTATATTACTTCAAACAAATTTACATTTTCAAAATGAAGAGCAAACAAACACATTTGTCACATTTCCAGGTATCTGCTGCCATCTGGTGTTGGTAAAGGAGATTGTTACGTAGTCACTATCAAATCTTGTGCAATCAAAATGCGAGCAGAGGCAGAATAAAATGGCTTCATAATTTTATTGAGAATTTACATAGTTACATATTAAAAGTGTGTGTGGGGGGATGCAGGTAATGGAATCTGGCGGATTACAGATGGATACCGTGCAATTTTTATTGAAGATTTTCGCCACCATTAAAATTGCAAAGTCATCCACCCGAAAACAGCAAGACAAATATTTGCATGCAAGTGCCACTGACAGTATAAACAAAAAACTATATATTAAACATACTTTCGGACTATAACATACAATAAAGTGCTTTCATTTATCTCTATAGAAATCTATGCACCTTATATGTTTTCTGTTATAATATAGTGTCTTATAATTATGGCAACACTTGCAGATCAGCATATATTTAAAAAAAACGTTTTTTGCTTATTAGTTTCTCTCAATCACTTTGGCACATTTTTTGAAACAGTCTTAACATTCCCTAAACTGTAAGTGCAATTGTCACAACTGGCAACTCTGTTGCATGTCTACAAAATGCAGGAACTCACCCAAAACGTTTCATTCATGCTTCAAAACCTAGTTATTGTGTCAGTAAACTGGCCAATGGCACCCAAATAAAGTGTTTTTGTCATTGTGTGAGCCACACTGGTCAAACTGTTTATATGTTTTTTCACCATGGAAATCTTTGTTAAATACAAATTTCATGGGGGGGTTTCCCGACTTTTTTGCTGACACTAACTGCTTTATATACAAGAATGTCAGTTTTGTCTGTGTATCACTGATCATTTTAAATAGATTCAGACAAGGTAAAAAATTTACTGGGAAAAGTCAATACTGTAGTACACACAAAAAAAAATTTACATTTGTATTTATACAGTACATTTTTCACAGAAATGTTACATGTAAACTGAACATTTTCAATTGCTTGTTCATTTCTACACATCTTATTGACAAACTTTTTCATTTACATGTAACATTTCCACAAATGCACTTGCATATTGTTGTCCTATTGTTAGTTAAATTGCTTCTATTGCTCTTCTCATTTGTAAGTCGCTTTGGACAAAAGCATCTGCTAAATGATTAAATGTAAATGTACAAAAATAAATTGTATTGTATAAATATAAATGTATGATAGTAATTGAGCTGTCAGCAGACTCCATGTATACTCTATTGGTTGATTGATAAATTGTGATTCCTATTCATTACAATGGCAGGCCGTTTGCCAATTTAGCAAACATTCCATGTCATAAATATTTATGGAATATAACATGTCCGACAGATTTTGATCACTGAATGGATCATTTTGCATGTGATGGCTCACACATTGAAAGAATGTTTAGAAGTTGTGAAGACAATTTAACTGAGAATCAACTCATTAGTTTTAATCAAGCCATGTGCATTTAGTCATTGTGAAAATGGTACTCTTTTGCACACGTGCCAAAACAGATGCAATTTGCTTAAATTCAAATTTAATGTTAACAAGAAACGAATTGTTTCGTGATCTGAACATTGATTTTAGAGGGGGGGGGGGGGGGGGGGGTCTCATTTGAGAATTGAGCCAAAGCAATTGAGAAAAACTAACTAGGCATACATGCAATAGCATGGTTGTAAATATCATCTTGAATGTAGACAAGTCAGTTATAGAAGTTTGTCCCTGGTGTAGCGAGTTTTGCATGGATTTGCACAGCATGTTGTAATAAGGCTGGATGCAATCCTGCAAAACTCACCCCACATAACAGGGCTTTTCCATAAGCAGCAGCAGCTCCAAAGGGACAGCCAGAAGGCGACCGGCAATACTAGAAGTGCAAACATTGCAGTAGATTACTGGCACTACCTGCACTGTGAGCACTTTGGAACTGCCAGGACAAACTCACATAGAACATAGAAAAATAATAATGAAAAAAATATACATACATTATATATATATATATCGCAGTGTGGTTAATAGCATAGTAATGTCAAAGTAGAGCAGGAACTGCATGTGAACAGAACTTAATGATAAATGAAGTTGGGTTTTGCTTCCACATGCTGATTATACAGCTACTCCTGCCAAAAGGAGCATCTAGCGCAGTAGATACTAGACTACTTCACTAACTACACAAGATGCACCTTAACAGGAGGGCCATATTAATACAAAGTTAGGTTTTTCCTTGAAGGACCTGAACTCCACCATAATAAATTAACGATCCATCTTCATAACACCTAGGAGGAAAAATAAAAAGATTAATCTTATTATATTATGCTTGCATAGTTTAAGAATTAAAACATATATGGCTAGTCCAAGAAATCAATTAAAATGTACACCAGCAAAATACAAAGGTTTCAATTTCTGTAAAAATATTTCCATCTACTTTACTAATTTCTGTCGTTTCTACTTGATTTTAGCTAGTTTTCTGAACAATTCATTAAATTCTAATTGGATAAGGTAAAACTTATGACTGCAGGTTGTAACTGTGGATTAAGTTAATTAAGGTATCATGCAATTTTAGTAGAATTCTTCACAGTCCGTTTGAAGTCTGACTGAACGTCAGTGATTCTCGTGCTTGGCGCGCTTTGCTCGTGTTTCATTGGGTCTCTCAAAATGGAGGATCTTTAACTGAAGACAAGTACAACTTGTTGAAAGTTCTTCACTACTGTTATACGAGGTAATTGACGAACCTAAATACAACGTCTATTCCCAAAAGTGTCCACTCAAAACCCAAGTCACCTTAAGAAAATAGTTCTCTTCACCTTGTGTTGTCTAAATACTGCATTTATAGCCAGACCATAGATTGTAAACACGTAAATAAATTAATTAAAATTGGAGCAAAAAGCCGCATTACGCGATATTTCGACGCACGCGCGTCCAGAAACGACCGAAAAACGCTGAATGATGAATATTGGCCTGTGAGATTTAAAGAGGTCGAATCTGCAAACATTAACTAGGCCTCGAGAGGTCGGTGCCCGATCTTCTGCTTGTGTGGCCCACGAGCTCTCTCCTTTCAACGACACATGCTGTCGTTTAATCGGCAGCAAACACTTCAACGAAAGAGCGCGTATTACGCTCAAATTAAAGCAAAGCAGCTGAAAAGCTTCTGTTTATTACATAAAGAGTGTATATGTGTTTTCAATAGGAAACGAACTCATAGCATCTATAAGTTGACGACAACAACAAAACTGAGTAAAGGGAGTCGTTTTTAGAGGGTTAAACGACGGGCGCCTATAGCTATTTTTCCACAACCCGTTTGCGTTAAAGGGAGGTTAAAGGCCCTTAATCCAACAACTATAGTTTCTCACCTGAGCTTGGGTTTAGATAGAATGGCCCTTGCTATGGAGAAGGGTTGCTGAGCCACGTGAAACTCACCAGTACTTTCAAATATGGGTTTGATACTAAAACTGAAAATACACCGATTAAACCGGTTTTGAGTTTCAAACTCGGGTTTTGGCGGTGTCTGAAATTATTCGACTCTAACATTAGATAAATTTAAACCAGGGTCCAGATTTACTCAACAAAAGTACGATAACGTTACACAAACTGTTAGTAAAACGGGTTAAATATTAATCAGCAAATAATGTAAAGGCAGACGTAAGTTAATGGTTTAATTTCCATTCCAAAAACTATTATAACGAATTACTTTGATAATCACACTGATTAAACATTAGATTTCTTTGATACAGTCGCAAGAAAATGTATGTCTCATTACCGGTATTTTAAAAACGAATTTCACTTACATGTGCTTAGTTAAGACAAACAAACACACCTCCAAATATATCTAAGCGTTCAAGAGTCCATTAATTGATCCATCTCCTAACGTTACATTGTCTGTTAGCTCCTCAGCTGCTCCACACACACAAAGCCTGTCCAACCAACAAACACTGTCACAATTTCAAAGTTTCCACAATCATCTCTCACCACAGCTCAGACCCTGGTCACGACGAGAAATAAAAGTTGACGGTTTCGGACGCTTTTAAGGACTCCGCAGGAGTTAAACTACCGCGTATAACCTCCGAGTTGTTGGGGATCATCAGGTTGGGGAAGGTTTACGAAAGAGGCGCGAACACTCGTCATGTGATGATGATGGGCCTCGCGAGCCTCCTCCTCCTCTTCCTCAACTCACTCAATCCCCCCACCACAACTTACATACACATCCGCTCTCCATATCCCATTTACCACCACTTTCACATCATTGGTCTGAGTGCTAGTCTGGCTTTTTATTGTCGTTATTATAACAAAGCAATTATATAATTATAAAAATATTAAAGAATTATAAAGCAATTGAAGCACTGTTGATTAGAATAAAAAGTGTTTAGCCTATGTTAAATTAGCCTATTTGTTAAATGAATGTTCTTTTTGAAAATTTTTAATGTACATGTGTTTTTATGTTATTGCTAGTAACATTTCTATCATTAAAAAACAAATACAGTGCAATCTAAAATTGGTTGACAGATTATTTTTCAGATTCAGATCATTTGTTACAGTTGATTAATCTTTGTTAATGCAAGCTAATACAAATCTAGTTGTTCATTATTTGTTCATGTTAGTTCATGGGGCATTAGCTAACGTTAACAAATACAACATTTGATTTCCATAATGTATTAGTAAATACTGAAATTAACAAACTGAGATTAATAAATGCTGTAGAAGTATTGTTCATTCTTAGTTCAATGGAACCTTATTGTAAAGTGTTACCGTTCTATATGACTATAATTTAAACATGTTGCTTTGGAATTACATGCATAATGAAAAGTGATACTTCTGAAATTGATGGTTACATTTTATTTAGGCAAGTGGGTGAACAAAACAAATAACTTGATATGAAAAATATTTCCAGATAACATTTTCTTTAATTTGCTTTGGCATTAGTGCATACAGTGGCAATATAAAATCCAATTATTCAAGGGTGTAGTTTTGGCTTAATTGAACATTAAGGGGGTTGAAGTATGAACTGTTTTAGCGGGCTCCCAGGGCATGAATACTTGTGAGATTTGTTTGTTTGTTTTTGTGGTGTCATCCACACGTGCAAAGTTGGTTGATAACTGCAATAAATTAATAACCTTAACAGTTTGGCTACTTGTTTACATATTCAAATACACCATACACTATTATTTAGGCATCTGCACCTTATCAGTTTGACAGAATTTTCTACTTTATTGTGCCATTAGTAGTCAAAGTTCAAATAAAGTTTTGTTTGAACTTTGACTACTAATGGCACAATAAAGTACCATTAGTACCACAGTTCATTTTTCTTTTTTTACTATAGCATTTATTGTTTGAAAAATAGCAACCTACACATAGAAACAATAGCTATAACGTCACAGTTGTAATATAAATAGTGAAAACTATATTCCCTTAACAGATTATAAATTCTACAAGTTGGACATGCATAGTTAAAGCAGCTCAAACACAACAGCCTATACTGGTGGGGAAAAGCAACAAATATGCAATGTTTTACTAGAAATTTAAATAAAAAGTAGGTAACAAAAATCATGATAAATTCACATAAAAATCATTCTGAGATGCAGCCAGGTAAAAGTTGTGTGCATAAACAACACTGTAAAATAGACATTTGTGCATTAAATGGTCCACATACCTGATTTTGGCCGAAGTGAAGAATGGGGTCTCAGTACTTTACTGCGCAGATGTTTCATGTTCAAAGCTTGTCGCCACTCAAACAAAATGTTATGTCAGGCATGTAATTGTAGAGCATCCCCTTCTTCTTGTTGGGGGTGAAGGAAAGTCCATACAAAATCTTTTTTAGCTCTAATTAACAGGAACTGCTCATCAAAACCATGCAGTGGGAATTTTGGAAGTGCAATCCTCAAGACATTTCATGTCATCAAAATGTTTCATAAATGGTTAGAATGTGAGACGCTCGGTTTGGCCTTATGGAAATGAATCCTATGGTCAGTGAGAGACAGAAGGCATTGGTGACCTTTGACCCCGGTTCACTCAACCCCCACTTCTCCACACTGGGCTGTGTGTGCACCATTGTATAATTTGGCTTCTCAGAGTATTTCCCTCAGCATTCCCACATCATTTTATCCACGAGTTCATCTTGGGTTTATTGTTGAATCTGCTAATTAAAAAGTTGACGCAGACCAAAAACTCTTTTTTTCTTTCTTTTCTAAAGACTATTTAGAAACTAACAATTTTCTAAACTGATTTTAAGATCTGCAAGTTACCAGTATCTTCTTTAAATAGGAGGAAGTCTGTTGAGCGTCCTTTTGAACTTTAACCTACTTTTTTTCTTTCTTCAAGGAACAAAGAAAATGATCAGCGTGAAAAAAGGATAGGGTGTGTATGCATTTACTTATGCTAGTGGCTGAAAAACAAAGTAAACAAACATTGACTGAAGTGTTTCAAGAACACAATGTTACTTGTTTGTGAATTGTAAACAACAGATAGTTCTTTGTTATGAATACTTTAAACTAAATGTAATTATACTCTGATACAATTTTATACTTTAATGAAAATTAGGATAAGTTCCTCTATGGATGAAAAAGATCTTCTGAATTAGTGCAGTGAATGAATTTAAACTAATCTCTGAAATGCATGTCTAATATTCATCCAACTTCCACAATTAGATAAAAAGTAGTTCCAAATCCCAGACAATCGTTTTGAGACATCAGACATCTTTCAGACATCTACAAAATCACTCTGCACTGTAAAAAAATAATAATAATATGATCAATAAGTTGACAACATACGGTTTTACATGGCTTCAACTCACCACAATAAGTTTTTCGACTTATAACAATTTTCCATTTTTTTAATCATTTATAGTAAAATTACTTAAACATAAGTAGATTGTACTTTTTTTTTACAGTGTGAGCTTAATCATTTTGAGCAGGTGTTAAACTGAACAGTTTTGATCGATTATTATTATTAATGGCATTAAACTTCTGCAAATATATATCCTAAAAATATACGTGACTTTTTACACAGACACATTAGAATCCTTGCAGGTGAATGAATATCTGTAATTACACATTTAAAACAAAACTGATATAGATAATTATACAACACTATACTTTTACTACTTTTATATTAACATAAATATAACGCTTAGATTTGATTTCACAATATCATCTCAGACACTTTGAATCAAAGACCTGCTCCTTAAATTAAAATTGGAGGAATAAATATAGTACGCAGAACATCTCAAATTAAGCACTCTTATCCACCTCTGTATTTATATACAAAGCAATTTTCAAATAAATTACAAAGCAAATCAACAAAACTGCGAGCTCATACTGAGGTTAACGCAAAAGAACAAGCCTCATTTGCATGTAATATGAAGAATTTAAACTCAACCAGCAGAGGGCGCTAAGTGTTCGTTGTTCTCTTGTAGTGTAAACAGGAAGTTGCTCACCGACTGGACATAGACGCTGATGTTGTAAGCATGAACCGCTAATACTTCTTTAAAACCGACTTGTGGGTGAGAGAAAATACCTACAGCTTTGTACGTTTCATCAATGCCAGATAGTTAAAAAAAAAAAAAAAAACGCTATAACGAGGTTGACGAGAGATTTGGTTTTGAACGACCAAGCATCCAGCCATTTTATTAATAACTGATGAAAGGAGAGGGCGATGAATGCCCTTATAGTACGCTGTGTTCCTTGAGTTTTTGTTTTTTACCATTGTAATATAGTTCAAACTATACGAGGACCATGGAAATCACTGATCAAAACCTTGAACATGAGTCCAGCTCCAGAGATGGTCACTGGGTGGAGAAACTGTTCCCTCCTCGTTTCTCTTTCCAAAACTTGCTTGATAACCAGACCAACACGAATGAACAATGCAACAGCTCAACAAAATCCCCATCCACCCACTCTACAGACATTGATGAACCCAAGATGAGCCACAGAAGGCAGATCTACCTGAGAGCTCTGAAAGAGGTTCAGTACACCGAGCGACTGCTAAAGAAGGAGGCCCTGGCGAAGAGAATTATTAGGCATGAGCAGCCTGTAAATGGAGCAAACTCTGAAAATCCTACTGACCAGAGTGAGACTGCAGGACAGATGTGCATTTGGAATGAGAGGGACATCAGCAAACTACGGGCTGGGTTTGCAGAAGTGGAGAAGGACAGATGGAGACTAAGGCAACAGCTCAGTTGTACAGAGGAGCAGCTTAAGGCAGAACATGAGCAAAGGATGAAGCTGCAAGGCCTGGTGGAGAAGCTTGAGGAGCAGTTAAGCCTTTCCAAAAAAATGGCTACACGTCAGGCCCTCGTGATAAATGATCTGAAGTCTGAGAGCCAAAAAATGACTGCTCAGTTACATAAGCTGACTATAAAGGTCAGGGAAAAGGAAGTAGAGGCAGACATGTGGAGGACAACTCTGAGAAAAGCGAAAGAGGACATGCAGCAGATCACACAGGAGCGCTCTAACCTCATGTGGGAACTGGAAAGAGTGCAAGTGCAATGGAAGTCTGAAGGAGACAGGCTGGAAAAAGCAGCTCGGATAGAAAATGAGGCTGTGCTCCTGAGGCTCCAGAGGGAGGTGGAGCAGACCCGCACTGACATCCATGCTGAGAGAGAGAGTCACGCACAGAGCCGCACGGCCCTCGAGCTCCTACGCAGACACTTCAGCAGCCAATAATTAGTTGCAGTAATATTTCAAATGTAGCCATTTCAATCCTTAAAATGTTTATATTAAAAAAAAAATGTTACCACACAATAAGTGCCACTGTTTCTTTTATTTTCAATATGCCTCCATACTCGCTTTTTTTTTTTTTTAAATAAAACTTTATGTACATATATAATCCTCTCCCACAGTGGAAACAAAACTCAGATGTGTGAAAAATGAGTGAAAAGCATAGCAAACATTTATCAGTCAAACTGCAAATAATAAAAGGTATGCATGTATATTATATATGTATATATATAAACTTACCAAAGATTTAACATATTACTTTTAAACTCTTTGTCAGAGATCACTATCACTGCATGGAGAATCTGAAGGCTCAAAGCTTAAATGAGCGTAAAGACAAAAACCTCCTTTAAAACCCTGTCAGCGGAATAATCACATTTGGCCAAAACACCCATTCTTGTACTTTTTGGTATCAAATGACAAGTGATTTTACACATGGTGCAGTTTATAAGAGCAGGAAAGGCAGCTAAGAAGGTTTTACCCCTTTACCCCCTACATACTTACACTAAAGCACTAATCTACACACACAAGTTATACTTTCAAATCATTTGTGTCTGCTGAAGCGCAGACTGAAACGACGTCAAAGCACAAGAACACATTGACATTTGGATTGATCCATTAAAAACCTTTTAGAGTGTGGCTCATTTACACAAGCACGGCGAGTGCTCTCCTCACACTCGTGACAGTCTATATGTACCCATTAGTAAACTGCAAAAATGAACCTGTTTCCCTTGTAGGTCCTTTCAGCATTACAAAGACCAAAACTTTGGTGTTGTAAAGTCTTATTTTAGCTTGCATAATTCTAACTACTGCCCCACATCCATAATAACAACAGAAACACTTAAATTGTGATTTGTTACTTAGTGCATTAGGTATCATGAACAGTTTTTTATTAATCTAGGTTAATGTTAAATATTAATAAATATGCCATTGTTCGTTATTTATGTTTAAACTAATGTTAATTTATGCAACTGCAAAAATTAAAATTAACCAAGATTAACCAATGCTAGCTCATGACACCAAATGCATTTGCTAATGTTAATGAAATTAACCTGATACCACAAATTCTATTGAAGCAAAGCGGGGGGAACAGCACTTAGGAATTTAAAATCTGAGGTATATGAGAAAAGGAACTTGTGCAAATAGAGTACATGAAATGCAGAACAGGATTCTACTGAAAGGTTCCACCATTAGTCTTTATACCTTAAGTTGAATATATTTTATCTAAAACTTCCAAGAGATACTGAAAGGTGCGATCCAATGGAGAACCCAATTCGAAGTCTAGTCAGGCATCGTAAGATATACCGTGTTACCACAGCTTTGGCTCATTCAAGTTTGACAGTGCAGGACACGAAGAACTGTGTTAAATAGTCTTTCCTATTGCATCCATCTTTTAAAGGCTTTTAATTGGCTTGTCTAAGCTGTCCATCAAAATGCAGTATGAGGAATGACATGACATGCTCTAGCATTTCACATCCTTTCAATGTTACAGTGTGTGTGTGTGCGGAAGTTATTATGTCTTGCACTGTAATTGTGTACCATGTATTTCACCTTCACTGAAGTCTATGAACCCTGAATTAATTACATTTTTATCTAGACTGAGAAAATTAAGGAGTATGGTTTATCATTTTAAAGCAGTTTAAATAAAACTAGTCCTCCTAATTTGTTAACCCAAGCAAAAGCAGAATAATACTACAAATCCAATGTTATAGATAAATATAAATGTAATAGAAGACCCAGAATGACCAAGCTATTTAAATAAGGCACCCAGTTAAAATGGAAATTGAGTGCAGCATCCAACATGACCACTAAACTCCACAGCTGTTTTTTCAAAGATAAAGGTTTTGCTTGACCACATGACATTTTCTGGATTTTTAAATGCTTTAACGTCCCTTAACTAGTTTAAATGTGAGAATGTCCTGTTGAATGTGTGTTTGTGTACTAAATAAGGCCTCATAATGTCCTGTATTTATGACCTACCAGTTTACAATATTTGGTTGTCTTGTGCTAAGACAATGTGTATGAACTGGCACTAATGGCCAACCTGGAGCAAAGCTACCAGATTTAGTGCAAATATGCAGAGCCATACCTTGTACCAATATACTTGTTCTAACTTTTAAAAATATTAAAAAGCCATGAGCAGGCTTTAGATATACTTCTCATTCACATGAATTTGGATACATTTTTTAATCTAAGATTTACCACCTGAAGGTAAATCAACTGTACTTCCTTTTTTTCTAAGGGCAGTGCTAAAAATATATATAGGTTTAAATGGAGTGCTTGGGTTCTACTCGCTCCTCCCGCAGCAGAAACCCTGCTCGCCCCAACTAAAGGGACAGACATGTGTTTGCACATTCTGCCAGCATTTCTCCACCTATTTCAGAAGTTAGATGTACATATATTTAGTCCAAGTGATTTCTTTCTTTGACTTATTTAGCTGTCCCTCCCATCCAATTCTCACCCACATAATCAAACCACATCACTAGACGAGCGCCCGGTTCTACACTCCACGTTTTCCATTAGGACTCCTCTGCAGGTGCAGGCCGTTTGATGTCCCGGATCTGCTTAATGAGATAGTTCTTCTCATCGCAGAACTGCTCGTCTTCTGAACGGTCCGTTTGAAAGTGGCTCAGGAAGTCCACCAACTTGGACTGATTCTTGATGAGGATGTCCAGCACAGGCTGTGTCTTATTGGGGTTGGCCACAAACACCTGAGAGGACACAAGAAACCCATAAAAGTCACTGAATCTCCATTCATGCGGTCCCTAGTAACTGACCCTGACCTGTTTACATTCAAAAAGGGAGGGCAGAACTGGGACAGGAGACCAGTCAGCTGTTGAGAGTGGAAAGTAATTGGAGTAGACGGAGGGAAAAGCAGACAAGCAAAGTGCCAAACTCAAATATATTAAGTTACATGAAATGCTGTGCATTTTAACACATACCTTAAAGACATGGAAGGCTTCAAATTGAATGTTGCGGCTATTGTCTCTCAACATGTTCATCATCAGCTTTAGGTTCTCAGCTCGACTGATGTATTTGGTCATGACAGTGAAGTTGTGTCTGTCCAGTAGTAGTTCTCCCAAAAGCTGGATATCATTAGATAGTCAGTAATAACACACTTAAGCGCAACAACAAATGGTAAGAATAAAGCAAAACCACCTAACATATTGCTGCTTTTGTGAAACCAAATAAGGTTTGTCATGAATGAAATTTCAATGTAAGCCAAGGGCTTCAACTAACTTTCTTTCATCCAAGCAGCTTAAAGGAATAGTTATCTTCAAAATGCAAATTCTGTCATCATTTACTCACCCTCAAGTTGTTTCAAACCTGTATGAATTTATTTCTTCTGCTGAACACAAAGGAAGACATTTTGAAGAATGTCCGTAACCAAACAGTTGATGGATCCAATGATTTCACTATGGAAGTCAATGGGTATATAAACTGTTTGGTTACCGACATTCTTTAAAATGTCTTTCTTTGTGTTCAGCAGAAGAAAGAAATTCTTACAGGTTTGAAGCAACTTGAGGGTGAGTAAATGATGACAGAATTTTCATTCTGAAGTGAACTATTCCTTTAATTTCTGCCTCAAGGGTTGGAATATCATTACAGCCTTAAATTATTGAAAGCAACTGAAAATAGTGGTTTACTCTCACCTTCAGAGACTGGCGCTTGGTGACATAGTTCTCAGAATGCAGCAGCTTTTCATACTCTGTGAACACCTGAAAACAAATGATTTATCATAATATTTCTCCATGAAGTAGAGCAGCTAAAATCACTTATATACAAAAGCACTGGCACATGAAATATTGGGAAACAAGAATTACTCACTCTGTCATAATTTGTCTCTAAGAAATCTGCACACATGATCTTGTGTCTTGTCAGAAGATCCTAAAAACAAAGTCTTAAGGTAAATGCACTTATGTCATCCAAGGTAAAGGCAAGGGGGAAAAAAAGGGGGAAAAAATAATTCTGTCATACAAATTCAAGCATGCACCTTTACGCTTATGTTTAACATATTTAATGTGCTTTATTGTTGATCAATGTTTATATATGAATAAAAGCATAAAATAAATCTGTTCATCATATAAAGCGATTTTGTCTATTAAGACTTGAATTAAACCGCTTGGTTATTATGGATTACTTTTACCATCACTTTATGTACTGTTTGAAGCATGAACATATTGATCACATAGATGTTCAATGGATTGACAAAAATGGGAATGTGTTAAGAATGACATGTGGGTGAGCAAATGATGACAGAACTTATTTTAGGTTCAGTCATCTAACCCTCTAAGTTAAAGGGGAGGGAAAAAGACAAAATACTACAGTGGCTTCTGTCAAAACATTGCGAGAAATAGTTTGTTATTGCAAGAAATGACAGTGTGCAAAATTTTAACTTTTTTTTCACTTCATAATAGATAATGTTTAAACACCTACTAGTAAGGTGTGATGTGCATTTATGGTTTTATTTATTTTAATTGAAAAAAAAAAGTTTAAAATTACTTTTATGCCATCACTAAATGATGGTTAAGCCATAAATTATCACTTTTCTGCTATATTTTTAGTGTATTGTAGCATTTTTAATGTTCTTTCTTAAGTCAAAGACAAAGTTTACCAATGAAAAACCCACAAAATGGATGATGCTTTGTGTACATGTCATACCTTAAAAGAGGCAAAAGCATCAGAGGCAATGTCGAAGGTAGACAGCTCCACATAGCGAAAGAAGCAGAAGAAATCCTCAGAGAACAGAAGGATTCGGGCCAGAGGTTCATGACGCAGACATTCCCTCAGCATCATGCCACAGTTAAGGGCCACTTCTGGGGTTTCATAGCTGCTTTCAAAAGGTAGATTTTTTTTTAAATTGTTACTTCTCTAACATGCAAGACCCACACTTGTTTGTATGCATTTACAGTAGTGGACAAAAGGGATGTCTGGTCTAGGAAAATTTACACCATTTATTCAAATATTATTACAAATTTGTTAAAGATTTTGTAAGCATATTGTATAGCTGTGTGGACAATTTTTTTTTTTTATATATAATAACGGATTAGGTTTTAGTCATTGTAAGCTTGCTTCCTGTGAACTTTTTTTTCCTCTATGTATTTTGTTTTTGCATAGTAAAATAAAACCTGTAACTTGCTTTTTTTGCCCATTAATTTTGAACATTAAAGGGGTGGTATAATGCCCTTTTCACAAGATGTAAAATAAATCTCTGATGTCCCCAGAGTGTGTATGTGAAGTTTTAGTTCAAAATACCCCACAGATATTTTTATATAGCATGCTAAAGTTGTCACTTTTTGAGGGTGAACAAAAACACACCGTTTTTGTGCCTGTCCCTTTAAATGCAAAAGAGCTGCTGCTCCGGTCACAGAGGGCGGAGCTTCAACAGCTTGTGTCCTTTTACCTCACACCACTCACTGAAAATTTCAACAACTTTTAGCCTTATGTTCAAACCGGAGTCAGAAAGATGGAGAGACTCGAGAAGTGACAACATTTCTGAATGGTTAGTTGATGAATTTATGTAGCTATCTTCTAGTCATTGATCAGCATATTTCTATCCCAGGAGTAATGTCATGTAGTGTCTATCAGCCGTTTGTTGTAATCCTTAAAAAGCAATTTCTTTAAAGAAAATATCTCCCTTTGCTTTGAACTTTGAGCGTTGTAACTTTGCAGATGTTATTTATGTTCAAACAGCAATATTACGCACTAACTAAAGTTAGAAAAGTGAAATCATAATCAACCACCCCTTTAAGTTGTTTGTTCTTCTCTCAGGTTTAAATATATATATATATATATAGAGTGTAGGGTCATTAAAAACAAAAAAAACACTTTTGGCCACTGCTGTATAAAATATTAGCCAAAATAAACCATAAAAAAAGTCATATGATAATATGACACTACAGTGTCAATAACTAGATATGTTAGTGCTGTGAAAGCTAAACTCCATTGGCAGCTCAGCCACGTGGACAGGAAATGGGAAAATTATGGTCCTAAAATAACTATACAACCACAGACTCCCATAACATCAATTGGAAAAGCCAGGCTAATCAATGGCTTCTGAAAGTGTTGATCCATGGCTATGCCCTGGGGTCTGGAAACTCACCCTTTCAGCAGCATAAAGAGGATCTGCGAGTGGGAAGAGATGTACTCCACAGTCGGGGTGCGAGCACCAATCTGCCGACGTACTATGTTGCTGAACAGATGCACCACATCCTTCTTTCCCTTTGGTGAACAACGTCATATAAATCAAAGAGAGCAAACAGCAAATGAGTGGTTAGTGCACGGAGCAATATATCTTCCAGCAGGACAGAAGTAGTTGTAATCCAAACATTTCAAACGGAATGATATGCACCTCAAAATCAATCCTCTGTAGATTTGCAATGAGTGAAATGAGGAGGTTGGTGTTGTAGAGCTCTTGAGCTAGTTGGGCCACTGCCTCAGTCTGAGGCTCCTTGTCTCCAGTGCCAGACAGCACCTCTTTCAAGGATGCAAGATTTTTTGATACTTCCTCTGCAACCTACAGGAAAAACAGTGAGTTTTCTGACTCCGTCACAGACCACAGTTTGGTGAAACATTTGCATCGATATTTAAAAAAGAAAAAGAAAAAGAAAAAAAAGGATTGACCTTTTCACATTTCTTGCTTTCAGATGATTCCAGCTTCTCCAAGTATGCCATATTCTCCTTCAGACTCTTCACAATCTCTGCAGGGCTCTTCTGAGACTTCCCGAAGGGGAATGGCATGGTTTTAGCTGGGATGTGTGTTGGACTTCGAAGGACAAACGGAAAAGTTTCACCTTTAAATTAAACGAAACAAAAAAAGTGAACAAAATTAACAATGAGTAAAGAATAAACTAAATATATAAGTCATTATAAATGGACAAAAGGACAAACCTGAAAAGACAGGCATTTTCAAAGCAGCCAAAATAATCATTTCAATAATTTCGTTTATACACTTCAGAGTTGAAACATACAAAGAAAACTGCCTGTACTGTTATTACTGCTAACACAACTGTAAAGGTGCTCTGACATACGAAAAACAACATGAATTGTGGATTAATTTCCATTACACTAATATTATATACAGACTATAAGTCTTATGACTGTTTATTTATGTTTTTGTTTCTTATTATTGCGCAAGTAATACACCAAACATGTTATGAAACACCTTCTAAACTTGCTTAACACTAACAAGAACAAGTAGAGATTTCACCACATGTGAAACCATGACACAAAAGAGGAAAACATTTACTAAACGAGTCACTTCTATGAGCAACTAGGCAAATTGTTCAACTTGAAAAACTGCTAATACCCCGATGAGCTGAGCTAAGCTAACCGCCACCCAGCACTTATCGATCAACACTTCTCAGGAACTTAATATTACTCATCACAGTCACTTTACTGGGTAGTGTGCCACATTATACAGCCTTATCAGGTACCCATAAAAACAAACAACTGTAATACGGGGAGAAATAAAATCCATTTTGTTTTTATCTTTCAGCAGGCTGGACATGTAGCAGCTAGCCATGTAGCTCGCTGCTAACCGACTTCTCAAGCATGGCCAAATGAGCTCGAAGAATAACCCAAACCAGGAAACTAACCACTTAGATAACTTCTATAATAACATTTTCCATCAATGTAATCTGTCAGAGTGGATTTTAGTCACACGGCTCCTCTAGATTTCCTGTTAGACGCAGTTAGAGCTGAACCTTTCAACTTTTCAATGACATTTTTGACAGTTGGTCAAGTCGCGAACATTATAAGCTGGTCCTTCATCGTTAACAGAAAAAGATTATTGAGAAACTAATTTGAAAACAACAAATCAACATAAAAAATAGTTAAAAAATGTGTACTTAAAGTGCGATGTAGAGAGAGAGAAAAAAACAACATGACAGACAACATGTCAGGCTAAGTGGATGTGTGTTAGCAGAAGGTGGAAGGAAGGCAGAGACACTCACCGCGTTCACCACTCAAAACGTCCACTTTAAAATCCAAACAACGCGACGAGAAGAATCGTTAGGTCGAGCTGTTAGCAGCTAGATATAGAGCTATAAATCCAGTTCAAACTATAACGAACTAAATATTTATCTCCCCAAAAGGAGATAATTATTGAGTTAGTAACTGCGAATAATTTAGGAGTGGTTTGTTGCTCGTACACTTCTGCTGCTTTACTTTATCAGGGAAGTTGAAGAGAGTTTTCGAACGCCCCCTTTTTAATTGACGCTAACTCTGACCAATCAGAACACGAGACGGAGGCGCACACTCTGACCAGAAATCGAACTGAATGAAGATGAACTGAGGCAACAAAACCACTGAAAGCAGAGCTGGATTATGGACCAGGGCTACGTTTCTCGAAAGCATCGTAAGCCCAGACCGTAGACCTATTGCCACCAATGGTCTCTATGATCAACTTAGCTCACGTCACGATGCCTTTTGAGAAACGCAGCCCAGGTTGTGATGGGAGAAACGAGGCTTTTCGAAACTTCAAATCAATTGAACCAAGTGCCTCGCATAATGAATTATTGTTTGGAAACGCAACACGCTGGTGACCCCTGCTGGTCAGAACAGTGCAAATGCAGCGAAAAATAATTTTATGCACAAATTGCATAAAAACCAAAATGCCTTTTACAAATCAATTGCAAATGTTTTATTGAAGGTGTAATAAATTAAATGCATATAAAAAAAATAATACTATCAAATTAAGTGTGTTTACGATATGTGCTATTGTATTAATTTGTAGGGCTTGCTTTGTTCGTTTCATGAATAACTTGGTTAATCAGACCAATAAGAGACTTTAAAATACAAATCTACCTTTTTCGTATACAAATGTGTCATTAAATGTGTACAAATGTATCAAATTGACCCAAGATCAGGTAAAACTCATATAAAGACACTGGTCCATTTGTTCATGGCATCCCCCCATAATCATTTGTTTCGAAACAAATGATTCGCACGGGTTTCGAAGCTTCATTAAGCGTGTTTCGAAAGCGCCCATTACTAAAGCCAGGCCAGTGTTGGGAGGGCTCCGAAGCCTAATGCGAAAAGAGAATACCTAAACACCGGTTCCGTTGTACACAAGCTGACCACTAGGGCCCCTGACTACTATTGTTAATGAATTAACTTTAGCATCCCAAAATACACGCTTCGTAATTTTTAGGCAAGTCACTCTTGTTTGTACCCGTGGTCTGTTTGGACTGAAGGATCACACACATAAATCTTTATGTTGTAACGTTATCTGTTATATTTTGTTTATTGTTTTAGTGTTTGGTTAGTTTGGAATGGAGGAAGCTTTCCTCCACGTAATAAAAATAAATAAAAAGGGTAACTGTGAATTTATATCTCACAATTCTGAGGATTTTTTAAAATTCCGTGCTAGAAACAAGCTTCCATGAAGTGCTTTATAAAGCAGACATTAAAGTAGTAGTGGTGGTAGTAGTAGTACCTGTCAGTTGCATGACAAAGCTGGTCATGTGATCAACATGTCGGCACATAGGGAGCAACCCTCTACATGTCTTCTAGAAAAATATTCTTTTTTTCCATCATCAGCAACATCTCGAAAATTCTGTTCATGTCTTAAGGCTTGTTCACACCAACGACAATAACTATAACAGTAACTATAACATGTATTTAAATTATATCGTTATAACAATAGATGTCCTCACTACAACTATAGGGACATGGAGGAATAACGTCTTTGGAATTATTTCAGGAATGATTATTTCTAGCTGCTAAACAATAAAAACAGTGCCACCCAACTTTAAAAAGCTTATCCATTTATATGTGGCTGACGACACAGAATGTTATATAACGGACAATAACGTAATACAAGTTATACAACCCCATTTCCAGAAAAGTTTGGAATTTTTTAATGCAATTAAATCAATAATCTGTGATTTGTTAAAGCTTCAATATGTATTTTTTTCGCCGCTAGGGGCTAACCTCTTACAATAACAAAGGCGTAGGTTGATGACGCACAAGCGGAATTATGGAACTTGTCGTCATGCCGAAGGATCTAATAGTTTGGATGAGTGAATACACTGATGTTTTTATCATGACTGTGGTATGAAGCAGGGCGCGATTGCTAATGAGAGATAGATATCAGCGCCACACGCGAGTCCCGCGAGCCTCCTGGATGTAAAGGAATAAGGGAATTTCATTCTACCGAACTACATGCAAGTTTTGAATTACTCATACAGGTCAGTTTATTTGACGAATTAAACTTGTGAGGTAACGCAGCGCTGTTTCACTTGGTCTAAGTTACACACTAAACTGCATTTGAGTGTGTTGAAAGTTATATTGTTATTCTATGTGTTAGTTTGTTGGCAATATGAGACTAGCAGTAAGCTAGATCAACATTTAACATACTGATCATATTCTAACATTTCATCATGTTGAGCTAACGTTATATAACATTAATCAGTTTTATGTAAATTTTCTCACCTGTCTAATAAAGTACATACAAGAGTGGTGTCTCTGTCAAGTCAAAGTCACGGACGTGGAGCTCTCGGCATCTCGAAAACGCAACGCTGATATTGATCCTCGTTTTAGTTCTCTTTTTGTCCCAAAGTCTGCTTGCCATGGTCCATAATGTTTGAACCAAACAACAACAGCATGAGCGTGCCGCTATACGTAACGCAGTTCTCCACGTCTGTCGTGGAAAATCTTTGGAAACTTTTGGGATTTTGTAAGTACACAACTGCAGGAAATATATCACTGTGCAAGTGATTTTTGGATATTTTATTACAAAAATCTTACATATTGTAGCTTTAATTCTCTTAAACCTTACTGACAAAAGCAGCCTACAAAGACAAATATTTCCAATGTTTTCACTGACCAACTGTGTGGTCATGATGGGCCATACATTTTTAATAAGAGACAGATCTGAACTGCAGGCAGGCAGTCAAGCACATCCACATGGTGTAAAGTGTCTACGAAACCACTCTGTTTTAGCATGTTCAGAATCAGGCCTGCATTGTCTTTCTTCCCAGGAAAAATGTAATCTTGATGGCAGTGTATGTCTCTATATACACCTCAACGTCAATGTTACTTTCACACATATGCAAGTCACCCATGCTGTTTGCACTGATGCACCCACATACCATGACAGATGTTTGTTTTTGCACCTTCCTGATGAAAGTCTGGATGGTACCTTTCGTTTGTCTGTTTTTCCCAAAAAACTTGCTGAAACGTGTATGGGCTCATGTGACGGCAGTCACATGAGCCCATACACATTTCCACTTTCCACTTTCTTTTAGACCATCTGAGATGAGCTCGCCTGCATCTCTGCATAGAATTGATGTATAGATTTCTCTTTGCTTAACCGAAATTTGAGTTCCATTCCGTGGTGCAGCAGCAGACTGTGTTAAGTGACAATGGTTTTCCAAAGTACTGCCGATCCCATGTGGCTATATTTAACACAGTAGCATGATGGTTTCTTATGCAAAGCCATCTGAGGGCTCAAAGGTCACGCAAATTCAACAGAGGTCTCCTGCCTTGACCTACTCAAACTGAGATTTCTCTGGATTCCCTGATTCTTTTCACAATATTATGTGTGGTAGATGGTGAAAGACCTAAATTCTTTGCAATCTTGCATTGAGAAATGTGATTTTTGAATGGTTTGACTGACAATTCTTTCATGAAATTTGGCACAAAATGGTGAGCCATGACACATCTTTGCTTGCAAAGACTGAGATGCTCCTTTACCAAATCACGATACCCTCACCTATGACCAATTCACCTGCTTATTGTGGGCTGTTTCAAAATTATTTAACATGAATATTCTATAATCTTTTCACTTTTATTTTGCCTCTGTCCCAACTTTTTTGGAGTGTGTTGCAGCCATCAAAATCAGAATTAGTTTTCAGAATTTGGTCAGTTTCCCACTCTACAGATAAAGCGTTGTTGAAAATCCGGCTCGCGTACCCCGAAGTGATCAAATAAAACAAAACTCTGTATCAAAATGTATAGGCAAGACAAGTAGTTTGTTTAGGCATGGGTTGTATGGAAATACAAACCTGCGCACATATTTTCAAAAGTACATAACTATAGAATCAATTCTTAATGCGTATGTGAACGCCGTCAGCGTCAATCACAGGTTCGCGTTTAAAGTCTGTTTAGAGAGAACGGCGTCGTCTTAGTGGCCCCTAATTTAATAACAAATGATAATTTCAATGGAGGTGATGAATCAATCAAAACTAACTTTAGCTGGAAATAACATTATTCAAGAACCCCTATAAAGCCAAAACAATCTCTGTTACCTTAAATTATATGTTTATCTCTGTAAATCTGCTTTGGAACAATCCATTGTTAAAAGCGCTATATAAATGAAGATGACATGACTTGACTTGACTCAGTGAAAACATTGGAAATATTTTCTTTGTACTTTTTTCAGTTAAATAAATGTTGTAGAGACTCACAGATTCTTGATTTTATTACACATTACAAAATATCCCAACTTTTCTGGAAATGGGGTTATATACACACATACAACTAGACAAATAATGTATGTACACAATAGACAAGATCTACCAAATATGTACAAAATAATCTACCAATATAATTATGCAAGGGAATGTGGAGTGTGTGAAGAAAAAATATTTTCCAAAAGGATAAAGGTGTCTGTCTGTAGTGGTGTGCATGGGCCTCAAAAAGAGGGATATGTGACTGAGCACATTTTATTTATTTTTTACTAGAAATGTATTATGGTTTACATTTATTCATTTGGTAAATATGGACATAAATAATTAATTATATATAGGGTGAATTCAGGTTGATTGGGACACTTTTCCAGTTGTGTAAATGGAAAAATCTGTCCCAATCCAGGGGTTTTCAAACTGGAGTCCGGGGACCCGCAGGGGGCCATAAGGGAATGACAGAGGGTCAGTGGAAAAGTCTAGAGAAAAACTGTAAAAACGAAATAAATTAATAAATAAATAATTATAATTGTATTAAAATAAATGAGTAAAGAATTTTTTTTATCTAAATAAAAAATAAAAATTATTAGTTAGTTATTCATCTATTCAATATACCCCTGGTTTCATAGAGAAGGTTTAAGATAGTCCTAGACTAAATAGCGTGTTTGAGCTGTTTGAACTAAAATCTATTTAAATATCTTTAAAAAGGTCAGTGGCATTGTTTTGTCTCAAGATGCACAATAGTAATATTTTTTTCTAAGGTACGTTTATAAAAGGTATATTTAAATGTCCTAATTAAACTAAGGCCTGGTCCTGGCTTAATCTAAGCCCTGTCTGTGAAAACTAGATAAATCTAGATAAAACTAGATAAAACAAATCATTAATATAAATAAATACAAATTTGATTCAAAATAAGTAAATAAAAAAAAATAATAATACATATGACAATACATTATTACAGTGAGTATAATATAATAACTGAAACTAATTTTAGATTAATAATTTTTTTTCTGTGTGTAAATTGGGTGTTCATAAAAGACGGACTCCTTATAAATTTACACAGGGATGATCCTATTTGGGGGTCAGTGGCATCAAAAAGATTGAAAACCCCTGTCCCAATCAACCTATGTAACTTAGTATATTTACAAAATTGGTGCAAAGCAATAATTATTTTATTTTTAAAATATGAATTAATCTCATAAAATATAATGCTTAATATTTATGTATAAATACTTTTATTATTTACACATAAATACTTTAAAAAAAATATCCATTCACCATCCGCAAGTCCATTATGCAGCTCATCTGTATATTTGCTCGTCTAGGCCTATTCCTCAAGCTATCTTGACGGTGACCACAGTACGTAAGGGGCGTGCGCGTATGCCTTCAATGTCGGACAAACATGCTTTTTGCAGTGCGCGACGTCACTTGAACGCCTCGCAATGGTGAGAGGCAGAACTTGCAAGCACTCAAAGCTCAGCGAGAGGAAGAGCGAGAACACGCGCTCGCAGCCACTCTAAATCTGTCCCCATTCAACACAGCAGCGGTAAGAGCTCACAATATGTCACACAGACACTGCAATGTACAGTTTACAGTCAGGAAAGCAATAGGGTTAGTGGAACTATTGTCGGAACTAGCTTCGTCTTTTTGATGCGATGTGTAAAATACCTTTCGTATAGCGGGTATCCCCATGTGAAAGCAGGCAAAATGATCCCACAGCGAACAATGTATTATAAAAACCAAATTATGGCTTACATTCACCCCAGAAGTTTAGATTAAAATATTTGCTCATAGTTTTTCCTCATCAGTATTGTTTTAGCCACCGTATGATGTGGGCCTTAATGGGCTACACTTACACAGATATACACATCTTTGTATAATTTGAGGTGGACCCCAGATTTGACTTAGTCTTATATTAGTTCATATTCACTGGAAAGTAAAAGAGTTTTTTGTTAAGAGCGAAACAAGAGCTTTGTCGTGGGCCTGTATATCCTCCTCCTCCCTTATTTGTGAAAACGGTGTGAGGGATGCAGTGTTGTTCCTTGTGTGTGTGTGTTTTAGAAGGGTTGATCGAGACTTTGGGCAGGTTGTATCAGCTGTTCTGTGGATACAGAGTGTCGCGCGGTGTTGCGTTGCTGCTGTTTGTGTTGCAGCGCGAGAGCAGCTTCTCGGCTATCATGGCAGCGGATGAGCTCCTCTGTTGTGCGAAGGCGGGTAAAGCCATCGCGACTCTAAACAACACGCCATCAATCTTAAAACACGATACGAATGATGGATAGATAATCGTACCAGCGAAATCTCGATATTTTTCAGTTTTGGGTGAAACTGATGAGTTAGCCGTCTCGCGCTGGGGCTGTTTTGTGAACTCGGTCAGAGCTGCCTATTGGCAATGCAGTGTTTCGAATACGCCACCCATGTACTTTTCCTACATTATTGTAATGCCAATAAAATAGTGTAGTCACCACAAGGTTGTATTAACAGGTTTTTTGTGTCGTGTGCTCGCACATTTGGACTGAGCTTACGATTTGTCTGTCATAGAGATATTTGTTTTCCACAAGGGATAAACTTGTTGAAATATGTACTCAAACCATACAGTTTATGTACGACACCATGCTTACAGTAAGATCTAAGTTCATTGGGTTTTAAGTAGTTAAATAAGGGGGTTTCAAACTTTTTGGACCCCCAAATACAATTATCCCCATTGCGAGGGGACCCCCTCCTAAATTTTAAAGGCAACTATGTCTTCATGTATATAAACATACATTTATTTAACACAATTTTAAGCGTAGCATTATATAGACCTCATGTTGTTTTATATTTCCAATAATATGAAAATGTAGTAATGTGAGCTTTGATATTCACTTTTAAAACAGATTTGCTTTTTTTGTTTTGTTTAGTAGTGATTTTTAGTAGTAATTTCTGTAGAAAGCGGAATAAAACGAGTATATACATTTTGCTAAATGTGTTAAATTGTCTAAAACATCTAATTAGTACTCCACCAAAAAATACGTCTTGTGTGATTTCTTTTTTTCTTTTATACTTTATATTTAAAAAGTACTAATTTGAAGTTCTAAATTGAAAAGATTTAGTAAAACTGTGATTGTTTTATTTCTTCTATAAGTGTTTTTTATGTATATGTAATATTTAAATGATTATTCGTGAGAAGAATATTAGCAATATCCCTTTTTATATTATCCATCAAACATTTTCATACTAGATAGACTGTTGCAATAAATAATTTGAAGTTCTAAATTGAAAAGATTTAGTAAAACTGTGATTGTTTTATTTCTTCTATAAGTGTTTTTTATGTATATGTAATATTTAAATGATTATTCGTGAGAAGAATATTAGCAATATACCTTTTTATATTATCCATCAAACATTTTCATACTAGATAGACTGTTGCAATAAATACATTTGGAAGAAGTTTAAGTCCTGATAGTCGTGTATTTCCTTTTTGGGGAAATTTCAAAACAAACAAATTAGTTTAATAACTGAGTTGCATCAGCAAACTAACTACAACCATCTGCCTAAACTATATTTTTCTCTCATGTAGAGTGATTCAATAACAGATGTAGGAGTTTCAAAAAACAAACCACCAAACATGCATTTTAACCATCTGTTGCTCTATATACTTACACAAAGCGTAGAAAGTAATTTCTTCAGATCTGGGGCCGTATTCACAAAGAATTTTAAGGCTAAATGTAGCTCTTAACTGGTGAATTTAGGAACAATTCCTAAAAATAAAGGGGCGTGTCACTCCTAACTTTAGGACTCCTTATTTTTTTTCACTAAGAGTAATTCACGCAGCATTTTAGCCCTAAAAGTAGCACCTAAGTCTGGGACAGCTTAAAAGAAGTCGAGAGGACTCCTAACTCACTAAGACCTATTCACAAAGGATTGTAGCGCATACCACCGCATCTCTTTTTTCTAGCACCAACTGGGCCAGCAGCAGTAACTGATCCTGCGTCCGTCCAGTTGGGCTTTTTTTTTTTTCTCCGTTTTGGCGAGTTCATAATCCACCGTCATTCAACTATTACATTACTTCAATAGGAGCAACATTTCCTTGCTTTAAGTAGTCTATTTAGGCTAATAGGATGTCAATTAACCAAGCAAGTGTTAATGCAAGTGTCGTTTTTTCATTATTAGGCAAGTGGCGGTTTTCATTAGGGTATTAGGCTACCTTGATTTAATTTAATTCACGACTTATCTCTCTCTCTCTGCCTTTTTAGAATTACACTTCACTGGGTCCTGCACAAACATGTCATTATATATGCATTTCGATGACAGTACTATTATTATTTTGTGTAGGACACAGACATATTTAGATGTCGTAATTCCATGATTTGTTGCGTCTGTGTTATGTTCCGCATGATGGCCCTGTCATCTAACAACCAATCACCGTGATCATTGCGAGGAAGCTCGTGCATGAGAATTGACGTCATCCATAGCAACGAAGACTCAATCTTAGTTTAGGAGTTGTCATTTTTCCTTACTAAGAGTAGGTCTGAAAGGCGTGGTGAATAACTTTTAAGAGAAAACTCCTAGCTAAAATATTTTAGTGCGATTTAGGAGTACTCCTAGTGGTAAGATAAAATTCTTTGTGAATACGGCCCCTGAACCACAAAAATGATCTTTGCTCTTCCTACCTGTGCACTGCAGGGAAATTGCAATGTTGTTTTTTGTCTTCAAAACAGAGGAGAGGTGGAGTGTGTGAAAACTGGTCATGTCAGGACAGAGAAAAGGAGCTTCAGCACGCCTTCGAAAATGTGCCTTCTGTAGAACCAACCGAGACAAAGAGTGTGGACAGTTACTGGTGTCAGAGAACCACAGGGTGGCAGCTCACCACAAGTGCATGGTATGTTATCTGTCCACTAGCTTAGCTTTCTTCTGTATTTGTAAAAAGGGATGGAAACAGCTCTTATTCATTTTATTTGCCTAGTTTCACAAAACTGATCTCAGAGAATATGAATATTGAGCATCACATGTGTTGTGAAAATAACATCTGTTATATATACAAAAAAAATATAAAAAGTATATATTTTGACAAATTGCATGTCTAACATTTGACCTATGATTATTTTACTCAGCTTTTCTCATCGGCATTGGTCACATCTCACTCGGAGAGTGAAAACATTGGAGGCTTTTCTGTTGAAGATGTGAAGAAGGAGATAAAAAGAGGAAATAAACTAGTAAGCTCTCATAAAATTCAGTTGTTCCTTTAGGCTGAAAGTAGAGAATAAACATACAGCTTTTCTATCTCACCTGCTGATTTCCTTTTAAGATGTGCACTTCCTGTCATCGGCCCGGGGCGACCATCGGCTGTGATGTAAAGACATGTAGGCGGACATACCACTATTATTGCGCTCTATGGGACAAGGCACAGACCAAGGAGAATCCCTCTCAAGGCATCTATCTGTAAGCATGTTGATGCTGCTTATCGCAGAACTGCATATGTTTTCTAACTATGTGAGACTACTTTTTTTTTCTTTTCTTTTTTTCCCGAAAATTAGTGTTTACTGTCGCAAACACAGAGATGCCTCTCAAGATGGCAGTGATGGTAACTAGTTGTCTCTACGTCCTTTAATGTTGGGCAATAACCTTCTTGTGGACTATTGCGTTAATCAGTGATTTGCTCTTATTCCAGATGAACAGGAAGTTCCAGCCAATGACTCGGATTCATCTCCACCGAGGAGCAGGGGAAGGGGGCGTTTTGAGAAAAGCAGAATCAGAGGTGTGTCGCGCGGACAGTCAGATGACACTCGATCCACCTCGTCACAAGGAAATGATGATACAGAGAGCTCCTCACATGTAAGCCACTTTATCTACTTTTTTTTCTACTTTTTTTCTTCTTAAATAACCCATATTTATTCCAAAAGTGATTACAGGTGACTTGATACAAGCTTTAGAATATCAATGGTTGGCATATGTTCATTTGTCATGTGCTTGTGTGTGGCACAGCGAGACCGGTCCCCTCTGAGAGGCAGCCCCAGTGATTCAGGCCTTCGCTGTGGCTTCTGTCATGCCGGTGAAGAAGAGAATGAAACGCGGGGTGTGCTCCACTCGGACAATGCCAAGAAGGTGGCTGCCCACTACAAATGCATGGTGAGGCTTCTTCAATCCTGAAAAGCAATTGATCATATTTAAATTGCTCCTATTATGCTTTTTCGGATATTACCTTTCATGCAGTGTGTAATATAGCTGTTTGTGAATGTAAAAGATCTGCAAAGATTTAAAGATCAAAGTCCACAGCAAATAAAATTATTGCTAGGGTTGTGCCGATAGTCGATGATATCGTGTATTGACGATAGTCAGAGATATTGCCGATGCCTTTGACGATATCAAGGTGATAATTGGCTGGTTTTCCCATTAATGTATTATATTATTATTAATAGTAGTAGTAATATTGTTATTATTATTATCAGGCTAGTATTATCAAATTAATATTAGGACGTACAATTCATTCCCTAATTTCATAACGACATCACCACATAACCACACTGCGAAACCGACATGCGCACAGATTAAGAGGTTAAAATTATATAGGCCTAATAACTGTTATGCTGTAGGCAGGAATGAAGCCGAGAGTGAATCCAAATGCAAGCACTTTAATAATCTGACAAACAGGTAATCCAGGGTAAACTCAGAACAAGGTACAACAGGCAACATTAAACAACAACCGACCCCAAACAACTGAAACACAGAGGTTTAAATACACAGACAAACAAGCTAAACAAGAAAACAAGGGGGCGTGGTTAATAAGAGACACCTGGGGAGACTAATAAACCTAACGGGGAACAGCTGAACATGAAAAGACAGAGAAACACATAACAGACAACAACAAGGAACAAAATCGTGACAATAACAGTCTTTATGTCCGAACACAGAACAATAATCAGTCATCGCTGAGAATCAAAAGCAGCTTTAAACACGGACTTAAAACCAAAAATATTCAGCCACTAAATTAAGATAATTGATGTACCGTTATCAGCACTGAGGTAGATTCAGCTCTCGTCGTGTCTGAGAGAATGAATGTGACATGCAGCATCAGATGTTGTGCTTTCACTTTAACTTTCAGGGAAGAATTTACTGGTTAGACTCCTTCACCGGCATAACTCTCGTGCAATGTATGCAAATTGCATTGCGTGATATCCTAGGGCTCGCCTTTTGGGTGAAATATTTCAATGCGACGGGACTTTTTTTTTCCCAATATGATAGAAAGATGACCATTGCCCGCAATAATAAAACAAAGTAAATAATTAAATGAGTAAATTATCAAATAAGTAAACTATTGCACCCCGGTCGAACAAACCATTTTCAGACTCAAATAAGGGGATGTGCAATGTATACTATTATAAGAATAATGTGTTTAAAAAATTTTTTTTTGCTTTGATGCATGTAAACCTATTGTAGGAGAGCTCAAAAACAAAATCAGGAACCTTTAAACAACACCTTTTTTAATAAAAAATTAATCTTAACAAAATACTCAAGCTATTTAGTACTGAAAAAGTATTTTACTCCATGTTATTTTTAGATTTGTTCTAGGTTTGAAAAAGTTTGATTCAGCCTGTTCCGTTAAAACGTCTTTTATTTTCTCTGTTTTTGTCACAGCTTTTTTCTTCGGGTACCGTCCAGCTAACTACCACCTCGCGTGCCGAATTTGGGAACTTTGACATTAAAACGGTTATCCAGGAAATCAAAAGAGGAAAAAGAATGGTGACATTTTCCAAATTTAATTCAATATAGATTTGCTAAACTATATTGCTGACATATAAGAATGTGAACTAAATATAGGTTTACACCATGGTCAGTAGAAAATATATCTTTTTGTTTTTTTTTGGTATGATTTTGTTATTATATTAATTCAAAGTCACCTAATGTATTTTTGGTCATTTCAGAAATGCACACTTTGTGCCCAGCTTGGAGCCACCATTGGATGTGAGATAAAAGCCTGCGTGAAAACCTACCATTATCACTGTGGCCTGGAAGACAAGGCCAAATACATAGAGAATATGGCTAGAGGCATTTACAAGTATGTTCTAACTATTGACTCCTTGTTTTCCTTATTATACAAATATAAATAGCCTGGTAAGATACTTGTTCCAAATGGTTCTTACATTCTGTATACACACTGAAACCATCAGGACAGTGAACAAGGGCTGGGTGATACTGACAAAAAAAAAATAAAAAAATCATATCTCTGTATTTTTTTAGTTGAATGGCCATTTACAACTATATCTTCTACTTTTTTTCTTTTTGGGTTTAAAAAAATATATATTTTAAGAAATGCTGTTTCACATCCTTCCCAATGTTGTCCTACAAACAATATTCATATTGAAGGCTATGAAAACAAATCTAGTGAATGTAACCATGTTGGCTATGCTATATATATATTATGTGCCAAAAAGGGTTTAAATCACAATACATTCTAACATTGTAACAACGTTAAAATCTTAAAACAAAAATAATGCTTTTTAAAGCAGAAGTTAAAATCACTAAATTAAAAATGAAACTAATTAAACTAAACTAAACTGTTTGGCGCGCATTCGTGCGGCAGCGTGATTTCACTGAAGTCTGTGAAGTTTAGCAGAGACTTGCTTGCATAACACCAGTCCACTTCTCATTTACAGATGTTACCTGTGAAATGTAAGTTATGTACTGAGGAAAACACCACATCTCAAACGCAATAAACAGCGTACGTGTTAAACTATACGTGTTAACTATAGCTAATTTAAAGCCCTTGATATAAAGTGTTTAGGACAAGTGTCTCGTGTTTAGGACAAATTGGATTACCGGTATGCACTTTCCCCACAGCAGCTCACTCTGTCGTCTGCTATTTTTTTCAATACGCTCCTAATATCAAACTACTGTATGTCGATATAAACTGAATTGCCTCCGTCTATATCATTTTTTAAAAATGTATCGATATACCACCCAGCCCTACAGCGATCACGTGTGCTGTTGTATTGCAGTATAACAGGAACTTTTATGTTTTCACCAGGCTTTATTGTAAGAATCACAGTGGAAATGAGGAAAGGGATGAGGAAGATGAAGAGAGGGAGAGTCGCAGTAGAGAGAAAGCTGCTATTGACAACAGAGCAGATCCTCCTTCGGAGGTTAATGGCAACTAGGTGAGACTCTTTAAAGTTCTTGTTACAGTGTGATTTGTTCAGTCTGTCATGGCAGAATTTGTGTTTGATAATTATTCAGGACTGGCAATGTAGTATTTTAAAATCATAGAACATCTGATCGGTGGATATGACAAAGATTGAAGTACTGTCTTTTTTTCAGGAGGTGAATGAAGATGGAAGACATGATACGATGGGGGATGAAATAAATATTTTTGTATAATGCTCAATTAGAAACTAGGGGCCAGCTCACAATAGTTTTCGTCTCTTTGACAGTATTTCATGGACATTGAGAATGTAAGTTCAATATCAAATGATATCGATATGTTACTGCAGTGTAAACCATAACTTAGCTGGATAGGTTTTATTTAAACATGGTATATTAATGCTTAAAACCATATGATTGGATGGCTGGAACAGTGTCATCTGTTTGTGCTTGCACCTCCAGTTTCCTCTTTGGCAAACTCTTTGGACCCACTCTGAAAACGACTGCCCCCGTCGACTGTTTATAGTTTATCTCCTCCAAACCATGACGTTTAATAAGCCTTTCAAAGTAATTCTCCTTCATGAAACTGTCTTTACCTCTTTTTTCTCTCTTGCATCATGTATTATATTTTATTACTGTATTATACTCATGAGTAATATTGGATATCTGTGGTTTTCTTTATAGTATAGGTCAGGATTAAAGAACATTGGCTAGCATGCACTTTTCTTTACTCTGTCTCACGTGGTGGTCTTTTTTTTCTGTATATGCACATTCCACATGTATCTCTAAATAATTAGGCAATTTATGCATAGTGTTTTCTGTTGTCCATTTTGTGGCAACAATTCAAAATAAGAGTCCTTCTGAAAGGCAGATGCTTTCAAGCACACTTGAAGATATTGTTTGGAGGTTGAAATGTGAATCCTGAGGATTAAATGTTTATACCATTTATTTAATACAAAATATATTATAGAATATATTATGATAATTTAGTTTAGCATGCCCCCAACCCCCCTAGCAATATCATTGGGACCTGGGTATTTAGAAAACCCTACGTACGGCCCTGATATGCAAGAATAGGCCTACTAGTGATTCTATATGTTCTATTCTATTGTATTCATTATATTCTATAGTCTTGCATATTCAATACTAATGCAAGACTAGTCTTACATGTCACTGTTTATAACAAAGAGCGTTCATCCTTTGCTGGGACGCTTAAAAAAATATTGGGGGCATAAATTAAGAGTATACCCACTTCTCCGGGCACCACTACATCACTGGGTACATGGTGGCCATAAAGGGATGGACATGGTCAGAGACAATGCTCAGGTAGGCCGTGGCATTTAAACGATGCCCAATTGGCTCTAAGGGTCCTAAAGTGTGCCAAGAAAACATCCCCCACACCATTACACCACCACCACCAGCCTGCACAGTGGTAACAAGGCATGATGGATCCATGTTCTCATTCTGTTTACGCCAAATTCTGACTCTACCATCTGAATGTCTCAACAGAAATTGAGACTCATCAGACCAGGCAACATTTTTCCAGTCTTCAACTGTCCAATTTTGGAGAGCTCTTGCAAATTGTAGCCTCTTTTTCCTATTTGTAGTGGAGATGAGTGTACTGTATTTATTTTAGCCCCATTTCCTTTCCCTAAGTGGTTATTCCACTTGTCAGGCCGCCATTGTAAATAAGAACTTGTTCTTAATGACTTACCTGTAAAAATAAAGGTTAAATAAAAATAAAGAGTGGTACCCGGTGGGGTCTTCTGCTGTTGTAGCCCATCCGCCTCAAGGTTGTGCGTGTTGTGGCTTCACAAATGCTTTGCTTCATACCTCGGTTGCAACGAGTGGTTATTTCAGTCAAAGTTGCTCTTCTATCAGCTTGAATCAGTCGGCCCATTCTCCTCTGACCTCTAGCATCAACAAGGCATTTTCGCCCACAGGACTGCCGCATACTGGATGTTTTTCCCTTTTCACACCATTCTTTGTAAACCCTAGAAATGGTTGTGCATGAAAATCCCAGTAACTGAGCAGATTGTGAAATACTCAGACCGGCCCGTCTGGCACCAACAACCATGCCACGCTCAAAATTGCTTAAATCACCTTCCTTTCCCATTCTGACATTCAGTTTGGAGTTCAGGAGATTGTCTTGACCAGGACCACACACCTAAATGCATTGAAGCATCTGCCATGTGATTGGTTGATTAGATAATTGCATTAATGAGAAATTGAACAGGTGTTCCTAATAATCCTTTAGGTGAGTGTATATTAATACCTGAATAATAAATTAATACAATAAACATTAACATAGTTGTAAACATCCTACCCTGCAAAAATGTTAATGTTCATTTTATTAATATTCAACCAGTTAAATTAACTAATTTCCTGGCGAAATGCCATCGCCCGGAAATGAGTTTTTGCAGGGTGGGATGTTTACAACTATGTTAATGTTTATTTTATTAATTTATTATCCAGGTATTCATTTTGACACACTGAAGTAATTTGGTGGGTCTGTCACTTTAAGGTGTTCTGTGTTCTCACTGCTGAACGCTGATTGGTCGACAGGCTCTATTCCCCCTCTAATGTCACAGTGTGCGGAAGATAGAAATTGTGTTTGTTCAGTCCTTTAAAGGCGAAATTGAGAATAGGAAGGACAACAATTACTCCCGGCATTTCTCATCGGAATCGAGCACGTTTGCTACTACTCAGTCGGGACGGACATGGCGTCTGCCAGCTCCTGTATCGTGGTAAGTGTTACTGTAGTGTACACAAGTGTCTTCAATCATTTACACCGTAGCGCAACACTTGATTAGTCACTGTACATAAGTAAATAATTCAGAAGTGTTTTTTGGCGATAAAACTACTTTATTCCTACATCCATTTGTTCCTAGAAATTATCCTGATTGCATACACAAGTATTTAACAGTTAGTGATTTATAAATATTTCCGTGAGGTCTAACGTTAGGGGCCTGGGAGGAAAGCACGCGTTTCACGCATGGCACATGTGATGCAGCCATAGAGGATGCATGGCATTTCTGCACGTATGACCAGTTAAATGAGCAGGAATTTCGTTCGATAAAACGCTGCATGTGCTCGGTTGTATTTTGGTTTCAGGGTTTATAAAATGACCTGATAATATGATGAAATCTGTTAATGAACGAGTAACTTAGCGCGTTCGGGTCGAAAAGCGCGCAATTATTTTTAGTTTGGATTTTTGTTTGTAATAAATTGATAAATGTAACGCTTTCAGGGCCATACCAACCACTAAGGTCCGGACCTCATTTTTTTCCCGATGTTTATATAAGAAAGGTTGTGAAATAAATGCCTAATAATAACTCTGCTTTGAATGCTGTGCATATTGCACACTATGCCACGAAAACCGACCTTAACATCTGAGCTGACAACGGTCAAACACGATCATCAAAATCAAAACGTTTGAGATATAAGTACTCAAGAGAGTATGTGATTCTTGACGCAGCCAAGGAGACTGAATGAAAATGCAAATCTCTCTGATCTGATGGCACTTATGGAACAGCAGAAATTCAGCCGTTACCCCGGTAACTCCGTAAACAAAGCAGCTGAGCTACTTTCTTTAATTTTCTGAACATTTAAATATTTCAAACAGCCATTCAGATATTTGTATTCGCCTCAGTGTTCATCACAACACCAAATACTAAAATAATAGGCTACCTAAAGACTTGATAGATTATTTATTTTTAAACAGTTGTTGACACTTAAACATTTTTACTTCTGGACTAAACCATGCCACTGATATTGATTTGAAAATGTCCTAACATCAACTAAAGAGACCTTATTGTAAAGTGTTACTAATTGGTCCTGTTACGAAGACTGTTTCTAATTGCCCCTGAACCCCCCTAGCAAACTCAATGTTGCAACCTCTATAATAAACCTCTGTGTACGGCCCTTTGGTCTTGTGTGTGCAGTGTGCTGATTTGTGACGTAGTGTGCTAATAGGAATGACTCGGGGGAATTAATCATCCTCTTCCTCTACCCTAAATTAAGATATTATCTTGAGGATATAATTTTAGACACCCATCCTGTGCTTTGTGATTGGGTTTTATTAATGAATCAAAAGGTGTGGTAAGCTCTTAAAGGGACAGTTCAGTTTTTTCTGTTGTTTAATATCGGTCAGTTTTGACCTCACACTCATGTCATTTCAATTCAATCCCGTACACCTTTCCTCCTTGTGCAGAACACAATGACAATTTAAGGCTGTCCTAGTCTGTCATTTCCATGCAATGACAATGAATGGTGAGTGAAGGGGTCAAGCCTAAAAAAGGACGCAACATCACCAAAAAGTTTAAAAGACTTTATTACAGGTCTTCTGAAAACATATGATAGCATTTGTATGAGGAACACACCAAAGTCTATGTCATTATTTGCTGAAAAGTTGCACCCAAAGGTTAGCTGTTAACAACTGCAAATGAGTTGAACATAAGAACCAGACACTTCTGGCAAATTTCGTTCAGGACTACTTTTGCTAAAGTATTGAAAGCTTAAGGTCATGGAAAACATTGCCACAAACGGTAGATATCTACCATTAGGCTTACAATGCGTTTAGGAAACATAACCCAGATCAGTTTTGTGAACTGGAGCAATGCTTTAGTTAAAAGATCCAACAAACTGTTTGTTTATAAGGACGTTGCTTTTCTTGCATACTGCCATGAATGCTAAGGCGAGCTTGGGTGTATTTCAGGATTTTCAGTGAATAATGATTTCAATTTCGCTCTGTTCGTCATAGAATCACTGTTGTGTGACATCAGAAGGCATGTACAATAGTGCACAAGTCATGTGGACCAGAGTTATGATTCGTTTGATTGTTGATAGAACAAAAAGTTAGATAAACACTCTCAGGGAATTCTGTCACCTGAAGGGCTGAAATAATTTTTGCCAATTTATTTGCGACAGGCAGCATTTTTCTTAATTGAGAAAATTGGCTCAATATTCTGATGGAGCTGAGGAAAGACATGTGACATCCATGTGAGTCTAAAGCAGGAATTTTACTGGTGTGAAATATGGCTCACTAGATCTGACAGCACACCGACTTACATAATGTGCGCTCCTGCAGCAGCATGAGAAACTAAACTTTGCCTTGCAGCCATTGCATACTAGGCTTTAAAATCCATGTCTTATCATACCCATGTCTATTGATGTGGATTGTGCTTTGGGGTTTAAATCTCAAGGTACTGGCACCAGCAGTAAGCAGAGATGGGGAAGCTCCCAGAGGAGCCTCTGCTGACAGTTGCACATTGTTTGTCTGAACCTCCTTCAAGGACAGTGTGATAACACTTATTGGAAAAACAAACAAAGCACAGTTTATTGTTTTACACATTATACATGAACCATCTGCTGTTTTGAAAGATTTCCAGTCAAGGTTCTTCTCAGGTCCACCGGCAGGGCAGGTTATACTTTTTCAGTAATTGGATTCTAAATGCTATATTTACATGCTTCATTCAGAACAGTTGTTCTCAAGTCAGCAAGTCTTAAAATAATTTGAGTTTCGTTATATTTACATTGTCTTAATTAAAATGCTAAAAAATACAGATGTTCCAACATTATCAGACATTATATTTTTTGAGTTTGCTCATTGTTATTACAACAGAAGTACCAGAGAGCCTAGACAGGAGGGCCTTCCAATATTGTCTTGGGTGAAGGGGGGCCTTTGAGTAAAAAAGGTTCAGAATCACAGATTTAAAAGATACTATTTAGTATGATTATAGTATAATTTGAAGGGAACTTCATTGTGTTTATGAATGCATTCTTTTAGGCTGTCTTCTTTTACATAAACATATACACAAAAAGCAGTGGATAGGAGATTAGACACATGATCTTAGCTTGTCTGTCGGTATGAAATGGGATTCTGTGCATACTAGTTCTGACATGAGTCAAATCTGCCCCCAGTTTCACAGACAAGACTTAATCTAGTCCCAGATTAAACTGCATGGTTGAGCTGTTTTAACTGAAGGCAACTTGCAGTGACATATCTTAATATTTAAGTTAATATTTTTGTAAACTGCAACTTCACACACACGATTGAACAACACACTAAAGTTAAAATTACATGTGCTTTCGTATGTTAGTGAACATGAAAATTAGTGTATTTAAGAGTTTATAAAATGTATTGACTATTAAGTTTAGTCTAAGAACGTCACTTGGTTATCTGCTTAAACTCCGATAATATATGCACTTTTTTCACTCTGTCACTCTGGTGAGAACATAATCTCAAATGTTACAGACAAATGCCATCATGTTATCGCCAGATGTCTTGAGAGCAGGAGAGTTAGGCAATGGGATATAAGGTTGAAGATCACCTTTAACCTACTAACCTATTTAAGGTTTGTCCTGCTGTCTGCTAGATAAAAATGTTATCTCAAACAGACTGCTCACTGTTCTTTGCCCTATCAGGTATATGATATGATCGAATGATGTCATTTGTGTATTTTAGATCAGTGATGAGGAGCAAGGTTATGACCTGGACCTCTTCTGTATACCAAAACATTATGCTTCTGACCTGGAGCGAGTGTATATTCCACATGGACTCATCATGGACAGGTACGAGGCACAAAGTTACTTCTTAGCCAAGAAGTCTTGCCTAATGAACCTGCAAATTACAAATAATATGCAACCTGAAGACTGTTGACATTGCATGTTGGTGGAGCTGACTAGTCACTCTGGACTCCTACAGAACTGAACGTCTGGCCAGAGATATCTTGAAGGACATGGGTGGCCACCATATCGTTGCTCTGTGTGTGCTCAAAGGGGGCTACAAGTTTTTTGCTGACCTACTAGATTACATCAAAGCCCTCAATCGCAACAGCGATCGTTCCATTCCGATGACAGTGGACTTCATCCGCCTCAAGAGTTACCAAGTACGGCTATGTAATGTAGATTCAACCAGGCCTGTCTATGCTACTTACTCCCTTTTGTATATTGACAACATGAATGAAATTTGACCCTTTGCAATACAAACTTGTTTCAGAGTTGAGTGTTGATGTTACTTTAGTAACTAGAACACATACATGTCTTGACTGAACTCTGCTTTCCCCTTTTTCAAATATTACAGAATGACCAATCTACAGGTGACATCAAAGTAATTGGCGGCGATGATCTGTCCACACTCACAGGAAAGGCAAGCATCTTCCTGTGAATAAAAATAATCCTCACTATATCAAGATAATCATTATTATACTGTCTAAAATATTATCCTGTGAATTTCTGGTGACATTTCTCTTTATCAGGAAAACATTTTGACCTCAGTTTGTACTTAAAAATGTAGGTACATCACTGTCAACGTTTTATTTGTTACGTTTCTAAATTAATTTCTTTGGTGACCGGCAGCATGCCACAGATGCTGTCCATAAAAGATCTTTATTCAGCAAGGATGCATTAAAATGATCAAGTGACATTTATAATATTACAAAATATGTTTCCTCAAAAATATTAAGCAGCAAAACTCTTTTCAACACTTATAATTATAAGAAATGTTTCTTGAGCACTAAATCAGCAGGAATGATTTTGGAAGGATCATGTGACACTGAAGACTGGAGTAATGACTTTGCCATAACAGGAATAAATGACATTTTAAAACATATTTATATACATTTTGTTATTTTAAATTGTAATTATATTTCACAATATTACTGTATTTTGATGAAAGAAATGCTGCCTTGGTTATCATAAGACTCTTCTTTCAAAAACATAAATTCTTACCGACCTGGGGTGCGTTTCCCAAAAGCATCGTTAGCCAACTATGGTCGCAATTTCCATTGAACTCTATTGTAACGACGGAACTTGCGACCATAGTTGGCTAACGATGCTTTCGGGAAACGCACCCCTGGTGGTGTATGATCAATAAACAAAAAATGCATAAGTTAGTCAGTGGGTGATGATGAAATATTGTTTTTGCAGTCTTAAACATCCAAATTAAAACTCTTTCTCCTTTTCTCTTGACATTCCTTTTGACACCAAAAGAACGTCTTGATTGTTGAGGTATTTGTGTTTTTTTTTTTTTTTTTTACATGTATATTTAAATAGCTTGTATTATCTAGCAAATGTTAAAAGTGTTTGTGCAATCTTTACTCCGTTCATCAGGACATCATTGATACTGGGAAGACGATGAAGACCCTGCTTGAACTTCTCAAGCAGTATAATCCAAAAATGGTCAAAGTGGCCAGGTACAAATGAATATAATGAATAAAAAAAGCAAATGAGTTTCAGATTGTTTGTCTTGTAGGTATGGATCTTATTCACAGCAGTGCCATCTTTGATTTTTAACGGGAATGAAAGCGATTCTGTGAGGGATAGTCATACATTTCTTCAGTGGGTTGTACTATTATTTAATGTGTTTTTGGATTGTTTTTCTGACGAAACACTTTCTTTCCAAGAAATTTCAGTAGACAAAAACACGAGCTGTGGAAAATTATAAGTGATCCAGGAGCTTTACACAGCTTTTTCCAGCGTATGCCATTGAAAACACGGTTAAATCTATCCTTCACAGCCTCGCAACCTGTCATGGCGCTGCTCTGAATAAGATCTATTGAATCAGTCTTTGTTAGCTGTAGGTAAATATTGCTAAGCTCTGTGTAGCAACTCCCTCGTCTATTATTGATCACGAGTCCAACAAATGCCAGATACTACTACCTACTTTTGAGTTTATAAGCTTTACGGTCTCATATACTTCACATAATTTCCATCATTCGCTTTCTTTGCAGTTTGCTGGTGAAGAGGACACCAAGGAGTGTTGGCTACAGACCAGACTGTGAGTGGATTACTGAAAAAGCTTAGACTTAAGAATCCAGACTTTTTGGCATGCTAATGGGTAAATGGCTTTGATATAGTTAGGATTCAATTCACTTCTCACAAGTCATGTTTATATATGGATACATGCTGTTTATTTCTTAGGGTTGGACAAACAGCCTCAAAAGACTAAAGCTCATTGATTTCAAGTCAATTATTTTGACCACTGAAATTCCTCCTATCGATCCTTTAAAGCAGGGTTCCTCAAACTCAGTCCTGGAGGGCCACTGTCCTGCAGAGTTTAGCTTGTGATCCTGAACATAGATAATATAATAACATAACAAAGAACATAATAAAGGTTAGATGTCTCGTCCGCGCTGCTGGCCAATGGAGGTCGACGTCCGCACCTGACGGCCATCTTGTCACAGGCAGCTCGCTCACTCGTAACATTGTGTTTTAATGGTGCATGTACTTTTTAAATAACCATAACTTGCTAAATTTTCTACCGATTTTCAAACGGTTTGGTTTGTTATAAACGTCAGAGATGTAGTTATAACACTGCACACTTATGAATAATAAGTGTATCAATAAATAATCATCCAGAATTATCCAGCCATGTTAATAACGTTTGTAAGAAACCAAACCGCTTGTAAATCCGTCAAGATTTCAACGAGATAAGAGTATTTGTGTTAGTGCTGATCACTCATCTTACATCAGGTACCACAGAGCCCGCCAGAAAGCTTGCCTGTGACAAGATGGCCGCCGGTGATGACGATAGAGACTCTGCCGTAAGACATCTAGCCTTTATTATGGATATCTATGATCCTGAAGACCTTGATTAGCTTGCTCAGGTGTGTTTGATCAGGGTTGGAGCTAAACTCTGCTGGACAGTGGCTCTCCAGGACGGAGTTTGAGAAACCCTGCTTTAAAGGGGTAGTTCACCCAAAAATGAAAATTCTGTAATTTACTCACCCTCAAGTTGTTCCAAACCTGTATGAGTGTCTTTCCTCTGTTGAACACAAAAGAAGATATTTTGAAGAATGTGGGCAACCAAACAGGCTCAAGGCCCCATTGACTCCCATAGTATGATTCTTAGTTGGTTAGCAACATTTTTCAAAATATCTTCTTTTGTGTTCAGCAGAAGAAAGAAACTCATACAGGTTTGGAACAACTTGAGGGTGAGTGAATGATGACAGAATTTTAATTTTTTGGTGAATTATCCCTTTAAGGCCATTATAGTGCAATGATGTCTGTTGACCACAAGGTTGCACACTTTTCTGCATTGAAGTACAAGTTGCCAATTCAACAAACCTTTTCATTAACCTCCAGTTTCTTCTCCCCCCCCCCTTTATCCTCTAGTTGTAGGATTTGAAGTCCCTGACAAATTTGTGGTTGGATATGCACTTGACTACAATGAGTACTTTAGGGATTTAAATGTAAGTACCATAAAAATTTAACCGGAAAAATCTAAAACAGATTATTGGAGTATGTTTTACTAGAAAATACTATTTTAGTCTTTCTACATTAAAATTGCATGCTTAATTCAATGTGTTACTTGCTGTTTTTTGTAATTATTTGTGAAATTTAACAGCAATTTCTAATTGAAAATTGTTTCTTTGCCATTTTTTAGCCAGTTTAGCATCATTTAGAATATCTTTATAATTTAAATTGCAAATAGTTGCCCATTTACAACACACGTCTGTTTGATTTGTGCTGCAATTCCTGATAACTACTTCTCTCATTTTGACTTGCAGCACATCTGTGTCATCAGTGAAACAGGAAAGGAGAAGTACAAAGCATGAGAAGCCCTGAACTTCCTCCTCTAGCTGTGTATCATTTGGTTATTTTTTTAAATATGGTTTTCATTTTATATCCATTTTGTATTTTTTTTCAGTAGCGCAGCTCACCGCAGGTTAGCAGGTCCTGCACTCAGGGTCTCTGGTGAGGTGTGTGCTGTCAATGCACCTTACAATTACTTTGGCTTATACCTCTTCAGGCAGCCCCACACACATCATCAACCACAAACACTTGCAGTTCAGTCTCTGAGAATAGAGGTCATTTAGACTGCTGCTCCTAGTTAAAATGGAGGTTTTAAACAACCATTTGTGTAAGGATTCCCTTTAATTTATTATAATGACTTGTACAAGTTATTATAGGTTGGTGTTTGTTTAAAGACTAGATTAAACAGAATATTGATTTGCTATTCAATAACGAACATACATTTGATTTGCTCAGATGGCAAAAGGAGAACAAACATGATTCCCAAAGACTATTTGCAGTGTAAAACTGTAATAAAAAAAAATCAGTAAGCATTGAGAATGCATAAAATGAATGCTTTTACATGTGAATGTACTTTGAAAAATCAGGTTGCCCTGATTCTAATCACATTTTAAATTTATTGACATTTTAAAGCCAAATATCATCACCTTGTTTTTATTTGTAATTGTTTAATTTTGCCTGTCAATATATTTATTTGTCTACTTACTGTAGTTTTGCTTCCTAATTATAATAATGGGATTAAAATGGAATGTGGAAAAAAATCTTATGGTGCCTTAGATGGTAAATTTGTACTAAATACAGTAAAAATAAATAAATACAGTATAATAATTAAATGAAACTGATGTAAAGTTAAAGTGACCTCATCATTGTTCAACCACCTGTCAATCTTACATTTTCTGATTAAATTATTCAGAGTTTTGAGTGTCCTCCTAACTTTCCTTATACTTACCAACATTGTTGAACAGGTCACATTATAATGTAGTACACTGGATTTAGGAATAACTAGTAGCATAAAATTGTTCTGCATTTAATGAATGTCATAAAATAATATTAAAATGGTGTTCCACCGTGTTGTAGTTAATACCAGCTCAGGCCTATTCCCTACTTTCTATCTTGTTCTGGTCAAAACTCCATTTAAACATTTACCCCTTTACCAGATGCTTTTATCCAAAGCAAGTTTCCACAGAGGAACAGAAGCAATTCGTCACAGAGCCAACAGTATTTATAGTATACAATGCAAGGTTTATTAGAAAACTAGATTTAAAAAAAGCAGATATTACAGCATATCACAAAATCAAGGCTACATAAATCTTGCTCTTAAAATATTTTCTGAAATAAGTAAATAACCAGGTACACATAAGGAAGTGTATTTATTTTATTTAACAGCACTCATCTACAGTACAGACATGTAGTGTTTTTCCAGCACACAAGTGCATGGGTATGTTGAGCTCTCGGGCAAGGGTCTGCTGTGGCTCTTTGGAGTCTGTAAGTGCTGACAGGTCTTACTAAAGCAGAACAGTAATACTGGATAACACCACATTCACCTCCAGTATTTATGTGCTGCTATAGTACATTCTGCTGGTCTCTTGCGCTGGGTGGAGGGTGGAACACAGAGAGACAGTCCTCTAGCAGCTCTTCTTGATGATCACCAAAAAAAAAACATGACCTACCGCTAGTGTTGTGACAGTCAGAGCATTTGACATGTTCGTTCTCTTCCTCTCAGTGTGGCTTCAACTTGCTATTTCAACTTGCTAATTAACCAGTGATGACCATGTTATTTCTAAAAGCAACTTCCAATTCTTGCATTTCATGAAACACTAATATTAAGATATATTTTTAGAATTAAATGTTCACCCATCAGTTCTCATAATACATATGTCTGTATAGTTATGGAAATATTGGTGTCATCGATGGTTCCAAATGTCATTAAGAGGGAGCGCCCCCTGGTGGGTCTGAGAGGAACAACAGGGTGGTGAAATAGGCCTCAGGTTTAGGTTTATATCCAATGTTCTTTGAAAATATATTCAAACTAGTATTTGTGCATTAGGTAATTACAAAAACAGATCTATACACCACGATAAATTTAAAAATGCAACATGTAAATGCGTACCTGATAATAAAGTAGTTTAGAGTTTCTGTCAGTTGCGTATTAATAAGGATAAATCTGTATTTAAATTATAGAAAATTATCATTTTAGGAGCTGCTGTTTGTATACATAATTGTTGATTAGCAACTAATAAAGTACAAAAATAAGAGCCCTCGCCAGGCAGACATGACCAGACATATCCTCATACTGCATGTCACGGTCTGGTGTGCAGAGGGCCTTACTTGTTCTTAAAATAAAATATACATGTACATTAAAAAGTAGAAAAATAATTCGCTTACAAAATGATAAGGGATTTATAGAAAACTTTGAAGTCAATTGTTGCCAACATTAAAAAAAAACAAGCTGAATACATGCTTAAACTGAATCATCAGCATATTTAAGGCAAGTCAAAATAATAATACATGTAGGCTACATGTTATCATCACATTTTTATTGAATATTCTACAGGCCATGCTGGGGTTGTAAGAAAAGCTCCAGACACGCACTTTTAGCTGGGTGCCACATACAGGGTGTAGTTCAATAGGCTACTGCCTACTCAGCATTTTTATTATTGTAGAAAACAACAGAAATAGCCTCATGTAGAAGTGAGAATCAAACAATTAAAAAGTACAAATATATATTTCGTTTAGTTGCCAGCCACCTTCGAAATCTGTATATCAACACACCGTGGGGTGTTTCCTCATCTTCCGATTGCACAGGTTCCCTAAATAGGCAACTTCGTACTAATAATAAAAGAGGATGTAGGTCATAAAGCTTTATTGAGAAATTCGAGTTAAATACAAACGACCGATAAAAACGCAAACTTTTCACTGACACGCGTCAAAATGAAACAACTTTCAGATTATGATCGAGTAAAAGTTACTAGACAAAGTGACATTAAAGTGGCAGATTTTCTCCGCGCGCGCACAACTACAGCACCGTTTTCAAACAAAGGCTCAAAAGTAGTGAAGGCAACTCAACGCCAACAGGCGCGTTAAACACCCCCGTCTCTTTAGGAAGGTCAGACGCCTCAGAAATTAATGAACAGCACACAACTTGACAGCGTGAGAACGAGGAGGGGAAAATCCAGAAAAATAATTCCCTCGAAAATCCAAACTTACCTCGGGTCCAATCGAAAATGGCGCCGAAATGTAAAAAAAACGCACCAAATTTCATTGTACGGTCTCCTGCAAAGCTTTGTGGGAGCGTGAGCTGTACAACATCCCCAGTAGAGTAACGGAGGAGGAGTGCAACTGCAGTGTCGTGGCACGTTTACTACATAGGCAGCACACTATATCCCCTCAGGATGTTGTCATGCCTTTTGGAGCAGCCAAACTTGTTCACTCAACAAACAAAGTTTCTGGTTTAATGGAGTATATTCTAATAAAACCCATATAATTTTTTAATTCAACCTCGTAATTGTTTCCATAAAAGTTTGGTACAGGCTTAATCAACCATAATTGTCTCCTTCCTGCTTATTTGTTCTGTAAGCTCTTGATTATTCTTAACCTTAAAACAAATAACTCTCTTCCTGATAGTTTTATTCTTTTAATATAGGTGATTTATTTCTACAAAAGTCAGCTGAAGTTACCATCACCTGACCTGCGTAATGACCTTGCAGTCGCCTGGCTGAAAATCTTGTGTCTCTCATTAAAAGAAGAGAAAAGAAACATTGTCTGCTGCCAGACAGAGGCCTTGCAGTGAGCTGTAAAGAAACATGTGACTCTGATGTTGCTCATTCCTGGTGTGTTCTGTGTAAAGCTATTTTATGCAAAATTGGGTTTAGGGTGGAGACTGTGTCATCACACAGTGACATGTAATGTGTAGGACATGTTTTGACAGAAGTCAAAGTCTAAGCCATGTAGAAAAGAATTAAGCAAAACCTTGGTAAAACAATGTCCATTGTCTTTACCTTTAGCTTAAATTCAATTTATTGACATTATTTTTTAGGATTTTTTTCTTGACAACTCCATGTTATTCCATCTGTGCTTTATTTCTTGGTAAGATTAAAATAATTAGGGTATTCAAGTAGCTTTTATAAATGTGCCTTAGAAAAAACATTACTGGTGTGCACCTTGAGACAAAACAATGGCACTATAAGATATGTCAGTGCAAGTTGCTTTCAGACAAAACAGCTCAAACATGCATTTTAGTCTGGGACTAGCTTAAGCCTTGTCTGTGCAACCGGGGGTATATCGAATAGATGAATAACTAACTAATAATGTTTATTTCAATCACATTTTTTCATTTAGATCAATTTTTTTTTTACTTTACTCATTTATTCAAATCCAGTTATTATTATTTTTACCAGGGGTAAAAGTGTATTCTCTTGTTTATTCTCTGTATTTTGATGACATTCAAGAAAGTATTTTTCGAACTATTTTTCTCAGAAGCATCACATCTCTTACATTTGAGAAATCAAATGTAAACCTCTACAAAGGAGATAAAATGTGACTAACTATTTTGGTAGTAGGGGTACATAAATAATACACCAAGGCCAGCAGTGATGCACTGGTGTAAGTCATCCTGAGGCAAGTATGGTCAGGGGTCAAGTCACTGCAATTTATTATTTTAAAAAGCCAAAGGCTATTTTAAAGCATTCTAGCTTTAGCCTATAGTAGCCTAAACTGAATCTGGCTGACAAGCTGAACATTTTATACACTGCAGTTAATGGCAGATAATGGCTATAGATTTGTACATTTCAAATATCCAATATGTTGCATATTCTTAATGTTAAACTGTGCTATAAATATTTCACACAATCTAAAGTATCTCTCTTAATAAAAAAAAAATATTATAAAAAAATGTGTTAAACGGCGTGCGCAGGGAAACTTCTCCAGGAAGTGTGATTTCATTGGCTGTTTCCCTGAACGGTTGCCATTCAAAAAGGCACGCCGGTAGCCATCAAGTTTCTGATTGGTTCACGATGCCGTCGGTCAGTCCGGTAGGAACAGAAGGGGCGGGACTCTTATCTGAGCTGTGGGTAGACTGCGGCGTCCAGAAAATAGATAAACAGCATGCTAACCTTAGACGCAACTAAGTTACAAACTTATCCAACTAGATACTTACACGCCAAATTGTCAAACAGAAGATGACAGAGAGGAGCCGCGCGCTTGTCTAGTGATTTACATGCGTTTGTCCTGCAACCCATCACGGACAGCAAGCTAGTTAGCAACATGATGATGGCCAGCTGAACATTGTTGTGCCTTCAGCTTTTGGTATTATTGCGATCACTGTTTAATGATGTAACCTTCATGCTTTGAATGTTGCTTTTTCATGCATCCTAACCACATGTACTCCAAAACTTGACTGGAGCTGTTTAGATTGTGGTGCTTGTCCGCCATCAAGCTAAGCTAACAGCACAGGAATAGTGTGCATGGGCCAAACCCCTTTCACATTAGCTCGCAGCTAACCAGCCGCTGGATCTACAAGTTTGGACCAGAACGTGGAGAGTTTTCTAGGAAGATACTCGGTGCACGTCGAACAAGCAGAATGTTGGTTTGCAGAAACCCACAGATCATTTCCTTAGAGATTGATCGAGACCTACATTGACTCTAACAACGACACAACCCCCAATCTTTCTATATTGGCTGCAAAATGCATATAGTAAACTGAGGCCTTGGTCTGCTTTGTCAGTTTCAACGATGTAGCTTTGCAACCTACGTGCTTTTTTGTGGCATAAGTACAAGGACAATTACGATGAACAATCAAGGAACCATGTCGCAAGAGAAGATGGAGCTGGACCTGGACATCCCATCGACACTTGTTCAGAGTGATGGCCACTTGAGACGATCTAACAGCGAACCCATGATAAACGGCCTAAGGTGAGGATTGAAATCTTGCATTTCTCGTTGTGTTTAGGGCAGTTAAGGTCTTATGTTGGTATGTTATGTTCATCTGGACCTTATGAACATTTCGGAAGTTTCTCTCAACCCGGTGAGCTGCCTACTTGACCATGCTGAAAGATCCAGCTTAAGCTAGTCACAGACTGGTTTTGAATTAGTCCAAACTGGCCATGCCAGTTTAAAGTTTTCAAACTGGTTTTCGAAACCTGGTAACTGGAAACCACAACGTCCAGTTTAATATGGGTTTGTGAACAGGCAAGCACATAATTTTTGGGGCATTATGGGTATGTTCCTAGCCTTGATGGTGAGTACCTACACAGTTAGTTAGAACTTTGTCCACCAATGTGAAAATTCTCATTTGGCTTCACATATAAACACAATTATACACATGCCCAAAGTAAAAGTTATTCTCACAAAGAGCTGCTTGGCTTTTTTTAAAGAGTAAATGTACCCCATTTTTAAGAAATGTCGGCACCTTATAATTTCCAGATTGAAGCATTACAAATGCCTAAAATGCTTTTGAGAGATGCCATGCATGACTGTTGTGGGTGCTCTCTCACTGGTAGAGAGTAAAGACATGCATCCATGTCTAGATGAACATGCTTTGAGTCATCAGGGCTGCCAGTCTCTCAAGAGAAGACCGTGTTGGTGGTATAAAACTCACACATTAGTATTGCGATTAGTGTTAAAGTTGGAATTAAATAAATTTCAGTCTTTATAAATGCATGTTTTAGATCTTTGCAATTCATCTGTGCATGACATGAAATCAAAATGGACCAATCTTTTTTTTCAATGGAATATTGCAGATTTATTATTATTTTTAATTATTAATGTGGCCTCGTAATCCTAAATCAAAATAACTTCTCCCTCTTGCAGCATCATCTCTTCTCTTCTCCAATGATGTGTTTACTGGCACGAGGACAACCTGTCACTCACATGACATCACCGCAAATAACAAACCACAACGATCCAATCAATTCCCGATGGACAAAAAGTCCCACCCTACTTTTTTTTGTTTTTTTTATGTTTGAGAAGCTTGTTTCACTGGAATGTGTGTTAATGGGGAAGAAAGGATGCAATTTCCTTTTCGTGCTGACTTTGATTAAACATTAGAAGGTTAAAACATTTTCAATACATACTTCCAGTGAAACAAGACTTATTTCTGGTGACCTATGTAGGACTCCTCCAATCATTTAGTGCGTTTAAACTCTGCCCCCTGCATTCATCTGCATCTGTTTTTGAGTGCAGCGCTCGCATCTCAATCCAGTCAACAACTGATGCATAGAACCAAGTCTCTGCATTTTCTTGATATTACACTGAAGTACGTTACAATATGGAAGGAAAGCTCTGTCATTACTTTAATTTCATTGTGACTTCAATGTTTAAATATTTTTTTTAGTTAATGAAAAATTAAAAGTTCTTTCTCTCTTTGTCCAGTGATGCTTCACATGTGTTCCAGAGAGAGGTTCTCCGCAGCAGAAGAAACAGTACTACTGTTGTTCGACCTAATGTGGTACGTAGCACGTTTCAGAATGCTGTGAATGTGTGAATTAATGTTTTGTTTAATGGAATTTGCTTATTGGATGTTTTATGCTTTTTAGGTTCCATCTTCACCAGTACGTGTTCCTAGCACAAGACTACAGCGAATCAAACAGGTACAAAGTTTGCAGGTCTAAAGTACATGCTAAAATTAGATTTGAGTTTTCACAAACAACCAGTCTTTCAGAATTAGACTGGTTGGTAGTACCGGACTCCAACATATAGTTTTATAGATGTGTAGAAAGTCACAGTGTTGGTGATATTTCCTCATATGGGGTTCCTTATATGCTTGCTTGTTTGTAGGAAGAGGGTGTTGATGTGATGAACCGTGAAACTGCCCATGAACGGTAAGAGCTCACATCTGCTGAACCCCCAAGGCATTGGTTTCTCATTTTTCAGTTATTGACTGCTGGCTTTGTCTGTTTCCAGACTGTTCATAACATTCATTATCCTTTGTACAATCAAATAAGGGCTTTTATTAAACTGCTCGTCATTGGTTGGAGGGAAAATTGTCAGTACTTGGTGGCATCTCTCCATTCCTTCCTCTCTGTATTTATTTTCCTCTATAATGTCGATTGATCTAGAGAGGTGCAGGCAGCCATGCAGATGAGCCAGTCTTGGGAGGAGAGTCTAAGTCTGGTAAGAGGGTGTTTTTGTTTTTGCTTTGTAATAAAAAACATGCACTACCCTTAAAGTTTGGGGTGGGTATTTTATTTTTTTACTTTTTTTTTAAAAAGTGTCTGCACCAAGGCTACATTTAATTTAAAAAAAGTTATATTTTTAACTTCTTTTTTAATGTAGTTCATTCCTGTGATGTCAAAACTAAATTTTCAGCGGCCATTAATCTTAAGGACTTCAAACTATTAAAGGTGACCTATAATTCAAAATTGAATTTACCTTGGTATAGTCAAATAACAAGAGTTCAGTGCATGGACATGACATGAGTGAATCTCAAACTGGACTGTTTTCACGTTCTCATTTAATTCGCGTTTATGAAAAACACCCCTGAAAAACGGTCGGTTCTCCACACAATACCGACTGTGACGCAATAGTCGTGATCATTAATATGTATGCCTCCACAAATTTGCATATGCCAGCCCATGTTCAATGACAGGCGAAACCGCGCAGCCGAAGCATAGCAGTTGCTCAGTGTTTGGATGTACACATGAACACAAAAGTATTTTTTAGTTCCTTCATCCAAGCCTCTGAAGAAACAATGGCTTACTTTTATTTTCTCTGGAAATTTCCAAACATTTCACCGACGACTGTTTCCTCAACTTGGGCCAATACAGAGCTGGCCTCGGATCAGCTACCAAGCAACAGTTTCTGATGTGTAATTGTTCAAGTTCAGACAGGTAACCTTTCTCTCAAAGTCGTTCAATACTGTTTATGCATCAGTAAGTCAAGCCAGTGACTAAAATATCAACTTCACATCGTTTCTTTTAGTAGGATGAAAAAAAAACGTATTTAAATTGTGAATAAATTATATACAGAAAGCGATCAAAGAACAATCTTTCCACAGCGCGAGTTTATCTGGACACTTGCCAAACTCGTTATGAATTCAATGACGCACGTTACACTGCACAGCGAAGCTCTTACTGTATTTACATGATCGTGTTTGCATTTGGGAAAGCATTAGAGAACAGAAACTGCATTGCAATAAGATCTTCATTCTCGCGACCAACAGACTGTCCTCTGCTTGAAAAAACCACTCTAGGGCACCTTTAAACAGTAGTGTGTATAACAATACTATCGCAAAGTACATAATTTAGGTTAAACATGAATCTACGCAAACAGTTATAACGATTTTGCTGAAAAATTAAGACCGTTTTATGCAGATAATATAATGCATGCAGTAGCAATGTTGCTACACTTCCTCTTTCCCTTATTGATGGGACTGTGGAAGAGAAAATGGAAGCATGCTAGAGAAAAGCTCCTGGAGTCAACAGGGCCACCGGTCTCTCAAGATCAGACTGGATTGGTAGTATAAAACTCCAACACTGCTTTAGTAACGAAGTGGTTAATTTGCAGTAATACTGGCATGTTGTGTAAGTGTACCAAGTGATTTATATTGTGTTTTGATTCAATAGAGTGATAATGATCTTGAGAAATCTTCATCATCATCTCCAAAGAGGATTGATTTTGTGCCCGTGTCTCCTGCTCCTTCACCCACCAGAGGGATTGGAAAGAAGGTATCATTTATTTTCTTCTAAAAGATGCTAGTGTTTTAATTCAAGGCTTTATGCTTTGATTTACCTCTCTCTCTCTCTCTCTCTCTCTCTCTCTCTCTCTCTCTCTCTCTCTCTCTCTCTCTCTCTCTCTCTCTCTCTCTCTCTCTCTCTCTCTCTCTCTCTCTCTCTCTCTCTCTCTCTCTCTCTCTCTCTCTCTCTCTCTCTCTCTCTCTAATGAGCAGCAGTGTTTCTCTCCATCTCTTCAAATTCTGGTGAGCAGTAACGGTCTGACGCCCAGCCCTGTTCCCAGCCCAACACGCCGCTTCAGGTGCGTTCTGCTTCAATCAACCCGCTAATATTAGGCATAATATTATAGAATACTTAAAGCTGAGTAGCTGATATCAAAAGTTTGCCCAGCAGGAGGAGTCAGAGCCCGATCAACTGCATCAGGCCCAGCATTATGGGCAACCTCAAACGCAAAGGTAAGGGAGCGAGCGTTCACAACACATTTGATTTTGTAATGTCATTAAACTTGTCGGGAAACCTATAAACCTCACTTTCTCTGTATGCTCAGGTGAAATGGAGACAGAAAGCCAACCCAAGAGACTCTTTCAGGGAACCACCAACATGCTGTCCACAGAGGTGTCGCACTTGCCTGAACTTAACACTTGGTGAGTTCCCTCAGTTGGATTTTATTTTAATCGAGTATCTTTATATAAGGAGTATGTGTATTTGGATGTTAGGTTGTGAACCAGGGTTTTTCCTGCATTGAAAGTATTTAAGCGGACACCAAAATTAATCCTTTGTCCTGCCAAAGATTTATTTGATCACGTAATATGACCTGCCAGGGAACTACACTAACTTTTTCCACTGGTGGCACTTGCGCTACTAACTTTTTCAGTTACTGGCGCAAAACATGATTTGGTCGCACAAATTATTTATAGTAAGCCGCTCTCTGGATAATAATGAACAATAATGAAACTGTACTGCATTAGGGGTGGAACGGTACACAGAAGTCACGGTTGGGTTCATACCTTGGTTCAGACATGCACGATTTCGGTACAATGGAGTGAAAAGCAAAACAAAAATGCAGAAGGCATTTTTATAAATGTCTTAAAGGGACACTAAGTAAGAATTACTCCCATCTAGCGGTGAAATTGTATTTTGCATTCAAACGAATTGTGCTCTCCAGCGCCTCGCGTTTTCAAATGCGTGTTGCATCTACGGTAGCCGTTATGTTCCAAAAAGCTATGACAGGATGTCTTCTAATAGCACTTCGTCGAGTTTTCCTTCGGGTGAACAGGTTTGTTATTTCAAACAAACTTCAAATTGACACAACGAACAAATGAATGTTACAGTATGAAATAATGAGTGTCAAAAACATGAACTATTGTAATTAGTAGTTATGCCTTCTTTATTCGTTATATTTTCTGAAGTAGCCTACGTGCATTGTTAGATATCATCATCAACTTTTAACTATACATGTTCATCTGTCTATAAAATAAAGTACACAAGCAAACAATGAAAAAAGCTTGTAATTAAGACTGTAACACTGACTTGCCTGTCGAGAAGAAAGCAGGACTTCAGCGTCTCTTTTGAAATCTTTCTCCTGCATTAGCTCTATCCACCTGGAAAAAGCTATCCCGACATTAACTTGTGTTTTTTGTAATCTCCGGTCACGTTTCCTTTTACGATCTATTTTGGACTTTTCTGGCGACGAGGATTTGCAATGCAGCCTTTTAAACTTGCCGGGGCAGTGACAAGCGCCTCTCACTGCTCTGCTCCTCCGCTTCTGCTGCGTTCAGTCACGTCACGCCGGCTCTGAATGAAAACGTGTTGTGGAAACGCGTTGGCCTAGTACTTTTTGTCCCTCTCTGCTATTATAGTTTTTCAAGATGGCGGAACTACATGGAAGCCTCCGTGGACTTACCCGTCCCATGTATATAAATATAATAAATTCTTTGTTTACGAGGATAAATCAGATAATTGGCAGAGGTATTTGTGCACCATTGAGGACATATTTATGAATACGAATATTGATTTTAGATTATAAATTAACTAAAAAGTTACTTAGTGTCCCTTTAAGCCTTGTATTTTTAAGTTGTATAAGTTTTATTAATAAAGGCATATAACCAGTTTATTTGTAGTGCACTGACAATAGTTTTATATAATTAGTTTATTAATTAAATTAATAAAAAGACAAAATGACCTTTATATATGTTTGGTAATTGTACATGAATGATTTTAAAATTAATTGGCTATATTTCAGATCAATATATATTGTTTTCCTTAATTTTAATTAACCCTAACTTTAATCTCATCTGAATTATAAATAAATGATTTCCGTATAAAATAATTACCATTAAAAACACATTTGATTTTCTTTTTTAATCAATGTAGAATGTGTAACTTAAAAATAAACAGATTAGTGCTTTGACTCCGAGGACAAGAAATGAAAACCAATGCGATATGATGAATCTCCAAAAGATGGAACACACACTGTTTTTAAATGGGGTTGGATAAATATGTTTTGCTTTTAAAACGGTGTGTGGTTGGGTTACAGTTGTAGGTTACAGTTTGACAAGAGTTTAGAGTGTGACAAAAGCACAATGTTGTGTTTTATTACGAGTGTACACAAATATAAGTAAACATTTTGCAGTTTGAATCATGTCCTGTATGAACAAAATGACAGTATGTTTTTATGTTTCCACTGTTCGATCGCGTCCGCGTCTCTCTCTCACACACACACACACACTCACTCACACACACGCACACAGAGAGAGAGAGTTCGATCGCGCCCGCGTTTCTCTCTCACACACACACAGTTCGATCGCGCCCGCGCATCTCTCTCTCACACACACACACACAGAGAGTTTGATCGCGCCCGCGTCTCTCTCTCACACACAGTTCTATCGCGCCTGCGCCCCTCTCTCTCGCGGGGCTGAAGCTAACTTGATGTGTTGAATGCTCAGAGCACGTTATAAAAACGTATAGCCTACTTAAATAGGCTATACGTTTCTGTTTTAATAAATGCTCATAGTGAATCATAGCATATTGCCTAAAACATAAGGTAGGTACAAAAATAGTCAGTGATACATTTGCGACCCATTAAAAATTAGGGTCGCAATGACATTTCAAAAGGTCGCATATGCGACCATTTTGGTCGCAGTGTAGTTCCCTGCCTGCTGTTCTGCAGTATCAGTATCAGCTAATAGCTCGCTGCTTTAAAACTCTCCCGTGAGGATTTGTGCAAGCGATCTGAAGAGTGAGTGTTAAAGGATTCTATTTGCGTTTTTTTTGCAGCATTGAGCTTTGTAGCCAAGTACAGACATATCTGTTGAGCATGTGAACACAATGGCCAATCAGATGTGTTTTTGCAACATTGAGCTTTGTAGCAAAGTACAGACATGTTGAGTGTGAACGCAGTGGCCAATCAGATGTTTGTTAATCAGAATCCACTCAAAACTGCAACTTTTGTTCAGTGCAAGTTCTGAATGCTTAAATCCTTTTATTTTAACCAACAAAGTATAAACGCTGTCAATGAGATTCATTGCACAGCATTGACAGCTTCAGTGATTAAAATGCAGTGATCTTTGCTAGCTTTCTGTATACAAATTTTTTTCATGCTGCCAACTACACATTACAAAGTTTCTGGATTGACTACCATATTTAAATACTCGATTTGAATCGACTGACAGTGATAACCAATAGCAATAGACGGAACAATCTGAGACTGTCAAATGATCTGTGCATAAAGTCTTGAAGTGTAAATGCAAAATAAAAGAGCTGCCACCCTTTCCATGTAATGCTACTTTGTTTTTCATTTTATTACTAAATTAAATATAAAATAGTTCTAAGCACTTTGTTTTATGATCTGTCCTGACGCTGATTTATTATTTATTTCTTGAATAAATAGGATGAGTTAATATACAACTGAAATAATATACAAACTGTTTCTTTCAAAAATTATTTATTTTTGTCCATCTTGGCCTCAGTTAACATGGGTGGAATACTTTGGACTTTTTTTTTTGTGGATGGCCAAGTTCGTCCGCCACCATCAAATACCATTTGACTCAGGAAAAATCCTGTAAACTCTCCATCTATCTATGAACTCTGCTGTCTACTAATGTATAGTAGTATATTAATGGATTCATTACTAGTAGGGATGCTCATATTGACCGTTTAACCGTTAACCGAAAGTAAAAAATAGACCGATTAATACTATCAGTTAAATGGTTTAACAGTTAAAAAAAGTTGTAGTTTTTTTTTTTTTGTAGTTTGCTGGATTGTTAAAACAAATACTATAACCTATATTTGTTAACTCACGGGGTGTGTCGACACGCCCAACCACACGTGCCTACAGACCTATTTCGCTGAGCAAGCAAAATGAAGTGAGCAAAGTACTGTGTGGGACTATTTCGACAGAAAGGGCGACGAAGTTATTTGTAACTACTGCTGTATTTTAATACCGCGTAGCACATTTTGCAAGTACAATGCAATAACACTTGCGAATAAAACCTCCACAAGCAAATGAAAGTCGCTTCCCGAAGCTGGCCACTCTGGCGAGACGTTATCTCTGTATTCCCGGGACATCTGTGCCATCGGAGAGGGTGTTTTCTGCCGCGGGTCTAACTCAACAGGCTGCGCTCCAGAGTCCAGACTAACCCCACATCATGTAGACATATTACTTTTTTAAAATAAAAACTAGACAGTGTGGATTGAGGTAGGCCTGCTATTTTTATTTGACGAATAAACTTAGTCTGGAGGGGAAAAAATTGCCGTTTTTTCAAAGCTTCAAACTGATTTTAATTAAGTTAAAAAATAAATTTAGTGTAGGCCTATTTTGTTTTTTATTTATTTTATTTTGTGTTTCTCTGTTGTCACTGTCAAGTGTGTGAATTTTGTGAATCCAGGTTGTGGGTCAATAAAATAGTTTATTTTTAACGGGTCACAGACACTTGTCAATTTTATTTTTATTTAATTCAATAGGCTATTATCTTATCAGTTAACGGTTAATACTCTGATAACGAGTGGCGGTTGTCGGTTGGGAAAATGAACCGAAATGAGCATCCCTAATTACTAGTTTTTAGCAGTATGGATGCAACAATACCAGCTCCACTTTCTAGCTCTTTCTTCTCTCCTTCAATTGAAATGCACACTGCGGTGTCAATTCACTGAAGTATATTGTCCGATGCGCTGCGCATTTCAGAGCGAAGCGCAGCACACATGATCCATTGTTTTCAGCGTCTCATAGTGGCTTGGTTCACAGTAAATGCTTTTAACTCCATCCTGCATGTGTTTAACTTGCATTTGTAAATGCAACTGGTACCAGTTAGAGGTTGGAGAAAAAATTAATGCATCGATTCTCTCTCCAACGATTCTGGATCAATTCTGTGAATTTTAGAATTTATTCTGAGCTTCGTTTTTAACCGCAGATGCACGCTTTGCTTGATATGTTACGCTTGCCGTGGGCGATACGTCTCGCCCACCGGTCTTCTCGTTACAAATACTCTATGAAAGTATAATTTATCGTTTGGAATGCAGTGGGGTTATTTGAAATTGAAAGCAGCCTTTTGTCAGGGAGTTTCATATTTTTAAGGGTCACGTGTGCTTCGTGAAAAGTGCTCGCATGCGGCTGTGCGACTCCAAGTGGTTAAATAATTTCACGTCATAATAGCATGAGATGAAAGTCCAAATGTAAACTGTCCTGTCTAATCCCTAAAGAGATGACTAAGACATCTTGTATTTCAAAAGACATCTGTGCATTCGTGTGAATGCAGCTTATTAGATCTCCCGCTGTCTATGATGTCTTCAGTAATAATCAAAACGGTAAAGCTAAGAGGGAATCACTCACAGCTCTTGAATGGAAAATCTTCAGATACTCTTAAATACTGAAAGCATTCTTTATTGCTTGAAATGTTTCTTTGTTATGCTTTATTATTTAGGCCACTACTTGCTTTTATGTTTTAAAGCTATATTAATACATTTTAAGATTCTTAACATACAAATTTAAAAAAAATTTTTTTTTAATTTTTAAAAAGTACTTATTACTTAAGTAATTTATCAAGAATTGCTTTTGAATCGAATCATGACTTATGATCTGATTCTGGGAGGTGCTTAAAGATTCCCACCTCTAGCACCAGCTTTTTCACACTTGCACCATTATTATTTTTTATTTTTTTTGTGGACAGATGACTACAGCTTTTCCTTAGATTTGTAATAAATGTTTGTAAAGCCTGTGGTCAAAGAAACATAAAGGTCTCCTCCTACACTTTTCAGCCAAAAAGCTTGAGGGTTTAATAATGTTTCTAAGTATAATAGTTTAATAGCAATAATAGTAATTTGAAGAGAAGGTAAATGCAACATTTTAGATACTGTTCAATTGTTATGCCCTTTTATGTTGAGGCAATTTTTCCCAATGGTGTTGAAGATTCTTATTTTTCAAGGTTTTGTATCAGAACTTCCAGTGTTGTGACAAGACTAGTGTTTATTATGTTAATAATTAAATGACAAGATAAAGAGAATGCTCACTATTTTCATTAGTTTCATTTCTTTAATAGTCTGTTTTTGGAAACTTGAAGTATTTACTTAAAATATTGTGTAGTTCAACCAAAAATGAAAATTAAGTCATTAATTACTCACCCCCATGCTGTACCAACCCCGTAAGACCTTCGTTCGTCTTCGGAACACAAATGAAGATATTTATGATTAAATCTGAGAGGTTGATCACTCCTCCATAGGCTCCCTAAGGGAATGACACTTGACGGCCCAGAGAGTCATTAAAGAAAATGTTTAAATATTCCATGTCACAACAGTGGCTCAACTATAAGTTTATCAAGCGACGAGAATACTTTTTGTGCGATAGATTTGTAAATATCTTCATTTGTGTTCCGAAGACGAACGAAGGTCTTACGCGGTTGGTACAGCATGGGGGTGAGTAATGACTTAATTTTCATTTTTGGGTGAACTAACCCTTTAAGGCTGCATGGTATTGTTTCAATTAGGTTTATATTGCCAATTCTGCATTTAAATTATATATTGAAATTACTGTCACGTGTCAACTACTGTTAACCCTATCAGTGCTAAAATCAGTGTTTAACATTCTCACTGAAGTAATTTCAGACATCATGTTTAGTCTTTTCGTTTTCTGCTCTATTATTGTGGCTTAAATGGAAAACTTTGCACAGAAGTGTCTGGTATACAATTAATAGTAAATGTTTTGTGCTGCTTGATTGTAAATGTTGTGAATGGATTCCAGCTCTGAATAATGGGCCGTCTGTAATGCGCTCCATATCTGTGTTTCTCCACCAGTCTGTCTCCTGATCTTCTGGATGGGAGTCTCAGTAGCGTCGGCTCCTCTGATTCGCCCGCCAAGATGGAAGGCGTGTCGCCCTCCTCCGGTAACTCTCCCCTCACACCCCTTCAGGACCTTTCCCCTAAGTGATCCGCCGAGCGTCACAGACAGGGAAGGATTGGGGCCGCTTTTCTTCCACTCATTCTTTCTTTTTCAATGCCTTCCCAACATGGCTTCTGTTCTTTTCCTGAATAGTCCTGTTGCATTTAAAGGAAAGTGGCCCAGGAGTGTATTCGGTATGGGACAGACCCTAAGGGCGTGGAGTGACTGTGGATGCTTTTTGCATCAGCTGCTATAAATGGATGTGAGACGTGGTGTGGAGATCTGCATCAAAGCGAACAACATCACAGAGGAAGATCTCGAAAAAATTTTTTTTTTTTTGGTCTCAATTTGGCAATTATCTTTTTGATAAGGCTTTGAAAAGAGAACTGCTGTAAACAGGAGAACAACTACAAGCGTGTTCTTTGATTTACAATCTTAGCTTGCCAACAGGTATAGTGTGTGTGTGAGAATTTAATTTATTTTTTTGGCTTTTGTTTTATTTGTATGTAAGTATGTACATAAGATTTGTGGCAAAACGTGCAGAGGCAAAAAGCTTGACCGTCAAACTGACAGCCGCCTCTTCTGGAGTTTTAATAGCGGTGCAACTGCACTTTAAAGGGGCTGAATATAATTTTGGGCTTTGTTCTGAATCTGCATATTTAATTTTTCAGGAATGGCCTTTTCTTGGTTTTCAAATAGGTGGAGGAAATGTATTTTTCAAAGAGCTTGGCACTTCGTTCTCTGTTAAAATGGTTTATGGTTGCTGTACACAACTAATGCAGAAGGGATTTAATATTGCATCTGTTAGTAACCACTAAATCCTTGATTTGAACACTAGAGAAACTAAAATGCCTGTTTGTCAACCTAAATATGTGCTTGCAACTGTTACTTTCACAGCTTTCAGAGAATGGAGCAAAACATGTGGGCTGGGTTGAGTGATTGTAATCAAGCAAATGGAAGCATTTGGAGGAGAATGCCAGTGTTTTTCAGAGGCTGTTAACAGTGACCCATTTGGCAGTTTAATAGTTAAGCAGAAGTGCACAAAGATGAAACCCTCCCAATCGAGAGTTATTTGTGGAATTAAAGTTTAAAATGTAATCTACTGATACTTAAATGGTGTGCCATTAAATTTGTATATAAGAGAAATTGTACAACTGTAGAAGTTATTAATTTGGGGTTTTAGTTACTTTAGGAAATAGTATTTTTTTTTTGTAAAGGGTTTTCCTAAATTTCTTTGAAAGAATGCTTTATTTCCTCAAGCATGAGATAATGTATCATAAATTAATTTCTGTGTGCAAGAAAGTGATTGTAAAATATTTTTCATTCAAGTGGATTGAAAGTTTTTTTTCACATAAGAAAAGATGAAACTGCAGTGTAAATCTTTTTCTGAATGTCTTTGCAAACAAAATTCTGTCCTGTAGTAATGGGTGAAATGTATTTGTGGTTTGTTTTTGTCCTGTGGACGTGTCGAATTCTTTATTTAATGATTTTACCCTGTCTTGTTGACTTGTACAGTTCTTTTAAAGCCTGTGCATGTGAACTCTGAGGAGGACCTGAGAGCTGTTGTGAGTGTGTAGTTCTCTACTCTTCCTAAACAATTCTTGTTACCATCAAATCAGAGACTTTCAGATCCCAGAAATAAATTATTTGTCCAGCTATTTTATTGCCTTGTCTTGTGATATCAAACTTGTTCAGTGTTTTCTGTGTGGTTCTCTTGTCTTTTAAAAACACAATTGTCACAGAGCGAGAGGTGTTAACGGGTATGGTTCTTTATTCTTCGCTTCCTTTCATTTTCATCCCAAATGAAATGTTCTGCTTGACCATGACAATGGACCCTTTACTCAGATTGTGCTGATGCATTTCCACAATTAACTTTGTAAATCTATCAACTATCCCTAATGTTTCTGAAAGTTATGATTTTATTTGATCAAATACAGTAAAAACAGTAATTGCAAGTATTACAATTTAAAACAACTCTTTTCTATTGTAATATATTTTAAAATGTAATTTATTCCTGTGATCAAAGGTGAATATTCAGCATTATTAGTCCAGTCTTCAGTGTCACATGATCCTTTAGAAATCATTCTATGTTGATTTGCTGCTCAAGAAACATGTCTTACCAAAGTGGGAAATAGTTGTTTGTGGAAACTCTTTTTTCCCCAGCATTTCTTTTCAGGATTCTTTGAGGAGCAAGTATGGTAGAAAATAACATTTATTTGAAATGACAATCTTTTGCAACATTGTGAATGTCTTTACTTTCACTTTTGATGTATCCTTGCCGAATAAAATAACTAAATTCTTTGAAATGGTCTAAAGAGGAATTCATGTTTGTTCTTCAAACTGTTTTGTAGTAACTGCCCAAAGTAAAACATTGCATTACTACCTGCCTACTGAGTGTCTAATCCTGTTTCCTCTACAGTCCAAACATTTCACTAAATTAGTTGGAAGACAAGTCCGTTTTCAGGAGTGCAGAAGTAAATGCTCTTTCACCCAGTTTATCTCTTAACAAACATTTTCACTATGATGCATTTTGCTTCTTAAGCTACAAGAACTATGATTCTGAAACTAGAGAATAATTGATGTTACTACTAATACTTTTGAATAAAACTTTCAAGTAAATGCCTTTAAAAATCAATTTACTTTATTTTATGTGATATAAGGTTTAAGCAGTGGACAAACACCATAACGTTTTCAGTCTTGAAATAAACAACAGAAATCCAGACACTGAATATGACGTATAACAACACATTTAATTTAATGTATTCATGTTTCTCTACACCCCTTCCCATTTAACATATTAGTTAGCCGGACCTAATGCCAGCTCAGTCAGTGTTGGGCCTGTAAACACAGAACGCTCCCCTCCCCTTGCCCATGGATCTTTGCGTCTTCATTGTGTTTGTGACGATCATTTAAGGAGTAAGTTCCTGTTTATAGGGAGTTTCCCAGACGTACCCCCTCCATCCTCACAACCCTCCTGGCTGTTAATGTCCATATCGCCCCTCATCATCTTAATAGTTCCTTTCGGCAAGATTGTTTCCAAGAGCACTTCAAGTGCGCAGAATAACCATTGTAAGAAGACCTGTGCGACATGGGAAAGTACCATGAAAACATGCAGAATACAATCAAACTGGGAATATGATGCATCTTTGCAACTTACCTAAAACATAAGCAGCTACGAGTTTCTTGTTAACACTTAAGTGGAGGTAGACAGGCACTGTGGATTCCTGTTCTCCTAGAGTTGGGAGCATGAGGGCTGCCATACACACCAGGCCTAAAAGGACAGTAAGGAGGCTGGGACCACCAGATGCTGTACGGCTCTCTGTGCCAATACAAGAAGGAAGAAGCAGATCGTTATAAAATGAAAGAAAACCACCAAAAAATAAAATATAATGCATCTCTCTGACGCCACCCAGAGGGAGCTTTACATTAAAACTTACTAGTAAGGCCCGCTGGCCAATCGGTGTTTTGCATTGTGTGCTACTGTTTTCAAGCAATAGTGTGTTTATGAGTTATATTACAGCTGCAATTATTTTATAAGAAAATTATTTTTAAACCAGAAAAAGAAAAAAAACTTACCATTTAATGAAAGAAGTTTAGCAAATATAAAAATACATTGGTAAATTTCTTTTAGCAAATTTTTTTATAAAGAAATTATAATTGTGTGTAGAATAAAATTGTAAAGACTTAAGAAATGTAAATATAATTTCCAGATAATATAAAAAATAAATGTGAAAAAATAAATAAATAAATTAAAACTCGTATTTTGTGTGAGAAAAAAAAATATTCTGAAGGAATATAATTAGTTATTAATCTTTTTTTTTTTTTTTTCTTTTTTTTTTTTTTGTGGGCCCAGTGAAAATGTTGGCGATGCAAGTAAAAATCAGAATTCCAAAACATGATACTCAACAATGAAAAAAAAAACTAGGACATGATTTCATTCTAATGCTGGGGCCACACCACAAGATATTCGGGCCGATTTCTCTCCTTCCGACAATCCTAAATGAAGTTGTTTGTATCTTGATGTTTCTACAGATTATCTTATCAGATTTCCCTGTGGTGTGAGGTGTGTTAAGAGTGACTGAACCTGCTCGGAAGAACGTCGGAGCCGTCCCGATCTCGAATTGTAAATATTCAACATATTTTTGAGGAAAACATTTCAGGATTTTTCTCCACACAATGGACTTCAATTGCAACCAACGTTTTGAAGTCCAAATCAATGCAGTTTCAAAGGGCTTTGACGTGCTTCAAACGGCTCTGCACGTTCCCAGCTGAGGAATAGGGTCTTATCTAGCGAAACGATCGGCCATTTTCTAAAAAAAACCCCAACATTTATATACTTTTTAACCACAATTGTTCGTCTTGTGCTGGTCTGCGACGCGCCAGGAATTACGTCATCACGTTGGAAACGTCACGATTTTTTTTTTGTTGAATAATAATAATAAATTAAAACAAAGATGTCAGACGATTTTGAAGTTGGAGGAGAAAACGGGAGAAAATGAGATGGAATTTTTCGCCCTTGCCTGCCTTTTTGAACCGGATTACACAGACAAATAAAATGAAGTGACGCGTGACGTTTCCAACGTGATGACGTAATCCCTGGCGCGTCGCAGACCAGCACAAGACCAAGGGGGTAATCCACCAGCCGGAAACTGAAGTCTACCCGGGGGCCGCCATTGGCTAACAAGCCTTCACCTGCTGTTAGCATTCCATTGACTCCCATTCATTTTGGCGTCACTTTGACAGCGAATAACTTTACATCTGAGGTGTTTAAAGACTCCATTTGTCCATTGTTTATTTCTAAAGAAACACGACAATGTATAAAAGGCTCCATTACCTTGTATCTTACGTTATGGCCCCGTAGAAGCAGTTTTTGTAAAAATAGGCTAACGATTGCGTCATAACACGCAACTCTCTGTCGCAGAATACAGAAATTACGGTATAGACAGAAGTAGAAGCTTGCGCACAATCGGGGGGACGTGGAGGCATAAAGTCAAGGGAGAAGCCCATAGAGAGTCATAAAGTTGATCCTGCTGCTAGCTCATGGAAAGCTAATACTCACGATCTCCGGCTCTGCAAGATTCGGAAGGGAATGATTCAGATTCCTCTTGGCACAGCTACTAGAAGACGTACAACTGTCAGACAGGTTGCTCACGTCACATCTACGTCGTCCAGCTCAGTTTGAGCCTGCGCAGTTCGCTTGGCAATCAGGAAGTCAGTGCTTCTAATTGACTTCACTTTTCTCCGTTGAAGTCTATGGGGTCGCTGTGTCCATTTCTTTTACTGTCTATGCACAAGACTAACAATTGTGTTTAAAAAGTATATAAATGTTTTTTTGTTTTTTTTGAAAATAACCGATCGTTTCGCTAGATAAGACCCTATTCCTCAGCTGGGAACGTGCAGAGCCCTTTGAAGCACTTCATAGCCCTTTGAAACTGCATTGATTTGGACTTCAAAACGTTGGTTGCAATTGAAGTCCATTGTGTGGAGAAAAATCCTGAAATGTTTTCTTAAAAAAACTTAGTTTCTTTTCCACTGAAGAAAGAAAGACATGAACATCTTGGATGGCATTGGGGTGAGAAAATTATCAGGAAATTTTCATTTTGAGGTGAACTAATCCTTTAAGAACGTGAATTCATGTCGACTGTAAAATGCACCTGTCTGGAATGCAGTCTGCTCAAAGAACACTCTGTCGGCAAGCTGCTCCTTCATCCTGCGCTCCTCCTCCTGGGGCCGGACCTGGGGCTGCTCTTGAGCGGCGGAGGGCAGCAGAGTGGCCATTACTTCCTTCCTGCCCAGTGCCTTCCTCTGACTCTGCTCAGACACCTGCAGCCGGAACTTATCAATCACACCATAATGACAGGCCCGCACGTCCCTATGGCGGATCACGCTGTTTGGTGAAAATCAAGAAATGAATGGTTGTGAAAGGCTCAGTGAAATCAGATTGATATTTTTCTGTTAATTTAGTGTGAGACTCGGAAACTTACATATCCACGCAACATTGCGGTTTAACAGCACCAGTGGCATCCACCACGGCATACTTGTTTGGAGCTGTGCACAGAACTGATGAAACAACAAGCAGTGAGGAAGGAACCACTACAGCACACTAAGGAAGGTTCTTGTGGCGTGGGTACTACCGATGCAAATGTACGACTCACCTTTGAATTTAAGAGCAAACTCATAAGGGTTGTAGAGGGTGAGCACCTGCTTATGTGAAGCCTGCTCATCTGCGTAGAACACCAGCTCAGTAGGGAACACAAACACTGGAAGGCTTCCCTCCACTAGGTCAGGCTGCCGACTCTGCTTCTGCATTGGCTCAAGCTGAGCTCACTTCCTCCTCCCTTTATCGTATTCCCACTCCCTCTCCGGGCTGCAACGGTGCAGAGATCCAGTTTCCAGTTCTAAATGAAGCCAGTTCAGCTCTTTGGCAGCATGACGTTCACCTCTGAAATGACAGAAATTGGGCCATTTCATCATGAACAGCAGTAGTAGGCAGGATTACAATTAATTTGAATAAAAGCGTGTCATAATAATAAAAAAAGAATATGAAAAACACACAAAAACTCACATTCAGTGTGAATTGAAAGGCTCAAGTCACTGACTCTGTAAAGCCGTGGTCAAAAGTTTTGGCAATGACAAATTTTACGTTTTGCAAAGTTTGCTAGATTTTTTGCAAGTTTCTATGGTATACTGGAAAACAATGATACGCATTTCATAAGTTTAAAAGGCTTTTATTTGGCAAAAACATTCAGCGAATGCAAAGAGTCAATATTTACAGCTTTGACCCTTCCTCTTCATAACCTCTGCAATTCACTCTGGCATGCTGGATATCAGATTCTAGGTCAAATCCTGACTGATGGCAACCCATTCTTGCCTAGGCCTGTTCACACCAAGAACGATAACTATAACGGTCACTATATTAGTGTCCACAACAGGGGTGTCCAAACTGTCCAGCAGAGTTTAGCTCCAACTTGCCTGGAAGTTACCCCACACATGGATGGTCTCAAGATGCTTCACTATTGGCACGACACAGAACTGATTCAAGGCGTTCACCTTTTCATCTCCAAACAATAGATTTTTCAGATGTCCCAAACAGTCAGAAGGGGGCTTCATCAGACAAAATAACTTTGCACCAGTCTTCTGCTGTTCAATCCTTGCACATCCTGCAGCATTTCATCCTGTCTTTGATATTTTTCTTGAAGAGAAGTGGCTTCTCTTCTGCCCTTCTTGACACCAGGCCGTTGTCCAAAAGTCTTGGGCTCACTGTGCACTTGCACCCACTTGCTTTAAATATTGAGTAAGTTCTGCACTGGTGGTGAGCTGGTGACACGATTCTGTAGCCGATTCATCAGGAGGAGACGGTCCTGGCACTTGCTGGACACTCATGGACATCTTGAAGCCGTCTTCACTTGAGCCTCTCTCCTTGAATTTCTTAAAGAAACTGTTAAAATTATTCTTTCAGGTGCAATATCCTTTGCAGCAATTTCCTTGCATGTGAGGCCATTTTGATACAAAGCGACGATGGCTGCACGTCTTTCTTTGGAGGTAACCGAGAATTATAGAGTGGTTTTACTCAGCACTTTCCCTTGTGCTGATGATATGATTAGTGAAATGATGTCGGGGTCAGTATGAAAGAAGCTTTAAATTGGTCAAAAGTGACAGTAAAGACATTTATAATGTTAAAAAATATTTATTTTAAACTTTCATGTTCTTTTGTACCCCCTAGTCCCACTTTGTCAAAAAAAATAATAATTATAACTATCTCGTGGCCTCAAGATAGTAACTCGTGGCCTCAAGATAAGTATCTCGTGGCCTCAAGATAGTAACTCGTGGCCTTACTTATCTTGAGGCCACGAGATAGTTATAATTATTTTTTTTTGACAAAGTGGGACTAGGGGGGCTCCGTACTTTTGAACTTTCTATTCATCAAAGAATCCTGACAAAAATGCATCACGGTTTCCACAAAAATAATATTAGCACAACTGTTTTCAACAGTGATTATTTGTCACAAAGAATAAATTACATTTTAGAATATATTAAAATAGAAAACAGTAAATAAAATGGAAATAATATTTCACACAATTGCTATTTTTACTGCATTTTTGATCAAATAAATGCATGCAGCCTTTGTGAGCAGAAGAGGCTTCTTTCAAAACATAATTTTAAAAAAAATCTTACTGACCCAGACTTTTAAGCAGGACTGTAACCAACAACACAGTTGTCCTTAAATGGTGGATCGTGACCCAAAAACGAACCAGGTCTGTTCTGATGGCTAAATAATGAACCATAACTAACTACGTAATTGTGCATACTGCAGAGCTAATCAACTTTCAAGAGGAGAAAACACATCCTATTTCAGCCTTGACATCAAAAGCTGCAAATTCTATCAAAATAAAAAGTTATTTTGGCACAGATTCATCTGTCACTCACGCCAAAAACCATAAACAAAACCAAGCCTACAGGGTCCAATAGCAAAAAGTATACACTTTTTCTTTTCTTTTTTACAGTGGATTATCAGCTGCTATTTTAATGATGCATTTGCTAAACCCAAATATCATATTGTTAGGCTTTTGTATTTCATAGTCATATTAGTAAATGTCAATATTTGATTTGAAGGTCATTTTTGTACAATAAAACAAGCTTAGTACAGTCCTGGGCAACTTGACAAAATCTGTGTAATAAAACAAAATAAGATGAAAACTACTGCAACAGGAGGTATAAATGAATTACATATTACATGAATAAGTCTAATGGTAAGTAACAACTTTTTCTCTCAGACTTATTTGTGGCATGAGAATAATCAAGGGATGCTTCAAAAAAGTGAAGTAAATGCAAACATGAATTGATTAAATAAAATGAAGGCCAAACGAAACTTCAAGTCATGTGTCAATATATTCTGATAATAGTGTCAATGTAATAAAAGACTTATGGATGATGGCCAAGATATCTATACAAAAACAAGGTCCCGCCTCCACGTGGCTTGTCATGTGACCATGTTTACTGAATTTGTCTGAAACGCAAGGATTTCGCAATACGATACATAGCAATAAAAAAATAACGTCAAACTTAACCGACTAACATCATACCAATGAGGTCAATGACACAGCATGACAGCTGGCAGATACAAGGATGAGATCCATTTAACAGGTCTTTACCAAAGACTATGGACTTTGGTTTTACTAATATCGATATAAATACACCCATCAGACACGTAAGAAAAATAATTAACGTTACTGCCCGACTACATGCTAAAAACCCTTTTAAAATGTCTTCTGTATAATATTAAAATCCCCATCAAATGACTGATGTCTTGCTTACAGAATGTCTCCAGGAGATCGGATAACGACGTGACAGACCTTTTGTCCTCTTGAAGGCTATTGAGTTTTGCTGACTATTAGCAGAGATAGTTATATGTAACAGGACATTCATATTTTATTAAACCTGTACATAAAAGCGTAGATTTCCGAGCTCAAATGTGATGTCAAGTATTTCTTAACTACAATACATTTGCATGTCTCATGTTAAACTAAATGCAAGAAAGATGTAGAGTAACGTTATCTGCCTAAAAATGATTAGCAAACTCTGCCATTTCAATTCTTCCATAGTAATTAAGCACTTAAAAAGAGGTTCGGTTTGCAAGTTGTAACTTGCTAAAGTAATTTAACATAAATTAAGACATAATATTCAGTATTGTTCACTGGATGTTGACGTATTGCTGGTATAGTTAACCTACAAGCATGCTAGCATAACAATATTGCAACATCGAGTGTTTAATATTACGTTATTTAATGTAGCCATTGAAAGATAAAATACACCGAAAACAGTAAAATAATATATATAAATATATATATATATATATATATGTTACCTCACTCCCGTTTACCGATATTTATTTCAAATCCCACCCCGTTTCCTTTTTCTTTGTCAACAATACGCTGCAAGGGCGCAATGAATGCTGGGATACTGGAGGGCTTCAGGAATTCCGCCAACGTCTTCTATGACGTCATTTAGAGTTTCACAAAATACTTTCTGTTATTTCTGGAGTTTTTCTCAGTAAATGCATTCGGAAGATAAATTACGTTTATCGGTCGTTGTATGCTTATAAAGCTAGCTACTACTCTCTGGGTTACCGGTTACCGTTTACCCGTTGCGAAAAGTCTTAAAGGGACAGTTCACCCTAAAATAACAATTCTATCATTAGCTCGCCTACTCGTTCTGTGTCTTCCTGTCTCCAGCAGAACACTAAAAGAGATGTTGAGCAACATGACCCAGTCACCTTTCTCTTCCATTGCATCGTTTTTCAATATAACTGAATGGTGACTAAAGCTGTCATTCTTCTGAATAGCATCTCATTCTGTGTGACAGAATTTTTTTAATTTTGGGTGAACTGTACCTTTAAGGTTTGACAAAGCTCAAATGAAGCATCTCGTTAACACAAAAAAATCATGTTAGCAAATGAAATTTGAAAACCGCCATATAACAATTTCAGTTTGGGCGATTTTCTAATAGCCCCAGAGTGAATTGATCTTGGCATTTGACGACACAACATTCAGCATTTATGTCGTCTCTTTAGTTTATTAAAGTAAAAAAAAAAAGTAATTCTAAAGAAACCATAGAAAGAAACCCACACGCCCTTTAAAATGAATGCTCATCCAGACGACAACTACCACCGCTTCTTAGGACACAACACAAACAACCATAGACTATAAAAAAAAAAAAAAAAAAAAAAAATAGGACACAACCCATAATCAAAACATTTGTCCCCGCTTTTTTTTTGCATTAACAGAATAGTATCAGACTACAGAGAAATGAAAACAGGAAGAAGAATAGGACGACCTTTATAAGCCCCTGGGGACTGACAGTTTCACATAAAAAATATGTCCTTGTTGTGAATCAGGATACGAATATAACAAACAGAAACCGTGCACAATACAGCGGAATGTGCTCTACAATAGGTGATATTATAGTGGTAGATCTCTCCAATGGCACGTTTCTCACCCTGAGCAAGCTACTGAATTGTAGTTATGTAAAAATGCGGCTGAACGATCATAAGGTACTGTATGATCATCGACACTTGTTCAAAGATTATTCCCTACAGAGATTAAAACACATTATAGTGCAGAGTAAATACACCATCTTTGTGAACACCGTAAATGCCTGCAAATTTATGAGGTACCGCCGCACGTTCAGTGTCTGTAATTATAGTGAACCTGATTGCCTAGCCTCATTCCCTTTCTCCCATTCACACAATCAAATGGCATGTGCAGCGAGGCTCCACAGAAACCGAGGAGCACGATTTAGGAGGAGCCAGTGCCCGACAACGCTGCTCTTCTCGCTTCTGTACCGCCGTTCGCTGTCACGGTCTAGGGCGGTTTGGTGTATTAATGGCGCTTGCCTATGGTCTCTCAAATGAGATAAACAAGAGGAGGGGAAAGCGGGCGAGGATGGATTTCTCGATGTTCAGGGGGAGGCACAATTATTAAATAAATTACACGGAACCCAAGCTACTCCCCACCCCCACCAAGACAGCTAGACGAGATCAGAGAGGAGGGGGTTGCCCTTTCTATGAGTCAAAACACTATAGGTTTTAAGTGAACTTGTTAAATCTGTCAAACACACAATATAATAGCAGTAATGCCCCCTTTAAAAGGCAAAAACTAGATTACAGATTACACAAATGACACACAACATCCCCATCCTCCCGGTCGGGCTCCGTCCGCTCCGCTCCAGCGAGCACGGAGAACTGAGGGGATAAGAGGCATTCCACGACCTCATTGCATATTTATACTGGGGTGGGCGTGACTTCGCGTCTCAGCTCAGCCAATGGCGTAGCAGCGGCGGGGCGAAGGCGTTTCGGTCTGTTCGGAAGAGAAGTTCTCTAACAGCGCGAGCCCAGCACTGCTCAGAAAAGACAGATAGAGAATCAGGCGGCTGCAAAGGGTGGCAGTACGACCCTCTTTTGGGGGGGTCTGATTATAACAAAATATATACACACATATATGCATGCCCAGGGCCGCAAGATAGGTCATATGCCGATTATAGATATTTTAGCAAACATCTAGACGTATATCTATACATTTTAAAATGCCTATTTTACTTTTCCTGATAGACACGTCCGCTTCTATGAATCAGCGCACTTATTTGGGTACGACGTATCTGGACATTGCTAAAGGCGCGGTTGAGATCTTTATGAAGGTAAAGCATAATTTTACCCCGACTTTTTCAGCATACTGTTGTACCTTGTTAAAGTTAAGGATCCCTATGACAGGATCAGTTTAAATGAATGTTTATTGTTTCGTTTTCTTTAACAGCTGCGTGCCCGAGACCCGGCTAGTAGAGGCGACAGGTACATGCTAGTTACATTCGATGATCCACCATACGGCGTAAAGGTAAATAAATACTACTAAATTGTGCTTATATGTGGTTAAAGCGGAGATATTTTTCTGACAGTGAGACTCTACTGTCCCTCTGGTTTGTAGCATCGGGTCGGGCGGCCTCCCGGTGACGAAAACGGCTAATTTTTGTTAAAATATCCGCAGACCCGGAGCAGCGCAGCCTCTGAACATGGCGGACATTTTGCTTTTGTGTTGGGAATGCTCTCGAGCGCTGAGATGGAGGCGGAGAGATTTATTATCCACTGTGACGTAGTGCATGACGCGTGCGCGGGCCAACTCGGCCCGGATTGGACAAGCATCCTGCCCTCTAGCTCGTGCCCTCCTCTTGCATTCTGATTGGCCACTGTAGCCTGAACAAATCAACACGATTTGATTTGTGCAAGAGCCATCAATAACCAAATGAGACAGGAGAAGATGCTTTGCAGTTTTACATTGCTCTTGGCGGGAGAGATAAGCTTGTATGTTGCCCTTGAAAACAAGCATAAACTTCCTTCCCTCTCCATTCGCAAGTACATTCACCTCCTTCCCATTCATATTTCAAATTCCCAAACACCAAACAGCCAGGTGAAAGGTGATTAAGTATGCTGTCCTTTTACATTTGGTCACTGAAACTTTAAAGTTGAACATCAGATATTCCTATTCAAGCATGATTGCTAATTGCTCACTTTAAGCCATCATTTTTATAGAAGGCATTAGTGACTTAAACTCACATTTTGTATAAGACCATTTTGCACAACAGATGGCAAGCATGTAATCTAGAATACTAACAACTGGGAAATAAATGCTTCCTGTGGAAATACAAGCAATTGCTACTAGTACAATAGGCCTAATACTGGCACAAAACAAACCTAGTGCAGAGATTAGGAGGCATTTTGCATTAGGAGGCATAGTTTCCATATGTTGGGGAAGTTGATTCCACCATGTGAGGGTATGGACAGCTAAGGTAAAGGATGGAAGTTATTGGTGTGGTGAACGGTCAGGCATCTGCGTTAATTGTATGCAAACAAATCTCTTTATTCAGAATACTAACTAAATGTCATGGTCATCATGAGCTGGATATCTTGTAGTCGTACTTGCTTAGTGAATTACTTGATCATTCTAAGACACAAAGGGCATGACTAGACTTGTATGTATTACATTCAGGGGCGTCATGCACCTAATTTTTTGAGAGGGCAACAGTGACAGTTCTGGCACTTCTTCCTAATGATCAATTGCTTCCCGTTCCGCGATCCCGTTTAAAATGTAAAGGTGATCGGGCATTCTCTGTTGCAGCTCCTGGAATGGGCTCTGGAATGACCTTCCTTTGTCTGTAAAAACTTATCCTTTATTGGGTGTTTTTCAGAGTGCGCTTAAAACGTATTTGTTTTCTTTAGCATTTGATAATGCTTTGTAAGTTGTGTATGTCATATGTTTGCATTGTTTTATGGTTTTGTTTTTATTTTCTCTTTTATACCTTCTGTACAGCACTTTGGGTCCACTTGTGGTGTTGAAAGTGCTTTATAAATAAAGTTGAGTTGAGTTGAGTTGAGTTCCTAAGACTGTGAGTCATGATAGTCTAGTAATGTGAATTTGTAGTATGCAAGGGGCCATGTTTAAATCCTTATATAATAAAAATGTTCATAATGAGCTACGCAAACCAAAAAACTTTGGTTACACTTTATTTTAAGATATCTTTGTTACACTGTAATTGTGCATTTATAATTGTGCAATAGTACTGAGTAATATTAAGTAACGTACTTGTAGGATTCCTAACCCTATAGTAAGTACATATAGTTACTAGCATTAGGGTTTACTTTGATTTAGGGTTAGTTGCATGTAATTATCCATAATTTATAGTTATTATTACAGTAACTACATGTAACAACAGTGACCCTGTAATATAAAGTGTTACCAAAACTTTATAATACAACTATCATTATGTAATAAAGTTCACATTGTATAATTACTGCAGTGACCTAGTTATATATTTTTGATTTATGAACCAAAGCAAGAACATGCATTATTAACGTCTTTGCTGTCACATTTCCAGAATATTTAGAACATTATAAGTCCTGCATTGATTCAGTGTCCCACGGATTCTGTATCTAATAGAAACAAATTATTTTAAACCAGTGCATTTTGTGAATTAGAAGCTGTTCTCTGTAGTCCTTCAGAGAAACACACCACACCTGCGACAACAACGATTCTATAGTTCAGAGTTCAACCATTTCACATAAGTTAACTTATTTTCATAACAGCTGACATTTAAATGTATAGGCTATATAATACACGTCTCATTAAATGCTAAAACTCTTCGGTTGTGATTGCAAATTAAAATTTTGTCAACAAAATACAAAAAAACACCAGCAAGTAAAAACTCCTTGGTTCTGCAAAATTCACCAAAATGCGACAGTGTTTACCAGCGTGCTTAAAACCCACACACCCGTCAAAACCCGTCAAAACCAAAACAACAACTCCTTAATAATTTTTCAGACCTTTCTCACCCCCACATTCAGCCATCATCTGTTTATAGACTGCTGTGCCAGTTCTCTTATATTGAATGTGGGAATTGTGGTTATAGTCACTTTTCCCAGCCTAATTTCAAAGTATCGTCCACTCTTTCTCCCAGCCTGTACTTGAATCGAGGTCTGCACTTTCTGACATACATGTGACATGGTGCTGTCTGGGTTCCTGTCTTCTTTGTTTGTGGTTTGACATTGACAATGAAAGTAGCTTTGCTCTTTAGCAGTTCATTAGTATGGACTATCTGGCAAGTAGCCAGTCACTCTCTTGGGGGGTTTTCTTACTCCACTGCTTGTCATGCAGTTTTCCCACCCTGTTTCAGTTTATCCAAGATAATCTGAGGCTGTCTTCCAAGTGACACCTAACTCTTTAACTAAAGTCCTACATTTCCTGCTTATAGCCAGGTAATATGCACTAATGATTCGTAGTAGATGATACGGCATGTTTTAGCCGCTTTATTGATGAGAATGTGCATTATCTTACTATGTCTTTGTTTGAGATGCTAAAGTGTTACGAGATGTTATAACCACCCTCTTACATAAGCTCTTAGCCCTCTCTAAACTATTCGTAGCCAGCATGTTCCTCCTGTTTAAAAAAATACTTCTCAGCCAAGCAGTGCCTCTTCAAAATTAGCAGCCAGGCTTACCCAGTTCTCAACAAGAATACACTGGGCAAATACCAGCCTAGCAAGAATCTGGCCTCTGTGTCTGACAGAGTGCCTTTTTTATTTCCTGTCAATTATTCATGAGATTTTCAGCAGCTAAACAGTGAAGAGCTCCAGTGAGCCTCCAGTCCTCACAAAGCTCTCTTTTCCTGTTTGTGTGCCTCTCTTGTTGTCTGAGCCCTGGCCAAGCAGAACATTATTCTTAGCCTTGCCTATTTTCTGAAGTTGACAAAGTTTTTGCCCTTTGCAATTCTCTTAATCAATTGTCCATTAGATTGCTTATCATTAAAGCAAAAGGTTGAAGAATGAAATGAATTTGTTTTGTTGTAAACTTTGTGTTGTCTTTGGTTAATGGGGGAAACGTGCAAAATGCATACAACTGCATTTGTGGTTTACTTCACGAGGCCCTGGTCAACATGTTATTTTTGCTTGATACAAACAATGTAAACGTATTAAAGGGATAGTTCACCCAAAAATGAAAATTCTGTCATTAATTACTCACCCTGATTTCGTTTCAAACCTGTAAGACATTCGTTCATCTTCAGAACAAAAATGAAGATCTTTTTAATAAAATCTGAGAGCTTTCTGTGCCACCATTGACAGCATACGCAACTATCAATTTCAAGCCCCAGAAAGATAGTAAAGTAATCCGTGTGACTCCAGAGGTTAAAACTCAATTTTATGAAGTAACTCAAGTCTTTGTGTACGCAAATAAACATGATTTACCACTTTATTTACAAAATATTAACCTCCAATGCACGTTTGCACAACAACGTCTGCTCTCGCGTCAACACAACACATGCGTCGTGGTGCTCTCGTGAATGCGTGTTGGAGATTAAAATTTTATATTTGGAGATTAAATAAAGTGGTAAATCGTGTTTTTTTTGGGGCAAACAAAGACTTGCATCGTTTCATAAAATTGAGTAGCCTAGTTAATGACATATTTAAATGTTTGGTTGAACTATCCCTTTAAGTTATATATGCTGTTCAAAACTAAAGTGATAGTTTACCCCAAAATGAAAATTTTGCCATCTTTTACTCATCTGTCGTAAACCTGTAAGACGTTTGTTCATATTCCAATAATAAATAAAAAAATCATCCTCTATTTTTTTAGATTTTCTCACCGTTTTTGTCCATCCATTTGAAAGTCCACACAACCAACACTTTCAAACCTCATTGACTGTTGATCGTCAATCAAGTATCTGTTTACCATATTTGATGGTATAGTATGTACATCAATCAATTTTTATATGTTTTTAAAAGCATAAATTAAATCTTGAGTTAAACTGCTTGATTTATATGGATTACAATGTCTTTTTGTACTTTTTAATTTGTGAAAGTTTTGGTTGTGTGGACTTGCATGGACAAAAATGATGAGAGAATAAAAAAAAAATCTTCATTTGTGTTCTGAAGATAAACAAAAGTCTAATGGGTTTGGAGCGACAAGATGGTGAGTAATTGATGAAGGGATTTTAGTTTTTATAGGTGAACTATACTTTTAAAACAAAGTGTATGGACATTTGTGGTTAGTGGATCATGTTCATAGTTAATGTGATGAACTACACCTGTGTTTCCTCTGATAGGACGCCTGTGTAAACTTGAGCGGAATTGACTTAATCCATCCACTAAAATTACCCAGTTGGTTAAAAGTAAATGCAAAAATTAGTACAACTTTAGCATCATTTGTTTGCAGATCCCACTTGATTTTTGAAAATTTGTAATGCAATGAAATTCATACATTTTAAGTGACTTAAATTTCCAAATAGCTTTCGCAGTCATTGCACATTTACATACATACATACAGTACATCAAATATTTTGGTGTAGCCCAGAAATATCTAGTCTGTGAGTCCGGTGGCCTTATCATTCTGCCATGTTTATTCTGTAGACTGCCTCATGCTTTATCTTGCTCTGAATCTTGTGAAGTGGGAGTGGTTGTAGTCCTTTCTTCATGACAGATAGGCAGGCCAAATCTTTTTTCAGATATCCACAATGTTGCTCCTCCTCCTTAAACCTCATTTCCAACAGATACTGTAACTGAACATATAATCAATACATGTCGTCACATAATGTATGTCGATGATAAAGGATGGAGATCACCAAGAAAATCTTGTCCTAGGTTAGGATGTTGTTCACTTAAAGGGTTAGTTCACCCAAAAATGAAAATTAAGTCATTAATTACTCACCCCCATGCTGTACCAACCCCGTAAGACCTTCGTTCATCTTCGGAACACAAATGAAGATATTTATGATTAAATGTGACAGGCTAAGGGAGGCTCCCTAAGGGAATGAATCCTGACGTCCCAGAAACGAGACTTCAAGAGATTTCCACGACGTGCACGCGCGAGAACTTAACTGAAGTAGTTGAAGGAGATCGCAATTCTCGCGCATGCGTCGTGGAAATCTCTTGAAGTCTCGTTTCAGGCCTACAAGGAAGAAAAGGAATAGTCGAATAAAGTCGTTATTTTTGTTTGTTTTTTCGCACAAAAAGTACTCTCGTCGCTTGATAAACTTATTGTTGAGCCACTGTTGTGACATGGAATATTTAAACATTTTCTTCATTGACTTTCTGGGCCGTCAGGTTTCAATCCCTTAGGGAGCCTATGGAGGAGTGATCCAGCTGTCACATTTAATCAAAAATATCTTCATTTGTGTTCCGAACACGAACGAAGGTCTTACGGGGTTGGTACAGCATGGGGGTGAGTAAATTAATGACTTAATTTTCATTTTTGGGTGAACTAACCCTTTAAATTCAAAATGGAGATCTATTTGAGCTTGTCATGAGCCTGATGGTCCCTCTGATCAGTGCTTTGGCTGGTTAACCAGCTCTCATTCCATTAGAGTGACAATTTTAGTTCCTGCCTGGCCTTTATCATCACACATGACAAGCACCACCCTTCAGACCGCAGACGTGTCCCTCCTGAAAAACTGGGTGGATGTGTGTAACCGAGCTCAATGGTTATTCTCGATCAGTTCAACCTTTAGGCAGTAGAAGAGATTAAAACCTGGGACAAGGCAACCTGATCCTGGAATAATACTCAGGCCATAAGGGCAGTCGCTGGTGAATCCACCCCGGGTCGCCACGTGCCCTTTCTGTTGTGATGATTCCCCCTCAGATCACAAGAGCTGTATTTATATGACTGCCGGTTTCCTCGGAACATGAGCCTAACAAGAAATATCTCCATATCTGTCAGTTTATGTAAAACTGCTCATTTGTCTCGTCACCTGTCCTGCTTTTGAAGAGGGAAGACAGTGCCAGGTTTGTTTTATGGTATGCTAATTCTGAAAGCAGAAAAAAGAAAACGCTTTAAATGATGACTGTAACTGAACAACAGCTTTATGTTTATCTAATATTATTACTCTCTCCATTCTGCTCTGGAGGTACATAATGTATATGGGCGAATCATACACAACTTCTCAAGATGATACCTGGGCCATATTTCACCTCAAAATCAAAATAAGAAATTATATTTTTGCCTAAAGCAAAATGGGGACAACTGAGGTGTCTTTTTTGTGACACAATTTTTTACATTAAGTGCATTAAGACAATAAGTGCATTTTCCTCCTAAAAGTATTTATACATTATGAAAATATTTGTTGTACTGCATTCATTTATGCATATTATATTATTACAGTAATACAAATCTATTGAGAATCACAATTGTCAAAAGCAAAACATCTGATACATTGAAATAATGAGAAAATTTGGGGCAAAGTGTGCTTAACTGACAAAAATGATGTCACAATGTAAAAAAAAAACTAAAATTATTCTTAATTTTATTTCAATAAAACATAGCTACTTTTTACTATATTTTCCCCCTATTAGTTTTGGGTTGAATATGATCTGTAATAATATATTATTTAAATTGTAAAGTATTTATACATCATGGACATGGTATATTTGATGTTCTGCCTTCAATTAATTTTTATTTAAATTAAAAAAAATACTGTTTTACAGTAATAGAAATGACAATGAGTATGAAAATAAATGAAAATCCCAAATTTAAAAATGAAACATCTGGTACATGCCAGTATTTTTTTTCCTTTTAATTTTGGGATGAAATGTGGCCAATGCTTCCGTGAGATTTACTCATATGTGGATTACATTGTTTGTTCTTTCCTCCGTTGGATCGCCGTCAGGTTCTCACGCTCTAAAGAAGGGTTTGAGTTTACATTTCCTCTGTTAAAGCTACAATTAGAGTATTATCCTTTTTCCTGGCTTATTCAGTGTTCACATTCTCTCCCATCTTCTTCTGCCTTGCTGGACAAGCGTGTGATTAAAGGAGAGTCTGATTGCAGTCACACTTCTTCAGAGCCAATAAATTGTTAATGCAGAAGGAAAGAAAGACGGATGGGGAAAAATAGAATTACTCTGTTGCTTGAATTATTGAGTGCCAGTTAGAAGAGCTACTGCTTGAACGGTTTCTTTTTTTGTTCCATACATGGAAAGAGACATACACTGTCCAGCCCCTACTGACAAATCTCTGTGTGCTTTGTTCTTTAATGCTTCCCAATGAACATAAATCTACACACACACACACACATAGACGCACACATCTGAAGCTCAACCACCTCGGGATCTGACCTGTTAAGTCTTCTCTCCCTTGTGGGGATTTACAATGTATGCAGGTTTATGTAATGTGTTGATTTATTCACACTTAGTAAATTTATGTGGAGCAGGAATCATTTTGTAAAAGCAGATTTAATGAACTATTCACCTCGGTTCTTTTCTCAGCATCTGAACTCATTATATTGTTGTTGTTGTTTGGTTTTGGTTTTGGGTGAGCAGTAAAGTAATGACTATTCTTCTACTGGGAGGGGTAATGTGGGTCAGGGACAGACACAATAATGTTTTTTAAAGATAGTAAAACAAGTCAAGCCTTATGTAGCGGATCTTTGTGGCTTCTCTTCTACATGCACACATGTACAAGTACAAGAGGACCCAAACATACTTGCTCATTCAGATACTCTCCAAAGCTTGTTATGTGGACTTTTTGGGTCTTGAGTCTGACTGTATTTCCACCCTTCTTTGGTGTCTTTCTCAGCTGACGTTTAGGTAGTGTAGTTGTGCTTGGCTGATCATGGCTGTAATAGTAAGGTGTTTAATTTCGCTAGGCGAAAGAGTGAGAAAAGCTACCAGTGATTGACAGATACTAGGATGGAAACTTCTATTTACTGTGTAGTTTGCATAAGATTTGATTATGTTTTTAATAATCCATGCAGAGGCCTAAAAGGTATTTGGACACTTAAGGATAATTTAAAATATATGAATGTAGAATAAAAAAAATCTAAGTGGCATTTGCAAATAAATGATGCTAGAGCTTTTTTGTCACATTACTATGAACATATTCCAGTAACTTTTGACAACTTGAAAAATGGTAAATGGACTCCATTTATATAGCGCTTTCACAGACCCAATGGCCACCAAAGCGCTTTACATTTTGCCTCACATTCACCCATTCACCCACTCATTCACCGACGGTGGCGTCAGCCATGCAAGGCGCCATCCAGCTCGTCGGGAGCAAGAGTCCAAATACTGTTTGGTCTTGATTTAAAACTGTAGATCTATATTTATATTTGTATATTCTCATCATTGAAAACATTGCAAGCTTCTGTTTGTGAAATGTCTGTTCTTGTTCTACCTGGTTTGATATTTTGTTACTTTTAAGTGTGACTAAAGTGTCCAAATACACTACCGTTCAAAAGTTTGGGGTTAGTAAGATTAAAAAAAAGAGAGAAAAAAATAAGTTAATAATTTTATTCATCAAGGATGCATTAAATTAATCAGAAGTGACAGTAAATACATTTATAATGTTACGAAAGATTTCTATTTCAAATAAATGCTGTTCTTTTGAACTTTATATTCATCAAAGAATCCTTAAAAATCAATGTTTTCCTTTGCACAAAAATATTGTGCATGTTCATGAGAATGATTTCTGAAGGATCATTTGACACTGAAGACTGGAGTAATGATGCTGAAAATTCAGCTTTAACATCACAGGAATAAATTACAAATAGAAAACAGTATTATTTTCAATTGTAATAATATTTTACAATATTACCGTTTTACTGTATTATTCATCAAATAAATGCAGCCTTGGTGCAGAAGAGACTTCTTTCAAAAACATTAGAAAATCTTACTGACCCCAATCTTTTGAACAGTAGTGTACATTTTGGGTTCATTGTATAAATGTCACTGTCGGAATGATTGATATTCCCAAGGTTATATGGAATTATTTTTTACATAATGTGTGTGTGTGTGTGTGTGTGTGTCTCTGTATATGGTAGGCGGGTTGGAAAGAGAATCATGCCACATTCATGAGTGAGCTGAAGAACCTGCAGGCATCTGGACTGACTACACTGGGTCACGCTCTCCGCGCTGCCTTCGACCTGCTTAATCTCAACAGACTCGTCTCTGGCATCGACAACTATGGTCAGGTAAAAATGCAATCTCCCTTCAGTATTCAGAAGGCCAAAACAGTCTTTATTCAATAAATTACTCCTGGGGATTCTGCATGCGGCATAATAAGAACTGTCTCCTCACATAACAAGAATACTAACCACCACAGAGAAGAACACACCCTCACAATATTCAGATCAATCAATATTTTAAGAAAATGTAACTTTAGTCCCATCCAGCCTTGAATGTTTTGCTACTTCTTTGAAGGGAACAAATAAATTATATATGTCATTTGCAGAACTCATTCAGTGTGTGTATCAACATGTTCCTTCTCTGGAAAGTAGCTGGAAAGAAGCCATTACACAAAAATAACCATTTCACAGCACATATAAAGTGTTCCAGAAGGCATGAGAGTGACCCAGCTAACATATGGGAAAATGTTCTGTAGTCCAAAGCTTTAAAAGCTTCAAGCAGCACCGTCCATTCAGCGAGGCTTTGTAGTGTATGCTTTCATCGCCAGTAAGGGGGGGGGGGGGGGGGGGGGGGGGCTCTTTCTTTACCCGGGAGGAGGAATGGATGTAGCAGAGATTACAGAGACAATTTTGTATCACCTCACAGCCACAGGAGTATCACCTTAATTTAATTTGATTTGTGTGTGTTTTTTATACAACATCAAACATGCAATTGGATTATTTGTTATTCAGAATATTCAGATACTTTATTGGCACACATTAAGACCATGCTGGATTAGCTCAAACAGAAGACATGCATTTTGAGAAATAACCCTCAGGCAGTGTGCTAATCTACATGCCGAGTTTGTACTGAGGGTGAGTAACTGAGTGCTGACCCCTGCAGTATGGACAGAGAGAATGCATCTTGTATTCACTCACCGACCGTTTACTGTATTAGCTACAATTAGCAACATCTGTCAAGTTTTAATGTTACTACCTCATTTCATTGAACTGTGTAGGAATTAAGTTAAACCTGAAACAAAAACCAAGTTTTACACTGTAAAAAATAAAACATAATTTTTACGGTAAAATACCAGCAGCTGTGGTTGCCAGAACTTTACCGTCAAAAATATGGTAGCAATGTTATTGGTTTTACAGACTTGACTAACATTTTACAGTAATAAACCGTATTTCATTATCTGATATAATGCTAATTTACTGATATATTGAAGTATTAATATCTGTTTTGTACCTTTGTAATTCACTGAAAACCACCAATCACAGCAGTGATAAGAGTCACATGATCAATCAAAGCTCATCATAAGCGTCTCCTCCACAGATGGTTAATATTATTATATAGAAGCTGCACAATGTCATTCGCACAAACATTAAACACCATCATGGTAACAAATGACATTTAAAAAATGCAATAAACACTAATTTAACAACATTACATGTAACATAAAACCCTAATGTGCATAACTGATTAGAAAAAAAAACTAAGAAAACTATGAAGAAACAGTTATTTCAACAAAAATAAATCAAATGTGAAGTGTCTCGCAGGGAATTGTGGGAATGTCAATTTACAGTTTTTCACTGTAAATTATACAATGAGTTGTTCTTTTTCACTTCCAAAAACTGTAAATCTAACGGTATTTTACAGTAAAATTACATTAAATGTACCATTAGATCTATCACAGTTATTTACCGTATATAGTAAGGAAACTTTCTGTTAACCAATTAACAGTTTTGCACTGTAGCTTTTTTATAGTCTTTTACCGTTAAAATCACGATATTTTTTTACAGTGTAGGATTTTGTAACATTTTAAACAAAGATCATTTCTGACATGAACTTCCTGTTGAAATGCCATTTTTTTTTTGTTAATTGTTTTACTTACACCACTGTTACACAAAAGGTTGTGGTTAGTAAGATACATTTTTTTAAAGAAATTTAAATATTTTATTTATCATGGATGCATTAAATTGAGCAAAAGTGACAGTAAAGACATTATAATGTTACAAACAATTTTGGTAACGCTTTACAATGAGGTCTCATTTGTTAATGCATGAACTAACAATGAACGATACATTTTACTGCATTTATTAACCTTTGTCAGTGTTAGTTAATACAAAATGTTGTTGTTAATGTTATGCATTAACTAATGTTAAAAGATACAACTTTTGATCTTAAATTTTTTTTAGTAAATGTTGAGATTAACGTGATCTAGGATTAACAAATGCTGTTGAAGTATTGTTCATTCTTAGTCCATGTTAACTGATGTTAACAAATGAAACCTCATGAAACCAACAAATGAAGATGATGTTCTTTTGAACTTTCTATTCACCAAAGAATCAAAGAAAGTAGCACTATTTCCACAAAAATATTAAGCAATGTTTTCAAAATTGATAATAATAAGAAATGTTTCTTGAGCAGCAAATCAGCATTAGAAGGATTTCTGAAGGATGATGTGACACTGAAGACTGGAGTAATGATGCTGAAAATTCAGCTTTGCCATCACAGGGATACTTTTTAAAATAAATTCAAATGGATACTAGTTACTTTAAATTGTAATAATATTTCACACTGATGATCCCACAGCCATATATAAGACAAGCAGTTTGGTAAATGGATGGAAGGAAAGATCAGATTTTTGGACCTCACTGCTTATTATGAGATTTTAGCATTTTATAGAAGATCACAGAAATAAGAACCCTAAAAATCTCTTTTTATTTGCATTTTGGATTTTTTAAGAAATGATGTCCTCTCTTCTAGGGTCGGAACCCATTCTTTCTGGAGCCATCGGTCATTATTACGATAACAGATGGTAACAAACTGACGCACAGCTCTGGGGTGGCTGAGGAGGTGAGGGACAAATATTCTTAACCATTTTCTGACTTGCTTGTCCATTTATATCATGTATAATGTCAAGTTTTGCAGGCAGTGTGTCCCGATGTCATCTCACTTCTCGTTTTATCTTCCTCCTTTAGCTACATCTGCCACTGAATTCCCCGCTGCCCGGTAGTGAGCTGACAAAGGAGCCGTTCCGCTGGGACCAGCGACTCTTCGCCCTGGTCCTGCGGCTGCCAGGAATGGCCGTGCCCGACGGCGAGCAGCTAGGCAGTGTGCCCACTGATGAGTCTGCTATCACCCAGATGTGTGAGGTCACTGGAGGTACATCCAACGGCTTAACAATCTTACGTTTCAGTGCCAAACAGTTTTAGAATTTAAACGTGTATATTAAAACCCAGGTCTGATGAGAAAATACAGGTTATTTATCTAAAATATTTATCTAATCAACCATTAAGTTCGATTTATGAGGCATGGATTCCACGAAAGTGCTTTAAATGGTCCTTTAGACATAAGTGATTCTAGACCCTATTTAAGGTGGCTTCAGCCCTGTTTTTCATCTCAGCCCCTGTAAAACTCTGCAATTAATCTGTCAGCCCCCTTACAAGTCTGTTATTATGTGATTTCTCTTCAATGCAGCGCTCAGATACAAGCATCTCTTCTTCATCTCACATGTTCACATCATTCCAGTGAAGATATGAAATAAAGTGCAATTTTAATTCAAAACGAATTGTCTGTCTTTTCAGAAAATGTGTCAACTTGTGATTTTTTTCCCCAACCTATGCACTGAAGTTCCATAAGCACAGGGTTATTTCAGTTGATTTTGCAGATTTTTCTTGTTTATTTATTTTTTCCTCTCTTTTTCTCACCCACTCTCTATTAGGCCGCTCTTACTGCGTGAAGACACAAAGGATGCTGAACCAGTGTCTTGAGTCTCTCGTCCAAAAGGTTTGGAGTGGAGTTGTAATACACTTTGAGAAGAGCGGTCCAGATCCACCTTTGATAGGTGAAGGTCAGTGCTGATAATCTGATTCCATGTTAGTTTTGTGCTTATTGGGAAAATAATTAAAGGAATAGTTCACCCAAAAATTACAATTCTGTCATCATTAACTCACCCTCATTGTCGTTCCAAACCCATGAGACTTTCATTCATCTTTGGAACACAAATGAAGATATTTTAGTCCAATTTAGTCCTCACGATTTAGGCCATATTTTTGGAAAAGAGACACAATCACTTTATATGATGAACAGATTTAATTTGGACATTTATTCACAGATAAACCTTCATCAACTCGCACATCAGTTGTGGTAAACGGAAGCTCAAGCATGTTCGCTTGATGTGCGAGAACCAATGAGGTTTATTCTCGTGAGTTACGCAGCACGTTTGAGCTTCCACAAGAACCAATAAGGTTCATTCTCATGTTACGCAGCACGTTTGAGCTTCCAGGAGAACCAATAAGGTTCATTCTCATGTTACGCAGCAGGTTTGAGCTTCCAGGAGAACCAATCAGGTTCATTATCGTGTTACGCAGCACGTTTGAGCTTCCAGGAGAACCAATAAGGTTCATTCTCGTGTTATGCAGCACGTTTGAGCTTCCAGGGGAACCAATCAGGTTCATTATCGTGTTACGCAGCACGTTTGAGCTTCTAGGAGAACCAATAAGGTTCATTCTCGTGTTACGCAGCACGTTTGAGCTTCTAGGAGAACCAATAAGGTTCATTCTCGTGTTACGCAGCACGTTTGAGCTTCTAGGAGAACCAATAAGGTTCATTCTCGTGTTACGTAGAACGTTTGAGCTTCCAGGAGAACCAATGAGGTTCATTCTCGTGTTACGCAGCACGTTTGAGCTTCCAGGAGAACCAATGAGGTTCATTCTCGTGTTACGCAGCACGTTTGAGCTTCTAGGAGAACCAATGAGGTTCATTCTCGTGTTACGCAGCACGTTTGAGCTTCCAGGAGAACCAATAAGGTTCATTCTCATGTTACGCAGCAGGTTTGAGCTTCCAGGAGAACCAATAAGGTTCATTCTCGTGTTATGCAGCACGTTTGAGCTTCCAGGGGAACCAATCAGGTTCATTATCGTGTTACGCAGCACGTTTGAGCTTCTAGGAGAACCAATGAGGTTCATTCTCGTGTTACGCAGCACGTTTGAGCTTCTAGGAGAACCAATAAGGTTCATTCTCGTGTTACGCAGCACGTTTGAGCTTCTAGGAGAACCAATAAGGTTCATTCTCGTGTTACGCAGCACGTTTGAGCTTCCAGGAGAACCAATGAGGTTCATTCTCGTGTTATGCAGCACGTTTGAGCTTCCAGGAGAACCAATGAGGTTCATTCTCGTGTTACGCAGCACGTTTGAGCTTCCAGGAGAACCAATGAGGTTCATTCTCGTGTTACGCAGCACGTTTGAGCTTCCAGGAGAACCAATGAGGTTCATTCTCGTGTTACGCAGCACGTTTGAGCTTCCGCAAGAGGTTTGTTCTGCGCGTCAAGCAGGTTTAGTGGAGCTTCTGTTTATGTTCACTGATCAATGTTTATATGTGAATAAAATCCTAAATTAAATCTGTTCATCATATAAAGCGATTGAGTCTTCACAGAAAATTTGGACTAAACCACTCAGTTCATATGGATTAGTTTTACGATCTCTATGAACTTCTTGAAGCATCAAAGTGGTAGTTGCTTAGAATGTCAATGGAGGCACAGAAAGCTCTCAGATTTCATTAAAAAGATCTTCATTTGTGTTCCTAAGATGATCGAAAGTCTTACTGGTTTGGAACGACATGAGGTTGAGTAATTGATGAATTATTTTTTCATTTTTGGGTGAACTATCCCTTTAATAGACAATGATCGTCTTCTCTTTGTACAGATGGTCTTGTGGATCCAGCTCGTCCTTCGTCATCCTTCAGCCCGCAGCCCTGGCACAGCTGCCACAAGCTCATTTACGTCCGGCCCAACCCCAAGACAGGCGTACCTGTGGGTCACTGGCCAATCCCAGAATCCTTCTGGCCTGACCAAAACTCCCCCACTTTGGTAAATTTTAAAACCTGCAAAATAGAGTTTATAAGTGCAGAGTCAAGGAATTATTTTTTATTGTCAACTAAACCTATTAAAAACAATTTTGTTAAATGAAATGAAGCTGAAATATAATTAAATATATTAGATGAAATATTAATAGATATGTTTGTTGATTTTCAACCAGCTTTGTATTGTTACAATGTGATTGTACAAATGAACAATGTGTACACTTTCTCCATGTTACCTGCACCCAGATATCCCCGTTCACTTGTCAGCAAAAGTCAGCCGGATTGACAGCTCCAAGGCTTTTGTGAAAACTACAGATCATACTTCTGTTTTTCTGCATTCCCTCTCATGGACAGTCAGATCGATCCCAGTGCATTATGGGTGTTGAATTTTCCCTACATTTGGCATTAGGGAATTTTTTTTGCTACAGCGCTTTTTCTCCATTTTCTCTAGTCATATAGCATTTAAAAAAAAACATTATTCGCCTTTCTACTGCAGATACAGCCATGTTTCATTAAAAGCAGAGAATAGCCCCTTTAAACTAAATTAAAACTAAAAATGTTCCATAGGCAACTGACTGAACTAAGTTTAAGCTGAAGCATAGTACAATTACTAACTGAAAACTAAAATAAAAAAATAATAAATACAATTTAAAAAATCACATAAAAATGGAAACTGAAAATATAAAAATAAAAGCTAATTCAAAATATTAATAGTATATAAATAACACTCGCCCAGTCTGACTTTCCTCGCATTTTCTGCACTGATTTGGGGGGAAAACATAGTAAAATGTGTTAAATCTAGCTGAAAACACAATAAATTTGGCTAAAATATTTAATGAGTGAGCACAGAAGGACTTTCTGCTGAGCTTTGGGACCTGGCAGACAGTCAGCCATTTCTTTTTTCAGTCAGCTTCTTTCTGCTTATTAAAATGGAAACGTACTAGGTTTGCAAAAGGAGTATAAGGATTGGGTCATCCAAGCCGAGTGGATGAAGCAATTTATTAGCCAAAGGTAATGACCTCTGCAAACTAAAGGTTAGCTTTCATCTTGTTCAAGCAGTGCTAATGAATGTGGATGAAGATAAGAGAGCTGAAAGGAGTGGTAACATGAGGAAAGGCTTCACTGTCCTGAGGTTTCCCACCCCCTCCCTGTCTATTCTCTCTTAGACAGTACACTGTAGAGACAACAGCTGGTACCATGCCAAAGTGCCACAGCTCATCTCAGCCCGTGGGCACTGTGAGAGACATTGCCAGCAGAATAAGACTTCTGTAGCTCACCAGAGCTTTAGCACTTACTGCTAGCTTAACACGAGGTCATTTCCTTCCTGACATCTCCGCTGTCATGTCTGCAATATATTGTGAATCAGTAGCACAATGGGTTTGGGTGCAGTTACTAAACACGGTAGCCTTTAAAGATGTCAAATTAAGCTTTTCTGTTTTTGAATATTTCATTTTTTTTTAAGTGTTCAGTCAGGGTGTTGTTGTGAGAGTATCTGCTCAGGGAATGAACAGCTTGTATTGTCATGTGCCTGTAACACATGGGTCATTACCCACTGGTGCTGTAATTACAGGATGAATTGGCCATCTAACAGAAAAAAAAAATTGTGGAGAATGTGTTACAGAGGCTTTCTATTTAACAGTTGTTGTTTTTTTCTCTTTAGCCTCCTCGATCTTCCCATCCTATGGTGAGGTTTTCATGTGTCGACTGTGAACCGATGGTTATTGAAAAGCTGCCTTTTGACAAATATGAGCTGGAGCCGTCCCCGCTCACCCAGTACATCTTGGAGAGGAAATCTCCGCACATGTGCTGGCAGGTAAGACACCTTTTCACACAACTATTTAATCTTTTTGCATGCCATCTTTCACAGCCCCCAGACTGCTGTATGGGTAGAGCTGAGATTCATGGTGATTAGATATCATGGTGTTAAAAGAGCAGAAAGAAACAGTGGGTGTTTAGATTTTCCATATTTACTGGAATGTATAAAGCACAACACAAATTACATGTCAAGTCCTGCATTTAGTAACTGGTTAAGCAGCAGTTTAAATGAGATATTGTTGTAGGGTTTTTGGGATTCAAAAGTTTTGGGTCCATAATATTTATTTTTTGTAAAGATATTAATTCCTTTATTCAGCAAGGATGCATTAATTGATCATATGTGACAATTAATATGTGAAATCTTTTCAACATTGATAATAATAATAATAATAAATGTTTCTTGTGCATCAAATCAGCATATTTGAATGATTTCTGAAGGATCATGTAAGACTGAAGACTGGAATAATGATGCTGAAAATTCAGCTTTGCATCACAGGAATAAATTACATTTTAAAATATAAAATTTTAATTTAAAACAGAAAACAGTTATTTTAATTTTAATACAATTTCACATTACTGTTATTACTGTTTGTATATATTACTGTTTGTACTGTATTTTTTATTAAATAAATGCAGCCTTTGTTTAGCATAAGAGATTTAAAAAATCATTTCAGACCCCAAACTTTTGAACAGTACATGAATTGTCTTTGACATTTAACGGTTATGCAATATTTCCTTCCTGATGTCCGTCCATTAATACAGATTGTGCAGGGTTTCTTATAGTATTTCAGTCAGCAGATGCTTATCTAAAGTGACTTACACTAGAGGAAACTTGATTATAGAGGAGCAAAGAATATTATCAATACCGCCGTATGAGAGTAGTCCAAATAAAGTGCAGTAGAGTAGAATTAAACCCTAATATAGATTGTTATGAGTTTGAAAGTGCTCACAGAAAAGTTCTCAGCCATGCAGATTGTGAACATATTTGTAGGAGGTTGCTGATTCAGAGGCAGTTCTGAATGCAAACATCAGATGTAGCATTTTATTCATGAGGGACTCGAGTCATATCTAGGGACTAAAATATCATAGAGATTTAGAGGTGGGCTATTTTGGCCTGCAGCAGTTCTCAACAGTTCTCAAAGCCATAGCAACTGCATTTTATTTTCTATTTGACTAATCAAAATGTTCTTATGGCCCAAAGAACCTGAAACATAATATGACTCTGACGCTGGGCCATGAGAAGTGCATGATTTCTTTTGGAGATGGAATAATGTTATACACTTGTTTTGGTACATTTTGGTCTTCTATGAAATGATGATAAATGGTCTCTCAAGAGCTATTACCTCCTAGACCATTTAGTTTCTTGAAAGAACTTACACAAAGGGAGGTGACTGTACTGCGGTAAAATTTAAGTGTTTTTCCATGCTTTATTTTGTTGTATACACATTCTATAAATACCTTAGTCAATACTTGGAAAGGTTTTTTCTAAGTCCATTCTTTTGATATGTTGTTCCTTCTTGCATCATACATTCATTTAGCCCATCTAAAAAAAACAATATAATTGATGTTTATGCTTGTTTTTTTTGGCATGGTTACAATGTTACATTATCAATTGCCTCACTATAGAGCATATAAAGAAAACAAGGTAAATGGTAGATCAATTAAATAGAGCACATTCATTTATAAGCATATTTAGAGGCATTTATAGCACACTAGGCTCTAAGGAACCCTTTTAGCTAATGAGCTGTTGATAAATGGGTTTTGTCTCTGAGAAACAGCTTCATGTGAGAGCTGAGCTCTCAGGAGACACTATACAATGCTAACTCCTCTCCCCGTCACCCAGGTGTTTGTGAACTGCAGCGGCAAACACAGCGATCTAGCACACCCGTTCGGCTACCTAAAGGCCAGCACTACACTCACCTGTGTCAACCTCTTCGTTATGCCTTACAACTATCCCGTCCTGTTGCCACTCCTCGGTACGTGTTTCCTCATTGTCCTTTTTTTTGCACATTCCCAACCTTATGCTATACATTACCTTATTCATACACTTTTTTTTTTCTATAGCACATTTCATACACAGCAGTGGTGCTTTGTTTAGCCATGATAAAGAGATATAAGACAATTATATAAAATAAAAGACAAATCTCAATTGTAAAATCATTAAATGAATAAAAACACACACATACACACAATACACTTTAAAGTTCACCCAAAAATGAAAATTAAGTCATTAATTACTCACCCCCATGCTGTACCAACCCCGTAAGGCCTTCGTTCGTCTTCGGAACACAAATTAAGATATTTATGATTAAATCTGAGAGGTTGATCACTCCTCCATAGGCTCCCTAAGGGAATGAATCCTGACGGCCCAGAAAGTCATTAAAGAAAATGTTTAAATATTCCATGTCGCAACAGTGGCTCAACTATAAGTTTATCAAGTGACGAGAATACTTTTTGTGCGAAAAAACAAACAAAAATAACGACTTTATTCGACTATTCCTTTTCTTCCTTGTAGGCCTGAAACGAGACTTCAAGAGATTTCCACGATGCGCACACGCGAGAACTTAACTGAAGTAGTTGAAGGAGATCGCAATTCTCGCGCGTGCGTCGTGGAAATCTCTTGAAGCCTCGTTTCAGGCCTACAAGGAAGAAAAGGAATAGTCGAATAAAGTCGTTATTTTTGTTTGTTTTTTCGCACAAAAAGTATTCTCGTCGCTTGATAAACTTATAGTTGAGCCACTGTTGTGACATGGAATATTTAAACATTTTCTTCATTGACTTTCTGGGACGTCAGGATTCATTCCCTTAGGGAGCCTATGTAGCAGTCATGAACCTCTCAGATTAATCATAAATATCTTCATTTGTGTTCCGAAGATGAACGAAGGTCTTACGGGGTTGGTACAGCATGGGGGTGAGTAATTAATGACTTAATTTTCATTTTTGGGTGAACTAACCCTTTAACATTTATACACTTTTAAGTCTCCATTTGGGGTTACACAGACTAGTCGACTTTAAAGGTATAGTTCACCCAAAAATTTAAATTCTGTCCTTCAAGTCGTTCCAAACCTGGATGAGTTTCTTTCTTCTGTTGGTAACCAGACAGTCGACGGTAGCCATTGACTTCCATAGTATTTTTTTCCTACTATGGAAGTTAATGGTTACAGTCAACTGTTTGATTGTAACTTAAGTAACTAAAACCCACAGCTCCACTATTAGTAGAGAGACACTGCCAGGTAGAATTAATTCACACACGCAATTGCTCTCTCATTAATGCATTCATATATCTGATAAGAACTGAGGAAAATAAGCTGTTATGTAGGGGAACAATAGCCTTGTGGGCAGCGCTGTGTAATTTTCCATAGTTGTGCTCAATGCAACCCCCGTGTTTGAGTCTCAGGTCGAGGTTCAGGCTTATTTGTTCATTAATGACGTCATCAGCGACAAGTCGACTCTACTTTAATCACATAGAGTCGTTCAACCCCTAGTGTCCACATGTTTCTTTTTTATTTTGTATGTTGCTGCATAAATTGTGTAAAATTTCTGTGCCTCTTTTATTTCCTCCTGAGAGTTACATAAAAGAAGCATTTCAGCTCTGTAATGTAATGTGGTGGCTTTCTACAGCAAACTTACCATCTCTTATTCTCCTTTCAGATGATTTGTTTAAAGTACACAAGCTTAAGCCAAACCTCAAGTGGCGTCAGGCCTTTGAAATGTACCTGAAGTCCATGCCTCCTTACTTTCTCTTGGTAAGATGCTCTTCTTTCCTACTTTAAAACAAAAATCCCAATAGAGCACAGAAGTGTCCTGCTTAGAAAAAAAGACACCTCCGTTGTGTATATAAATCTATGCAATGTACAATTCATGGGCTGTTAGATGTTCTTAAGGGTCACTTGTAATCTGACCTCTTTCATGAGTTGTATTTGTTCTGTAGTCTGTTAACAGCTGTAATGAGGTCAAGGATATGTGCTCTGAGTGCAGATGCATGCTCATTTTCACTTCCTTTGTATCTGCTTCTCCACTCTTCCTCTCTTTTTTTACTGAGTGCAGCCTCTCAAGAAGGCGCTAAGGATGATGGGAGCCCCAAATCTCATCTCTGACAACATGGATTGTGGGTTGAGCTACAGTGTCATTTCCTATCTAAAAAAACTCAGTCAGCAGGTGAGTGTGATTCAGCTGCTCTGTTTCCTGGCAGTTAAACCCACAGCTTTTTCTTGAAATTATGTTCAATGGTATTCAAACTAACGTATTATATTAATTTAGTAATAAATCTTGTTTGTAAGAGGTCTGAGTGAATCAGCTTTTTAAATCGAGTTGATTTACTTGATTTTGTAGGCAAAGATTGAGTCAGACCGTCTGATTGTGTCTGTCGGGAAGAAGCCTTCTCATGAGATGGGCATCAAGGTGAAGAACCACTCAAGCGCCCTGTCTTTGGCTCACCGCCGTGATTTCAAGCAGCTCCTGCAGGGCATCATGGGTGAGGTACCACTCCGACTCATCGACATGAACTTCAAAGAGTTTGCTGGATTCCAGATCGCACTTCTCAACAAGGTACAGACAGTTTGAGTGGGTCTGAATTACATTACAGGGTCTATTTGAGATGAACCATGTCTCAGTTCACGTTTGGTGGTTAGAATGTAGTTATGCTAACATGGACAGAGGCATTTCTGCTGAACTCTAAAATCGTATTTTCTTCCTGATGCTGGTTAATTCTGATGAATTCTTATGACTGGACATCTTAATATAAGTCTCAGTGACTTGAAAACATATGCAATTGTCTGTGGGTTAGACTAAAATGTAACTTCTATAATCATTTACTAACCTTCTCTTCAAGGATTTGAAGCCCCAGGCCTATAGGAACGCTTATGATATTCCTCGACGGAACCTTCTAGATCAAGTGACTCGGATGCGTTCTAACCTTTTGAGGACAACGCAGAAGCTGATCAGAGGCCAGGATGATGGTAAATGTACCAAAGAGACAAAATACATTTTGCTAGGTTTAGTGAACCTTTCCATTTTCAGAGTCGAAAAAGGTAATTGACTGTTGTCAGTAGTGTAGCAATGCAGTCACTTTCAAACCAAGCAGCTTTCTGAATAAGAAAGTAAGCCATAGTTTTTTTTGTTTTGTTTTTTGCTGTCCACGCAGAATGAGTTTTTGCATTCATTGTTTTTTTTCATTGTTTTTCTAGGTAAACAAGCTCTTGACATATGCTGGCATTTCACATCTTTTGCAGTGTCTCACCAAGACACATGTATTCTAAAAACGTGGCACTCAAGTTCAACTTCAAGTTTAATTCAACTTAATCAAGATATTAATCTTTTTCCTTTCCACTGACCTGCGTATCGCATTTTTCCGCAAAAAACGTGTCCTGTGTGAGCCGGCCCTAACAATGACCATATGCATTTAGCATAACAACAAGAGACACTGTTTCTTTTCACTACAAGAATTAAATATCTAATTCTGACATTCCATCAAAAATGTTCATGAATGGATAGTTAACATTTGTTTGATATCAAACATTTTCTTTCACGGTTCCGTAGACTCCTTGCACAGTATTCCAGTTGGGCAGATGGGAAATTATCAGGAGTTTCTTAAGATGATGCCATCACCTCTGCGTGAGATTGATCCAGACCAGCCCAAACGACTGCACACATTCGGCAACCCATTCAAACAGGACAAGAAGGTGCTTGCACATTAAATCTATCGCTAAACAATTACAGGTCAAAACGGAAGTTTTAACATACTAAGTTGTTTTGTTTTCCCTCTTCCTCCTCTCCCAACAACAGGGAATGATGATAGATGAAGCAGATGAGTTTGTGACAGGGCCACAAAATAAGAAGCGAAGTAACACGGGGGATCAAAACTCGGGCACTGCCCTGAAGAGGCGGAGGAGTATGTCCCCACTGTTGCGCCGGCCCCAAACCCCTCCAATAATAACCAATCATGTACTGGACAAGGGCCCCGCAGGGACTCAAGGCCAGCAAGGAATCATTAAACCCATCCCACTACACAAAGGTAAAGTTCTCTGAGCCACAGCTGACTGAATCTTAGCTTACTGTATACTGCTTTTATTTTTATTTTTTATTTTTAGTGAAACAGTAGACATTAGGGGTGGGCAATATGACCAAAATCTTGTATCATGATACGAGTAATTTTATTTCACGATAACTATATATATCACGATATACTTATTTTTGCTTTAAATAAGATTTTTATGAAATCAAAATATTTGATATGATTCTTTTCACCATTTTCAATATCGTTAAAAATCTAATACTATCCTAAAAAAAAAACTCTCAAGCTTACTGAAGACAAGTAAACTGAAGAGGAAAGAAAACAAATTACAATAGAACAGGCACATAATGAATTAGACCTACCTGAAAACTTCAAGCACTAGAAATACTACATAAAATGTATGAAGTAATCAAATGTATAAAAAAGCAATGCATAGTCTCTACTGTGTAAATTAAATATACATTTATTCTTATTAAAGGATTGGGTCACTCCAGAATTAAAATTTCCTGATGATTTACTCACCCTCATGTCATCCAAGATGTTCATGTCTTTTTCTCTTTAGTCGAAAGGAAATTAAGGTTTTTGAGGAAAACATTTCAGGATTTTTCTCCATATAATGGACTTCAATGGGAACGAATGGGTTGAAAGTCCAAATTGCAGTTTCAGTGCAGCTTCAAAGGGCTCTACACGATCTCAGCCGAGGAATAATGGTCTTATCTAGTGAAAGGTTCTGTCATTTTCTAAAAAATAATATACTTTTTAACCACAAATGCTCGTCTTGCACAAGCACTGCGATGCACGTCCACGACTTCACGCATTACGTAGTCACGTTGGAAAGGTCACGCGTGATGTAGGCGGAAGTACCAAGTGTTTACAAAGCGAACGTACAAAGACAAACGCCCTTTACAAAAAAATCTAAAACAACGATGTCGGACAATTTTGAAAAAAACTCCTTCTCCACACATGTAAACAATGGGTTGCTTTTAAACCGCAATACTTGAAAACACATGCAAACAATAAACTTTTGTGACCGGTTGCACAGCAACGTCACATGAGCTTAACCGTTAGAGAGACAATAGGCCAAAATCTCTACCGGTTGACAAATTTCTACCAGTTAATCGTGTCTAACTGTATATCGGCCACCCCTAGTAGACATTATTCCACATTTTCAAACAGTAGTAAGCTACATTTTGTCACAAGACCTCATCAAATTGCCTGTTTGTAGTATCCAGATGTTATCTTGCAAAAAATTTATTTTCCATTTTCAATTAAAAAAATAAAATCAGTTTAATCAAATAATTAGTCCAAAAAAGAATAGAGCTGTAATTACTTCTGGTTGAGAGAGCATTGCATTGTGGGACTGTTTAGTGTGCAGTGTGCTTCATTTTTTGTTTGTGGTCAGTAAAATGTTTTAATGTTTAGAAAGCCATTTCTTATACTCATCAAGGCTGCATTTATTTGACCAAAGTACAGTAAAAACAGTAATATTTTGAAAAATGATTACCATTCATGAGAACAGTTTTCTATTGTAATATATTTTAAAATGTAAATTATTTCTGTGATGGCAAATTATCATTACTTCAGTCTTCAGTGTCACATGATCTTCTATGGATCATTCTATGTTGATTTACTGCTCAAGAAACATTTCTAATTATTATCAATGTTGAAAAGTTGTGCTGATACATTTCTTTCAGGATTCCTTGATGAATAGAAAGTTCAAAAGAACAGCATTTATTTGAAATAGAAATCTTTTGTAACATTATACATGTCTTTACAGTCATTTAGATCAATTTAATGCATCCTTGCTGAGTAAAAGTATTCATTTCTTTCTAAAGAAAACTAAAGTTTACTGTCCCCAAACCTTTGGTAGCATATATACTATATACTGCTATTCCACTGAAAAAGTAACCATGAATTAAAGCAATAATATGCCATCATTTGTTTTCTCATGCAGGAGCTGAAGAGAACAGTGTAGGGGGCACAGAAAGCAATGGGGAGCGGGAGCCTGGCGATGATGCTGAAGACGAGTGGCCTGGAGGAGTGGATGGAGAGGGAGAAGGAGAAGGACCTGCACCTGCGGAGGACAGAGGAGAGGAGGAGGCACCAGACGGCGAGGAGGAGGAGAGAATAGGACTGGAGAACTGTCTGGATGAGAGACTCTCTGATCACACACAGAACTGTGAGGACCTGAGTCCTCCAAGCCAGGAGGAGGCAATGGAGGGCAATGGAGAAGACACTCCAGAACAGGGCACAATCGTTATGATTCCCCTGGAGGGAAGTAACGCGGAGCTGCGCACTCGAGTCATCAAAGAGGTCCGCAAGCCTGGCCGTAGTGAGTATCTAATTATAATGCCAAATTTATTCTTTACACCCATTCATTTCTTTATTCGCTTTGAATTATTGTCTAGGTTTAATCAAGTGGACTTGCACTATTAAAGAGGGTATATTTTGTAGGATTTAATAAAGCCATTGCTCATTCTTTTCTGCAGATTATGAGGCAGTATTCAGGTTACTGGAGGAGGTGAAGGGGCCAGTGTCAGTGCAGAGGTACTTTATTCATCATGCCATCAAAGAGGCAGCCAGGTAAGAGCTTTCTTTAAACCTCACATGCCTTTCATGGTCCTCTCACCTATGACACCATAGAGGATGTCAGTATGTTGTACTTAATAGTTTTGTTATGTGCTTCTGTCATTTTTATTAATACAAAGTTCTATCGTGAAACTCTAGATGGCACAGGTTTATAGGTCGTTTACTCAATCTGGTTGCAATTACATCATTCTCTGTACGGTACAGCTGATTTCTGCTGTATCAGTTGCCGATGAGCAACTATAAGCGTTCATCTATTATTTCAGTTTTATTTTTAGTAATCGTAGTAAATCCACTTAAACTTATTTTATTTCACAAATTTAAGTTTTTCAAGTTTATTTTTTTATCTAACATTTATATTTTATTTTATTTCAGCTTTGTTTCAATTAAAAAAATCATTTTTTAATAGTTTTAGTTAACAATAACAGCACTGATCCTCTGCCTCTTGCATGTTCACTTATTATTATAATTAGAATAGATTCAAAGATTAAAGTCGAAATATTTCGAGATTAAAGTCGAAAATTTTCGAGATTAGAGTCGAAACATTTCGAGAGTAAAGTCGAAACATTTTGAGATTAGAGTCGAAACATTTCGAGATTAAAGTTGAAATATTTCGAGAGTACGAGAGTAAGACTTCTACGAGTCTTCCGTAGAAGTTGCGTGTGTGCTTGCCATTGTTTCACATTGCCGAACACACAGGTATTCATAATGGTGCATAGCGAGTGTTTCACACTGTGTGTGTGTGTGTTTTGTGTGTGTGTTTTGTTTCAACAAAAGGTAATTCAACAGGTGCCAATCTACCAGCATTAGGCTACCATTATAGGACGTTATAAAATATAGGCCTACTGACTTTAGCCTATAGGATAACCAACCCGGAAAACACTTTTCAGACTGGATGGAGATATCCAGCTTAATGAATGAATGAATGAGGCAATTATATAGCGCTTTCATTTGTCTACTAGGCCTACACTCAAAGCGCTTTACAATCACACCAGAGAATCTCTCCTCAACCACCATTAGTGGTTATTAATTAAATCTGAGGAAATCACGGGATCCGGCCAAATGATTGGATACAGAATGATGCACTTAAAATGTATCCAGAACGTATTTACGGTGAAGAGGGAGACAGAATGGTTACTGTTGTGTTCTCGACCCAGATAGTGGCCTTGACGAGCACGAAAACACCTCAAAAACACTGCCACATAAAGTTTGGACCAGATTGTGATACCTACTCCGGTGGCGTCGGTGCGCTCGTCTATGGCAACGCCATGGTAATTCTTGTTGGTAGATTAGCACCTGTGTAGAATTTTGTTGAAAGCCCAGATAAAAGTAAAAAGCTACTATTTTGTGTTGATCCACGGCAGTTCGACTTCACAAGTGCATTTCTTTACACACACACACGCGCGTGCTCTGAGCCAGTGGACGGGCACTGTTATGAATGCACACACTTCTATGGAAGACTGTATTATCGTAATGTTTCGACTTTATTCTCGAAATGTTTCGACTTTAATCTCGAAATGTTTCGACTTTAATCTCGAAATGTTAGATTTTTTTTTTTACGTTGCGGTTCAGGGCTTCCGTCTCACTGATAGCCAGCAAAAATAATTTTCTTAATCAGTAATTTTGTTTTCTAAAAATATTTAAATATTCTTAAAACAAAACAAATTTACGTTAGAGGCAAAATTCCATATAAGCTAAATATTATTTATTGTTTTAAGCATAACCCCCACTAAATTTTCTTATATTCATACTTCGAACAAGTAAATGTATCAATGAAAAAAAAAACGTATAGGATATATTTTCTGAACGCTGGTCTTACGGTAATATGGACGTTTTTTTCCTTTATATTATTTCGATATTTTACTGAAAATAGGATAATAATATATAAATATATATATAATAATAATATTAATATACTGTAAATAAATCCAGCTAAATTCCTCGTCTCTTTCAGGTTTAAGAAGCGTGTGCTGATCCAGCAGCTGGAGACCGCTCTGGAGGAGATTGAAAACAAACAGATGCTGCCCGCACAACTCAACAATATCCACAGCAGATAGTGGGACGTCCCATCTCACCGCTGAGAGACACGCGAGACGATGGAGAAGTGGCAGAGCATGCCGACTGAGCACACGGGGTTGAGACTGACCCATCAGCGACGGAGAGAGAACATTAAGGAGGATGGAGGCCTGTCTGGCTCACGCTCTGGTCCAGGCGCTTCCAGTTACTGAATTGTGTCATAACTCTGAAAGAGTGCTCACAATGGAGAGAGGTGTTCCAGGTTTGACAGGGGATTTCTGTCCATTTGTAGGCTTTGCGGACCTGAAAATGATGTAATTTAGCCATAAAGTAATGAATAATGAACAAGCACACTCCAGAAAAGTCAAGCCTCGCCCACTATGTGATATTACAGGGTCATCTGAGGCAGAGGTCAGCATCTGTCACGTGATTACTGTATGTCTATATATTATGTCTGTCTACTGTTATTTGGCATCAATGGATTGTTCAAAGCAGATAATATTATGGAAAATCTAAGATCGATTTGTGTTTGCATGAAATGCCCGCAAGTCAAACAACTCAGTTGGACCTTTAAAGAAGTCTGGATCAGGAACTACACTAATGTAGACCTCTCAAAAGCAATAACCCCACAATCATCAGTATGCCAAGCTCAATTTTTCCTCCCTAACTGTGGAAAACAAATGGATTTTTCAGAAGAATATCCTTGAGACTTTCGAGATTTGGTAGCTGGGCTGTTGTATTTGTGGTGATATGTAATGTCACTAGCATCATTCAGTGTCCTATAAGCAATAGTGTCCAATGAAAATACAAACACCTTGTCCACACTTGGGAAATGCCAACTATTGTGTGAAACGAACTGGTCCACTGCAGAGTTTTGATTGTGTCCAGTATGTGGTCACCTGAGATGTTTGGTCATCCTACGCTTCTCATCAGGGGAGAAGTTGCAGACTCCTAAGTTTCATTTCACAGACGCAAGTTACATTAGTGACCACATTCTTGTTGGTTCTGTTCATTTTTAAAAACAGAGGTGTACTACTTTTTAATGTTCATAAATATTACAGATTATTTTTGGATGGTATTCCTACAAGAACATAATTTTTTTTTAAAGAATTGTATAAAGCATTTTGTAAACTGATATTATATAGACAAAGTTTTATGATTTTTTTTTTAAATAAAAACAATGAAAATGAAAAATAAAAACAAACATTACAAAGGAAAATGTGTGCATTATTGTATAATTTTATATATTCACTACCGTTCAAAAGTTTGGGGTCAATAAGATTATTTTTTAAAGAATTAACACTTTTATTCCAGGATGCATTAAATTGATCAAAAGTTACAGTAAAATATATTTACAATGTTACAAATGATTTCTAATAGATGCTGTTCTTTTGAACTTTCTATTCTTAAGAGAATCCTGAAAAAAATGACCATGGTTTCCACAGAAATATTAAGTGGTTTTCAAACTGTTTTTAACATTGGTAATAATAATAAATGGTTCTTGAGCAGCAAATCAGCATATTAGAATTATTTCTGAAGGATCATGTGACACTGAAGACTAGAGAAATTATGCAGAAAATTCAGCTTTGAACAGTCAATCACATTTTTAAATATATTAAATTGTCCTATTTTACTGTATTTTTCTTATCAAATAAATGCAGCCTTAGTGACCATGAGAGAATTCTTTCAGAAATATAAAAAAATCTTACTAACCCTAAACTTTTGAACAGTAATGCACGTATATATTATAAAATGGTTGTCTTTAAAGTTGATATTTTGCACAGAATCCACTGAATTTGAAATTATTAATGCATTGGTTGAAGTATAATCTCCTTTAACTTACAAGATTTTATACAGTTTTGAATATTTGTATGCTTTTGTCCTTTTTTACAAGGCCTCTTAGCCATTTATTAAACCCCACACACTAAGCAGGGATACCTACCACAACCCCAAACACCTATTTTATAAAGGGATTAAAGACTTTTTAAAGACCTTTTTGAGACCAAGTAAGAACATTTAAGGAATAATTCATGATCATACTGCAAAAAAAAAGTTATCGTTTTTTTCTCAGTAGTTTTGTCTTGTTTTCCAGTGCAAATATCTAAAAAGATTAATTTACTTGAGAAGCAAAATGATATATTAAATAAAAAGTCTTATTTTCAGTGAAATTGATCAAAATGAAGTATGATTCCAACGATATTGTTTCTCTGTGCCTGCCGTTATTATTATAGTTGTGGTGTGAATGGGCCTCAAGTATTTGATTTATGATGTCAAAGTAAAACTACAGCAGTAGAAATACTCTAAAGTTGTACCAATAACACAAGTATTATCTCACAAAAGGCAATATGATCTTTATCAGTTTAAATCAATGTCACATTAATACCAGAAGAGACTAAATAGTGTTGGGATAAGTGGGTTGCCATTGCAGGTACTTAGCAGGTCTCCTCTAACAAAAAAGGGGCTTAGTGAAGGATTAGTATAATTACAGGCTTAAACTGGACCGTTTCTGGACCAACTGCCCATTCTTTACCTGCATGGAAAACTATGCATAACCAGGTTGATTTACCACAACCATGTCCTTGAATCCTCCAGATCCAAGCATAAAATTCATTATAACATGACAAAAACGTTTTGGCCGATTAGCAAGTGTTGACATTGCATAACAATCTTTATAGCGTAAAATGAACAATTAATCTTATCTCTTTTAGTTTCATACACATTCAGGATAAACCAGACTTATAAAATGAAGGGGCAAAAATAAATGGTTTTAATTCAAGTTACCAATTCATCAATAAAATTTTTAGAATTTATTAAGGTAAAAATAAGGAGTTGTGTCTCGACATGAAATAAATCAGAAAACATAACCTCTGCCCACCTCCCACCCAAAAAAAAAAAGTACCATTCATTCCCACTGAGTGTTCACAGTATTGTTAGAATTGCTATTATTCTACATCTATTGTGGCCCTGCTCAGACATGTTTTAATAGTTTTAATCATTCTCAGTATTATTTAAATAAGTTCAAATTTGAATTTCAGCAATCAGAGCTATACTGCTTCTGAACACAAAAACAATTTATGGTCCACAATATCGACCTCAATTAAGAAGGGTACAGGGAAGAACCTGTTGCAGTTGGGGGTTCAGTTTAGCCAAAAAACATGGCAAACCAACATTGTACATGGTAGGATTCGTGCCCTGTGCGCGACAGCCAACCGGAGGGCTACAGCCGTAACCTACAGACTTAAGACTCCCAAGCAATAACAAGTATTTACAAACATATCAGCTGGAAAAGGAGTTGGCACAGTCCATTGACAAATAGTAACCACAAGAGATGCATGTTTGTACAGCATATTCACATATACATAAAGACAGGAAAATATGCTTATTTTCCTTCCAACCGAGGAGCTAACAAATAAATTTAAGAAAACCAAAATGAAACCGGGCAAGGCAGCCCACAGAAGGCCAGTCTCAATGAAAGTTTTCCAGCTTGCGTAACCGCAGGGGATTGGATGGTAAGGCCTGGGGGCTTGGAGTGGAGGGCTCCTGCTCCGGAGCGCAGAAGAGTACTCTGCCTCGGTGATTGAACAGGTAGAACGACGGGTGATTTCTCAGTGTGTCAAATGTCCTGTTAGAGCAAACAATAAAGAGACATAAGTGAGCTCGATGCAAGTTTAATTAGTAACAGCCTATTTCTGATATAGCCAGGCATTACTTTATGGTCTATGAGCTTACTTGTTTTTGAGCTCTGAAGAAGCATCCATGTCTTTGAACTCGCCTGAGATGTGTACTATGCCATAACACGTGATCACAAACGACAGCAAAGTCTGTAACACTATCTGAAAACACAACACAAGAGAAGCTGTATTGAGGAAAACAAATGCATGCGATTCAATATGATCAATGTCTGGTATTTGATTGCAACTTACATCTATAGGTAATGTTTCATTCTCTTTTTCTGTCAGTCGCATGTAGGATCGGTCTAGAAAGAGAAAATATCTTTTTAGGATGAATGAGGCATTAAACTATTCCCTCTAAACAAAGGCGTATAACAAGTGATTTTGCAGAGTTACAGAGTCGGAAGTAACACAATACAACCATTCTTGCACATTAAAAGTTCTTATATTTAAGTTTACAACTGGATTTATTTTTTATTTTTTTGCAAAGGGCACATTTGCTCAAGTTTATAAATTACATCATCCCATGGTCTCTGACATCCCAGTCACATTAAGTGCCCCTATTATGTTTTTTTTATTTTTTTTATATTACCTTTCATGCATGTGTAATGTAGCTGTTTGAGAGTTTAAGGCCTGGTTTCACAGACAGGGCTTAGATTAAGCCAGGATTAGGCTGTAGTTCAATTAGGACATTTAAGTAGCTTTTATAAACTTAAACATTACTGATGTGCATATTGAGACAAAACAACGACACTGCCATATTTTAAGATATGTCAGTACAAGTTGCTTTCAGTTAACACAGTTCAAACATATATTAGTCTGGGACTAAGCTTAAGTCTTGTCTGTGAAACTGGGCATAAAATATCTGCAAAATTTTTAAGATCAAAGTGCACAAAAAACAAGGTTATTGTCTCCTAAAAGAAAAGATAAATTCTGAACTGCGAAACGAGTCGTCAGCAATTTCAGTCTCACTTCCGGAACACATCTACGTAGGTTAGTAAAAAATTAGCATAAAGCCAGAAGGGGTGTGCACAAATAGATGAATATTATATATGTAATTATGAATTTTCGAAAAATAAGAATATTAAATCGCTACATATGTTGCTTTGCTGGTCATAAATGTAGTGAAATTAGCACGCAAACTAAAACTCAGTTATAACTAAGTGGCAGTTTAAGCGACACCATTTTCAACTAATAGCAGAACACTTTATATGCGTTTTCGACGTTCATTTACATGACAACAGTGCTTTGGGGGCCTGAAAATGCAAACTTTTGAAAGTTTTTGAAAACTACAAAAACGCGAATCTGTGAAAACGGTGATGGCATGCGCATGCGTATTACGTGTTTAGTCTAGGTGCGTAGTGTTTCTTTACAAAGTGACATCGCCAACTACTGGCCTGGCACGAATAATACCGTGTTTTAGTCATTTTCACGGATCCGTGTGAATGGGGATCATTTTGACAACATTGACATTTGTACAAAGAAAAAACCTTTCCGTTTTTAGTACATCGTTGTCGTGTAAACGTACACTAAATGCACTGGGTGGCGCTATGGAGCTTGTAAAGTTGATTGTATTTGATCATCGTCTGCATCTAGGCGCAGTGAAGTTTGGAATTACTTTGATCAAAATAAATTTACTAAATTACCTTACAAAATGGAGTTACTTTTGATCAAATGGATCAACATGGTGGTGATATAACTCAGTTTCACCCGACAATGTTTACACACAACATTAGGGGTGTAACGATTTGTTTTAACAAGGATTCGATTCGTATCACGATTCGTGGTTGTCGATACGATTCAAGGACGATATTGGTTCAATTAGAACGATACGATCCGAAACGATTCAGTGACTTGAAATCGATTCAGTAACTTTTTAGCCAAAAATTCAACCAGTGTGACTGAAATAAATACCTGGATACTGGACAGTGCGGGTAAAGTTTCCTAGATTCATGTTGTTTCTTGTAAGGGAATCAATCAAGTATCAATTAATTATAGATATAAACTAGGGCTGCACGATTTGGGGAAAATGTCATATTGTGATTGAGGTCAATATTGCGATTGCGATATAATAAACAAATGATTTCATGAGTGAACTTGCTTGGTTCAAGGAAAATGCACAATTAGTGATAATGCTGAAATGTGTAGGCTATTTCTCAACTCAAACTTGCAACAACAACTAAATGATTAATAACACCTATAATGATCAATAAGCCATTGATGTCTGGATAAAAATGTCTGGACATTCCTGTCTAACAGGTAGGACATACAGACATTGAATTAAGTTCAACAGTCTGCACTGCAAAAATGATAAATTATAGAATAATCCTTATTAAAGTTACAAAAGTTATTTAGTCAAGAGCATTGAGTGTTTTCTCTGTTCCTTTTGTTCTTTGATTAACTTTAACGACAGAGATAATTAGTGGCTACTGTGTACTGTCCCTTTAAGACCAGCCGCTCCTGAGTCTGACAGAGACGCAGATCACACACGCGCCTCATTCTCTCATGAGTCACAACTCTTTACGGCCATCGTAAGACTGCTCTTGTGTTAGGATACTCGACAAAGACATTTTGGCATAATTGTGTGTTATTGTTCGTTCAAGCGCGAAAGAGAACTGTATTCTGGCGTGCTGTCTTGTGCGCACGCCAGTGGCGTAGCCACGAGGGGGCCTGGGTGGGCCTAGGCCCCCTCATTTACATGTCCGGCCCCCTCAGATTTCTGATTGCTGAAAAAAAAAAATTTAGGAGGCAAAATATTTTTTTTGTGATTGCGAATTAGTAGGCTACACTGCGCAAACCAAAGTAATACCCACCGGATGAAGAAGGGTTTCCTCTCAGTCTCCACAGTACATAAAATATTTATTTAATTTAATTTTTCGTGTTCGCATTTATGAGGAAAAAACAATGTTATGGACGTGTTTTAGTGGAAAACAAACAAAAAAAAGCTCTGAAAGCGGCACTAAAATATGCTTTAAAACTTTCACAGACACATCAAACAGAAAGCACAAAACCTTTCTTTAACCTGAATTTCGTTTTGTATTAATTGTATCTTAATTTTAATCAATGTTTCATCAACCAATTGCCTGGATTAAATATAGCAGACGATAGGCCTATATAAGAAACGGAGGCGCCGGCGCGTGAACTGGAGCGCGTCTTATAACTGAACAGCAACTCAGCATATAAGATAGTCTTCTTGGCTCACATGTCTACTTTTAAACAGAACAATTCAAAACGAAAGAAAACAGACTACAGACTGGTCTCTGCTTATGTAATCCTTATGAAATGTGCATTTCTCTAATTCTCTCTGGCGCGTAGGCTACTGAAGATCGCGAGTCAGCATCGTCAACTTCATCTTAGCCGACAAAGAAAACACCTGTTTATTAATAAACAATTAAAATACCTCATTGCTATATTTTACATATTCATAATCATTACTTTTGCCGGTTCTTTGTGACAGCTTTTAGGTGCTTTATTGGCAGCGCCACCCTTACATGTCAGAGTCGCCACATCACTAGAATAGGCATGTATAGCCTATATAAAATTCTGGCTAATATATATATATATATATATATATATATATATATATATATATATATATATATATATATATATATATATATATATATATATATATATATATATATATATATATATATATATTTTGTTGCCCCCTCATTTAAAGACAGGACCCCCCAAAAATAAAATTCTGGCTACGCCCCTGGCGCACGCACGATACTGGCGCGAGTCTTTCTCTCTTTGTGTGTGTCACTGTCAACGCAATCTTTTTTGTCTTGTCACGAATGAATGACTGTATCGAGTAACGTTTAATGCCTTTATCATTAAACGTGCTAAGAAAAACCATCCATATAAAGTCTGACCTGCTTAAATCCAATGCGTTATTTCATAGTATCGATAAAATCGATTGATTACCTTTTAAAACGATGTTAGATCGATATATGTTGTCCGGAAGGCCAACTTGCTGAGCACAGATCGATGTAGTTGGATCATAGGAATATAATTCGATTCATCGATGTAGTCGATGAATCATTACACCCCTACACAACATGAAATCCAAACTCCAGTCAAATGAGGAAAGACAGCTGTTTATCACTGCATTCATGACTGCAGGTAAGCGCAAATGGTGACAAATACCATAATGATAAAAAAAATAACGTCTTTCTTGTTCAACTTAATTTAAATAAACAATATTTTTTAAAAATGCCCATTCCTTAAAGCCAGCCTATGGCTCCCTGCAAACAACGTCTACTTAGTAGTACTTTGGTCAACCTCAAACACTGTAGTTGTAGCTGGAAGAGTTTGGGTTGTGTTAAAGGGGAGGTAAAATGCCATTTTATAAATCTCTGATGTCCCCAGAGTGTGTGTGTGAAGTTTTAGCACAAAATACGCCACAGATATTTTTATATAGCATGTTAAAGTTGTCACTTTTTGAGGGTTTGCAAAAACGCACCGTTTTGTGCCTGGCCCTTTAAATGCAAATGAGCTGCTGCAGAGGGCGGGGTTTCAAGAGCTGTGTGTGTTAGCAGCTGCAATCAACTCAGGCAGACACACTAAAATGACAGAAACTGTTCTGCCCTTAAAGTTTTAATGTGCCTTTAAAACTGAGTCAGACAAAGATGGAGAGACTCAAGAAGTGACAACATGTAGAATGCAACAGGACGTCTCTGGATGTTTAGATGATGAATTTATGTTGCTGATGTGGACTTAACTATCTTCAATTAGGAAATTCTGTCATGGTAATCTATAAATCGCTTGTACAGGAACTGTTGTGAGATGCACACAGAGTGACTTTCTATTGCATGTGAAAAGAAGGATGCTAAAGTTTGAGCTGACTCACAAATGTACTCTTATACAACAACTTTTCCTCTCCTCAACATGGACCGTGTTCCCGGGGGCGGGTTTATGTACATTTTAGGGTTAGTGATGTCACTAACCCGGAAGGAATGTCGTGTAGTCCCCACCAGCCTTTGTTGCAATCCTTGTGTTTAAAAGCAAATATCTTCCTTTGCTTTGAACTTTGAGCATTGTAAATTCACAGATGTTTATGCTCAAACAGCAACATTACACTAGCCTGGCAAGCCAGACCTACATCAAGATGTTAGGTCTGGGAACTCACAATTGGCATACCTCAATCCGAGGGGCGGGATAAACGGTTGTCTCTCAAATTCCCTCTGTAGCGCAGGACAGCACTACAACCAACCAGAGCAACGAACGGCTGTGGATGAGTGAGTCCCATGCGTTTTCCAACCAGCGGAGCTAGTTGATATATTAAACTTTTGCCGTATCCGGTCGCAAAAACAGAACACATCTTCCTTTTTTAAGAATGACTTAAGTGACGTTCTCTTAACTCCAAATCATCCAGAGTCGCGGCCAAAGCCGATTCGAAAGACCGCTGTTCGCCAGCTGCATCTTCTTTGTTTTCAAGTAGCAGGGAAATCACATGGAACCATCACAACTGTCGTCATTATGTTAAGCCCGCCCGCCGACTCTATACACGATGTGATTGGCCTGGCCAGTTTTTGGTTTTTCCAGCTCAAAAGTCTATGGAGAGTTGCTAGACCACACTTTGCTGCAAAATAATTTTTGCTTCCGCTAGGGTGCGTCTAGATTTCTAGGCTAACATTACACACTAACTAAAGTTAGAAAAGTGAAATCATAAATCAACCACCCCTTTAACGACATGTTGAGAAGACGCCGTTTTCAGCACTGCAAATCCACTTTACATGCACTCCCAAAGGATGAGGACTCGTGCTCGAATTCATACGGTAAAACGACGCCACGTAAGCGATAATGTACATCCAGCCGGTTGTTCTCTCAAAATAAACCCCTGAAGAGGACTCCGAAGCGAAGGTAGATGTACATTATCCCTTACATATACATACACATATATATTAGGGCTGGGTAAAAAAAATATCGATTTCTCGATTTTAAACTATTCTCATTTTTATGAACCGATATCGATTCTTAAATCTCAAGAATCGATTAGGCTATCCTGTTTTCAGTTGACAAATGAATGGAACATTGTAGCGCTCATCCAATCGCAATAATCTTTGTGCTTTGTTACTATTGATATGAAACAAAGTCTCAGATTTCTAAGTACGTCCATTTTCTTACGAAATTCGAAAACAAATTCCGTTTTGGCGCTGTGGCGTGAGATCGCACTGGCTCAGCTCGAGAAGCAGCAGCGCATGATCTCCTCTTCTGCCTTAATAATACCAGTTACAGCGTGAAATAAACATGAATGAGCATCTAAAAGTGTGTTAAAAGGCATGATCTCCTCTTCTGCCTTAATAATACCAGTTACAGCGTGAAATAAACATGAATGAGCATCTAAAAGTGTGTTAAAAGGCATGATCTCCTCTTCTGCCTTAATAATACCAGTTACAGCGTGAAATAAACATGAATGAGCATCTAAAAGTGTGTTAAAAGATAGAGTACAACTTATCGAAATCCGTATCATGTGACATGGAATCGCTCAATCAGTGTTTCAACCGTGGAAAGACGTCAGCAAAACAACTTGTAAACAATGTTACGTCACATTTACCTCAGAAAAAAACAGTGAGTGACCATAAACTCATTATCAGCTAGAAATATTAACTCTAAAGAGGAGCATTTTGCTAAATATATGCACCATATTACATATTCATTATAATTTTTAATGTTCTTCAATATTTAATGCATGTTTGAATAAATCTGGCAAGTTTTTATGACAGCCACCATTTAAATGTTTATATTTCATATAACTTTATTATTATAAAAATAAATAAAAGTGTAATTTAAGTGTTTGTAAACAAATCAGTATATAATTACCAATATTATAGTAGGCTAATGAAGCCTAGTAGGCTACAACTGACTCCCATAATGTTTCCTTGAGAAAATTTGACATGTATTGTACCTGATATCAAAAATGCTCAATATTGCATCGAATCGAATTGCAAGCTTGTGAATCGAAATCAAATCGAATTGTGAAATTTGTGTCAATATCCAGCCCTAAAAATTATATATATATATATATATATACATAAAGTATATATATATATGTGTGTGTGTGTGTGTGTTTAATTTTTAATTAAACACAGTGATTGGATTAGCAGTCATAATATATGTTTGTTGTTTGAAGAGGTTTAACAAAGGTTTTTATTTAATTATTTTTTAAATAAAAGTTTATTCGTCTGTCGGCTCACGAGTCAGACATGCTCGAATGAGACGGTTCTCGGTTCAATGAGTCGAAAGCTGCCGGATCAATTCAGTTGAACATGTTATAGAATCGCTCAATGTGAATCGTGAACGAATCTGTTCAATAAAAAGATCCGACTCAAACGAGAGATTCTGACATCACTACTGCAGACATAGCAGGTGAAATTGCATTATTTGGAAAGGAAACCAATTCTGGTTGCGAGTTATTTTTCATTTAATCGTCGTTTAGTTCCTTAGTTAAGGTTAATCAACACATTGCCTTTAGGGAAGGTTTGAATAATGTAAGTTTACATAGTAACGATAACTACTGAAATACCAATCATACTGCGGTATATAAACGCCCCGATAAAACTCAACACTCACCGCACAAATACTGATCTTGCACAAGTCACAGTCAGACTGCATGATAAGTGATTTATGGTAGAAAAACCCGTGTATTGTGCTGATATAAATGTTGAGTGTCAAAACCTAGTGAGCTGCCGACCAAGACAGCATTTCTGGACATAATATACGTGTTCCCACACTCTCTAAAATGCTCTCTACATAGGAAGCCCCCTCGGGTTTGAGTCCTGGTGAAGCTGCCATGCACACTGAGCTCTGCAGAGAGGCCGCACTCACCGCCGGGCCACTATCAGCTAACACGTTACAGCTTACTAAACAACTAGATGTCTGTCCAATTCACTCTCGTCTCTGGAAGAACCATACTTACGCTGTGCCGCTGAAAAAGCTGCGTGTGCCAAGGCGAAAAGGCCTACACCGACAACACCTTTCCAAAAGGACGAAGCCATTTTAACTCGAGCACAACCGATCGAGCCAATGCTGGGCGCGTGAAGCACTCCTCAATGAGCGCTGCGTCATCACCATCACCGCCGCACTTCCGGTTGCCCTCTGCCACTTTAAACGTGCATTTAAAGAGACATACGTAGCGAATGTAGGGGAACAGAACAAAAATAATTACAGAATTAACTACGTACAATATTAACACACAAATTCCAAGATGAATTTTAACTCAATAGTCTCTACAGTAAAAAAATAAATATAACTGAATAAAACCCCACAGCTCTACATTGACCCAGAAGCTTAAAATTGCTTGAACTGTACAGATTGTATTGATTTTTTATCTTTTTTATCTACATTTATGAATGTAATACTTACCTAAAAATATTCGTTTCATGATAGATAAAAATTTTTTTTCAAAAGTAATCTAATCACCTGTAGTCTACCTAAATCAACATTTGTTTCTCAATAGAATATAAAACTAACTGCTTTAAACAGATTTATTTATGTGTGTATGTATTTATTTATTTATTACACCATATTATTACTTTAATATTTCACTGCCACTACAGTTGTACACACAATTAACTAGTGAATATAATTATCAAAACAGTTTCTGTGGGTGTGCGCCTCAAATTTAAATTTGGCAGTTTAGGAAAATGTTTAAAGAGATATGAGGGTTTTATACAAAAAAAGTTGAGTGATGGGAATTTGCAGGAATATTGCATCATGAATGTAGCTCTAAACCATTTGAAATATGTAGTTATTAGTGTTGTCAAATCGCTTGATCGCAGCATCTAAGCATAAACGTGGTTTGTTTATATAATATATTTGTGTGTGTGTGTGTGTGTATGCACATATATTATATAAACAAAAACGTTTATGTTAGATGCGATTAATCGATTTGACAGCCCTAATAGTTATATAGATTGTTCCACAATGACGATGCAGAATAAAAAGAAACGACCCTCATGCGCAGCGTTTGCCCAATACGAACTGCTCGAACACATTGTTGGGTTGTCATGTGACGTCCCGTGCAGTGGGCGGGACGTCGCTGGGAATCAGGAACAATTTTCAGTAGCCTATGTGATTGTATCTGCTAATACCCCTGCCTGTGTTCAGCGATCCTGAGCATAGTGCAATTCATCTTCTTATATCTTTTGCACCACAAAGAAATGCCAACATGGGCTCTGCATGGGAAATGAACGCCGTGATGAGTGTTTGGAGAAGACTGACTCTGTTTGTTTTGGCGAGCTCCCTCTGCTTGTGCCTGAGCAGAGCTGAAGACAGTTCGATGGAGAACATCGTGACAGAGAAGAAAGCTGAAGAAAGCCACAGACAAGACAGTGCCGACCTGCTGATCTTTATCCTGCTCCTTACCCTGACAATCTTGACCATATGGTTGTTCAAACACCGCCGGTTCAGGTTTCTGCACGAGACTGGATTGGCTATGATATATGGTGAGAACAGTCGTGATATCAGATAATTTGACTGATTGCACATATGAACTGTGAAGTCAGCAGCATGTTTCCCGCGATAAAGTGGGATCTGTTCATTTAAGTACGCCATGTATGAACATGTTACATGACTGTTCAAAGGGCAGCGTGGGAGTTCTAGCACCGGGCCTGTAAGGTGTAGCTGTCCAGCAGGAGTTAATCTGCCTCCCTGCGTTCCCTGCATATGCTGGCTGCTTTAAAAACCAATGCAGCCAATTTAAAGTTTTATTTTTAAGTGAAGTTTTATTTTTTACTAATTTCCAGTTTGTAATTTTAGTGCTTCAACTTAAACGTATATCAGTTTGTTGCAAATGCAATGTTTCTCATTTTCATTTAAAGGTTTTTATATTGAATAATATTATTGTATTATATATGTTTATAATTTAAGTATTTATATTTCATTTGATTTAGTTTTATTTTAGTTAAACAAAGTGTTTTTAATAGTTTTACTTTTAGTAACGATAATAGCCCTGGCTGGTACACAAAACAGATGTTCTTTAAAAAATCTTGTGAGTTGCCCACAGGCCACAGACAGCGTTTTTGGACATCGTGGGTGTCAATTCTATGGAGGCTTGTTTACGCCACAGAATTAAACAATTTAAAAGATAATTGCGAGTTTACATCTCACAATTCTGACTTTTTTTCTCAGAATTGCTAGATAGAAAGTCTCAATTACCTTTTTTATTTTTTATTCAGTGGAAGAAACAAGCTGGGAAAAGTCTTGGTACTGCGGTTTGACTTTGAATATTTGCCTTGGAATTAGAAATGAATACATAAAAACAGAATCATTTTAATAAAATGCAATTTTTCTGTCTCTCATCAGGGTTGCTTGTGGGTGTCGTACTGCGTTATGCTATTCATGTGCCCAGCAACATGAACAATGTTACATTGAGCTGTAATGTCAATGCCAGTCCAGCTACACTGCTGATGAATGTCAGTGGTAAGTTCTATGAGTACACACTGAAAGGAGAGATCGGTGCCAATGAAATCAATGATATTCAGGACAACGAGATGCTCCGCAAGGTAAAATATCACATCACAACAATCATAGAGGAGCCGTTTGACCTACAGATTAATTTGAATCGAACGCTTGACTTCAACCACAAATGCTATGGGGAATTTATTTGAATATGACTCATACTTGCATCTGTGTTTTTAGATGGATATCCAGTCTGTTTTGCTGAACTCATTTATGTTTTTTTCAGATGCTTCTGGCAAATTCCTGATTTAACTTTGTGCCAATAATTACATTTTCTCACACATACTAATTCAGTGCCTGACAGAAGTAATCTGTGGTTGGTTCAGTCTCAAAACTATAATTCTCTGTTAGAACATGTCCCTCAGGTGACAGATGCTTGAAACTGCTTCTATATCGGTTACAATATGGGGTTTAAGAGTTGCATAATTTAGTTGTTGAAATGTATGATAATTACATTACATGTTTTAATTTTATGTGCATAGAAAGTCACATTATATTCAATTATTCAACACTTTGCTCCAGTCAAACCACTAATAAGAGGAAATAGCTCAGGTTTTGGTTGCACTTTATTTTACAGTACGTGCACTTACGTGTACTAACCTAATAAAGTACTGGGAAATATGAGGTAACTACATGGTTTAAGGTTAGAGTTAGGGGTAGGTTCAGGGTTAGTACCTAGTTATTACCCAGTTATTGCAATTACTATAATAAGTACATAGTATGTACATTAAGAACAGGACTGTAAAATAAAGTGCTACTTTAATTTTTTGTACTTTTTTTTTCTTTTACTTTTTTTATTTTTTTTATATAACATTTAGAAAAGATGCTTGAAGTATATATACACTAAAGTATATACATAGTTTTATTCAGCGAGGACATAATAAAGTGATCAAAAGTGATAGTAAATACATTTATAATGTTACAAAAGATTTCTATTTCAAATAAATAATGTTCCTTTGAACTTTCTATTCGTCCTAGAATTAATGTAATGGTTTCCACAAAAATATTAAGCAGCACAGCTGTTTTCAACATTGATATTAATAATAAATGTTTCTTGTGCATCAAATCATCAAATTAGAATGATTTCTGAAGGATCATGTGCCCCTGAAGACTGGAGTGATAATGCTGAAAATTCAGCTTTGCATCACAAGAATAAATTACATTTAAAAATATAATTATGTTTAAAAAATTGTAATAATATTTCGCAATATTACTGTATTTTTGATCAAATAAAGGCAGCCTTGGTGAGCATAAGATAATTATTTCTAAAGCATTAAAACATAAATCTTTTTTTCTTATTTTCTCATCTGTGAATGAAATGCCTACCGTATATCTGTATCTTTCTAATTCTATTTCAGGTGACCTTTGATCCAGAGGTCTTCTTTAATATTCTCTTGCCCCCCATCATTTTTCATGCTGGATACAGTTTAAAACGAGTAAGGGCTGTTTTTTATTTATTAATACAGACAAATGTTGTGTGCACAAGATCATGTAGTGTTCAACGTAGACAAATCAAAGGCCATTATTCAATTCATTTCTTCTCTATCGTTTTTTTTAGAGACATTTCTTCAGGAATTTGGGCTCCATTCTTGTCTATGCATTTGTGGGAACCGTGGTGTCTTGTTTCATCATTGGGTCAGTCTTTTTTCAGTACTTTTTTGAGGGGTTGCTTTAATGATGAGGGTGAGAACCAGCTCTCAGAGGTGTGCGGTTTGCTTTTAAGGTTGTTGATGTACGGCTGTGTGACGCTGATGAAGCAAATTGGCCAGCTGGGTGGCGACTTCTTCTTCACTGATTGCCTTTTCTTTGGTGCCATTGTCTCAGCCACTGACCCAGGTATTACAGTCCAGACTCTCTGTAACAGTGACTAAATGCAGTCATGAGTGTTTTGGTGTGTATTAATCAAATCCCTTTATCTACAAATTTTTGCAAGAGGGATGTGTCATGTAACTCCTAGAAACTAAGCCTTGCAGTAGCAGAATTTACCTGCACTATGCTATTTCTTGTTATGAAATGATATAAGAGCAATTTGATCTATCTTTAAAATTGTCCCTTTTCAAAGCTCGGCCCCCCTTGGTTACTGTTGCTCACTAAGACAAGCTGTACAGAGCTTCCCAATGAATGTGAGAATGCTATTAAAAGTGCAATCTTCAGTAAAATATGCACCTAAATTGAATGGATGTTATTCTTACCCTAACAATTTACTAGGACTTCCATTAGAAATTGCATTCAAATAGAGAAAAAGCATGTCTGATGACGGCAACAGTTGCTAAAGCAGGATCGGTCAGTAATGTTGTTTAAGCAGGGCTTAGCGAAGGCATTGATTTATGCTTTGTTTTGTAGTGACAGTTCTGGCCATCTTCAATGAGCTGCACGTGGATTCTGACCTGTACGCTCTGCTGTTTGGAGAAAGTGTCCTGAATGATGCTGTCGCTGTCGTACTTTCCTCGTAAGTCCTCTAATGCCTATGATCACACACTGCTATGTATAAACAAACTGCTTTTGTTGGGTTCATTCATTAATATTATTAATAATTTTGAGATATAACTGTTTGGGGTTTTTATAAACTTAATGCATAATGAATAATTAACACTTTTCATTTAACACCCAATTTTTCCTCTGCTGGACCTTTCATCTGCTCCAGTATGCTGCTTTATTACGGGAGGCAAAGTGGGGCGGGGCGTCACAGCCCTGGAGGTGTGGCTTATGCAGAGGGCGGGAACCAGACACTGAGAACGCCCCTCAATGGGTGTGCCACACATGTAGAGCTTTGAGCCTTCCGAGTGGATTTTTAGTGTGTGCATTGGCTGGTCTTTACCAGAACATGCAGAGTGAATGACCCACAGACATGCTTCACACCAGCACCTGTAGTGAACTCATCCCTCAAGGAAGTAGAATTCCTCTTTACTTCTATTTTAACCGCCTGTAGAGGACTTATGAAGTCCGTCGGTTATATATGGTGTGTAGATGATGAGGCAGAGCTGTGGGTATTTGCTGATTTGATGATAGTCCTTTGCTTCTTAGTTTGAAGTGATCCTGTGTTGCTCTAGAGAGTTTACTTTTGTTCCTACCTATCCTCTGTACTCAAAATTTAGCATGTAAGTACATCTCTCTAAAAAGCTATTCAATTTCATGAGGATTCAAAACTTCCTTGTTCCAATGAATTAATATAGCTTAAAGTAACTGCTGTTCTAACTTCTATCCTAATCCAAAGAAAAGAGTGTAATTTAAATTAAGCCTGAAAACCCCCTTTCCACAGCTATAAGAGAAAAATATGGAAAAGTTCACCAAAACCAGCACTCTTCCAGATGGTGTGTATCACCTGCTGCTATGCATATATTAACTTTATTCTCAGTAAGGTTCCCAGTCATTTCAGTCTCGTCTTAACCTTTTATGTGGAGTGTTTTAGCAGCGATTGTTTTATGATTTAGGTTGTGATTGAGTTAAAAACTACATTAAGCACAACAGAAGACTAGCCTGTGCCTTAGTAAACAAAAGTACTCATTTTACATTTCTAATTCTAAGGATCAGAGATATGTTGAAAAAACTAAATTACACATAAACATTGTTGACATTATGTACCTCAGGGAACAAAATTAATGATAGAAAATTTATAGCATGACCTCTTGAAAAAAACTGTCCAGAGAATGGGAAATAGAATATAAATTGAATATCTCTGATGAGCACACTTATCTAATGCTAATGAGTTCAGATTTTGCCAAAACTTTAGCACACTTTTCCAGCCCTGCTCATAATGCTAATATTTGTTATGATTTTCCAATAGCAAATGGATCTTTATCCTTTTAGATTTTTGCAGGTTTGACATTGTAATTACTTGAATGTGCCTGTGTCCTTTTTCCAGGTCAATTGTAGCATATCAGCCTGAGGGAGACAACAGTCACACGTTTGAAGCCATGGCCATGCTGAAGTCCTTTGGCATCTTCCTGGGGGTCTTCAGTGGTTCTTTTGCTCTTGGAATGGCAACTGGAGTCGTAACTGCATTGATATCCTTTACTGGTTCAATATTGTATGTCATTTTTTTTTTGTTGGTATGAACCATGGTGCTTATGAAAAAGAAATGGGTTCAAATCTCATCTGTGTCATGTATTGATCTAATTCTGCTTCTCTCCACGTAATTGTCACTATTAATGTAAAATAATGTATTTAGTGGTTTATTCATCCTGAAGTTACTTTCATTGACTCCCTTCCACGTCACTAAGTTCACTAAGCTTAGAGACTTACCATTGCTGGAGACGGCACTGTTCTTCCTCATGTCCTGGAGCACATTCCTACTGGCTGAGGCCTGTGGATTTACAGGTGAGCTTGAGTTCCCCATAGAATCTTCTAGAAACATATTGCATACTTCTATATTTGAATGCTTGTTCCTGCTCATCCTGTTGTGTTCCTCAGGTGTGGTGGCGGTTCTGTTCTGTGGAATGACACAGGCTCATTACACCTTTAACAACCTCTCTCCTGAATCTCAGGACAGGACGAAACAAGTAAGATTAAAAAGTTACTTCTGTTTTAGGCTTTCTCTCAGTCCACTCCCTAGTTTGCATGATGTACACTCAAAAGTACATTCAAATGTTAAAGAAAAAAAAAATGTTTTAGTAAGAAGTCTCATTCTCGCCGAGGCTACATTCATTTGATCAAAATACAGTAAAAATGTGAAATATTATTACAATTTAGAAGAATTGTTTTCTATTATAATCTATTTTAAAATGGATTTATTAGTGTGATGGCAAAGCTACATTTTCAGCATCATTACTCCAGTCTTCAGTGGCACATGATCTTTCAGAAAATATATGCTGATTTGATGCTAAAGAAACGTTTATCATTATTATTATTATCAATATTGAAAACAATTGCGCTGCTTAATATTTTTTGGAAACCATGATGCATCTTTTCAGGGTCATTTGATGAATAGAAGGTTCAAAAGATCTGTTTATTTGAAATACAAATCTTTACATTATAAATAACATTATAAATGTCTTTACTGTCATTTTTGGTCAATTAAATGTGTCCTTGCTGAAAAGGATTAATAATAAAAAAAACGAATCTTAAAGGTGCAGTGTGTGATTTTTAGCGACATCTAGCGGTTCGGTTGCTAGTTGCACTAAGGGCTCAGCCCACTGCTCACCCCTCCCTTTCGAAGAAGCTACGGTGGCTAAAACGGGACAAACATATCGTCGTCTGAGACAGCAGAGAATAGCCAGAGTAAGCCAAGAGTGTGTAACATTGTCACTGTTTCTGTACCACAGTCCATTATAAACCACATCATGGATAAAGTTTACAAAGCCATAGTCAGGTGAGGATCAAGGGTCTTAATATATAATATAATAATAGTAATCAGCTGATTGTCTCACAAACGTAACCAGCACATTTCTCCCCAAATAGCAAACCCATAATACAGCGAGGGAGAAGAACCACATTAAACTAGGCAACTATATATTTTTCTAACAGGGTAGCTGCTAGTAAAAGTTTAGCTGGCTAAATGTGAGCTGTTACTGTGGCTGAGCTGGTTAATGCGTAAAGCATTGTTTATACTCGACGCGTCCGCATGAGCCCAAAGGTGCGCGTGTCAAAAATGACATAATTGTAACAGCGCGCTCGCCTCCGCATCCCCTAGACACCATTTACTACACACAATAGGCTTTTTTTCTCTGATTTTGAAAACTCTTCGCGATCGACTTAAAATGCTTCCAAGATCGACTTGGTGATTCCTGTAACATACTGTTTTACGGTCAATGACAAGAGTACTAATCAGCTGTCTCACGACCGTAACCAGCGTATTTATCCCCACATAGCAAAGCCACAACACAGCGAGGGAGAAGAACTAAGTTACATGAAACAATCCAACTACATATTTTACACCACTGACTGAAAAGTCACTACTCACGGTGTCTATGGCTAGCTTCTAGCTTTCTGCTGCTTCTCTTTCAAGGTAGTGACGAAACATGCTCTGTAGCGCTTTTTGTTTGCTGTCGGCTACGGTAGAAATATGACGTCACAATATGTCAACCTTCATAGAAGGGGGTGCCCGCGGTTATGTAGATATTAGTCTCGCGTAGCCAGACCTTCAGACTGACGGCTGAAGGTCTGGAATTCATAGCAGCTTTCTTTGGCCAAGGCCCGCCCATAAGGCCGTTTGACCGACATGTAAAACAACCAATTACAGTTCGTTTCGTTCAGCGTCACGTTTCGGTGCGTGGAAATGTCCCCACAACAACAGACCTGCGTGCAACAAATCAGTCAGCATAGAAAATCAAAGAAAGAGAAGAAAACTTCAAGAGTCTTTCCCGTGAACCTCGCATACTTTTGAGAATTCTACGTTTAGCTGATCTTGATAAATGCTCATTGTCACTCATGTAAACACAACAGTTTTTCTTCCGCAATCACACGTCTGCGCTTTGTTTCCCGGCGGACCGAAAATAAACGCGACACTCGCGCCCCCCCGGAAATCCGATAAAATTCAACCAATCAGATGACGACTTCAACATTCCTGAAGTGTTTCCAGTTAAGTGTACCATATGCATCAGACGTTTAGCCAACGTTCCGTGGGCGTGACGTCTGAGGCTGAGACTATGTAGATATAAATGTCTCATTCTAAGGTAATAAAAACATTACGGTTTATTAAGTAAGTTCTTTATACACCACTGAAAACATAGTTATGAATGTCATATTGCATTTTTGTTTATAGATACTAAATTTTTTTACTGATTGCACCTTTAATGACCCCCAACTTTTTTAAGGTAGTTTATACCTTGAAAACTAATTATTTAGGCACTAGCAAGGGCCTTGATCTAGTGAACATTGGGACACTGGTTACTCAGTTACATCTTGTGACATGATTGACATTGTACATTAAACCATACAGTAGCTAATATTTATCAGCAAGTTATCATTGTTGTGTAATATCAGAGAATGTCTAATATGGGGAGAACTCCCACTCATTAAACTTCCGGGGTCTGAACTGGTTGCAGTTCCACTCTGGGTCCAAATGAGGGCGCTCAAAGGCAGAGTGAAGAATGAATGGAGGTCTATGGAGCAATACCCCTAAAAATCCACTTTTCTCAGGATATAATTTTTTGTCTAGTAATTTGAATGTTGTATTCGAAAGAAGATGCAGCAAAATTACACATTGCTGGGTGTTAGATTTTTTAGAGTCACTTATTTGCTTTAAAAAGTCTTTAAAAATGTCAATGACGTAATACACATCGTACGACCAGAAACCTGCTTTACGGCAATCCTTCATTCACTGGTGCTTTTCGTCTATGGTGCTTTTGCGCATAGACACATAGATATCCATAATAAAGGCTAGATGTCTCGTCCACGCTGCTGGCCAATGGAGGTCGACGTCAGCACCTGGCGGCCATCTTGTCACAGGCAGCTCGCTCACTCGTAACATTGTGTTTTAATGGTGCATGTACTTTTTAAATAACCATAACTTGCTAAATTTTCTACCGATTTTCAAACGGTTTGGTTTGTTATAAACGTCAGAGATGTAGTTATGATACTGCACACTTATGAAAAATAAGTGTATAAATAAATAATCAACCAGAATTATCCAGCCACGTTAATAACGTTTGTAAGAAACCAAACCGTTTGAAAATCCATCAAGATTTCAGCAAGATGAGAGTATTTGTGTTCTCACCATTCATCAGTACCACATAGCCCGCAAGAAAGCTTGCCTGTGACAAGATGGCCGCCGGTGATGACGATAGAGACTCTGCCGTAAGACATCTACCCTTTATTATGGATATCTATGTATAGACAGACGAGAGAAGCCGCGAAATTTAAAAATACTACTGTTATTGTGTCACGAAATGTAGTTTTAATAGTTTTTCAGTCGATAATGTAGTTGTTTAAAGCTCAAATAGGTGGTTTATTTATAAAGATAGCGCCTATTTAAAAGTTTGATCTGACGTTTTCGGAGCTGAGACCCGTCTTTCACCGGGTCTCAGCGCTCTGCACCCCGCCTGGAACAGCCTTTCCTCGGCTAGTGCTTCTGAGGTTTGCCGCTGGCTCTGATGTCTCTAGTATAGTGGATAAACATGAGATATAATTCGTATATCTAACGGGCGATCTTTGGTATCATTAATCGTATCATTTGGTCCCTGGCAAATCGTTTTGGCTGAGGGCAAAGTGAAGTTTCATAACTTTATATTTTGGCTATTTTAACGTTGTATCCTGCTGTGTCTGAATAGTTTACTTTATTTCTTGTCTTGTATAACTCCTTATACCTTTTAGGCTACTTATACTGTTATAATGTCTCTTACTGATCAATAAAACTGAAATTGAACAAAAATAGACAGGGTTGTGTCATTTTAGCCTTTTCATTACTATTTTATTTGCTGTATACTGTTTGTTTATTTTATTGACTAAACTATTTACTATTACTCACTGTATCTTATATTTACTATTTGCACTGCACTGTAGTTGTACCATATAGTATATTACCATAGATAAAGGATCCATCAGTTATCTTTGTTATTGCTAAAATCGGGTCAATCACAGAAAATGCTTTTTCCACAATATGAACACAATCGCAGCAACGTTCCAAAGCGGCCAATAGTCTATGTATTTATTATGTTTATGCTTTTGCGCTTTGCACTTTCTTTTCTCTCGAGGCATCAACTACACAGCTGACACGGGTAAATAACTTTTTTTACTGTCTATGGTAAATACATTTGTGAGAGTTCAGTCCGCCTTAACCATGGCCTTAACATTGGTGGTCCCGCTCATAGGGGGTCCCGCTTCGGATGCCACGATGCCATCAAGCGGTGTCTCTGGTCGTAATCAGTCCTTTACGGACCAATCAGCGTCCATTAGCAAAATGCTAGCGTGTTATGGGCAACAACAACTCAACCTGTAAGAAATCGAAAGGACATAAGCACTCGTTCATTCAACTTTCGACCCTTTAACCCATGTTGAACTTGCAGAACCTACATTCAAATCTGAGATTTCTCAATGACAATTGGGTGAAAGAGACAAATTTAGCCGTCTAGCCCCATTGACTCCCATTCATTTTGCACTCGGACGATCGCCCCCAGTGGAACTTTGGTGGAACTACAACCAAAATTCGGTACAATAGGACTTAATAGGGAGTGGCCAGGCTTTCCGTAGACGGGCTTTGGTAATATCATTGAGCATCTTCATTATAGCAGCTAAAAAGTACAGTGCCATCATGAAATAAATGCTTGATCTGCATTGATTTTTCATAAGCAAAATAATGGTATTAATAAATAATACGATAATAATGACATTCTGACTTATAATACATACTATAATACAACAGGGCTCAACGTTATTACAATATAAACATTAGTACGAAGTTGCAGAAAATTAATAAATGAACAAATACATAAAACTATGTAGCTGTTTTTACAATGTTGCTGAACTGTAGCCACAAATCTTTTCTTTTTACCCTAGTAATGCTTTTACTTCAAATTTGCTAAGGCAGGTCTGTTGAACTTGTCAGAGGTTAATATTTCTCTTTGGTCTATGAAATATATATAATATAAACATCTCACTATGATTTCATGTCTCTGTGCTCTCTTTCAGTTATTCGAGCTACTGAATTTCCTAGCTGAGAACTTCATATTTTCCTACATGGGCTTGACATTGTTTACCTTCCAGAACCACGTCTTCAATCCAATCTTCATAGTGGGTGCATTCGTATCCTAAAACTTCAGCTTTGTGCCTAAGGACTAAATGAGCAGACAAAGTCATACAATAGTCAAAATGCTCTCAGCAAATGCAAAACAAGTGGAAAATCTGATGGATCACTATTATTAAAAAGGCAAGTGTTTGCTCATGTTAGACGGCAGTACTTTGCTTAATGTCATCAAGGAAGTGGCTGGCTGTTGTTGTTGAGTTATATGTCCAGGGTGTTACAGCTCATTGTGTTTCCCAGAAATCAATGGCCAAGAACCACTTTTTCATTAACAAAGCCCTCAGGAAGGACAACATGTCATGAATTTGATTAGGGTGTAGATGCTGTCAGTTCAGCATTAGCTCCATTTTTACAGCCACCCCTTAACACCACTCCACCCAGCTGGCCGTGTTTCTGGGAAGAGCGGCAAACATCTACCCCCTCTCCTTCCTGCTGAATTTGGGCCGCAAAAACAAGATCACCCCCAACTTCCAGCACATGATGATGTTTGCAGGTTTGTGCGTAGAACTGCAACGGATTCCTATGGTTAGCCAAGATTTAAACTACGAAGAACATGCCAAAACGAAAAGTCTTATTGAGGTTAAATAGTTTAGTCTTTCAAAATCATGTTTTTTTATCCATTTAGTTGGTTTATAGTCTGAACAGCTAAAAAAAAGAAAGAATCCAATAACATATTAGGTTTGAAATGTATTGACGATTTTTGGAAATTATTTTCAGTCATAATGGACAGATTGAATTTCAGTTTTTCCATTCTCTTCCCATTTACTCTCACATGTGGCATTTACTGTGTACTGAGCGAATAAGTGAACAATTTTCGGATACAGCAGATGCATGAATGTGTAAACGGTGAAGTAATGCATCTGACGCTTATGTTGTGTGATAAATTCAGCACAGCAGCAAGATTTCAATCTGGACATGAGCAAAGACTCTCTTACTCACTGACTTTCAAAGGCACACTGACTCTCTAAATCTGATTTGAAAAACAAATCAGATTTATGGCCAGTGTGAACCAATTCTTGGTATTTTCTTGCCCTACTGCTCACTAGGTCTTCGTGGCGCCATGACTTTTGCCCTATCAATCAGGGACACGGCCACATATGCACGGCAGATGATGTTCTCCACCACGCTGCTGGTGGTTTTCTTCACCGTTTGGATCTGCGGTGGAGGCACAACTCAGATGCTGTCCTGCCAGAATATCCGGTCAGTTCTAACCTCTTCTTTAGTCTGATTTATATTTTACTGTCAGACAAGTTGACTATGAGCATGGGTAACTCATTAGACATGGTTTTTGTTCTTATTTTTGTCCTTTTTCACGTGTATGTAAACACCCTGAGCCATATAAAAACTCTTTTCCAAACTTATTTAGCAGCTAAAACTCACCTTTGAGTGGATGAAATTGCAACAAACTTTTTGTTCTGTAAGTGTTTTATTACTTTTGCTGTAATACTGTTTTGTGTTTGACAGTGTTGGAGTGGATGCAGATCAGGAGAACTTTGTAAGTGTTTTTGGTCTGCTGTAGTCAGACGTAGGGTTTTATATCAGAGCAGAGCTGTTTGATGATGGTTTTCCTCTGTGTCCATCTGCAGATCGGCCCTGATGGAGTGGAAAGGAGGAGCACTAAACATGAGAGCGCCTGGCCCTTCAGGATCTGGTATAACTTTGATCACAAGTATCCTTTGCTGTGTAGCTCTTATTAGTAACCTGCAAAAAGAACTTAAAAGATATTATCTCTCTCAAACTTCAACACTGGATCTTCAAATCCATTTAGTTGGTTTATAGTCTGTACAGCAAAAAAAAAAAAAAAATCGAAACCAATTTTGGTCACATATTGATGATTTTTGGAAATGATTTTCATTAATAATGGGCAGGTGGGATTTCAGTTTTTCATACGTTCAGCACATGTGTAACCGGTAAAGTTATACATTTGACGCTTACGTTGTGTGATGAGTTCAGCACAGCAGCGTTTTAAAATTGCTGCTGTAACCCTTGTACCAGAAAAACTAACATGGACTTAGATAATTTCCTTAACAATTTCCATCCCATTTCCAATCTTCCCTTCCTTGCAAAAATTTTAGAGCGAATTGTTGCTTCTCAATTACACTCATCTTGCTGTAAACAATCTCTTTGAGTCCCATTAATCCGGCTTCCATGAACTCCACAGCACTGAAACAATGTTAGTTAAGGTCACTAATGACTTGTTAATTGCTTTGGACTCTAACTGTCTTCCAAATTTGACCCTTCTCGGTCTCAGAGTTGCTTTTGACACTGTAGATCTTTCTTTTTCACCCGTTTAGAGACTGTCTTTGGTGTTTCTGATACTACACTAAACTGGTTTAAGTCCTAACTTTCAGATTGTAAGCAATTTGTTACTATGTGTGGATGCAGGTCTTAGATTTGTTTGGTGCAATCTTGCGTTCCTCAGGGATCAGTCTTGGGCCCTTTATTCTTTAGCATTTACATTTTTCCCCTTTGGTCATCTCTTAAGATCACTCTGTCTTAACTTTCATTTTTATGCAGATGACACCCAGATGCATTCAAAACCTGATGATAATGTGGCTGTGGCCTTTCTTTCTCTATGTATTTATGAGATTAAAAAAATGGCTGTCCTAATTTTCTTTGCCATAACAGTGACAAGACTGAGGTTATGCTCATTGGCTCACTCTGCCAGCTACGTAAAGCTGGGTCTTTAACCTTATATTTGGATGGTTCTATTCTGGAGTTTCAAACAAAGCTACAAAGATTAGCGAATATGTTTGATTCTAATTTGACATTTGATCCTCATGTCCAGAATACTGTTAAAACATTTTTTTTTATCTTAGAAACATTGCCAGAATACGTCCCCATGTTCTCGTTCAATGTGTCTGAAAAGTTGATCAATGTTTTTGTATTTTCCCGCATTGGTTATTCCAATGCTCTACTGGCTGGGGTTTCAAAAGCTACCCTATGTAAGTGACATGAGAAGGCTAAGTATGGTAACCCATTTAACCCATCCAAGTTAGTGCACACACATTAGGAGCAGTCAGTAGTGAAAATGTAGTATGTCATCATCTGGTATTCTATGCGTGAATCTAAACTTCAGATATAGTACAAATGGCATTTTATTTTAGCTTTCCTGTAGCTCAAACAGTAGAGCGTTGGTGCTTGCAATGCCAAGGTCATTGGTTTGATTCCCAGGGAAAGCAAGAACTGGTAAGAATGTAAATGTGTACCTTGAGATACAATGTAAGTCGCTTTGGATTAAAGCATCTGATAAATGTAAATGTAAATTTTGCTATTCTGAACACAGCCTGACACTGCTAATGGTCAACTGTGAAGTTCAGTCATGGTCCTGTTTACTGGACAGAGTTGCTTTGGATAAAAGTGTCGGAAATGTGATTGTTTGTGTTTTTCTTCCGAAAAGCCTTCCTTAACCCTGTTGACTTGCAGTTATCTGAAGCCCATTCTGACCCACAGCGGACCACCGCTCACTGCCACACTTCCTACGTGCTGTGGTCCTCTGGCACGCTGCCTCACCAGCCCACAGGCGTATGAGGTTTGTACTTTACCCGCATGCTGTGGACTAATAATTATATGTAGTTCTGTCTGGATCTTCCTCTTCTTTTAACTAGAAAGAAGGTCTTGATTTGGCAGAAACTAGTCGTTTGGGAAGAAACTAGTAGTTTATGTACTACCATATGGCGACTGACCAAATCTGTGTTTAAGGGAGGGACCCCTCAAAATCATTTTCGGACTGTAATTGCTTCTCATGGGGTCGTAAGGCGTTTTCAACATTTACAGGGGTTAGTCTGTGATTTTATTGCTGTCCGAATCCAGAATGTCAGTGTTTTTCTCCCACCACCCACTTAAAAATCCCAGGCCAAATTACCTACTGCTGTTTGACAAACACCAAGGTCATGCAGCGATTTAATTGTCGTCCGAATCCACATCTTTGAGTTTACAAGAAGAGATCACTTCAGAATTCACTGTTTAGATCCTTTTTGATCACTACCGAGCACCGTAGCCTATGTACGATAACTGCTCCACCTCAGCGAACAAAAAAGAAGGAGAAAAAAGTACGTAAACATTTGAAATGGGCTGTTATTGTGGCAGCAATATATGATAAAATTTTAAAATATGTTGGCTATACACAACATTAAAAATACAAGCCATGCAGCTTTATTTTTACATCATGTAAACAAGTCTCTTGTGAATTTGGATTTATAAAGTCAACAGAGATTCGCTGTTGCCCTGTTATTAGGATAATTATCATTATTATTATTATTGTTACATTTTTAAATGTTGTTCGTTGTTTAAAAACCTAATGCTTTGTTGTACTTCCATGCAAAATATTAGCTAAATAAAAAACAGAAAATAAGTCTACTATTTGACCTCACTAATTAACTTTACTTTCCTGAGCTGCTGTATAGTTGTAACTGGCAACTGATCCTCATTCACTGTCCACTCTTTATGAACCATATTTTATTGGGCCGCTATGGTTTTAATTTCTAGTTCAAATTGTTTTATTTGGCTGACATGAAAGTTGTGAAGACTTTTTTAATCATAGTTCTTATCTGAGATATTATATTACATATAAAAGATTATAAGGTAATTAAAAAGGTATATGATTAATAAGTACAGTTCCGTTCAAATGTTTATAGGTCAGTGAGGTTTTCTATTTTATAGAAGTCTCTTATGCTTACAAAGGCTGCATTTATTTGATCAAAAATACAACTACTGTTTTCTACTTTCGTATTTTAATGTATTACTTTATTTAAAGCAATTTTTTTATATTGCTTTATTTAAACCTGAATGCTTGTTCAGAAATCATTCTAATATGATGATTTCCTGTTCAAGACACATTTCTAATCATTATCAATTTTTAAAAAAGTTGTGCTGTTTAATATGCTGTTGTGCTGTTGATGAATAGAAAGTTCAAAAGAACAGCATTTATTTTATATATATATATATATATATATATACACACATTTGGTTTATAAATGTTTTTACTGTCACTTTTGATCCATTCAATGTATCCTCTTAAAAAAAAAAAAGAATCTTACTGACCCCAAACTTTTGAATAGTAGTTTAATCACTCTAACTTTTATTACATTTTACCTGGTGTTATTCCTTTAACCTCATTTGGCACCAGGATGATGATAAGTAATAATCTGTAATTGTTATTTTGCAAGTCTCTTTGCTGAATGACTACTCAGAAACTGCTAAAATTCAAATGATGAAATCACCATTGCGTTTTCTTTAAGAATGAGGAGCAGCTGAAAGACGACGACTCCGACCTGATCCTGAATGACGGTGACATCACGCTGTCGTACGGTGACATCACCGTGAGCACAGATGCTACAGGTGCTCACACGAGCGGTATGGCCATCGGAGGAGTGGCCGTGAACTCTGACGAGGCTCTGGATCGAGAGCTGGCGTTCGGCGACCATGAGCTGGTAATCCGAGGTACCCGATTGGTCCTGCCCATGGATGATTCGGAGCCCCCGCTGCCTCTTGACTCCCACCGCCACCGGCACAAGTATGAAACGATGAGTTGAACGGGGCAAGCGGCGACCGAACGAGTCTCTCTTCTCTCTATCATCTCTCATTACGGAGCGATCTCTCTCAGCACCACTCCAGTCTCTGTAGTGGCTGGTTTGATGTATGTACCTTATTCTTCACTCTTTCTTTTACATCATTACAGAAATGTAAATTATTTATTCACTTCTCTTCTGCAAAGCATTATGGGCTTTTTTTCTGTTTCCGGCGACTCTGCCGCTAACAAGACTGCTTAGCACCTGACATCATGGATCCGAAGCATGCTCTGGTTTCTCCAAGTTTATCATGACAACAGAATAAGCATACTTTTATTGCCTGTATAGCCAGGAGTAAAATTGCTGTGACCTGGCCTGCATGTTTATTTGTGTCCTCTCTTGTCGTGCGAGCGCTTGTTTAGGAGATGTGAAAAGAGTCTGTGGCATATTCCTGTGGGTCTGAAGCTTTTTACTACCTTCTCTTGTTGTGACAGTCTGACAGAGGCGTGCTGACCTGTGGCACTGCGTTTGCTCTGCAGTTTCAATCAAGTGCCTGTCGAATGTAGTTTTCCCCCTTTGAGCAAAATGACACTCTTTGCCGTCCACTAGAGGGAGGCCTTGTGTTTTCATACCGTTTTGTTTGTGTGAGCTGTGCGGGCGGACGCCATTCACTCAGAACTCAATAGTAACTTGTGATTGGCTGTAGAGACATGCTTGGATCTTATATTGTGACCTTTGACTGTGAATCTATGGAGGTTTTTACACCTTGGTGTTCATGTTATTGTTCTGCCCACTCAGAAGATAGAGGGCCAATCATATAGTGCAATTTCTTTTATTTTTATTTTTTTTGTTGTTGTAACATTTTTCTAAGACTACTAATTGCATATAGCTTTAAGACATTTTTTCTTCTTTTTTTCCATGTAGTCAAAAACAAGTGAGCAAATGTCATGTTTAACTTACATGGATTTGAGATTATGCATTGGTATTACAAAACCATATTATAAGTTAAAAAAAAAGCCCTTATTTTTTGTAGTTGGCAGAATTGGGCGATCAGTTTTAGAAAAAAAATGTCAGTGGGACTTAAGCCTTTCTTCTTTTTATTCCTAATTTTTGCATGACATGTAATGTGGAGAAGCACAACGCTCCATGTTTTCTTCCCAAAGTCCTTTTTGTGTGTTCATGTTTTCTTACAAATTAGAAAACGCTTTATCTGTCTTGATCAGTGTAGAACAAAATCTTCAAATTTTAGAATAATTTTAAAAGGGCTGAATGAATAAAAGAAGTTTTAACGTTCACCCCTACAGAAAGAAAAAAAAAACATTGTACGAGGCCTCAGTCAAATAGTTTCAGGCTTGACCACGTGACCAATTGACGGGCATCTGAAAACATGGTTAGAATTGTATGCAGTTATGAACGCAGTGAAATCAATCTGCGTTAACGGTATTATAGTAAGATCTTTACATTTAGATCTGCATCCCAATTTTTATACTTTCCATCCCAAATAGTGTGCGAGTGACTGAGGATTAGAATTAGTGCAAAAAACTTTACATGCTTCTTGCAGAATCTGGAAGATATGAGCTTCTTTTTGATTATTTTTTTAATATGGCCGATAAGAACCGATAAAAAGCAAAGGGTACTTCAACAGGGGGTCTATGGTATTATTAACACAAAAAAATCATGTCCAAAAACTGTTGCACTGTTTTACTACATACTTCATGATGTCTTTCCCATCATCAGTGAAGTATATACATTGTGTGCTCTAGAAGTATGTAAACTGGGATGCTGCTAATGATTTAGAGTTATAATTGACTGCAAGATGATGCAAGAAGGCATGACCCAACACGATCTGAAAATGAAGGAACACTAGTAGAGGAGCGAACAGATCTTTTGTTAAATTCAGTCTGTGTTTGTAGTTTCTCTTTTGCTTTCTGGCAGTTAGTGGATTGTGTAGAAACCGCCGTTGTTTGGATGAGGGCCAGGGTGGCATCATTAACTGTGGAGCAGGAAGTGTTTATAACACACCACCCTGCCAACAATGTCTGTGTGCTGGAAAGTTGTACACGCTCTGGAACGAGAGGATGACGGCTGGTCATCATAGTGGCGCTACACCGATATCTCCTGCTGTGCAGGATCATGTGATGAGAGGCCACAGTATTTTAATACACAGGAACAGTGTGTGTGTGTGTGTGTGTGTGTGTGTGTGTGTTTGAATAGACGCGGTAGAGCATTATTAGCAGATTTGCACTTTTCATTTTTATTTTGCATTAAAGAGATAACTGAGAAATGCCTACTTCTACATATTTGTTTGTCAGAGCTTCATAAGATGAGCAAATTAACTCCAATACAGATCATGTCACTCACTGCTTTTTGTCATATGAATGAGAAATTGAGACATCCAGGTAAATTCTTCTTTTGGGGAAAAAAAGTATGTCAAGAGAAAAAGTGTTCAGTATCTGTAAGCAGCAGCAGTAGCAGGATTTCTTAAATGTTTATATTTGTAGTTCTGGAGATTGAAGCTTGTTCCTTTCAGACAGCAAATGACCTTATGAGTATGTGAATCTATGAAATTCAGTGTAAGAGTGGACAGAACTGTGCATCCCAGCTAGTCCAAAGTAGCAGAAGCCAGTTGAGTGGGCTTTAATGATGGTAAATGTGCTGTTTGTACTGGTTCGTAGCTGTGTGTTTGTCACACTGTGCAGATCTACTCTAATGTGTTGCAGGTACTGACTGTTTACATCTGTGTAAATATTCTCATCTGTTCATATGCGTGCAATGGTCAATAAACAGAAGCCTGTGCTTTCAATAAAATGATCATGTGTAATGTATGTCTGTTTTTTTATTTACAACCACTATATTACCAGACATCGGACAAACTCGGACATTCACAATATATACTTGTGAATTCACTATATTCACAAACTCGGACATTTCAAAAGTGAAACACTGCTAAAACTCTTCTTGGGTGCTGACATCATTCCTAAAGCAGCTGTTTGGAAGCTGTGTAAATGAAATATGTCTGATACAACGGGGCTAATGGCCTCTAGTTAAAAAGCTCTTTTGATTTATTTTCGTCTAAAACACTAAATAGCAAGAATCACCATCACAATACTTTTCTAAACACGTTTTTATTTGATTAAAAATACAGTAACAGTATTACTCATTACAGCGAGATGGTCTTTCTGCTGGGCCTTAGGCCTGTCGCACCTCCAACCGTGCCTTTGGTGGACTATGCATGGCAGAGGCGTCCTTTTCTCTTAGGCAGGCCTAAACCTGACCGCATACCACAAAAAGAATTACATTTTCCTCTATGGTGTTTTAGCATGTACCATTTACTTTAATGTCTGTTGACTATTTTATCACCATGGACGCAGAACAGCCAGCTCTCTCTTGCTCATTTGTTCTGATGAGAGAAGAGGAGAGGTCAGTCTGAAGAAGGATCAGGTAACATGTTCCTTATATGGTCAGAACTCTTAACAAGAGCACATCCTTACTGGAATCACATCCAGTCCAAAATTTACATCATAGTCTGACAACAATGCAGAAAAAGTGATTTGTGTCAGTTTATTGGGGAAAACACAGCAACACCTTTACCTAATCACGTTGTAATGAACCAGACATGCAACGTCTAAGAACTAAAGGCAATTTTTTTAGAAGATTCAACTAATTTCTATTTCAGTAAATTATATTTCTGCGTCCCAATAGGGAAGAAAAGACTGGCAACTTATGACTGTCTATTGAACATTAACTATTGAACATTTAGGGGCCGTTCACACACTGAAAGCAATGCGCTACTTTCCCATTGTTAAACACGCACTAGACACGTGTATCACGTCTTGCGTCTTTTGCAGCGTCTCTCGCGCATGACAGTTCAGCCTTTAAAATAATGTAATTATGTAGTTGACTACATGCCTAAATAAAAAAAATAAACAGACCACTAAGATGATTTGATAGCTTTCAGAGATCTGCTGTAAGACCTTGACAACAGAACAACATTATTGTATGACACTATTGACATGTACAGTGTTGTGGAATTAACAGACTGCACACAAATATCATCACCTTTAAACAACCTTGAGCCTGTCATCAGTCCCTGGAGAGCCTCCAAACAATTAAAGACATCGGTGACATGGAGATCAGACGCTGTGAAGGGCCTGGCAGTAGCAGCAGGCACATTTATGCGTATTCATGTCCTGGCACCTGTGACGGAGTAAATGAATTCACTTCTGCCACAAAATCATTTTGTTTAATAATTATTGCTAGGAAGATGGGGGCACAAGGGCTATATCTCAGTAAGCTGCATACATTTTGGGGAATTCGACCCTCCAAACATTTTTATAACAGCTTATGAGTAAAGAAGTTGTTGAATAAAGTAAAAAAAAAAAAAAACACAATAAAACCACACTCAGATACATTCAATCATGTACTGTAGATGTTCTAGCATGAAGCATCTGACATGACGCATTAGAAGTCTGAGCTATAGGCCTATCAAATGAAAGACTTCAAACATGTTCATATTTCGTCTGAACAGATGATTATTTATCACTACTCACTTCAATATGTCTACTTTCTCTGTAGGCTTTTATACACAATTGGTTACGCACAAAGAGTGAATTCCAGTCTGATGTCATTGTTGATATGAACTCAAAGTATTTGGATCATATCCTGATTTTTTTTCTCCACTCCCCCTTGTGGATGTTTTTAAGCCCAGTGATCCTGCAGACCAGGAGGAGACCATCTCTCATCACCACTGCAGACAGCTGTGATCCACACTGCTCAGTGCATACTGGTAAGTGTGATAGGGATTACGATAGATAAATGCATATATCGCTTTTTGAGGGATTCTTTAATAGAAATATTTAGTAAGTGATCATATGAAAGACTAAATTCACATGTAGAATTTTTCTCTTGAAACTATGTAACAGGTAGACTAATCTAACTTTAGAATATGTCACATTTCTTTTTTTTATGAATGATGCAAATTGTGTTTTATGTCATAGTATCTTATATTGTCTACTAAATCTATAAATCTTTTTGTTATGCAAATGAGCGTGTGTGCAAGGGTCGACTTATGTTACTTATATCCAAAAAATTCTAAAGTTAAGCATTGTCCTTAATTAAACTTTTTTTCCACGAGCCACATGTATAATTGTACTTTTATACTGTAAAAATATTATCCAATTTGTGTAACGATGAGACGTTTAATGCAGCTTGTCCCATGTGGAGAGTTTTGAGTGCCAGGAATGCTAATGGAATTCTTATTGGAAACAAATTCCGTTAGAGACAGATAAGATCCTGCATACGGAAGAGGGGGAAAAATACTGTTTTTCTGTCTATTTTGGTCAGAAATTTATTTCATCCAGTTGGAGATTATTTTATCCTTAAATGATTGTTATTTGCATTATAATATCATTAGGATATTTGAATATTGGTTATGATTAAATTAAATGACTTTTTTTAAGTTTCTACAAATGTTTATTTATTGTTTAATTATAGTACACTGTAAAAATGTATATACGCAATAAGTTATGACTTAAGATGTTTTCAACTTTTTTATGTTATACAAGATTCAACTCATTTAAAAAAAAAAGTATTTTTAATGTAATAAAGTTGAAATGACTTAAACATCCAAGTTGATTCAACTTAAAATTTAAGGCAGCAACTTTTGTAGTTTTTTTTTTTCATTTGGAAACATTTCTAATTTTCCATCTGACTCATATGGTGTACAAAGTATCCACTGCATGCACATTATATCCTATGTTTTGTTTTTAACCTGAAAGCACCAGAAGTAAAGTACCTTTGCAGAATGTTAGTGTCTTTAGAAATCGTTCTGCCATATAAGGACAAAGACTTTTGGATCTGGCACACCAAATAATCAGTTATTGAAACACTTCAGCTGAACAGCCTCAGCCTCAACACGCCTGCTGTAATCCACTAGGTGGCGTTTATGTGTCTAAAACAACATTTGTAAGCAGCACACAGCTTTGGAGGTCCTAATTAGGAAATGTGTTACTCTGGAGAGTGTGTGACCGCATTCTGTCCACCGAGAGCGCAGTTGAGCCGCCACAGCTCTTCCTCGTCTCTCCAGTTGTGACTGGTGACACAGTTCCACTGTGAACATTAAAGGGTTAGTTCACCCAAAAATGAAAATTAAGTCATTAATTACTCACCCCCATGCTGTACCAACCCCATAAGACCTTCGTTCGTCTTCGGAACACAAATGAAGATATTTTTGATTAAATGTGACAGCTGGATCACTCCTCCATAGGCTCCCTAAGGGAATGAATCCTGACGTCCCAGAAAGTCAATGAAGAAAATGTTTAAATATTCCATGTCACAACAGTGGCTCAACTATAAGTTTATCAAGCGACGAGAATACTTTTTGTGCGGAAATAAAACAAAAATAACGACTTTATTCGACTATTCCTTTTCTTCCTTGTAGGCCTGAAACGAGACTTCAAGAGATTTCCACGACGCACGCGCGAGAATTGCGATCTCCTACAACTACTTCAGTTAAGTTCTCGCGCGTGCGCGTCGTGGAAATCTCTTGAAGTCTCGTTTCAGGCCTACAAGGAAGAAAAGGAATAGTCGAATAAAGTCGTTATTTTTGTTTGTTTTTTCGCACAAAAAGTATTCTCGTCGCTTGATAAACTTATAGTTGAGCCACTGTTGCGACATGGAATATTTAAACATTTTCTTCATTGACTTTCTGGGCCGTCAGGTTTCAATCCCTTAGGGAGCCTATGGAGGAGTGATCAACCTCTCAGATTTAATCATAAATATCTTCATTTGTGTTCCGAAGACGAACGAAGGTCTTACGGGGTTGGTACAGCATGGGGGTGAGTAATTAATAACTTAATTTTCATTTTTGGGTGAACTAACCCTTTAACCATATGAAGCCTATGTATGTGATGCATTTTCAGATTTCTAAGGCCTAGGATTTACATTACAAACTATTATATTAGGCCTATAGGTTAGGGTTAGTAACAAGTATTCAGCATATTACTATTCTCTTGCTTATTACTCTTGAGACTTTTTTCAGTTTTTAAAAATCAATTCAACTTATCAATTCTCATTCTTATCCTTGATAACAGAGCATGATAAATTAAAAATGTTGGCTCTTAGAGTGCTTTCACATTTTGATTAAACGTGCAGGTATGAACAGTCCATATTCTGGATAAAGTGTTTACATCACACAGAATGATGATTAATGAGATGTAATTAATTTCAGCTGTCTTAAGACTTACACTACTTTTGTCGATTTAGTGGAGTCAAAGCAACTTGTCAGAGCCAGTTTTTGGCAGTCGGATTCAGATTTTTCAGCTTCAGACTATGATTTCTTCCAGGATATCAGAAGCGTGATATAAAAAAAAAAAAAAAAAAAAAAAAAAAAATATATATATATATATATATATATATATATATATATATATATATATATATATATATATATATATATATATATATATATATATATATATATATATATAGTGTAGTGTAGTGTATTCCAGCCTTTATTTAGATTTAAGGAAACCATAGCAATCAGGTTTATACATTTACACGACACATAATCAGAATATGAGCAATTCTCCTGTTAATCAGAATTTTTATGCTCAGTAAACATGGTCAAATTCTATGCCAGTTACAGGTCTGAGGTGGACTGTTTCACAACTCCTCACCACAGAGCCATGAATGTGGAAATCTCTGTCTATATCAACATTCTCAATAACAATGGTTTCTTATGGTAACTCAAGTGAGTGAAGTGGATGTCTTCTCCAGAACCGTAGGGTGAAGTGGAAAAAACATTGTGACCTGAAACAGGGTTTTGGCTTGGACTTGTCTGTCAATAGTCAAAAATTGCATGTATTAAGAAGAGTTGAAAATCTTCCAATGATTTTTACTAAGGACAGTGTACATGTTGTTGGTCAATGAGATGGAAAACACTGGTATGCTGACCTTCACATCGCTGACCGCACACGTTGTCATGTTCCCTAACTGTGTACGCTTGAACGGTCATCAGATGAGTCACTAGTCTGTTAATAGTATTTTGATAAATTGAGTGGATTTATCTTGGTAACTGAGAGGCTTTTAAGAAATATCCCTGGAAAATCTGAGAGCAGAGCTGCCCATTTAGGTTGCTTTTAATTCCTAATGGAATAGATTTGATAGATTACTGAATCCAAGTACTGAATAGAACAAGATCTCTGATGGGAGATGAACTTAATTGCTTGCATGTTTAGGAAAACTGGTCCATTCACTTTAATGAGCCATAATAGTGCTGTTGTTTTCCAGTCTACCACAGACGTCCTATTACACCTTGTTACCTCACATTCTTCAATGAATGGATCATAGTTGGTGCTTTAATCCAGATGACCAGAAGTTTTTACTGCAAATGTTTGTGCAACTATCTCTTTACATCGACACTGACCCATTCTTGGTTCAATCTCACGTACATCGCCTTAACTAATACTATTCTTCAGACCGTAGGTCCTGCCAACAGTCTGCAGATTCCTGTGCCAGGCCTTCAGCTGTGATCTGCTAGCAGGGTTTAGATAAGAGATGAGAGGGGGTTGTGTTAGCGTATGATGCCAGGTTGTTTAAGCAGGGCTATTTCAGGCCTCCCACAAGGCAGGATCTTGTAAAGGACAGCTGGATCTGTTTCCATTGTCAACTCTGACCACCAATGAGTCAGGTTTTTTTCTTTATCCAGACACTCAAAAACACATTTTCTCTACACCATCATACATATAATAAAAGAAAGTGGTCCCACAAAAAAAATGCCACTTTTTTCTCATCACATTTATATATGTCTGGATGTAACATAAAACATCAAACCAAGTGGCATCGGCAAGAAAAACAATAGTCACTTTTCTCAAAGATTACTACTTTTCTGAGATGTTTTAAGTGGAACAATGAAGTCTGTTACGTCAGTCATAAAAATATTCTTTAGTTTGGTGTGGATAATGTTTAGAAGTCGTGCAGTGTTGATCTTCCAGTTGAGACGTTTGTGGATGAGTTCAGACTGCTTCGGACTTCAGTCCTTTCATGGAAATCATTTGATCTAGCCTTTGCTTAACTCTGCAAAATGAAGTGTCTGTAATCGTTAGTGTGTTTTTGTATGATGTCATACATATTCATGAGTTACTAGAGGAATGTTGGATGGATCCAAATGAAGCATTTGGTTTTCTTCATACATCACAACCAGCAAACCCCAGAACTTTCAGAAATAAGTTGATAAATGAGACCAGAGCTCAGTTTTATTACAAATATGGTCAAGCTGAGATGGTCAAAAGTCCAAGTTTATTTTTGAGGGTCAAATTGAGAATCAAAGGTATCCGAGGACAGTGACTCTTTCGTGTGATAGGGTCATCCAAAAACCCCTGAAACGCAGCATTTGAGAAGCAATGAATCTTTTAATGTCCACTTTTCCCAGTTTTGTTTAAAAAGACAAGCCAAATGCAGGAAGTTTACTTCACAATATAAGCACTAATAAATGAAGTTGTTGTTGAGCAAAAAAAACCGCAAGACACACGCGATACACCAGAAGCTGTGAAAATGCCTTTATTCTGCTCACTGATGTCACAAGCAAGGAATTCAGATGAATTCAGTTCCCTCTCTCTGGCTCCCTCCCCTTCACTTATCTTTTGCAGCATAACCTAACATGGAGAGGGCAGCTGATGCTTTGTCTGGGATTACTTGGTTTGTGATTTGGGAGGACAGGCCATGGGTGTGGAGGGCAACAGGGGGGCAGGGTGTAGGCTTTAAGGGGCAGCTGGGGTCGTATAAATGACAAATACCTAAAAGAGAAGAGTGGAGTTCCCCTGTAACTCTTTGGCTGTTTGGGTCTCTCCATCCATCCTTCCATTTCCTCAAGGCTTTCCTGAATATCCCAAAGCAGACATGACTTTCCACAGGCACTCAGGTAAAGATGCAGTGTGTGATGTTCAGGCAGTGATGAAAAACTTTTGGTGGAACGGCCTTTGGATTCTCATTGCTTTACTCATTATGGGAACTTTTGTTGCTGGATATGATTTATAGCTGAGCTCACGCAACTATTCAAAAGTTTAGGTTAAGTAAGAATTTTTTTAACATCGATAATAATAATAAATGTTTCTTAAGCAGCTAATCCACATACTACAATGATTTCTGAAGGATCATGCGACACTGAAGACTGGAGTAAAATCACAGGAATAAATAACATTTTAAAATATAGTAAAACTCAATATTTCTCAATATTAGAGTTTTACTTTATTTTTGATCAAATAAATGCAGCCTTGGTGCGCATAAGAGACTTCATCAAGAACATAAAAAAATCTTATCAACCATGTATATGTTTTGATCTGGCGGCATTGATTTTGCATGGCTTTTGGAGAGTTTTCTGTAAAGTTTGCCTTTCCAGTATTTCAGATCAATATACGACCTGTGCAAATCAGATAATAGCTAGCCCAGTATAACCCAATGTATCAAAGGCAAGAATTTCTTTATCTGTGTAGTTGATGGTGAGCTCTGTGTAGCTCTGTGTAAGTGAACGTGATCTTACTCTAGTCTAGACCACTTTAGTCAAGACAGCATTCAAGCTAATTCGCTGATTTAAGTTAACAGAGCAGCACAGACATTCTTTACTTATGACTTTTTTTAGACTACATTTGTTAGTGTCAAATTTAGGTGCCTCAATCAATGTTTGCTTTAATGTGGACATGCTGTCCACTGTTACTGTTGTCTGAATTTGATCTCGTGTTGACCTTTCAAAGCAGCATTTGCTCTTCGCTTTGGGACAAAGCGGTCCATTTGATAACACTCTGTCAGAGCTAAAAAAGTAACAGCTGATGGACGTTATCCCAAAAGGCTTAGGGATTGAGCATACTGCTCAGGTCAGAAGGATGTTTCAGTTCACAGAAGCCTCAACACTACTACTGTATACATCTGAGGGGAGAATTCAGGAAAAGGACACTATACTTAAAAGACTTAGACCCTAGATATAGTTGGTTCTGTATTTTTTACAAATCTGGTCAATTTTGTTGGAAGTTTCACCCAGATTATTTTATCTCCATGGTACACTAACATTTTTTTATTTAATTTAATGAACGTAACCATAGACACAGCTATTTGCTTAAAGGCTAACAATTTGTAAATGGACTGCATTTATATAGCACTTTCACAGACCCAATGGCCACCAAAGCGCTTTACAATTTGCCTCACATTCACCCATTCACTCACTCATTCATTCATACACCGACGGCGGTGTCAGCCACGCAAGGCGCCATCCAGCTCGTCGGGAGCAGCTTGGGTTAGGTGTCTTGCTCATGGACACCTCGACACTTGGTCAGGTGGAACCGGGGATTGAACCACCAACCTTCGGTTTGTAGACAACCTACATGAACCACTGAGCCGCTGCCGCCCCGTTGACAGAGACAAACTGGGAAGAATGAGTCAGTACTTCTAAAAATACTTGTTTTGCTTCAACGTCCAGTAAATGCAGCTCTGGCTCGAAGTGTTAGTCGCCACATCTGTAGGGTGATTTGGCATCTGTCTTTTCAAGTGGACTTTCCTAAGTTGTTTGGCATGCGGTTGCTAGGCTGTGTTTACAACAGATGCCGAGGTGCAGACAAAACATTTATCCCAACACTATTTTACAGCCCAAGGGATAAAGCAAATATCAATACAGGGCAGAAATAGGCTATAGACATGCTTAATCTAATCTATGCAAAGTGCAACACTTTTTATGGCCTGTTATTGAAGAGTAATTATCCACGTGTCCTATTCATTATTCCAAGAGTATTTAGATGTCCTGAAAACATAATAATATGTAATCGGAAAATAGGCTACTGGAGACCCATGTCCATAGAAGCCTTAAAGGATTAGTTCACCCAAAAATGAAAATTAGCCCATGATTTACTCACCCTGAAGCCATCCTAGGTGTATATGACATTCTTCTTTCAGACGAATACATCGGACTTGAGGGCAGGCACAATAACGCCGTTGCCCTGTGCTGTTTCTTTGAACCGCGAGAGGCATCAATTGCCGCCATTACGTTGTGCGTCAAGTTCAAGGGTTGCTCTTTTGGCGTAAATCAATGCGACGGCTGTCTGCCGGAGGCTATTTTAGTTGATAAAGTTAAATATGGATATTTTTCTTACACAAATGCATCGCTTCTCTTCAGAAGGCCTTTATTAACCCCCGGAGACGCGTGGAGCACTTTAATCATGAATAGATGCGCTTTGATGGACTTCCAAAGACATGCAGCCATTCACTCCCATTATCAAGCTCGGAAGAGCCAGGACATTTTTTAATATAACTCCGATTGTATTCGTCTGAAACAAGAATGTCATATGCACCTAGGATGGCTTCAGGGTGAGTAAATCATGGGCTAATTTTCATTTTTGGGTTAACTATCCCTTTAAGTGTACCCTCAAATCAGTCCCACACAGATTCTTGTTATTATACTGGCCCCTTGTGGTGACTTGATGTATTGCATTGATCAGGAGACATGCATGTTCACAGCAACACTATAAAAACCATTAGGAATGTTGAAGTCAAGCTCAAGGTCAAGCTTTTGTTAAGATCCCTTATGGGCAATTTGGAAACAGCACAAATAGACACAAACTGACACATACAGTACATCTTAAAAAGTAACAATAACAAATTACAAAAATACAAAAAGTACATAAATTACATATATAAAAACCTAAGAAATTCCTTTAAGACTATTTAACAATCGGATTACACAGGGAACAAAAGAGTATTTGTATCGGCTATTTTTCATCTTTGGCAATCTATACGGGCGACCTGAAGGCAGCATAGAAAACTCCGGGAATAGGAAGTGGTCAATAATCACAGAATGGACTCAAAACATTCCTGTTAAACAGAACTGTCAAGCTTCTTTGTTCTTTACCTATGATCTTCCCACTGTTTGTGACTCATTTATTTAGTGCATTTTTATGTTTCACACTAAGGTTTCCAAACCAGCAGCTAATAGAAAAGGACAGCACCGGCTCTATATAAGATTTATAGAACAATTCCATCAATGTCTTGTCCATATTAAATTATCTTAATTTTCTCAGCTGCTGTCCCTTTTTACACAAAGCCTCTGTGTTCACATCAAAACGCAATCCTTTATCAATAATTGTCCCCAGATATTTATAACTATCAACACTTTCCACCTTCTCGCTCTTAATAAATGTGGCTTAAGAAGAATGTGTTTGCGTTCTAAAGTCAATATTCATGTCTTTTTTCTTAGATACATTAAGCTGCAAACAGGCATCATCACACCATTTTACAAAGTTATCCACAACTGGACCATGACACATTTCATGACACAAGCTCACAACAAACCACATTATATCACTGATATTTATAACTACTATGATAGTTATAAATATCAGTGGCACACGTCAGATCGGATCTCTCTTTGCTCCAGACCGAGCGTCTGTCATTATCCAATCGTTTCATTTTTGAACAATCATTTTTGAATATTAAATGAGGAGCTTTTGATGTGCCCTAAATCCCTCTTATGATGTCACGCGCCGAACTCCTGTATTCCGTGAAAAGGAATCTCTCTAACAGTGCAATATATTGTGGACTGTAACACTGTCTGGAGAAAAGGAGCCCAAGTTGCATGTTGAAAACACTTATCATGATAATGCAGCTTTTACTGATATAAGTTACTGCACAATTTTGTGAAATCCTGGCAATATTTTAAAGTGCACCTTTAGATTTTTTATTTTTTTAAACATCTCATACTCTTAGTAGTTTATAATTTGTCTACTAACAATGTCCAACACTAGACAATTGTCAAAGTTCTCAGGTTTTTCTGAAAGTCCTGCACATTTTCTTTGGTGGAAATGACAAATTTCAAGCAACATTAGTAGTGGTGCAATAGTCAACTTAGGGAGTAAAGCAGAACACAGCACAGACCAGTACTGATGGACTGTCTGGTAGGCTGACAGTGAGTTCAGTCTTCACAATGTTAAACTAGAGATGGCGTTCAGTTATCAGACAAATGTCTCAAATTCAGGCAGAGAGACTGTACACATACTTAGTTAGACGATGGGCTCGTCACAGGTAAACAGGCAGAGAGAGGTCTACTGTATGTGGGATTGGAATGGAGAGGTGAAGACTAACATCTCCAATGGGGCTCACAGAAAAACAACAGTCCAGCAAAAAAGCCAACACAATATGGCATGTGTAAGAATTAAAACATCCAACAAAGATTAATTTATAAATAAATTTGTTTCTGGCAATTTCTTTACTGCATTTTGACAAAATATAACATGAAATATAGGCTTATGTAGGTCATAATAGCAATAAACTAGGAATTTAGATGAACAAATTGGTGATTAAATGATAATTCAAATTGTTTAGAAGAAAAGTAAAACACAGTTTTGACCTTTTTAACCCTTAAATACACAAATGTTTCACCAATCATTATTAGGCTACATATTTGGGTCTTTAGCGACCCGGATCTATATCTATCACGGATGGATCTCTACCTGTTGCGATAATACAAAACTCTCCTGATATTAGAGTAATAATTACAGAAGAATAAAAATAAAGCATATTTTGTAGCTTGGAAGGGTTCAGTTTGAGCAGATGTTTTATACCATCATCACTGTCCTCGTCAGCTCATTTCCCAGTACATTCAGCATCTGGCTCATATTCATGATCTCAAACATAGCTATTCTCAAAAACGATCATTTTCAACATCTTCAAAATCAATATTTTGATCACTGACAGCTTCTTCACCAGATCCACCATCCAGTGACACTGACAATAATATTTGATTGCGTTCAGTACTTGCTCTGCTGTAAATCTCTGAGCCATTTCAAGATTTGCTGATGATACTTCCTATTCTTTTGTTTTCTGCCTGCGGATGATGAAACGTCACTTCATCATTGTGTATCAGACATTGACACCTTGTGGAATAAATGGGAATTGCACTTATTCAGTCATCAAAGATTCAATAATTGATGTGCAGAAAAAAATACTTTACTTTACACTGTTACACACACCTCGGGTCGTTCGAGACCCATACAATTTTTTACAAAAAATGATTGTGAAAACAGGCAGTCTTATATATATATATATATATATATATATAAAATCGTGTTATATTTATATATAATGAATTGGTTGAGATATACTAAGGTTGATGTCTAACTCTAAAAATGAATGAGGAGGAGAGTAGTGAATGACGTCCCGGCCACTAAAGACCCGAGGTATGCGTTTAAGGGTTCATCTGTTTTCATTGCTTAAAATCCACATAGCACATTAAAATATCAGTTGGGCAGTCATTTTTATAGTTTGTTTTGCCCCTGCAGGCCCTCGCAGCTATCTGAGCTCCACAATGACTGAGCGTTTTGACTGCTACTACTGCAGAGACAACCTGCAGGGAAAGAAGTACGCCAACAAAGATGACAAGCACGTGTGTGTGCGCTGCTTCGACAAGCTCTGCGCCAACACTTGCGCTGAGTGTCGCAAACCTATAGGCGCTGATGCAAAGGTGGGGGTAAAATAAAGTCATTTAAAGTGCGTTTTACATTGTGCAGTGCTCACAGTGCTCTCTTATCCAGGAGCTGAACCATAAGAACCGCCACTGGCACGAGGGCTGCTTCCGCTGTGCCAAGTGCTACAAGCCGCTGGCCAATGAGCCCTTTGCTGCCAAGGACGATGGCAAGATCATGTGTGGGAAGTGTGGAGACCGTGACGGATCGCCTCGCTGCCAGGGCTGCTACAAAGTGATTGCGTCAGGTGTGTGTGTACAGTTGTCACAGCACATAACACCCTTTGTCGACACAAAATATCTCAGCCACACGTGTTGTAAATGATAGGCAAGTTTTTGTGTTGCACTTTTAGGATCTAAGAATGTGGAGTACAAGCATAAAGTCTGGCATGAAGAGTGTTTCACCTGCTTCGAGTGCAAGCAGCCCATCTGCAGCCAGAGCTTCCTGACCAAGGGTGATGATATGTACTGCACTTCCTGCCATGAGAAGAAGTTCGCCAAGCACTGTGTCCGGTGCAAAGAGGTCAGTTAGGATTGTACACTTAAAAAAAAAATCTGATAAATGAGTTATGACAACATATTTTTAAATTGCTCTGTACACACTTAAATAAACAAGTTTGAGTCAGTAAGATTATGCTCACCAAGGCTGCATTTATTTAATCAAAACATACAGTAAAACCATACTATTGTGAAATAGTATTACAATATTGAATAACAGTTTTCTTTTTGTTTTATTTAATATATTTTCAAATTTTCTCCTGTGATTGCAAAACTATATTTTCAGCAGCCATTTCAGTCTTCAGTGTCACATGGTCTTTCAGAAATCATTTAGGATTCTTTGATGAATAGAACAGCATTTATTTGAAATAGCAACTTTTGTATTATTATAAATTACTTTAATGCATCCTTTCTGAATATAAGTAGGCCTATTAATTTCTTATATAAAAAAAACTTTGCTTAAACTTTTGAAAGCTAAATAAAGTCGGTGCAAAATGAATTGTTTTAGAAGAAATTGGTTGAATGCTTCATTAAAGGTCTTGTAGTTAAGAATTTTATAAAAAACTTTTTTCCAAATTTGTTTAAATTTTCTATATATATCAATGCATAATTAAAATGTAAGCACTCTGATAAAAAGAGTATACAAATCTAGTGACTCTACACCGTTTAATCTGCACTAAACACAGCTCATTATTTCCAACCGGGACGAAACAAAGGATTGGGTTAGGCGACTGTCACTCTCTCGCAACCATGGCAACCACCCTTTTGCCACACAGGACCTGCCCACTTGCGCGTATCCAGATCATAACTTCACATGCCCTTGTTTGAGCTTGAAGATGCAAAACTCGACGCAGGTCCTCTTGTCCAAGAAGTGCTCCTTGCCCTGCACTTCGACCACCCCGTCCTCGGCCTCTACTTCCACGGACCCTAGTTGCACGGCCTCTAGCACGACCTCCTCTGCTTCGCCCCAAGGGGGTAATCCATCAGCCGGAAGTTGAAGCTTCGCGGGAGCCGCCATTGTAGCAGAACTTCACCTGCTGTTAGCATCCCATTGACTCCCATTCATTTTGGCGTCACTTTGACAGCGAATAACTTTACATCTGAGGCGTCCAAAGACTCAATTTGTCGATTATTTATTTCTAAAGAAACATGACAATGTATAAAATGCTCCATTACTTTGTATCTTACGTTACGACCCCGTAGAAGCCGTTTTTGTAAAAATAGGCTAAAGATTGCATCATAACCACGGGACTTTCTGTCGCACAATAGAGACATTACCGGATAGTAGGGCTGGGTAAAAAATATCGATTTCTCGATATTAATCGATTCTCATTTTTACGAACCGATATCGATTCTTAAATCTCAAGAATCGATTAGTCATCCTGTTTTCATTTGATGATCGCGTAGAACATTGTATCGTGCATCCCATCCAATAAATCGAAATAATCTTTGTGCTTTGTGACTATTATTATGAAATAAAGTCTCAAATTTCGAATTACGTCCATTTTCTTACGAAATTCAAAAACATAAATACCGTTTTGGCGCTGTGGCGTGAGATCGCTCTGGCTCAGCTCAAGGGAAGCAGCAGCACGGAGCGCACATGATCTCATTCTCCTCTTCCGCCTTAATAATACCAGTTACTCCGCCTTAATAATACCAGTTACAGCGCCAAATAAACATCAATGAGCATCTGAAAGTGTGTTAAAAGATAGAGTACAACTTCGAAATCCGTATCATGTAACGTGGTATCGCTCAATCAGTGTTTCATCCGTGGAAAGACGTCAGTTAAACAGCAAGTAAACAATGGCATGTAACGTCACATTTACCTCAGAAAAAAACATTAAACTTAGTAACTTAGTCAGTTAGTCAGCTAGAAAAAATAACTCTAGAGAGGGGAATTTTGCTAAATATATGCACCATATTACATATTCATTATAATTTTTAATGTTCTTCAATATTTAATGCATGTTTGAATAAATCTGGCAAGTTTTTATGACAGCCACCATTTAAATGTTTATATTTCATATAACTCTCTTTTTATAAAAATAAATAAGTGTAATTTAAGTGTTTGTATAGCTTCAAATCAGTTCATTTTTACCTTCAAAATTATAGTAGGCTAATGAAGCCTAGTAGGCTACAACAGACTCCCATAGTTTACAGCATTAGTTAAGAGATTTGTTTTCCTTGAAAAAATTTGCCATGTATTGTACATCCAAAATAATCAATATTGAATCGAATCGAATCGTAATCGAAATCGAATCGAATTGCAAGCTTGTGAATCGAAATCGAATCGAATTGTGAAATTTGTGTCAATACCCTGCCCTACCGGATAGACATGCAGGAGGAGAAGCTGGCGGCAATCTTTTACTCATTTACTGTCTATGAGGCAATCGGGGGGACATGAAGGCACAAAGTCAAAGTAGAAGCCCATAAATAGAGAGTCCAGAAAAGCAACGGGACAAAATATTTCAACAACGTTTTTGAGGAATTAGGTGATTCAGATTTGTCTTGGCACAGCTACTAGAAGATTTTCAACAATCAGACTGTCGTCACGCTCAGTTTGAGCCTGCGCAGTCGCTCAGACATCAGACAGGAAGTGCAATGATCGGGCTTCAAGTCTTCTCCGTTGAAATCAATGGGGTCGCTGTGTCCATTTCTTTTACTGTCTATGCTTCGCCCTCAACCCCGGATCTGTCCTCGAGCTGACGATGCGGTAACATGACATGACTTTTGCGTAAACATACACGCTACTTTCAAGTCAAATATAATACGCATTTTGAGCTATCCGCGTGTATGTCCAGTGCCACTGCCGCTGCTAGCCATTTTGGTGCCCTAAGCATAATTCTTTTATGATAAAATAAATAAATAGATAAATAAATAAAAAGTAACACTTTAGTTTAGGGTCTTATATGCTTACTATTATCTAGTTTCATTACCATGCAATGGCATGGTTTTATAATCACTATGGTCCCGAATTTGAGGAAGGTAAGTTAGGGGGGTTCGGGAAATTAAAAATTAAAAATTAGAAATTAAAAATTAAATTTTTAATTTCTCTGAACTACAGATGTGGATTTTAAGGCAAAAAAAAAAAAAAAAAAAAAAATCGATAGCAACAGCTTTAAAACCATGTTAGTGGGCAGCTGATTATTTTTCTCTCCTCATCAGCATCACACTCTTTTTCTCTTTGTTTTTATCTTGCCCTGTCTCTTCCCCTCCTAAAGTTGGCTTTTTTAATTTACTAAAGGCTACAATTTGTATTTTATTCTCAATATGTACACATTCATCATTAATCATGTACCTAACATAATGAAAACGGCTTTGTTCATGTTTCTTGTCCCCTCACAATGACAGTAGCCTAAACTATTACACTAGGCTACATGTTACTTAGGCCTATTTTGGCGAAATTAGACAAAACTATATTAGTTTGCCTAATTATTTCGTTTCCATTCGTTTAACATTTATGACCTAAGAAAAACCTGTCAATGTCAAATATATAAAGTTAAGTTTAGCTACTTACATCTTATCTCGCACTTGACCGTACACTGAAGCGTCTGTTAAAATTCGCGCTCAGCGTCTGTGAACATAAAGCCCGCCTACTTTGATTTGATTGGTCATCTCAAATATTCTGACATTGACGAGCAGTGACATACCAATGAGGCTCAGAACACACACATACACACACACACACACACACACACACACTCACCCTCAGTTTCTGACGTGCTCTCTGCTCGGCGCCGCTACGGATTAAAGATGAAAGATGAAGAACGCGCTGAATCTGATTATAACAACAAGTTTGATGATTGATTTTTCATTAGGCTATTTTTGGTGCCCCCTCAGCACTTGGTGCCCTACGCACAGCGCGTGATGCGCGTGGTGGGAGCGGCGGCGCTGTGTATGTCTACGCCGTTAAATGTCCGAGCGAAACGAAGCAAAATGTAGATCTGCATCTGGGGAGCGATATTTTTTTTCCTAGGATGGTAGGGGAAGACTCATAAATACTATTAACCCCACTGTCCTCATCAGAGTCAACAATGCTTTCATCATGGAAACTCTTACATGCCGAACACCATGTTATGAATCTTACACGAAATTCATCTTCATCACAGTGTAAATGATGGCAATGGAAAAACGTGTATCATGCAACCTGTTTTTAGCTTTGCCTTATAGATAACTAGCTCGTTAGCGAATCAATAAATATATATTTTAAACTTTACCAATAGCTTGATAGTGAGTAGTAAAATACATCTTATTTGTTTATCTTCATAATGATCAAATTAGAATTTTTTTTATTACATGTGATTCTGACATGATGTCACTAAATACACTGCGCTCCTTCCTCTCCGCTCGTCTCAGGTAAATAATGCGTCTTCAGCTCCTCAGCTGTCGGAGTCGCGCGTTCATGTGTTTTGGAGGCGTGGCTTTGGAAGGAGCCCAGAAGGGAGGGGGTAGAGTGAATAAAAATAATGAGCTGTCTTTAAAACAGTCGTGAGAGGTCTACAGACACTCGATTTTTATACTTTCTTTTTCAGAGTTCTTACATTTTAATTATGCATTGATATATACAGAAAGTTTAAACAAATTTGGAATTTTTTAATTTTTATAAAATTTCTACCTACAATATCTTTAACTCGCTTATAAAGACAGTCACTTGTCGCCACCTGGTGTAATGATGCAACTGCAGTCACTGAAAAATCTCACACTAAGGCCCTGTCCCAAATGAAACGCTTCATGTGCACTTGCGGACTTCAAAATGGCTGCCGCATGCACCAAGTCCACAAGACTGTAGGGTGTCCCATTTGTCATTTTAGGTTTCAGTTTCGTTTTTGTGACCAATATGCGCTTTATGCACTTTTGCCAAGCCAGCAAGCAAACTTCTAAGCGGTATTACTTCACGGAAGTGTGAACTTGGTGGAAGATTGTGAGGACTTAGGGTTCCATTTGGGACAGGGCCTAATTGCATAATATATCATCACTTAGCCAATTAAATTAGAAGACCAGAAAAAACAGTTCTTCTATCAGGCATGTTCTGAATCCTCTGTTCTTCTGTCTAAACTCTTATTAATCAGGCCATTACCAGTGGTGGGATCACCTATCAGGACCAGCCATGGCACTCGGAGTGCTTTGTGTGTCACACGTGCAAGAAGCCACTGGCTGGAGCTCGTTTCACGGCCCATGAAGATCAGTTCTACTGTGTGGACTGCTATAAGACTGATGTGGCCAAAAAGTGCTCTGGATGCCAGAATCCTATTACAGGTATAAATGTGCAAATACACACGCATCTGTCCCAATATTAAATGATTGTTTCCCCCCACAATTGCACTAAATGTACGCAATATATTAATACAGAAGAATAGAAAGCACCAGTAATAATTGCAATTTTAATGGAAAAATGTCCATATTTACACCTGTCATCTTTCTGCATCCCAGGGTTTGGCAGAGGGACCAATGTGGTGAACTACGAGAACAAATCCTGGCATGAATATTGCTTTAACTGCAAAAAATGCTCTCTATCCATGGCCCACAAGCGTTTTGTCATCAACGGAGAGGACATCTACTGCTCTGACTGTGCCAAAAAGCTGTGAGGGCTGATAGGATGTGATGAGGCTGATTAACAAAAGCAATTAGTATTGATGAAATAGATGTCAAACTAGCAAAGCTTTGAGTGCTCAACTAAAGAGAAACCAGTGATGGTGTTTGTGCTAATAAATCACTGGAAGTTTGATATAATTTTTATAAAGCTCTTGGAACAAATAGTGAGTGCTATGTGAAGAGCTTTTATTATGCAAAATATGTAACTGCTGGATTTGCAAACCTAACAATGCATTTTAATAAGTTTCAGTTATTGCAAAGCTATGGTAAAACTGTGATGTCACAATAGGAATACAACATACGTACATTGCTGTAAGATTTAATGTGTTGAAATAATTTAGTAAATTCATTTTGCTTTGTGGAAAAAAAAAACGCTTTATTAACAACTGTAAGGTTGAAAAAAAAATATATAAAAAAAAAACTGTAATGAACATTACATTTGAGATGTATTGAGCATGAAACAATAAATGACTCCAAAGAACATTTTCTTTTATCTTCCAAAACTTTATTTTAACAATTTATACTTTTTTCCAGTACACTTTAGATATATTTACAATTTGTGGTCAGGGCCATTTCAAGACAAGAAACTGCTCTAATTAAAGCAGATCCTATTCATGACCCTGGTCGAGTAGAATGATTGTCATGGCCGAGGTAAGCTCACGTGACGCGTTAAGATATTAATATATGAAAATAAAATACAGCCCATTCTGCATCCAAGGCACCATCCTATTCTACCCCTGTATTGAGTACAATTGACATTTAAAGAACAGTTTCAGTTCTGATGTATACAGCACAAAGGGCTCGAAAGGTCCTGTTAGTGGAAACAACATCTGCATTGGAGTGAACTTGTCTGAAAGTGGCTGTGCTAGCATATTACAGAAGCAAATGGAACTAACACGCACACACATGCCTCAATGATCGGGTCTTCAGCAGATACACCACAACTTGAAGCAATTTTGGAAATTTAAAGTTTTAAGAGTACATATTAAAGGCCGAACCAAGGGGTCACAATGATATCAAACCCATTTCTGAATTGCACTGAACAAGTCTCATGCCAAGCGTGTGTCACATAACCTCTGCAAACACTTTTCCACTGAAGTCTAAGAGCCTGAGTCAAAAAGCAATCTTATACAACAAAAGATTAAAAACAACAATGTGGATGCATATAAAACAACAGAAGAAACATTAAACACACATTGAGGGACTACAGTATTCATAAACACAGATGGAATGATACAAATAAGGAAATGTACTTACAATTGACCAGCTGTGGCCATTGAATGGTAAAAATAGTCTGTGAATAATATTTTAAAGGAAACTCCTCAACAATTTACACAACTACAGTACACAGCCAACTGAACTCTTCAAGCATATAGAGACCAATCATTCATTACAACCGTCTGGACATTTAAATCAACAGTCAAAAGCTCAATGGTCGAATGTCAAATCCTTGTTATAAAATACAGGTAAAGTCTAGTGCATTCTTCACTTGAACTTCCCTGAATCCTCCAGCTGCAAATGTAAATCACAAGAGGCGACATGCTCATTGGTTGCTCTGCAAACATCCCTGTTCAACCGCACAGCATCCTCATAACTAAAAAGCCCTCTTGACTTTGCTTGCGCCTTCAGTCCACATTACTTTTCCCTACTCGCGTCCCTTAACACACACTTTGTAACTTGCTGTGTACAGTTAGTTACACCAGGCCTGTGAGTGTGGAACAGCATTTCGTTTAATATAGAGCTGTACCACACTATACAGTACACCAAACTGCTGCCTAGTTCTTATTCACAACCACAAGTATGGCTAGACAGCCTAATACTGATTTACATAATACTTAGAAGAGTTTTAAATATATATTTATGCATTTTCAAAGAGAGAACCAAATTTAGTGTGGTTATTTAATCCATTAATGGATGGTGAGAAGTAAACGAACAGTAACTGTATACAAAAGAAAACACCAGGCCTTGATAGCACAGTACAACCCTGAGGGGACTTTGGGAATTTGAGAACAACAAATCATTCAAGTTTAGTTACTGAAACATGTTTCTTCAAACTCCAGGGAACAGACACCAGAAACATGCAAAAAGTGTGCAAGTTAGTTACAGTAATTCTGTTATATTATGCAATATCGTAGCGCATAGATTCAAGCAGACATCCAGAGTTATTGAGGGTGCGCTTAAATTAGATATTTGATAACTAGTCATACTTATTTACATGTACAGGTTTATTTACTACAAAACAGGAACGTACAACATAAAAACCTCATTAAACAAAAGCCACAAGTGTTATGCCAGCCCGCATTGAGCTCCATCATCCTTCAATCTCAGAGCTCAAGGCAGTACGAATATGTTTGCACTCAATTTGAATTATAAACAGTCTGGTAAACGTTTTTAATGAAACATCTTGAGAAGGATTTGATATCAACGAGTGTTACACAGTAGGAATGCTTCTCAGCGGGAGCTTGAGTTCTTGCACAGGGAATATAGTGGTGATGTTTATTCCTTTGGAGCGGAGAAACAACAAATATCCCGAGGTCACATTAAAAGCACTCGAGAGTTGCTGCACCATCAGCCCATCTTGGGTCACATTCCTGAGCTCCGCTCACAGTTCAGACACAGGGTTTTAATTAGTACGGATTGGAAACTAGACTGGATTGGAACCACCATGTCAGATGAAGATATGTGAGAGGTTTCCTTTCTCAAAACGCTCTGCACTAACTCCATAACTAATCAGATCCTTCTACAAAACGCTTAAGTTGAAATTCTAATGAATATGTATGTGCCACGTAAACACCTGAACTGGAATTTAGCAAAAAAAAAGTGCACGTGGTAACCATCATGAGACAGCAGCCGTTTAAATGTGGAGAAGCCACATGAATAAATAAAATTGTCTCCACGTTTAAAAGACCAAAAAAAAGAGAAAAAGAAACCCAAAAACATTTGTTATGAAAAATAAATCCTGATGACAATATTATAAAGCTGCTAAACAAATAAGCAAGCACACTGAAGGAATTTATCACTTTCCCTGAAGGATTTCCTCAGCTCATTTCTTCCAACTTCTCTTGCTTTATCCATCTATTATCTGCAGAGACTGTGCGACACTGTGCGCTTTCTGTGCGGCGAGTCTGAGCGCTGACACTCTGTGGCTCAGCTGGACGTGACTCGTGGAGTGCAATAATCAGCAGGCCTTAAACAGACCTGCGCATTCACATCTCTGTGAGAACAAGAGAAACAAGGTCAAATTGATATAAATGAATACAATCTGAATCAGACTTAATAGGAGACAAAAGCTCTTACCGGACAGGGTATCAATAGACTGGGCTGGATGAACTGAGCTGCTTTTCTCTTCAAAGGCCACTCTAGGCCCCTCAGGGGCCCCATCGTCCATCAGAGGTTTGCTCTTCGCATGAACACCCAGATCGATCAGCTCCTCAAAGCTCCAGGGTCCTCCTTTACCATTCAACCCAGGGACCAGGCTCACTTTAGAGTCCTCGTTCACAAACTCAGAGCCCTCCATCAGACAGGACTTGGGAGGGGGGCTGCTGGAGATTAAAGCATAAATATAAAAGTTAAAGTTGTTTTATGCACCACTAACCCAGATAAAACTAGAGTAAAGAGGCTGTTTTTTTTACCTGTCCACTGAGGGATCTTCTGTGCTTGGTCCATTGCTGTTCTCCTTATTATCCACATCTGTTTGTCTGTTCATACTAACATCTGGCTCCTGTTCGGCAACTGGCTCCTCCACAGGCAAGTAATGCTCCTGAGAGTCTGACGGCTCTGTCTCATTGGCACTCTGCTCTGACTCAACAGCCTGATTCTCTGAAATTTAATGAGGCAGATGAGCTATTCCATCCTACATTAGAGCTACACAATATATCGATCGTGAGTGTAATAAGACCTAGCGAGATTATCAAAAAGCGAATGCTGTGATTAAATTAAACACATGCGAGTTTCAGAGTGAAGCGTATTTACAAGCATTCAGCTCATCATTTTGTTTGCAATAAATGCTGCTTCATGAACTTCATCTCTTCGTGCTGAGAGGTTGGGTCTATTATAATGTGCATTTAGGAACGAATAATTCGCCACCCCTTTCACCAAATCTGTAATGAGAAGTGTTCAAAATAGTGAACAAAATAGATTGTCCCAAACAAAGCAATTGTCCTATATAATGCAGCTCTATCCTCCAAATTGTGATTGATTAACCTGGCCAAAATTTCGAGATTTCTTTTTTGATTTTTAACACTTGGCTGCCTTGTTGAATTTGCTTATTTAGTAAATATTGTGTAAAATAAGTGTTCGATTTATTTTCAGCAATTCGCCTGTCACTTCTCACTTGTTCGTTTGTGATCATTCATCCACTACAAATAAACTCACTGTTGTTGCCAACAAAGCAATATTCTGCCAGTTCTGGCATTAAGATACTGACCCTTATCTTCACAGTTTATTTGGTCCTCAGCCTCCTCTCCATTTTCATCAGGAATGTCTCTCTCATCATCATTACTCTGAGAGAACACACACAACATAAGTAGCTTTTTGGGAATGGAAATAATGCACAACAGAGAGAGACATCATGCCTCAACACTATATAATAATGAGCCGTGTGCTATACAATAAAAGCTGTTAAACTTGCCTTATAATCCATTTGGTCTGTTTTTCTGGTTCTCTTCATAATTTCTTCAATTCTCTGCAGATTGAGACAAAACATTCAAGCAACTTGTATGATTCTTTAATCTACAGCTGCTAGCATAAATGCAAACTGTGTAAATGTCAGAGTCATGTGATAGAGTCCACCTTCTTTCTCTCCATGCGCTCCTGTTGGTTCTTTTGCATAACGAGTGCTCTCTCTATACGCTGCTTTTCTGCCTCCTCTAGGGCCTTTGCTTCAGCCTCCTCACGCTGCCATTGGATGAGCAAGAAGTCAATTATTCAAACTGAAAAATCAACATCTCTATCATGGATTCTGTGGAATGGGAGAGTCAACTAACCTCTTTCTGTTCCTCAGCCTGTCTTTGCTGCTCCTCTAGCTCTGTCTGCTGTCTCTCCTCCTCTGCTACACGAGCCTGCTCCTCCTCTTCTCGCTTCCTCTCCTCCGCAAGCCTCTCCTCCTCCTCTGCGCGCCTCAAGCGCTCCTCCTCTGCCAGACGCTTCTCCTCCTCTTTCCTCAGCCTGTTGAGACACGATACCTCAGGGCCTTTGGCACTTCAAAGGTAAATAGTTTTAACAGATGCAGGGTTCGCTTCAGCTTAATGACTGCATAACAAACCTGCTCTTACAAACAAGAAAAACAAGAATATGACTACAAACATATGTCAGTGTGTTTGTTCTGGTTTTTCGGATTAAATGGGGGTTAAAGATAATAATATCTTTAAAGATTATATATATTATTGGAAGCTGTTAAAGCAGGCTCTTGATACGACAACACACCACTGAAGCTAATCAAATAAACACACCGCTCCTCTTCTTCTTTCTGTATGCGGAGTAGCTCTTCTTTCTCCTTCTGTTCGCGTGCCAGACGACGGTTCTCCGCCAGGATCTTGGAAGCCTCAGCGGCTGAGTTGGTTCCTGCGTTGGCTTTGGAATTGGATTCTGAAAACACACACATATATTATGCATATTAACATCCAAAATGCAACATTACATCAGCTGTTACAGTAATACACAATGAAATGAACTGAAAGAGAGGTAAAGTGCCTCTTAAAGACATGATCAGTGATAGGTTTCCAGCAGAGGGCACTGTGTCTCAAGGATAAACCAGCTCAGCACTGCATACAAACTCAGTAATCCCAGCAGTACTTGACCTTGATAGTACGTATCTAAGAAGACTATTCATCACACAAACTGTGCTGGTTTGCTGCTGTAATAACTCAAAGGCTTTGTTTTAGCCAGACATTTGGCAAGACAGGAAGTGGTTAAACTGAAGCTTTTTCAAAGCTATTGAACAGTAGATCATGAAATAAATCTCCTTTAAAGTCATTACTACAATACTTGTATTGAAATATGTATTGAAAGGAACATTAATTACAGAGCTTGAAAAGCAGTACTGTACCGAAATCCTTCACACTCCATATTCGCCAATTTTTTTTTTACAATTAATAATTCAGTCTAAATGCTTCAATCAAACTTTGTTTAGCAGATATTTTAGCCTTACATGATGTTACATATTACACATTGTTGATAAACTTTACACGTTTTAAATTTATCATCAAAGTTTGAAAATCTCCAATTGATTCTAAAAGAAATGTCGACTAAATCCCACAAATGGTAAAATTTTAAAACTAACTGCCAGAGAAGGCATTTAAATAGTGCAACTATTTCGACCAAGTTCTGAAAGTAAAAATCCCATTCATTTTCTCCATATCCATAGAGGAATAGATTTTTAACAATAACTTAAGCATTTAAAGATGGACGTACTGTGAGCTACATGGTTGTTAATCAATGGTACATGCTTTAAATCAATCAGTCCTCATTATTTCAGCTTCTTTAAAAAAAAAAAAAAAAACGGTTAACAGCAAAATTCAAGGAAGAAATGGCATTAACCATGACTTTGCAAAGACATATCCACCAATCAGAGAATTGAAACAAGAAAGTTGTGCTAAAAAAACTCTGTAGCACCCGCCCACAAACAAGTTTTTAGATTTACTTTAACATTTTAATGAAATTTCCAGACATGGAAATCACAATTTAAAAATTCCCCTTACATTTTCATCTCTCTGTTTCTCTATACTTGAGTTTTTGAGTTCACTCACCCTCTTTGGTCTTGGGTGTTGGTGTGGGTGTGGTGCTGGTTTCTGGAGACTGTGGGGCGACAGGCATAATGGGAGACATATCTTTTGGCTTGGAATCCCTCCTGCGAAGGGTGGGCGGGCCGGTGGGGGTTAGAGCAGGTTTCTGGATAGGTGGAGGTTTGGATGCGGCAGAGGGCTGAGGGGATGGAGGACGCTGTTTCAAGCCAGTGGGGGAAGGAGGGCGGAAGCGTGGACTCTGCCTGAATGAGACAAATTAAAAGAGAAATTAAAAATATGAGCTTTTACTATAGACAACGGCAGATTCGATTTGAGCAGCAGACTGAAAAGGTCTGAAATCAAACTATCAGTTTAGAGTGAAACCAATGAAGGCTAAAACTGATCTCAGGGGTCTTACTTGGCTGCTCCAGGTGAGGGAGCTCTTGAGGTGGTGTTAGCAGCGGGAGCAGGAGACGGGGATCGGTGACGACTGGAAGGCGAGGCAGGGCGTTTTCCTACTGGTGACGTGAAACGCTTCTCCTTCTCACCTTTCTGCTTTTACAAATGCACAAACAGGGCAAAATGAGCAAAACCCTAAAACTAATTTTAAAATTGAAATTTTGTGGTATGAGACAATTGGATTAAACAGAAGATCCCAACATCTGAAAGGCACTTTGCTCACTATATAGTGATCATCAATCACTTTTCAGCCTAAATCAAAGCATGGTGTATATATCACTCAATTGCAGCTAGGATTTTACTGCTATCATCAATCTGAACAAGACCGGAGTAAACATGTCCTTTCAATCTATTTTTAATCTTCTGTCCACGTGCTCAGGGTGTCAATGTGACAAATGCACTAAATGAGGGCCAGGCTCATATGTGAAGATGTCTTTTACTGGAAAACATTCCACATGAACAACGTGAAAAAGCTTGGAGTGAGTTCACCATGTTTCAAGCTCTGACTCTAGACAAACTCTCCAAATGATTATCAAGCAGATCAGATTTAGTGAGCTATAAGGATAATTTGAGAAGCTACAGCACAGTATGACCATCAGAGGGAAACATGTCAGTTTCAATTTACATTTCTCCATTGAATATGCCAATGCAAGCCCTCCTTTCTCTCTGGGACACACACACTCAAGCTCGCTTAGCGTTCATTATATGCAGGGCAGCGCTACAAATTAACTGTGTCTGAATGAATCACTGATGTGAGGATTTCTAAACCTCTATATGAGGGATCAGACTGTCACATGTAGTTCATATCTGATTGTAAGGTATCCGCCAGTCTCGGGAGACCATGGATCACGTTGGAGGGTCACCGGTGCAGCGTAGTGTCAACTTCGGTTATAATGACCCAGCAGTTTGAAGACAACCCTGATGAGGCTGAGTAAGTTACTTAAATGTTTGACAAATTTATAACATGCTACCTAAATAACTTTAGAAGGTTACTCTTGAGGCACCTTTCAGACAGTGCTCGAACACCGAATTGATTCCTCTTTCGCGTTTCCTTGCCCTTGAACAGACACAGGCACACAAAATCGTCAAAATACCCATCTAAATGGCCGTCTCGAGTATTTTCTTGTTTATGTCATGTGAACAGGATGTAAACGGATGTTTGTCAGTTTTTCCGGTCCGTGCAGTCGGTCTTAAAGTGACCTAACATTATATATATATATATATATATATATATATATATATATATATATATATATATATATACTGTTGTCTGTGTCATTAATATTAATAAAACAAATAACAAACAAATGAACAAATAGTGTTAATTTACATTTAGACTTAATTATTCATTTCTGTACCTGAATACTACTGTTAGACTTTGTAATTTAGTATTCATCTCTGCTTGTAATTTGTGTATTTGTTCTTATTATATTACTGACTGTTCACTTGTTTTAAATAATGTGTGAACTTTATCAGTTAGACTAGTAGTTTTTGATGTACTAGCTATCGAAAAACTTCAAGTGACTTAGCAAAGTTTTCTTTAATTGTTTTTGTGTGGTCTAAATATCAAAAATATTAGTGAAAATGCATCAATTTAGTATTTTTCTTTTTTTAATAAAATTTTTCATTGCAAAGTACACTACCGTTCAAAAGTTTGAGGACAGTAAGATTTTTTTAAAATAAATGAATCCCTTTATTCCGTGAGGATGCATTAAATTGATCAAAAGTGTCAGCAAGACAGTAAAACGCAAAATTACATTTGAATAAATACTCACATAGGAAACGGTTCTTTTCTTTTAAATTGTAATATTTCACAGTATCACTGTTTGTAATGTAATTTTCCTTTTAAAAAAATGCAGCCTCAGTGAGCATAAGAGACTTTCAAAAACTTTTGAAAAAAAAAAAGAAAAGAAAAAAAAAAGAACAATTTAATCCATTTCAAAGTAGAAGTTTAAATCATCTGCTCACCTGTGTCATCCTGGAGATGGCATCCGCAGAGACAGAAGTAGGCGGGCCTTTTTTTCGGTCGCTGCTGCGACTGCGTAGGGTTCCGCGGGCCGGGGGCTGCATGGGGCTGGCAGATGCTGAACGAGGACACAGGTGAGACTCTGGTAAAGGACACAGTCAGTGGTGCACAGCCAGGAACAGCAGGGAAGGGACGTCACAAGCAGCCGAGTGGGTGAGCAAAGCAATGGTAGAGGAAGGGACAGAAAGAGGGAGATATAAAGAGAAAGAGAGAAGGGGAGAGGGATGATAAAAGCACAAAACATTGGTGTATGTTAGATCAGTCATACTGGTTGATGGGGAACTGACAAGCACTGATGGCCTCAGGAAGACTGGTGGATTGGTGGGTGTGAGACAGAGAGAAACATGGGAGGGGACAGACAGCATCTTGGACAGACAACACACTGGTCACCAATACGCTAAAGCACACCTCCGCCTACACCAAGCAAGCACTTTAGGCTGCAGTTTTAGTCAGCTCAACAATATCGTAAATTGAACAACATTCACACACTCATTCTCCCCTTATAGCCACATATAGGACATCACACAGTATAACATCTAACATAATTCCAAATCTAATGTTAAAACACCTTTTCACCATCTACAACGTTCACATACAACTGCTGAAATTCACCCTCCTAGTGACAGACCTAGGAGCACATCCCACAGTTGGTTCCCAAAGTAAAAATCCCATTCATTTCTCCATAGAGAAATTGTCAATAACATCTCTCAACACAGACTTATGATGAGCTTTGAGGTTGCCAAGCAATAGCATGTTTCTGCAGAAAATAAGTGATTTTGATTATTAAAAAATAAAAAATAATAAAAAAATAATAATGTTTAATAGCTAAATTCTCAATGAACAACAGTACTCATGAATCCTAAACAGACAACTAGAGAAGTCACTGTACTATGGAAATTGTACCAAATACACTAGAGCATTATAGTTATAAATTACTGATAAAAAGTACCGGTAAATGGTTTCATATTAGACCATCCTTCTGGCACATGATTGCTTGTACCTTTGTTTTTTCAGTTTTCAAATACTTTTTTCCTTCAATTTCAAGTTTTTAATGTTGTGCTTCATCTTTAAGCTGGTTGATTTAGTTAATGGCTTAGAATAAAAAAAATCCCTAGAAAGAAAACAAATGGGAAAAATACTTTTGAAATCAAAGACATGAAAATGCGGTTGGCCCTTGTTGTGCTCTATAGAGATGGTAACTGATCAAGGGATGCCCAGTATCTGGAGGTGAAGTGAGGTGAGCAGTAAGGACTGACCTGGGTCTGCTGTGACACTGAGATTTCTGGGATAATCTCCACCCATTGTAATTAACTCTGACTGTTAGCATCATGGAAAGCCTATAAAGGTAATTGATCCATAAGCTGCTGATTCATAATCATCTCTTGGTCTATATTAAGAAACCAGTAATGCAGTTCAGATACTATCAGACTCAGCAATGCTGATAGCATTTTGTCAACATCAAACCCTGTCAAACAAGTTACACATATGAACTTCAGCCTTTACAGATTGCTGGGAATTTAAAGTGAGTTTGGTAGCGTTGGAAACTAAAGATGATGTTTAGGGTGACGCTGCTGGTCTGCACCGTGTGTGGATCAGCTGGGGATTGAAGTAGCAACAGCAGGGTGCAGATTCACTCCACTCATTCCCTCTCACACACAGAACCGCTCGGCTAATCAGCTTACAAAAGATCCCTCAGCAATAGCCCCGGAACACCTTGCAAATGTCGACATGTGCGTGTGTCTTTTAGAGATTGAGACATGGGTAAAGACTAGTGATGCACCGAAATGAAAACTTTCGAGTGACTTCAGACATCGAATGCTTGAACTAATATATAATAGAGTATCTTGTACATCTGCAAACATTATGGCATTACATTGACGCTGGCATTGTTGTGCAGTCACGCTTATCTGTCTGAATTTCTCTATGTGAATCACGCAAAGAAGGTGCACGTGCCTCGTCAACTGAAATGCTATATTATTTCCGATAATATCATCAGATGGTATCTACATTCAATTCTCGTGCACACTGCTTTGGTTAACATAACAGTTTCTGTTACATGTTCCAGTACATTTATCCTTTCGACGGTCATAAAACAATTAAATGGCACTTTGGTAAAAAAGTGCAATGATAAAACATTTCTGTGCATCTCTAGAAAAGACTGCTAAGCCTGTAAATTTAACATTGTCAAATTTGTTTATGCTTGTGTAAAACTTGATGCATGTGATTCAAGCCACATTAAAAAACGGCAGCATGCCCAATATAACACGCCAACCAAGCACCCCTGCAGAGCGTCTTATCTCTACACACAAGTGGAAGGTTCTGGTACGAGCTGGGTCTCCCTTTCTCTCTAGTGTTACCTTGGGCATCGCCTCCTTCGGCAGACAGGGCCACGGCACTCTTGCTTCTAGCTAGTGAGGCCTGGGTGGGTGTGAGCAGCCGACTGAGGACACCGCTGTCCACGGGGGCGGCCAACGAGCGGCGAGCTATAGACACGGTGTGCCCAAACAGACACGGAAAACATAGCAGACAAAAGGGAAAAGAAAAACGAGGTTGAGGAATAAACACAAAGAAGGAAGGAGAGAGAAATGACACCAATGTGATTTAAATTGCAAGAATTATCACAAAAACCAAAGAGAAAAGTGATTGTGGTTCAAACGTAAACAGTGGACGGCTGATGCAATCAAGATGAGACTCTCAATGCTGGAGAGACAAAAAGAATATTAGTGGGATATGGGAGAGGTGATTGGGAGCAGGACCAGGGCTGTGGAAGTGGAGGTGAAAACAAGGGATATAAAGCCAGGACTAAAGAGTAACTTGAAGAGCTTTTTGAGATCCATCAGACGAGTCACATGCTTGCAGTCAGGCTTTTTAAATTTGAGGTATACATCAAATTTAGTATTAAGAAAAGGTCAGCATTTGATTTCAGTCTGGTCTAAACTGCAGTTTTACAGAATGTAGAATCTAATTTGATACAGTTTGTACAATGCAAAACTGTGGCAGAACATGCTAAAAGGCTCAAAAAGCTCTTGCTGTCATGAAATCTATGTTTGTAACCCGAGTTACAAATTCAGTTGGGAAAAACTGAAATATGAAGGAGTAATATACAAAATAGACAATATGTGTATGTACAGTATGTTTGTTACAGACTAACAGATAATTGTCTATAATCTATTTTGTATATTGTGTAGTTTTATATTTCTATATATTTTTATTATCTTTGTCTTGTCACTGTCATTCTGTATGTGCTGTAGAAGCTTCTGTCACCAAGACAAATTCCTTGTATGTGTTAACATACCTGCCTGGCAATAAAGCTCATTCTGATTCTGATTTTAGAAACTTAGGCTTTGTTTCACAGACATGGCTTAGATTAAGCCAGGATTAGGCCTTATTCCAATTAGGACATTTTAGTAGATTTTATAAACATGCCTTGGACAACCAAAAACATTACAGGTGTGCATCTTGAGACAAAACAATGGGCCTGACTTATTTTAAGATATTGCTTTCAGTGCAAGTTGCTTTCAGTGATAACAGCTCAAACGCAGTGGTGTAAAGTAACGAATTACAAATACTCTCGTTACTGTAATTGAGTAGTTTTTTTTAGGAATTGTACTTTTTTAAGTAGTTTAAAAACAGTGTACTTTTACTTTTACTTGAGTACATTTTAAGTGCTGTATCGGTACTTTTACTGCGCTATTTTCCCTGAACCTGCCGTCACTACATTTATATTAATATTTATTTTTATAATAAGTCATCATGTGACTCCATGCGTGATTCCCGTCAAATCAAATCGCGCGCGGAAAACTTTGCATCAAACCAGCATCAACAGACTTCGAGACACCTGGCGCCAATTTATTTTGTTCAAGTGACTTTCGGAGTGGATCTTGAGCCTGGAGGAAGTTCATGCATTTGTGTCTTCATATAGGCAAAAAAACAGCGCAAGCGTCACACCTCACACGTGCTTCAGTGTGTGTGTGTGTGTGTGGTAAATGAAACCGCGCGTCGGCTGCACCATTCATTCACACAGAACATGCAGGATTCGTATTTAAATTGTCTTTGTGGTTTAATATTCACACTATATCGCGATTTGATTTCAAGTGTACTGAACTGCTTTCTATTTTTCCTCAAAAAATTTTCAAATTCCGTGAAATTCCGAGTTATAAATTCCCTTTTTATGACTGGATTTTGTCAGCATTTTAGGGGGGGCGGGGGTCGTCCAAAACAATGGTAGGGGAAACGCTGTATTTTTAGTGCTAGCAGTCAAAAATAAAACTGTTGGAGAAATATTGAAATACTGTTTCTTTTTTTCTATGAATCTGTGATAAAAGAGTAAGCTACATTTTCAATTTGCAGGGTATAAGGTGGACTAACATTCATAGCATAATACTCACTACTCACTACTCTTGAGTACTTTTAAAAGGGCTACTTTTTACTCCTACTTTGAGTAGTTTTTAGGACCGGTACTTTTACTCTACTCTCACTACATTTTTTGACAAGTAACAGTACTTTTACTTGAGTATGCTTTTTCAGTACTCTTTCCACCACTGCTCAAACGTGTGTTTTAGTCTGGGACTATCTTATGCCTTGTTTGTGGCTTATGTCTCTTTTAAATTATCCATTAATTTCCTTTTCCCCATGGCACTGTATTGATTCACTCTAAGTTATGGAGAGAGGTTGAGGCTGTGAAGCTTTTGATGATGTGGCAAAGTGAGCTCAGAAATGAGGAAGTGCTTTCAGAATAGAGAAAGCTGGTGTCTACCCAAACAAGTATGCACTGATGGGCAAACTCTAAAATGGTCCATCACAACACAATTCAGTAGGTCATTTAGTTTTCAAGAGTGACTATATAACAAGGAGTTTAAAAATGTCCTGCAAACATTATATCTAGAAATAAATACAGCACAAGAAAAAGCCTTCCTGCAAAACCAGTCAACCCTCTGCAACAGACACACTCACACACACTGAAAACAGACATGGCACCAGGGGGCAAACTCATTGGTTAATGTCATATGGGAAGAAAAACAATACAATGTTCACATGAACAAAAACACATTGTATTAACATACACAAAGAGCTCATTCCTGGTGAGTAGGTCAGTGAGCGAGAACTCCCTGAGAGAACGAAGCAACAAGGAAAGGGTAAGCTCAAGGCATCAGCAAGCACAAACCGATTTATGGACAAAAGAGCATCAACATTTGCGGATTGTTATGTTTCTGGATGCATGATGATTTGATGCACGAGTAGAAGGGCGAATCAAGCAAAGAACGTAGAGAGAGTGACGCAGCACGTTTATAACCACAAACCAATTCTCTGGCTGCAGATCAAACAAGAGCAAGATGGACCATAGAAGCGAAAAAGGTTTGCGCTCAATTATTAGTAAAGGGCGAACAGGCACATGTGAAATGTCCCGGTTGGGACTTAAGCACCTGATTCATCTGCTGTGGATATCTCTGGTTTGGTGGCGGGCTGTGTTTTAGCCCCCACTCGAGAGAGGGAGGAGCTTCGCTTCTTCGGGATTGGGCCTACAGACAGAGTGGACAGGGCAGCGTTAGAATCAATCAGGGAGCAGGGCCTCTTCTGTCTCAGCTTTCAAGTGCCATTTGCGGTGAATGAGGAAATGCGTATTTGATGAGGACAATGCAGCTAGAATCTGATTTATAATTGTGGTTCTATTTACAGTAGGTTTCAGTGGATTTAGAGAATAGTGACTGTAAATGTTTAAGAGGTGCATGCTTAAGACTGTCTGTGCAAGCTCCTTGTTTATGCCTGGTTAAATGCAAATTTGCATAGAAACTAGATTTTCAGAATGACAATGTGCAAACTGCTGAGCTAAATTAAGCAAATATAGGCTAACACCCTTTATTTCATTAATAAAATTATGTAGGAGATCCGGAGATTGTTCATGGTTCTCTGGGCTGTGTGCAGAAATATGTTAAAGGGATAGTTCACCCATCATATTATCATCATATTACTCACCGCTTCAAACCCATATGACTTTCTTTCTTCTTTGCAAAACAAAAGAAGAAATTAAAAGAAATTACAGATACTTTCATGTTGCTAATGTTCCTTTCTTGAAGCTTGAAAGCTCCAGCCCACATTCAAATAATTGAATGGGGCAAAAAAACTGGCAAATTCTTTCTTTTGTATTTCACAGAAGAAAATAATTAAGGTTGAGCACGACATGAGGGTGAGTAAATAAAGACAATTTTAATTTCGGTCTAATCCTTTAAAAGAGGAACAGCACTGGTAGTTTGGCACCTGTCTTTTCCACCTGAGGCTGCTTATGAGCTTCTTTACAGGCCTGAGGACCATTGCTAGGCAACCGGTTCAAAGATGAACTTCTCCGCTTCGCACCTGAGGGACAAAAGAGAGCTCAGCTCCAGAATCGAGAACATGGGTTTCACTCAGGAGGGACTGAAGACAGACTTCAAAGATAAAACACACACATACACACAAATCTAAAATCAACACAAAAGTGATCTTAAACTTTTTTGGCACCACACTAAAATGTGCCTGCACAGAAGGAAATGAAGAGGTGACTCCAACACAAACAGTGTCTGTTGTGAAACCGGCTGAGTCATGACTGGCTGCTCCTGTTAGAGGAAAAGGAAACTGTGGGGAGAAACAGCATGTCTGCAAGAATCATAAGCTGCCGAGATGGCAAAAACACTTATGGCCCATTCAAACAAACACAATGCTGTATTTGCATTTAAATAACATTATAAAATGAAAATCACCAAGTGAACCACAGGGAGAGGCACCTGTGTGAGACATGACTTGTCATTAAATCGGCTTAGTACGCATGACCAGCATTAACGAGTATGTACTCATGCTCATGTATCAAAAGGATAAGGAAAAGGCAGGAGAGGGCAGGGAGGACACTTACTTTTATCAGGAGAATTAATGAGGGTGGCAGAGGATGAGGAGAGACGCTTGCTGATGACTGAGTCAGTCTGTTTCAGGTTCGTAGTAGAGGAAGAGCGCTTATCTACAGGGGAGGGTAATTACGCACACAGACAGAAACAGACAGGGAGTGGAATTAGAGTTACAGGGGTTTGCACGTGCTAAGCTATTGTTAATTACTCTAATACAAGCTGGTTCATCTACATTTTAAGGATGGGGTAACACCTGGACAGACAAAATTAGAGTATGCTAATTTAAGACTAGCTATAACTCATATATAAAGCTATAAAGGCATGTGGTGCCTTACATGTCTGTAACATGCACATACATAAAATTTTAGAATATATATATATATATATATATATATATATATATATATATATAATTAATAATGGTATAAATTATAAGCATTGTGCAAAATTTCTAACAGCAGCGAACCTTAAAAGTCAGGCATAACACAATGTTAGTAAACATTCAAACAGTCATTACATCTGGATAAAAAGGGGGGAAATCAGATAAAACTTGAAGCGACATGCATCCCCAGAACCAAGGTAGGTGCTTTGGAGAGAACACTCTTTGTTACAATCCCTGGCAATTGAAGAAAATATTTTATTATAAAAAACTGAGTGAGTGAATGAAAAAACAGCAAGTACAGCCCCAGTCAGATTAGTGGACGTATGAGCAAAGAGGATGAGTGGGCACGTTTTTTTGTGTCAAGTCACACCATGGGCAGGCAAACAGTATAAACCACCTTGTGACGTCTGATTCCTGGGTGGCTTGGAGGCTGGAGAAGCAGGGGAGATTACTATAGCAATCAGGGAGGAGCTGGAGCCACTGTCACTCTGTCCTGTGGGAGGGGCAGGGACAGACAGGTCGCTATTGGAAACGGACTCTCTCTCCATGGAGAGAGTGAGAGAAGTGGAAAAACGCAGCTGACAACATGAGATTTCCATCCCCAAGTAGTGTTGCGCAAAATCACAGATCAACAAACAAACATGACTTGTAAAAAGTGAAGTGTGTAATTTGACCAATGACATATGTGGGTTTGAGGCATTATTTTGCAAATTTGATGTAGCTAGTGATGCAAAATTTTCACACTTTACCTTTAACATCAATTCAGAGCAATAAAGATTGTCACAAGATGATTTTTCATAGATTTATAAGTCAGAACCCACTTGGGCAGACTGTGGGACAATCAGTGAACAAAGGCTGTTGAATGTATTATCAGGTACTTCTGATGTTTTGGTATTTAGGAAAAGCACTCGTACCATTTTTGTTGTCAGAGTCTGAAAGTCCACCCCAGGACCATCTCTTCTGTCTCTGTTCTACTCGCTGGCTGCGCTCCAGGGTACGTCTCATCACAGCCTCATAGTGTTCCTACACACACACACACTTTGTTAAACAAATGGAGCCATGATACGTCCTCTGAGCTGTGCAGCAGTGGACCATGGCAAAGGTGTGGGTGTCAATGCTAAAACAAAGTCCATGATTCCAGGCTCTTTTGCATGTCAGGTACTGAATAGTGCACACGGCTCCTGCGGTGTGACTGCAAGACTAACAAAATCACCTATTTCATTTCATCCATTTAAGAGTGTTAATGATACCATCACTAGGGCTGAAACAACTAATCGATTTAATCGATTAAAATCGATTATTAAAATAGTTGTCAACGAATGTCATTATCGATTAGTTGGTCTGCTTACGTCACGGGGAGCGTTTACTGTTGATTGGTTGAAACAGGCCAATCATGATGCTCTCTGTCTTACATGCGCTGCGCTTCATGTGAGACACGCAAGGTCTCTCTCCCTTTGCCGATCTGCCGTGCGCGCAGAGACCGAGATCTTTTTTACAGTCTATGTTTGGAGCACAGTCTCTTCTGTCTCGCATGCACGCTCTTGTTTGCGCGCTCTAGATTCCGGGAGTTTGAACTAATTTGCAGGCATCAGGGAACCGCTATCAATATGCGGGAGACTTCCGGATCTTCCGCGAGACTTGGGATGTCTGTATTTTGTCTTGAGTATCAGGTTGCGCAATCAGTTCGCTCGCAACATAAGTGATGGATTAAAATAGCGCTACCACAGAAATCGGTTAAATTAAAACGGTGTTTACAAAGTGAAGCACTAAATATAAAGGCAGTTAATAACAGCAGCAGTGAAAAGATTGTTTTTTAGTCACTGTACTCAGTGGTTTTCAGCGAATGCTTGTGCACTAATGCATACTTTTTCCTGTCCTTTTAATCAAGCCTGTTAGCTTGCTGCGTACCTCCATTCGGGTCTCTTTTTATAGCATTTGTTTTAAACTATTAAGTTTTAATTGTTTTCAAACGCGATCTACTGCGGCTCTACATTCACACGCTTGTTTTCAGTCTTTCTATATTTATTTGATCAATTATCCTTATAATTCAATTAATTTTAAATAAAAATTAAACAAATTATATATTTGAGATTTTTTTTGTTTTTATCTTCCCATCTGAACAACATGTCTGTGTAAATTTGTTTTAACAAAAATTGTGTTAAAACATATGTTGGATATTATTTTTAATAAATTTTACATTAATCATGGTTGTCAACTTACCATCAGCAATTATCATTAAAAACAAAGCAAATATTCATATTAGTAAAACTCAATGTGTGGCTTTTGCACTTTTTAAAGTACACTTTTACACATAAATACCCTTGTGGCGAGCAGGACGAGGCCGAGGGACGTGAGAGGCCGGTGGCGTGAGTGATAATGAACGACACCTGTGAGACGCACCGGTCTCGCATCTCTCACGTCCCTCGGCCTCGTCCTCGAAATTTTAATCAGATTAATCGGGAAAATAATCGTCTGATTAATCGATTATCAAAATAATCGGTAGTTGTAGCCCTAACCATCACACCCACAAATTTACAAGCAGGGCATTAAAATCATTGAAATTGCCAATATTAAGGGTGTCCTGTATAATTAGGCTGGTTTGGGTTCAGACTTGGCATTTAGCATGGCTTTAAAATATTACACTGTGTATAGGATTATACAGCCTTTAGGAAAAGCCTCTTTGGCATTTTAATATAGCAGTAAGAGGTTCATGTATACTACCATTCAAAAGTTTGGATTTCCCATGTTTTTGAAAGAAGTCTCTTATGCTCACTAAGCCAGCATTCAATTGATAAAATACAGTAAAATAGTAATATTGTTACAATTTAAAATACATTTCTATTTGAATATATTTTAAAATTAAATTTATTTCTGTGATGGCAAAGCTGAATTTTCAGCATTATTACTATTTTAATTTCTTATGATTTCTTATGCATCTGTTATGATTATTTTAATTCCTTTTCTATGTAAAGCACTTTGCATTACCATTGTGTAGGAAATGTACTATATAAATAAACTTAGGTCGTCTTACGGGTTTGGAACGACATAAGGGGTGAGTAAATGATGACAAAATATAAATTTTTGGGTGAACTATCCCTTAAAATGCATTAAAATGTAAATAGACATGAAACCACATAGCAAGTTTGGTTGCATGAACAACCCTCATGCGTACGCGTCCCCGGATCATAAACAGCCTATCATACGCCTTGTCACTCGTAGCACTACAAGGCACTACATGCACTACAAGTAAACAACAGGTTGCGCCATCGCCATGTGACATCAGAACACAAGCGAAAATTAGTGTCGCACCTGCCGGCGATGAGGATTATTAATTAAAAAAAGGACATGGATCAATCAAACAGCCAATCACACAATGCGACATCAGCCAGTCAGTGCATGTGGCTAATAAGTCTGCATGTTCTGCGTGTCACTTTGTAAATGATTGCAGCAGTTTCGTCTTCTACACAAACTCGAACAAGCGTGGCGCTCACTGTGTTTTCAGCATCTGAGTCCCAATATATGAAGGCATGAACACATGAACTTCATCTCCAGACCTGCTTCTAAGAGTGAATTCACAAGCTTTTTACCTTTTCATTTGAGAAAAACTACTGTCAAATACACGCTGAAAATTTTCACGACAAAACGTCAAAATAAAAGTCTGGTTTAACTTGAAGAAATTATGAAATATATTACTATTGTATACTAAAATGTAATTATTTAAGTATTGATAGTAATATACCGGTAATTATTTTTTAAATATACAAAGATATTTTTCACCCATGTTTTAATGTATATAGTTCTGTTGTGCAGCATCTTATTTGATAAAAAATAAAAATGCAAAGTTTTGTTGTAAATTAATTGTTATATTTTCACTTGATTTCATTTTAGATTGATTATGAAGATGATTGAATGAAGATTGATTATGTTTTATTAATTAATTTAATTACACACCATTTTTGATGATTAAATCATAAAACTTTATGGAATTCAGAAAAAAACAAAATAGAAAACAGAATTTAGGGAAAAATAAAATGGATTTCAAGGGGCCCTAAATTAAAAGGTAGCTTACTCTGGTAAATAAATATTGATACCGACTGATATGGGAAAAAAATATTGTCATAATTTAACTGTTTACTTAGGACATAAATTACTGTTTTTATGAAGATACTCACAAAGACGGGAATTTTGACACATAAGTGTGCGTATTTGACCGTTCAAGGCCAATAATGCAAGCGGTCAAAAGATCAGTTTAGTACTCACACGCTGTATGAGCAGCAGTTTCATGTGCGCGCGTCTCTCAGACAGCGTGCGCATATACCAAAATGAGTTCTCTTTCCTTACTTTAGCTTCTATGGTTTAAAATCATTTGTTTTTAAACAGCAATGCTTACTGCAAGAGACGATAGTGTAAAATCTCTAATGGTTGACAAATGTCAACCAAATGCCTACCAGTGTATCGTGTCTACCGGTATATAGCCCACCCCTACTGAACAAAATTATTCAATTCTTTCAAAAAACACAAAACATAGGTTACAAACAGACAATTTACTTTTTCTTCCTCTAATTTCTGTTTTCTTTTCTCCTCCACTGCAGCTCTCCTTTGTTCCTCCTTCCTGCGCTGCTCTTCAAACTTCTTTTGTCTCTCCTCCATCTGACGCTCCACCTGCAGCCGGGTCTTGCGCTCTCGCTCCAGGAGCTGAGTCTCACGGGCCGCTGAACGGGCCAAACAGGGTGTGTCAACGCGATTTGTTAAAATGTAAGAGAGTTAATTATGTTTAACTATGTGCAGGGTTTGGCAATCTTGTTTTTTATTTTTAATCACTGTGCATCACCATGCAAAATAAATGTAGTATATACTGTGTTTTTCTTTAGATGCTTCCATCTCACCATGAATAAATAATCCAAATGACCACCTCACTGTTTGTAAACACAGTGTTTCGTGTTGTCTTTGTGTTATATGTGCCAATGGTGGCATGCATGTCTAAGCTTGCCAACACCCGTTGTGTGAAATATTTTGCTTTGTCACCATGTTGCTTTTCCTGCTCTTCTCTCCTCTCTTTGGCCACTCGAAGTTTGTCGTCTATCCTCAGAGCTGCCCCATCAATGACTGAAAAAACATAACAGAACACAACGTCACACAACTATTGTATCAAGTGAAATCTGAACACTTCCTGGGCCATGAAAAGCTCTCGGCAGATTGCACTAGTATCCGATGCGCAGGTCTGGCATGAGGCTCAGGTTACAGATTCAGCTATGAGCTCACCACACCTGATATAGTATTGACACAGAGACATGGGCGTGTGTGAGGACATGCTACAGTGGTGCAATGGCCTTAAGAAGTGTAGAGTCATGTGACAACACACTGAAGTCACAAAGCAAGAGTGCGAAAAAAAATCAACAAAAAAAGCTCTTACACGAATAAAGATTGCTTCAGTGGAAACCTATTGTGTTTATTTCCCCAAAATATATTTTTTGCTACAAAACTTATGTTTGCAAGAAAGACAATAATATAAATAATATATACGCTATTAATTCAAGTGAATTAAAAAATACTTTATTTTACTAAGTAAATACTAAGTAATACTTAGACTTTCAGTGTCATCAGGACAAGTAATAATCTGGGTCTGCAGAAAACAAACCCTTGTGGATCCCTGAAGTGACAGACAGAGATCTGAGATCATGTTTGTTACCTGGCTTGGTCTGGCTCTTCGTTGTGATGGCTGGAGCTGCTGGTGTTGGGCTGTTCCCTGCCTGGCTGCGCCGTTCCTCTGCTTGTGCCTGCGCAGCTGCAGCTGGAAATGCAATGAGACGAAATGCATTTGAAATCTACTAGGTAGCTGGGCTACACGGGCTGCATGATTTGGGGGATAAAAAAAATGGATTGAATGAAATGAAGGGAATTTTAGATTCTGTGAAAATGATTTTAAATTCCATCAGATGGCTTGAGATGTTATGTTATTGTACAACCAGGCATATTGTACAGTCAGGTATACAGTGTTTGAGTCAAAGTGACAGGTAATACTACTATCTCTGCTCAAAACTAGGGGTGTGACGAGACGCTGATCTCACGAGACGAGACACGAGATTGGGTTCACGAGAACGAGGCGAGATTTTTGCACAATTTTTCAGAAATCCTCAATGACAAAATTCATAAACTGGCGCAATACAGGAGGAGCCAGTCCATGCTGAATTTTGTACACAAGACAGAGATCTGCATATAGGCCTAATCAAGTTTTCGAAATTCAATAGATTATATATATATTTTTTTTTTTTTTAATTTAAGACATATGAACTGTGTTCAGTGAATCTCAGAGCTGGTAATTTTTATATTTTTAAGCCCAAAGTTACTTTTCTACGGTGGCCGAGAGGTGCAAAACAAATTACAATTCAGAAAACAAAATAACAAATCCAAAAATAAAATAACAATTCAGAAAACACAACAACAATTCAGAAAACACAACAACAATTCAGAAAACACAACAACAATTCAGAAAACACAACAACACTTCAGAAAACACAACAACAATTAAAAAAACACAACGACAATTCAGAAAACAAAATAACAATTCAGAAAACACAACGACAATTCATTCAAAACGGAAAAGGTAGGTATATTTTGAGAATGGCATACTTGTCGCTGATTGGACGAGACACCTGTCAATCAAGCCAGAACCGGAATCAAGCGATTACTGGAAGTACCGAGGGTAAAAAAGCGCTTCGTTTTTGGTATTTTAATCAAATAAACTGTCGAATCATCTGTACATATTTTTTCAGTACCGCATGAGCTCAGATTAATTTTAATATCAACTATCTAAAAAGTGTGCATCATGCCTGACATCTATGTCGTATGTAACTTTAGAGACGGTCACGGTCCCTAAATGTACGAATATCTAGGCCAGCTTATGCCAGTTACATTAGCCTATACTTCACAGGGAATCACTTAGCGCGTTACGTTCATATTCTGGTCCATCTGCTACCTGTAGCCTATTAATATAGCCTAAATCCCCAATAAGGTGGGAGTCTGGTCTTCTTTTGTACTGTGTTTTGTCCATTGAGTTACTTTAAGTGTCCTGACCGCAGGGTGATCCTGGACAATGACAATTGAGGGAATCCCCAATTCTGCAGCACAGCGCCGAGATATAAAGTTAAGGAAACTAAACAACCGAGAAAAATATATGTCTACTACTTCAGATTTAACGTTTGATCTGTACATCGGCATCAGGGAATAACATTATAATCTCGTTCACGGTAGAGAAAGCTGCATGTACAAAAGTAACCGTGAAGACTTCAATGTAAAAACCAATTTTTTTACAGTCTATGGTAAAAACGAATCACTTTTCTACCCTCGGTACTTCCAGTAATCGCTTGATTCCGGTTCTGGCTTGATTGACAGATGTCTCGTCCAATCAGAGACAAGTATGCCATTCTCAAAATATACCTACCTTTTCCGTTTTAAATGAATTGTCATTGTGTTTTCTGAATTGTCATTGTGTTTTCTGAATTGTTATTTTGTTTTCTGAATTGTCGTTGTGTTTTTTGAATTGTTGTTGTGTTTTCTGAATTGTCGTTGTGTTTTTTGAATTGTTGTTGTGTTTTCTGAATTGTTATTTTGTTTTCTGAATTGTTATTTTGTTTTCTGAATTGTTATTTTGTTTTCTGAATTGACGTTGTGTTTTCTGAATTGTCGTTGTGTTCCCTGAATTGTTGTTGTGTTTTCTGAATTGTAATTTGTTTTGCACCTCTCGGCCACCGTACTTTTCTTGTCTGGTTCCAGTCCATTTCTAAAATCTAAAATAAAATTAGAATAATATCCCAGATCTAAAGTGTAACCACGTTTGAATGTTTAGTTCTGTCCTCATTGTCACTCATTAACCAGGGCTGTCGTGTTGTGCGCGCTGTGGCTCCGCGTGAGAGATCGCTCTCTCTCTCTTCTGGACTGCGAATAGCAAAATTGCATCAAAGACAAATGGTTTAATATTATTATATAACTGGCTGGCGAGATAAACATGTTCAAGATTACGTCTTTATGGCAATAATAAGTAGTACGTGTATTTTCTTAATTTCTTCAGTACCGACAGCAGAACCGATAACGTCCGAGCTTATCGATACTGCGGTCTTTCAAAATTCAGCCCCGGGGCTTGTTTAATACCGGGTTTCGGTACCCATCCCTACCCCTACTCAACACAAAACACCTTTTAAATGCTCTTCAGCAGTCTTGCAGCAGGCAGGAGAGGAGGAAGGATATGATAAGATAAGGGGCGGATAGGATAAATAGGATATGGAAAAATCATAAAGTCTGTGTGCCTTCGTAACAGTTCTCTCCCTTCACAGAGTGTCAGAGAGAGAGAGAAAAAGAGGGTGTTTGTTTAGCTGGCAGTGAAGGAGCATGTGATGTCTGTATGGTGAAAATCAAGATGCTACTGATAGACTGTGAGCCGAAGAAAGGGCACCATTGCGCACATTTCACTGACTGAGAATAAGCCATCTCTATAGTTCTAAATTCTGCTTAAGCCCACCGGTTTATGCTTATTAATGTGTTTTGATTTGTTGTTGACCATGATGTCCGCTGTGCATAAAAAGCAATTGACCAAGAGTTTTTTTAACTATTCTGACTGACGGATTCTGACTAACTTAAAAGTATCTGATTGGCCACTGCGTTCACGCTCAACAGATATGTAATTGGCTACAATGCTCAATACTGCAAAAACACGTAAATAGAAACCTTTGATGCTCTTCGCAGAGCACTTACACAAACACTCACAGGAGCGTTTTAAAGCAGCGGGCTATCAGCGAATACCGGTATTGGTTTTATTTTAGGATTTATTACAAATATAAATCACACCGTCAATGAACAAAGGCACAGATGCCTCAACACGACATATCTGCAGCTAAATCTATCTTAGTGTGCACCATTTTGCACTGTGACATATATATTTTGCACCTGAACAATGAATTGCGGCTTTGAAATCGAGTGCATTTGGACTTATTCTTTCAAATTCTCTGTAGTTGTCAGGAAAACACTATAACGCCTCAAATGATGCCTTTTTTCCACCCGTTGATGACCACTCTGTGTATGAAGGAACTGCCCGCACCCCGCTTTCACCTCCGACACAGAGAACAGACAAGATCACAGTATGATCGGCAAAATGTTGGTGACATTCATTATTATGTTAACATAATGGGCGATGTATTGCGTCACCAAAAATGACTGTGGTCATGTTAGGGATGTCAACGATTAATCGACGATCGATTAATTGTCGATAATACATTTAATCGATAAAACTTATCGATCATCGATTAAGCAGGATCATGCGCGTGCGTGCTGCTCAACCGCGAAACATGTAAGCGAGCGCGCCAGTGTGGTGAAGTGTTGAGTCCCACTGAATGACACACCCCGGAGTTGTTTGGGACTATTTTACACCTTCATCATGACTATAGGTTTGCGTGTGCATTCGCAGCATTTTGTTTTGTGCAAATGTAAGTTGTAATAGTTTATTTTGTGTACGCTTATCTATATCTGATTGGTCTCATATTGGATGCATTTGGTTAAGCTCAAACGACAATGCACGACTAATAATGATTATTGGGACTGTCATATTACACAAGATTATAAAGAGAACACTATTGTAATAAAACATTGTGAATTATTTGGGTTTAGATGCCATGTCGCGTTGTTCCAGGAAGAGCTCGTCAGAGACTTTGAGCGCGTCCACCACAACATATGAGTCATTCTGAATGGCACGTAACTCAGTTTAAGTTCACTTGTGCATTCACGTCATTTTGTGCAGATATCATTTTGTAATATTCTGCTTATTTTGTATATATCTGATTAATATCAAATAGGATGCGTTTCTTTGAGTTAAATAAACGCTAACAAAGTGCTCAACGGTTAATCATTCAGCGCGCGCCGCTCAAGCAGAATGCACAACTAATAATAACGATGGTTAATTTGGGACTTTCATATTACATAACATGAGAACACTATTTTATTAAATGGTTGTGAATTCATTAGGTTTTGTTGCCGTTTTCAGTGCGTTGTTCTAGCACTTCCACAACAGTCACACATTCTGACAAGCACGCATATGAGGCGGCGTTGGTGACACATTGTATTTGTCGTTACATTTATATATTAAATAGTTAATTTAATTTATCAATCACATCAAAACATTTTACAATCCTACTAAGCCTTTATTTAGATCATTCTTTATTCATTATTTAGAACATTCTTATTAATTTGGTGAGTAACATAGCTTTTTGAGCAGCATTTGCAGACCCTGTGCTGTTTGCCATTAATGCTAACGATTAATCGATTAATTGATCGTTAATTTAAACGACGATCGATCATGGGAATTTGTGAAAATTGACATCCCTAGGTCATGTACATATATTGTGCGATAAGTCGAAATATTGCTTATTGTGACAGGCCTAATAGTTAGACAGATATCGTGATGTATCATTATAGGATTGTCTAGCAATATATTGATTATCGTAGAATTGCTCTATCGTGAAATTATCAGTATCGTGTGAGTCATTAGGGCTGTGTTGAAAAAATCGATTCACCAATTCTGAATCGATTTTCATATTAATTTCTAAAGATCGATCCGTAACTCAGAGGATCGATTTAATAATAGGCATACATTTTCCCTGTGAACTTTAATGACTCAAAGTCCGTTGTCGTGACAATGTGCGCGCTGAGTGAAAGCCTTTCAATGCGCATATAGGGATCTCCCAGTCGCGGCAAGTTAAAACGTTCATTCAACGAACACGTTCAGAAAAGCTGATTCATTAAAAGAGATAATGAAACAAAGTTAAAAATAATTAACACCTTGAGTTCCACTTTTCAAGGCTCAGCTGAGCAGCAATGCGTCGCATGGGTAACGCTGAAGCTGATGCTTCATTTATTAAAGACCAATATGGCATTGATTCAATGCGCGACTCGTTGATTTTATTTCCCCACGGCTTCCTCGCGCTGTGGGAAGCTGACCAGCGCTGCTCCTGACGCGCATTTCCGTGACGTGAAGGTTAAAATGACTATACGACAAATATTTCGCTTTCCTTTGACACGGCAACCTTTCCACTAATATGACTTCAAAGACAGACGCACGCGCTCTGCCGATCTCTCTCATTCACTGTCTGTGGGAAGCCTCTGTAGGCTACAAATGACCATGATAAACAGTCTTGTTATCATTATGAACTTGTTTAACATTTAATACACAATTACTAGGGCTGTAACGATACACCAAACCCACGATTCGATTCGTATCACGATTTTTGACCTACGATTCGATTCGTATCGCGATTCTATCACGGGGGCGGGGCTTGAGGGGGCGGGGCTTGTGGTGAAAAAAAGAGATTTTGAGAGAAGGAAAAAAATACCGGTATTTTTATTAAATAACATTAGGAAAAACCTGTATAATCTAAACACCAAAGAACAATAATAACTATGTAAATTATTAAACTATACTAGGCAGTGTAGGCTGCTGCTTTTGGGTTGTGTTCTGTGTTCCAACTAAATTGATTTCGGGATGGTGCTGTAGGATATGCATCTGCATGTTGGACGTGTTGCCGGTCAATTGAGGATTAATTTAATGCACTTTCTGAGAATTTATATTTCAAGTTTTGGCTGCAAATTTCACGTCCATAATGCTGAAATTGACAAATTTTAAATAATTTATCCTCAACTAGTTTTGTGGTGTAGGTCTACGTGTTTTATAATGTTAACATCAAATAATACTAATAGTAATTTAAAGATGTGGAAGTTCTCAGGGCATGAATTTCGTTTTGGAAAATTGGGGGGGGGGGGGGGCATTTTGTCCAAACAAAATTCTTACATTTATCTTGCCTAAATGTTTACGCTCATTGCATTTTTACAATGGGGTAATATTGTTGTTAAGAATTTACACATCACAAGGAAGCTTGATTTAAATTGTTTAATTACATTGAAAAAAGTAGCACAAATAAATACAATAGAATAAAGATACAAATAAGACAAATAAAGAGAAAAGTTTTTGAATAGGTCTAACACTAGTATTCACATACAGAAACTGAATAAAGTAATCAAATGGAAAATAACACTGGGTAGTATTTTAGTCCTGAATAAATTAAATACATAGGCTATTAATCCTGATTCCTTTAACTTAAAGCCGTCTTTTGTTTTTTTGACAACAAAATTAATGACAGACACATATGGCTTCCGTCACTTTAAGAGCTAGTGCACAGATCCTGTGTTCATTATCCTGGCATGCGTTTTATGCCTATTAAAGACAAAACCGACTATGTTTAGAGTATAGCCTACTCACAAAGACCGAAATTGACAATTTTGCGTGTTAAAGCAATATAATCCGCGAAAAATAGTTACTGGGCAGCTGTTTTTGAGGCGGATTTTCTATGAATGTGCGCATAGAAAATAATCTCTCAGAGAGTGCGCGAGCACTGATTAGTTTAAAATTGCTTGAATGTTTAAACTGGTAAGACTTAAAAAGACTTTTACAGTCTATGGTCCCGACTCCAAAACGCGAGTGTGTATTATCGCTGCATGCAGCGCCTGCCTTGCACAACACATTATGAGAGAAGAGATAGAAGCCGCGCGCGCACCGCTGAACACTCACGCTGTTTGTGAAATTGCGTCTGGAAGGTAGTTGTTAAAAGAATGATTTGATTTTATTATCTGTGTTGATTACGATTGCGGGAATTTCCCGCATTATAAATGGGAGACCTGCGGGAATGATTAGAATTATGCGCAATACCCGCAATCCCGCGCCGAAATTCGAGCCCTGGTTCTGGACAGAAAGGATAACTCTGGGAGTTGGAAGGGGTGTGATCGCGATTCTGCCTTCTCACATCGCGATACAGGATCGTGGACCTGAGTATCGCGATTTCGATTTTATATCGCGTATCGTTACAGCCCTAACAATTACACATGCATGAAGTTCAAAACAAGAGGGGTATAGCCTTATAAAAAACGTGAATATTGCTGCGGTTACTTGCAATCCTCTGCGGTTGACTTGTCAGTGTGGTACTACAAGATTGCGGATATCGCGTCAGCCCTACTACTGCTGATATACCTCTGCGTCCTCTGTTGTCTACACCAGTGCAAGTTTGTGAAAGCAGTTGTATCAACACTCTGGAAGGGGGATTGTTCTTTACAACCATCAATACTCAGTTGAATGTCTATAATAATAGTATCAATATGTTGAACAATATGTCAAAAACACTGATCTAAATCTCGAAGATCAGATCGGATCGAATCAAATCGAATCGAATAATGATAATCGATTCAAGATCTTGAGAATCGGAATCGAATCGATTCTTGAAATTTGAATCGCAACCCAGCCCTATGAGTCATGTATCATGTATCGTGAAGTACCCTGTGATTTCCACCCCTATTCCAGAGTGTTCCATTTTCTTCACTATTTATCCTATCAAACAACAAATAAACCTTTTAAAACTGCTTAAAACGAATAATTATATTTATGGGGAGGTGATAAACTATGGAAGTAAAATAATGTCAAATGTTTTTGAAACAAAAAGCATGTTGAATTGCACCAATTGAAAAAAAATATGCATAGCGTTAACCATCATTAAATACAACCAAATTACAATTATAAATTAAATTCAGCAATTATAAATTAAAAATTACATCTCTACCATGATATCTGGTCATCTCTGTGTTATAACGTGAATTGTCTCCGCCATTATCCAGGGCTGCGTACAGTAGGGGTAAGGTTGAATTTTTAAACAGTTTGAAAATTTTGGAAGTGAAATATGAAAGGTGAATATGGATTATTGAATTTTTAATATTGAAAATCTGTTTGAAATGTTTTTAATTGAAATATTCACAGCTTAAATATTCAACCATGTTGAATTTCAGACCATACAAATGCAAGCCTTAAAAATACAATGGATTAAAATACAAGCATGGTTAACGCTAGGGGTGGGGGAAAAAATCGATTCTTAGATGCATCGCGATGCGGACGTGGACGATTCTGAATCGATTCACAAATGTCAAAAATCGATTTTCAAAAAAAAAAAAATTTTTTTAAGATATATATTTATAATAACTTAATATTGACGGAACGCAAAAGACGAAACTCTGAAGTGCGAAGTGCAGTGCCCGCCCGGACCGTCTGTGGCGTGCACATAACAGAGACGCTATGGCGCGCGAGATCCAAACACACTCGTTAAAAGCTGACGTGTGGAAATATTTTGGCTTCTGAAGTTGAAGGGGGAAAGGAGCTGGACAGTCAAGAGTCACACTAGTTGTAAGCTTTGTAGAATAAAACTAAAATATTTCGGAAACAATACAAATATGAGAAGCCATATGACGCGTGTCCACCCAGAGGAGGAAAAACACTCGGCTGTACCGGTCGTTGTTATACTATTAATTTACTACAAGTATGCTGCTAGTTCAGGCACACATTTATTTTCCTGTTGGTTCTTTGCAATGTTAATAAAATCTATTGTACGTTAATTCTTTATGGGTCATTACTTACTTTTAAAGCAAAGTATTTATAGTCACACAAAAAGATTCAGATAATCGATTTCCATCCAATCGCAGCCCTCTGAATCGTAATCGAATCGAATCGTGGGGTGCCTAGAGATTCCCACCCCTAGTTAACGCAATGCATATTTTTTTTCAATTGGTGCAATTCAACATGCTTTTTGTTTCAAAAACATTTGACATTATTTTACTTCCATAATAAACTCCCCTGTCATTTATTTATGTTCTCCATTTGAAAACATTAGATTTTGTAAATTTATTTTGTCTGTTGTTAATATTAATGCTGTTGTCATAGCCCAAAGAAAAAGAGATTATTAAGCTACACTAAAGTATTAATGTTTTTTTTTATTCAGGTAGTTTAGAATGTTTTTTGCTTTTTAATTTGTAAGTTTTTTTTTTTTTTTTTTTGCACTCTCTCTGACTATTTATTAATGTAGAAGTGAGTTTTGTTTTGTATGCAAGTAGGGAGTGATATTACAGAAATTAGCCTACAGTATTTAAAAAGTATTAAATAAAACAGTTTTTTCAGTTCAGTGCTGTTGTTATAAGTGTCAAAAATAGAAATAAAACAATAAATAAATATCGGTTAACTAGCACATAAACATGCAAATAATAAATAATTGTAATCGGTAATAAAAAAATCAATATCGGTCGATCTCTAGTTTGCACACATCTATTTAGACACAAATATGAGTGAAACGCTCCCTCAGTCGAGCCCTGGGTTATGATAATAGCCCACCAAGCTTATTTATATAGCAAAATAACATTAATAATAATAATAATAAAAATGACGATAATATCGTAAAGAAATTCCTTTACCGCCACTGCCCTAAATGTAAGTGCCTGCCTCAGATTGTTTGAATCCTCCTCTGCATGAATCGTACAGCAACTGTTGCTGAGTGACACTCACGCTAAGTTGGGAACAGACGGTGCAATCATCAGATGTAGGACAAAACCTGCATCTCTGGGCCGTATTGCTACAACACAACAATCTGAGAATCAATTAGCTACATTTGCAAAGGCAATAAAAGAAAATGACTCGTGTAGAGATCAACTCATATTGCTTTTAAGATTGACTAGTTCTTTTTTACTGTTTACTAACTTTAGCTTTAATATTTTGGACAAACGTGTTAACAATATTATAATAAAAATCATCTCAATTATTGTTTTTTTTTTCAATTATTACTATTATAACACAATTGGCTAGTTGTTCAGACAGCCAACCAACAAGCCAATATGAAAAAGTGCAGTTTTGCACATCCCTAGATTGAAATAGATTGAGCTTTAATACTGCATATAGTGCCAGGCTGGGTAATTCCTGCTGAAGTGAAAGTACCATGATACACCTGCAGTAAATGCTTTATTAAAGTACATGCTTACATTTGAAGAAAGCAGCTCTGAAATCAATTAAGTAGTTCTGTTTTGCTCTTTTCACTGTCTTAATGTCTCATCTAAAGCTCAGGATGACCTACAAGGAAGAGGGATGTATCTGTAGAGCACTCAGGCCATAGTCCGTCAGACTCATTGAATATGCAAACGCCATCTGAGTCATACTCTAAACCTCACACTGTGGGCTTTGCAACACGCGGCATGCAAATGAACACTGGCCCAACAATGGACAAACACAATGGAGAACATTATCTAGGTCTTGCACATACATTCATGATGTAAAGACAACGAAGGCAAGCCCAAGCTGACCTCAAACTGTTCCTTAGAGCAACTCCAATTAGTCTGCATGTTCTTTATGGGCCACTAAACAATAGGCTAATGTTTCAAAAAATTAGACAAACGTACATATGTGGATTGCTAACAGCTGCTGCTAAGACTTTATTTTTACCTTACAGAGGAAATTAGACGGGTATCATTTAGCACACGGCAAACAGTTGCTTTGGTGGCTGAGTACATGTTTAAATTTGTTTGCATTTCCTAAAAACACACAGCATGGCCAAAAATGTTCTTTTTTTTTTTGAGCAGACAGTCACAAAGTAAAATGTGTTATTTAAGCATGCAAAAACAACAAGCATTTGGTCTTAATCTGTACCCGAAAGAACCACAATGCATTGATGTGATTAAGATACTCAATTTTTATCTAGTGTCAAAACAAAGTTGTCACATCAACGATCAGATCCTGCACTATTGCTTTATATCACTGCCACAGACACAATCAAAAGCAAATCGGCATTGTTCTCAATATTTAAACAACTGTGATTGCTGATCATTGAGCTTTAAATTATATTTTGAGCGAAAACACACTAAAAACAGACATGGGTTGCATCATCCCTTCTGACAACAGCTGCCCCGTTTAAACAGTCAGATGACTAGATGGGCTGTTCAACAAACCTTCCTTCACTCAGTCTGACAGAACACAAAGAACGGTTATACAAATAGCAACACTATGCTCTCTATGTCCTGCCATGCACATCCAAGGAGATCCAGCAGTCAGGGAGAGTCAGCGCTCAGTGGGTCAGTGGGGTCCTGTTACCGGCGCTCACTGTTTGCTTCACTCTTTTTTCTTTTTGCTGCAGTAGCAGCCTGTTATGGGGACAACAGGAAGTGCTCTAGGGCAGATGCCTGGGGAGGAACGTGCCTGCACTTTTCAATTATTTAGGCCTGAACAGAAGGCACAGCTGTGATTTTACATACACATTTAAACAACATACATTGTACAGCATTGTGCAAAATATATCAAAATTAACTAGTTGGTGAGTTGCCTGAAAGACTAGATAACTAATTGATCTTAAGTAAGTCGTTTGTAATAGGTTGGTTTCAGGTTCACCTGACCCGACATATTTAACATGTTCTGGCATTCTGGTGAAAAACAACAATGAAGCAAAACAAATTAAACAAAATGCAAGGTTCGTAAAACATGTTTGTTTTTTTTAAAAGCACAAAGCTCATGGCGGAATGTTTAAAAAGCAGCGCAAGTGCTTTTAATATATAAAGGGGGTTCTTAACTCTGGCCCTCAAGGTTCACTTTCCAGCAGAGTTTAGATCAAAACCTATTTGAACAATCAAACACACCTCTGAACAAGCTATTCACGGTCTTCAGGCCTAGTAGGCTGCATTTACCTCCACTTTTTTGCGTTTTTTTTTTTCACTGACAATGTTGTCAAAACGATCCCGTCCACATGGATCCGTGAAAACTATCAAAAACTCTGTATTATGCATGCCAGGCCAGTAGTTGGCAATGTCACTTTGTAAAGAAAAACTATGCGCATAATACACATGACGCACATACACATTATCAGGGCTCCAGACTAACTTTTTGCCTTGGTTGCACTGGTGCGCCTAACTTTTTTATTTAGGTGCACCAGCACAAAATTTAGATGCACTCAAATTTTTCCTCGTCTCGCGTCGCCTTTAACGCCACAATTTCAAGGTCACCTTTTTATCACGCTCCATATACATTCATATATATTATGTAAATGCTTTTAAACAAAGAATAAGGTGTAGTTTGTTTTTTTGAAGTACAATTATACTGTATATAAAAATATAAATCTTTAAAAAAATAAGAAAATGAAAGTGCTGATTTTACATTGTTCAAGTTAGGGCAGGGTATTGACACAAATTTCACAATTCGATTCAATATTGATTATTTTGGATATCTGGTACAATACATGGCAAATTTTCTCAAGGAAAACAAATCTCAACTAATGCTGTAAACTGGGAGTTTTAGCCCACTATGCTTCATTAGCCTACTATAATATTGAAGGTAAAAATTACCTGATTTGTACAAAAACACTTAAATTACACTTATTTATTTTTATAATAATAAAGTTATATGAAATATAAACATTTAAATGGTGGCTGCATAAAAACTTGCCAGATTTTTTCAAAAACATGCATTAAATATTGAAAAACATAAAAAATTATAATGAATATGCAATATGGTGCATATACTTGGCAAAATGCTCCTCCCTAGAGTTCATTTTTCTAGCCAGCTAACGAGTTTATGGTCACTGGATATGTTTTTTCTGAGGTAAATGTGACGTCACATTACATTGTTTACAAGCGTTTTACTGACGTCTTTCCACGGTTGAAACACTGATTGAGCGATTCCATGTGAAAGATACGGATTTCGATAAGTTGTACTTAACACACTTTCAGATGCTCGTTCATGTTTATTTCGCGATGTAACTGGTATTAAGGCGGAAGAGAAGATCATGTGCGCTCCGCGCTGCTGCTTCTGAGCTGAGCCAGAGCGATCTCACGCAACAGCAACAAAACACTATTTATGTTTTTGAATTTCGTAAGAAAATGGACCTAATTTGAAATCTGGGGCTTTGTTTCATATCAATGGTAACAAAGCACAAAGATCATTGCGATTTATTGGATGGGATGCTCGCTGCAATGTTCCATTCATTCATCAACTGAAAACAGCATAGCCCAGCGGTTCGTAAAAATGAGAATCGATTAAAATCGAGGAATAAATATTTTTTACCTAGCCCTAGTTCAAGTAGCCTACATTTTTAAAGTTTCTTCATCGTCTGTTTTCTTGCGTTTATTTAGCTGATGCTGCTGATTCCCGTAACTGTTTCTCTGGTGCTCACGTTGCAATTTATTTCAATCACACAGCACGGAGCATTTTAGTACTACAGGAATATCTGAACCACAGCCAATCAGGGGCAAAGACCCACCCAATTTCTATCTCTGATTGGTTTAGACCACGATATGATCCAACCATGCGTGCAAGGAGAACAAAAGACTCATTTGTGGAGAGGCAGCAGATGCGATCATGCGAGAACGTTAGGTGCACTGGTGCGACCTAGGAAAAATTGTCGTCACACCCTTACACATTTTGGTCGCACTCTAGAGCCCTGCACATAATACGCATGACGTCACTGTTTTCACAAATTCGTAGTTTTCCAGTTTACACAGAGATGATAACGGTAGACATATGCTGTTTCTCAATTCCAAGAGCGCAAAGAACGGACTAGCGTTCTTGTGGAGAATGGTCTTGTGTGCTAATGAGCACACCTGCACGCCACACCGGCCTTGAGTCTCTCACGGAGGAGCTCCAGAAGGATAAAAGGAGGAGTAATGACAGTGAAGGACGAGAGAGGACCAGGACTGAGACTATACGTTGTATTTTAGTTATGTTTGTGCTGCAGTGTGAGGGGCTGCCACTTTACTTTCATTTTGTGTTGGTTTATTTAGATATTTAAGTTTCATTGAATGTTCGCTGGTTCCCGCCTCCATCCTTGAGCTTTAATTTTGTTACATTGGTGCCGAAACCTGGGAGGAACGAAGCGTAAATTCCCAGGCCTGCTACAAGGGATGAAAAGGTATGAAAATTTCATATCACGATTAAAGTGACCAAAATTATAACGATTATCAATATTATCAATTATCAATTTTGTTAAAATTAGACGAAAATGTTCAAAAAGAGCTGCTACGCACACTGAAAACATTTCAACAAGTTTTATATTTGGAAATCAACAAACAACAAATGAAATTAGCAGCTCTATGCACTTTTTTTAAGCATACACATTAAATTATATGACCGTAGTCAATAGCAACGCATTATAACAGCGCACATCTCTTCTATCACTGAGGACTCGCTCTCTCGTTTCATTAAAATGCTATTATAAATGAGGTTAGTGGATATTTTAGCAGTAAATGTTTTTATAGTGAAAAAAACAAACAAATACAAAGTAAAATGTTCCATTGATGGAAAACAAATACATTTATTTATATACTATAAAATGAAGAGACATTTATTTTAAATGTATAGGGCAGCTTTTTAGCCTGGTAATACCAAACTCTGCTACTTCGCTTTGCTTCGCTTGTCTTAAGTATAAAATCATTGGTTACCCGTAAGCCAATCACATAAAGTTTGGTTATGACGTGTGTTATTCGCCAGCTCAGCTGCATCGAACTTCCACTGTAAACACATGTATGATGCGAAAACGAAACCATCGAGCAAAATACCGGAGTGAACATGGCTGACCGAGTTTTGCTGCCTCCTTAACCTGATCCTCCATGAGTGCAACCAAGGGGGACACAATCACAACTATCGCCTTGCCGGCCTTTGGCCTGCCCAGTTTCTCGCTGACGATCGGTAATAGTTGATAAATTAAACTTTTCCCAAAACCTGTCGGGAGTAGGGCCATATCATCACCTCCATTCAAAATGTTTAATAAACACTCTTCTTGTTCGGGCTTCAGTTTGCAAATGCCGGGAATTTTCTCCACAACAGAGCGAATTGCATCCCGTGTCTCCATAATATCCGCGGTCACAATATTAAACTCGGTGCTTAGCGTCTACGTCACGGCTCTCAGCCCGCCCTCTGTTCATTGATTGGCCGGCTGTGTTCAGGCCGGAGAAAAACTGAGAGACATGTCGATGTCTCAGACTGAGTACAGAAGCGAAATGAAATAGAGCGGAAGTACGAAGTCTGATGCAGTCAGGCTACAGCTTTTTCATGAGGCAACAACATTTGATGGATAGGACAGAACAAGAAAGACCATTAATAATCTTAGGCCTAATCTTTCATTGGGCAAAAGTATTATAGGGCTAATATTAGGGCTGTAACGATATGCGATATAAAATCGAAATCGCGATACTCAGGTCCACGATCCTGTATCGCGATGTGAGAAGGCAGAATCGCGATCACACCCCTTCCAACTCCCAGAGTTATCCTTTCTGTCCAGAACCAGGGCTCGAATTTCGGCGCGGGATTGCGGGTATTGGGCATAATTCTAATCATTCCCGCAGGTCTCCCATTTATAATGCGGGAAATTCCCGCAATCGTAATCCACACAGATGATAAAATCAAATCATTCTTTTAACAACTATCTTCCAGACGCAATTTCACAAACAGCGTGAGTGTTCAGCGGTGCGCGCGCGGCTTCTATCTCTTCTCTCATAATGTGTTGTGCAAGGCAGGCGCTGCATGCGGCGATAATACACACTCGCGTTTTGGAGTCGGGACCATAAACTGTAAAAGTCTTTTTAAGTCTTACCAGTTTAAACATTCAAGCAATTTTAAACTAATCAGTGCTCGCGCGCTCTCTGAGAGATTATTTTCTATGCGCACATTCATAGAAAATCCGCCTCAAAAACAGCTGGCCAGTAACTATTTTCCGCGGATTATATTGCTTTAACACGCAAAATTGTCAATTTCGGTCTTTGTGAGTAGGCTATACTCTAAACATAGTCGGTTTTGTCTTTAGGCATAAAACGCATGCCAGTATAATGAACACAGGATCCGTGCACTAGCTCTTAAAGTGACGGAAGCCATATGTGTCTGTCATTAATTTTGTTGTCAAAAAAACAAAAGACGGCTTTAAGTTAAAGGAATCAGGATTAATAGCCTATGTATTTAATTTATTCAGGACTAAAATACTACCCAGTGTTATTTTCCATTTGATTACTTTATTCAGTTTCTGTATGTGAATACTAGTGTTAGACCTATTCAAAAACTTTTCTCTTTAATTGTCTTTATTTGTATCTTTATTCTATTGTATTTATTTGTGCTACTTCTTTCAATTTAATTAAACAATTTAAATCAAGCTTCCTTGTGATGTGTAAATTCTTAACAACAATATTACCCCATTGTAAAAATGCAATGAGCGTAAACATTTAGGCAAGATAAATGCCTAAATAGTTTAATAATTTGCATAGTTATTATTGTTCTTTGGTGTTTAGATTATACAGGTTTTTCCTAATGTTATTTAATAAAAATACCGGTATTTTTTTTCTTCTCTCAAAATCTCTTTTTTTCACCACAAGCACCGCCCCCTCAAGCCCCGCCCCCGTGATAGAATCGCGATACGAATCGAATCGTGGGTCAAAAATCGTGATACGAATCGAATCGTGGGTTTGGTGTATCGTTACAGCCCTAGCTAATATGAAAGGCTTCGATATAGAGTGCAACATTGAGTCATTATGCACAGCGCTTCGCATTGAAATGTTCAGAAAACAAGTGGAAGAGAATAGATATTGATCCTTAGTGTATCATATCTATGCAACAGTTTATTGAGCCTTTTCTTTTAACAGTTGTACATTTCAATTACTGTGCGCGTGAAGCACAATTCATAGTGCTCAAGTGTGATCTGACACCCGGGAGAAAGCAGGGTTCCAGACTGCGACCAAATTGGTCGCATATGCGACCATTTTTTGAGAATGTGCGAGTAAAAATTGTATGTGGTCGCATTTGTGCGAGTGGACGCTCGCGCAACAGAATGCCGTTGTATCAGCAGCTACAGTCCGTAACTTATGTTCAAAATGAACGAGTACATCATCAATCCATTTTCCAAACCGTGTTTTTGACTTATCCTGAATCACTACGGTACGCCTATAATAAGCGTTTATATTCGGACTATTTTATCCCGGGGTCGACTCGGTTGCGGAGTTGCCCAGTGCCTGCGTGACTCGCCATAGACATTAACGGAGAGAAGTAGCTCCGGCTACAGTGTTCTTCCGCAAGACACTTGCAGTTTATTTATTGACGAACGTAGACGTCACGCGCATTGCACATTGATGGTGAAACGCGCCACGAATTCAGGAATTAAAGGGTTAGTTCGCCCATTTAAGATATGAAGTTGTATGCAATCCTCACCAGCACTATAGTGCATACACACTGACCCACTCTGTAGTCACCTCCCTGGTCAGAGTTCTGGCCGCAAAAAAAACGCAGTTTTGAGGCCCCGGAAACTAACCGGGAGTACTTTCTTGAAAAACTTCCAGCGGCCAGAACTCTGACCAGGGAGGTGACTACAGAGTGGGTCAGTGTGTATGCACTATAGTGCTGGTAAGGATTGCATACAACTTCATGTCTTAAATGGGCGAACTAACCCTTTAAGGCATATAAAAATGAAAAGGTCTCACCCGAGCCCCTTCCTACGTCTCTCGGTATTTATGCTGAAACCCAGAAAGCCTTTACTTGGTTTGGTATATTAAAACCACTATTCATCAGCATGCATTGATTAATCCCATGGCATGTAGCAAAAAAAAAGGAAGGTGCGACCAAATCATATGCTGGTGCGACCAACTGAGAAAGTTGGTAGCACCAGTGCAACCAGTGGAAAAGTTAGTCTGGAGTCCTGGAAAGACTCATGATTTAGAAACAGAAATAAACTCCAGCGAGTAGAGATGCACCGATTAGGCTACAATTTTCTAGGACCATCCCGATTTCGATTTTTCCTTGAGTTTGACCTGCCGATACCGATTTTAGCCGATTCCGATTTAATTTTTTCAAACCACTTTACAGCACACACAAATATTTATTTTCTATCTTCTCTTTAATAGAACATTTCGCATAGAAAATTTTTTGAACAGATAATCGCTATAAAATAGAACTATATAAATGAGTCCTAGTGTGGGAAATTCACACACATCTAAAGTGCAGTGTTATGGAAGAACCATTTCCTTTTCACATCCAATATCCAACTAAAAAAATGTGATATATTTAGCAAACTAAACTTCTGTATGAAAACAGGTAATGGCAATAAAATAATATATAAATAACAAATAAAAATTAAATAAATATAGCCTTGCAGTATAAAGATATTTCTCTCTCACAGACACACACACACACACACACACACACACACACACACACACACACACACAGGCCTATTGCAATCACTTGTTGTATATCAATGGCAAGTTATATTTCTCAAACAGTTCTTCTCTCATCTGACACATGTCCAGTCAAGCTAAACAGGACAAGTGGAGCATGTGCAGTAGGGGTGTAACGATACCCTCATGTCACGATTCGATACATATCACGATACTGAACTCACGATACGATAGTAATGCGATACTCCAAGACATGATAAAAGGTTTAGACATGTGCCGGTATTCGGTAATGCGATAAATCGCGGTAATGAATATGCACGATATTGTTATCGCGGGGACTTCGAAATACCGTGAAAAATAATAGATCCGAATTTAGATTTTTCTAAAAATCAGCTTATTTTCCATCAACCGCTTAAAAAACAATGCAAAACACGTGCGCACTTTGATGTAAACAATCCCCACATCACATGTATAAGCACTGTGTGCATGCAGTGCACAATCTAGTCTAATGTAAACAATCCTCACATGGAGAAGAAGCACGGCGGAAGGAGGAACGCTGCCGACTATTTATTCCCCGCATGGCTGCCAACTCTCACGCATTCAGCTTGAGACTCACCCAATTGAAACTTTCACACGGTCTCGCGCCACACATCCATTTTCTCACCCAGAGAAAAATCGCGGAGCAAAGAGGACACTGACACCGACAGACTAGACAGAGCAGGTTACTTTTGATATGAAAAAATATCAGCTCTCAGGTTTTATAACGAAATTCAGACAATAAATACTGTTCTGGGGGCTTGTAAATGTGACGTGACAGATCGCGCGCCTCAGATCAAGTAAACCGATCATCTGTTACTTTTTATTAAACATACAGTACAACCCACCGAAAGGTACGTACTTTCGATCAATCAGTGTTTTTCAACCGAGGTCAATAACACTGCAGGAGAACAATTATGTCACAGAACGTTACATTTACCTCAGGAAAGCCATTTAATGTTAGTTGACTATAAGAAAATAGCTATAGAGAGGAGAATTTTGCTAAATATGTGCACTATATTACATATTTTAATATATGTACTTGTCATTATATAATTGTTATTATAATGAAAATTACGGCATATATTACATTTTTATATTTATATTATTATTATATTTATATTGTATGCATTATATTTAATTTCTCTCTGTATGTTTACAGCATTATGTGAGATATATTTTTTCTTGAGAAACATTTAAATGCAGGCTATCTACTGTAGCCTACCTAATATTTATCCAAATGAGTCAATATTGAATCAAGATTGAAATTAAATCCAAGAATTTAATTGAAATCATGAAAATTGTGTTAAGCAATAATACAAACAGTAGCCTCAGTAACCATGTAAACATTATAACATGTTGTCACTAAAAAATAAAATTAATGTTTTGACAATCACAATTACACATTGTGATGCAAGTTTTTTTTAGATACCCCCAATCCGTCTGTTTCTCTTGTGCAATTAAAATATCGTGATAATACCGTATACCGTGATAAAAGCTCAATCAATTAATCGCAGCATGAAAATTTGATACCGGCACATGCCTAAAAAGGTTAACAAAAAATGTACTGTTGATTAAAATGCTAACTTTGATATTACATTGTGGGTTTAAATGAATAGGTTTGGATTTGGTGCTTGTAACCCAAGGACAATGGTGACACCAGAATAAAAATATTCATGATTCTGAAGCTGAAAATACAGAATTATTGTAGACGAATATGCTTGCACTTTTTCACTGACTAGATATATTTAAAATAATATTGGCCACTTTTTACTGGTAACATAAGACATTTGGCATTATCCGGACCCAAAAATATTCCCCCATTGCATTATTATACATTATAATCAACATTATGTATAGAAGTTTAATGTAGTACTGACACTAAAACTCTAAAAAAAAAATATTTTTTTTCTCACACAGTAATTTTTATTTTGGGGGAACTATCGACGATACATATTGTCACTATCCACGATACATATTGTTGCATTTTTGTATTGCGATATATTGTGGCACGATATATTGTTACACCCCTAATGTGCAGGGAAACGATTGGGAAATAATAAAAACAAGTTTAAATGGGTAAATTTTCTATAAATATTTTTGAGTCTTCATTTTCTTTCTGACATAGCCTAGCCTACTTCAGTTCTTGTTAAAACACACCAGACATGCAAATTCTTTGCATTTTGGGCACTTTTTGGATGAAATCATATTTCTTTTGTCCATCAAAAGTGTGCTTTCACTTAAATTGAGCGCAGCAAAAATAGATTCGGCACCGAAACTCACGCTTCACTGTTGCTCACGCGACGCTCCTGCTCGACGCTCACGCGCTGCTCCGGCTACCGGTGTGAATGCACTCATTGATTAACATGCACGCCGAAAAAAAAAAAAAAAACGCGCTGCACCTTGCGGTGTGAAACGGCCGTAATTCACGAGGTTTCCTACATGTGTGTTCCGTGTGCACGTGTGATGCTGATGTTGCGCGATGTTAAACATGCGGCGCCCGAGTGCATTTGACCGGCATAAAATCGGATTATGTCAGACTGACCGGCCGGTCGCCGATCATGGCCGATCAAGTGAAAATCGGACGATTCCGGTCACCAGCCGATCAATCGGTGCATCTCTACCAGCGAGATAAATTACTTTTATGAAAAACCATTGACCTTTTTCTACAAATAAAGTATAATAATGGGAAAATTGATCTTGGAGTGAGTTTCCTCGTGTTAGTGTCGTAACCGAATGCGACGCGCTGTTTGAATGCTAAATTGACGGAGAATGACTGAGTAGAGAAAAACTTTTACGACTTAAACATTCATTTGTACCTCACATTAAGCTCTCAAATGGCTTCAGAAGTCTTGGAATATAGTGCACGAAAACTGCTTTACAATATTTGTTATATCTTTAGTGGGGCTTAACAATAACAGAATAGTACGTGCAATATCGGACGTCACTGAGAAGCTACATCCGCGGCGGGGAGGATTATGGATGTTTGATGAATCTCCCGAGCACTGTCACTGCTTTCCGCCATGTCTTCTCGTACAAAAAAACAACGTTGCATGCTGTGGCTGCGTCAGACTGATGCTGCCAGGACAGGATTTGCAAAAGGTTTTCAAAATCGGGATAATCGAACATGGTTTTCATGATAATTAAATTTTAAACGTCGATAATACTTGTACCGTCAGGACATTTTAACGTTGTTTATCATGAAACCGGTAATCGTTCCATCCCTACCTGCTACCTACCCACAAATATTAAAGCACTGTTTTCAAGGTTACCTGGGTCAAAAACTAATCAATAACTTTTTTGTGTGTATTTTGACAGGGCAAGTAAAAATCTGAACTGGTCTTACTGGGCCAATAGGAAAAAATTGAGCCCTGATATATTGAAGAGCACAGGTAAATGTGAGGTTTATTACAATGGGTTTATGTGAAGATTGTTTTAAGTTCACTTAAATTAAAAGTTGTTATATTTTTTAAAGCCTAATAAATGTTAACATTGATAGCTTTTCATACTGTAATGCTCAATGTCTATAATTAATGGCTTGTAATTTGTTGTTTTTTATAGTGTAGTCCTGCTATGCACTATGTACAGCACTTTGGATCAATTTGTATTGTGTTAAATGTGCTTTATAAATAAAGGTTGTTGTTTTTGTTGGCTAAAACTGAGAAAATCATAGAGACATCAGTTGCAGTATTGGTATTGGTGATACTGGCCGCCTTTCATAAAAAGATGCCATTAAACAAATAATAAAATATACTGTCTTTATGTTGTTTCTACATTAATTTGAAGATTCAATGTGAAATTATTACAATATAAAAATATATTAAAACTTTAAATGTTAGGTGCGATTAAGTAAAGAAAAATGTGTGATTAATTAGTTAATTTATTTTTAATCAATTGACAGCACTTAAACTTCATGACTAGCATCAATTACTCACTCTCATGTTGTTCCAAACAAGTTGCTTTTTCAGGTTTAACACAAAAGATGATATTTTAAAGAATGTTGGTAACCAGACAGTTGATGGTAGCCCTTGACTTTCATTGTATTTTTTTCCTACTATGGAAGTTAATGTAAACAGTCAACTGTTTGATTACCTACATTCTTTAAAATATATAATTTTGTGTTCAACAGAAGAAAGAAACTCATACAGGTTTGGAACAACTTGAGGGTGAATAAGTGATGACAAACGCCCATACACTCTGGACCTTCCCTAAGAAGCAAGAATCCTTCCTCGCCGCAATTTGGAAGTGTGTTCAACTCCGTCAAGTAGGTATTTGGACAGACACTGGGGGATTGAGGGATTGAGTCTACTCATTTGTACACTTCAGGCATTCCATTTAAACCCATTGCAAGGGTTCTGCTAGTAGTGGACACTCATGCAATGTAAGCAATAACGTAGGCTACATCTGAGTGAATGAGACAGAGGGAAGGGCATAAAAGAGTTACAGGCAGCTGAGTTTAATGAAGGTTAGAGCTAAACTCTGCAGGAAAGTGGACCTCAAGGTGCAGAGTCGAGAACCCCAGATCTAAAGAGATCCATGTGAACAGGTATGGGGCTTAAGGGCGATGAATTTAAAAGATACAACTTTTACAAGCAGGTTTTTCAAAACAAATTGTCACAGCCAAATCATAGCACTCTAAAGCAAAAGCACTGCTGTATTAAAATATCAAGAAGTTAAAAAAAAAAGAAGTCTAGATTAACTAATTAGTTGACCCAACCCCATCCACAATGTAGTTCTTGTCCAGGATTAGTGGGGACATGGGCTACGTAAGCTTGGGCTATTTCAAGAGGTAGAACGATGAAGACGTGTGGGCAGTAGGTCATGCTTGCTTCCGGGAGGCTAATGATAACGTTATCATCAGCTATGGATCTTTGAACAAGTGTGCTATGCACCCACATGTGCAACATGGGCTCATTGGAAACACGTGACTCTCCCTACATTTTTGCAAAAAACTCCTAAATCTTACTTATACATACAATACTTGACCTCAAAATGCTTTTACCATTGTGCATGATTTGTAAAGTAATCCATTTTGATGTTTACATCACATAACCAGCTCCATATGCACTGTATGGATTTTGTGAAGCAGTAAAAAGGGATGCACCGATACCACTCTTTCCAGAACGAGTCCGATACTTATACTTTTATTTTTAGTACTTGCCAATACGGAGTACCGATACCTGTATTTTTATTGAATTTTTATTTATTTACTTAATATTGGGCAGAAAAACCAATAGAATATTAATCGAATTAGAAGGCTTAGCAAATTGACATTTCCAACAGGCCAAATTTTGCCTGTTAAAATGTATTGTAGGAACTACAGTTACTTTCACTGTTCATATAATTGCTCTATATCATATTTTACTTTTAATTTAATAGCACAGTGAATATTTAGAGCTGCTCCAGCAGGGCTCAACCATTCAAAAACAGTGAGTGATTTTCTCTGTCTTTTGTTGTTAGATTAACGTTGAGTACAAAGACAGCAGTAGGTTTATTAGGATGCGGTCACTTTAAGAGCTACTGTCACTGATCAGCCTTTATAGAGAACACGGATCAAATTATTTAAGGCTATTATCGGCCAATATCGATCAGCGCCCGATCAATCGGAGCACCCTTAACATTCATCTATTTTGGTCAAAACTGAATAACATTTATGGAGACTCACTGGACATTTTACTTAAAAGCAACGTTAACATAATTTTGCAGAAATGTTGCCACAGGCAGGATTGGTTCCAATGAGACTGGGTTGCACATTTGAATGCTGCAGCACTTAAACAAATGTCTCTACTAGAAAAGACAAAAAGCACAGCAGGGCAATGTACAGCACCTGTAGGACTAAAATACAAATTTAAGCCATTCTGCTTCACAAACATGTTCCATATACTGGTTTCACTAAAAGCTACTGACTTTAAAATAACAACTCCGAAAGGAGAGGCGCTGACTATTTAACAATGAAAATTACAGTCCTCATTCTGACAGCCAAGATTGAGGAGTACGCTTGACAAACAAAGGTGCTACCTGTTTAATATTGACTTATAACCAGCCTGCTGGATTATGATATTAAAACAGCTCAAGATCACATGGCTCTAACTGGCCATGTTATTTTTCATGCTCTTCAATAATAGCTTTAAAAATGCAAAGGGACACATTAATAACATAAAATTTTAAAAAGTGCATTTTTATACCACTGGACTCCGCCTTCATTATGCTTGCAGTAAGACCAGGGTTAACTCTGGCAGGATGCAGATCTTGATGTGAACCCACTTTGAGGTTTCTAAACACACTGTGACCTGCTTCTAACAATTGAATGAATAGAATTCAAGCTCTACAACAGTAAAAGAAGCTAAAATTACATACAAAGGCAGAAGCCTTTCAGGCCCGTTATGTACCTTACACAACAAGGCCTAAGAACTTTTACAACTCCATGAGCTTAACCACAGGCTACAGTGAAAGCTAAACCTTCTAGTCTATTAATGGGATAGGCTAAACAAAACACCAAAAGTGCAAATCATTCCTCATTAGCAAGGCAGAAGAGCATGCAAAACAAGCAACCCATACATGTTTTCGTAAGAGGCACTAACGTTAGTAAAACTAGCAAATAGAATTTGAGGGTTTGCTGCTAAATGCAACTGCAATGATGCTGATAGTGAGAAAATTACAGTTTATATCAATCCTGAACGATAATGTGATAAACGATCTAGTTAAGGGTCCATATTCAAGTGTAAGGAGAGTCATACGTGACATCCTGTTTAGCAATTACTGACCAAGATGGCAACATGCATCTGCAAGACAGAAACTCACACACTCAACATATGATAAAGCGACAGATACTGCTAAACATTCAACGGTCAGTAAACTCTAGTTTGGTGCTGCCTGCATGTTCAATTCCACATGCAATAATAAACTACACATTGATGGTTTCACTTATATAGCTCAATTCAATACAAAATAGTCACCGTTATCAAACATGCAGTTCTCCAAATGATTATGGAGTTTATACGTGAACAATTTCGACATCAAATTCAGTGTCTCTTTTTGCTAGTCAGATAGGAAGCGCTTATAAAAGTAAACTTAGGAGGGTTTGTACACATTTAAAAGCACCTTGTTTAGAGACTATTTTGTGTAATGCTAAAATTACATTGACTTTAAAAATAATAAACATCTGTCACAAAGGTTAGCTAGGTTCGTACAGATGAGAGCGCCATACAAAGATGTGATGATGTATCCCTGTCAAACAAGACATCACTTCTCAAACCTCCCAAAAGATCCGGCGAACACAACATTGAAAACCCTTAGGACTTCGTAAATCCATCCTATCCTAACATTAAACTCCAGAAGAACATACTAGTGAACAAACACAAACTTGTTGCCTGGTGCAGGAGTAAGTTTAGCAGTTAGCTGGCCGTTATCCGTCCATCTGAGCCCGCTAACTCTCCCCTCTCAAAACCGCCTGAATGAAAGTAATGGATTTAAGTCTTCACTCGTCCAAACAACCTCCAAACAAAGCCGCAGTATTACAGATATGTCATAGGACTGATTTAAGCAACGAGAACTTGTCAAAAGAGCTTGTAAATCAATAAATTCTTACCCATTTGAGCCCGCAACCCTTTGAGAGACGTTGCACCCTCCGCCATTTTTGCCGAAGTTTTTTTTTTTCCTGCTGTTTGGCGCTGACACATTAGAGGCGCGCGAGAACGCTCTGCTCAACCAGCCATGCGCTCCAGACGCTGACAGCGACATCTAGCGTTAGACAGCACACACTGCAAGACGCAGCATGAGTGGGCGGATTCGGTGTCGGTTATTTTCAAACTGGTGTCCGTGACCACACGAGGGAGCCACCGAGTCTACAAAAAACTTGTGAAAGAAAAATAATCATTTTAAATGTATTTTAGGGCTGACAAAGTTACAGTACTCTAATAGTAAGTAAAAGTTCTAAAGTAAATCTTAATGCAAACTAAACGTTTTCCAGATAGGCCTTAATACTTTGCTTTGACTTGACAATATAAAAGCCTATTTGATTTATAATATCACACTTCTCACACTGTATAAAAAGGATTACGCATGAAAATATATAAATATTTAGGTAGGAAGTCCTTTACTGTAAAAAATATATGATGAAGTTATGACAACATATGTTTTTACATTGCTTTAACTCAAAGTTAAGCAATTTTCAACAAAAAAAAGTTATATAAGATTCAACACATTTTTAAGTCAGTTTAATGTCATTTAAGTTGAAATGACTTAAACATCCTAGTTGATTGTACTTAAAAATTTAAGGCATCAACTTTTTTTAACAGTGTTTGCAAAATGATTCTCATTTTTGAGTGTGTATGGGAATTAAAAGTAAAACAAAAAAATCCTTACCAAAACCCACAGTCATCACCCCTTTATTATGTAGATATATTGTTATAAAATGTCAATAATTTGCATATAGGGTGATATCAGGCAAACTGGGCCACTTTTTGGTTTATCGTTCGGGACACTAAAAACTTGTGTGACATTTAACTGTGTTCTTATGATTAATAAGGACTGTTTTTAATATTTTTGTGTTGAATTGATGTAATAAAATATAATTTTTCAGGCCCTACAGGTTTTGAAACATTAGCTGTCCCACATTTTTTTAGATGAGCAGTGTTCAGATAAAATGATAGATATTTAATCAAAGATTTTGAGAAATTATGTTTCAAATCAACAAAAACATTAAACAAAGAGTTTGGTGTACAGGCTTTGTATATTTTTCCCACTACTATAGTATGTTGAACGAGAAACTGGTAGGATCAGAAATGTGGTCAACCCCTCCCTTTAAGAAAACACCATATTCCCTTTCCAAGCATCTCTGCTTGCTTTCATTTTAGCCATATAGCTTGCAGGCCTCTCATTCATTTTTTATAACAGGCTGAGCTATCAGTTACACGTATTAAATAATGCACCAGCACTTGTGTTATTTAACACTAACGCAGCCAATAATGGATGTGCCTGTGAGGGAATGTCATGTGTTTGGAGATCAGAGTATATGAAGCACTAGCCCATACACACATCACTTTGAGAGACGAGAGAGATACAACAGAATCTCAGGGTGTTATAGCAATAGTTGCAATAACTAATTCAGTGACCAGCGCAGGGGAAAACAAAACTGTAAACTTGTGTGATCTGAAATAACTGATACAGTTGAATAATATGCTATAATGTCTTTATATTTAGCATTTTGCAAAGGATGAGAGATTATTTGAACTCAGTTTTACATTATGAAGGACAATTCAACATTTCTTGCACAATATTTGAGTTTTGACCATATTATTAAAAATTGTCATGGATTTTGATTATCTTAATTGATCAATTGATGATATCCAAAGATAAACTAAGCACTGATCAAAGATATCTGTCACCTTATTGTCAAGGCTATTAAAATTTCTTTCTAAAGCGTGAAGTCATGGGGGACCCTGTTGTAAATTCCTACAAGGTAAAAAAAAAAAAGGATAACATCTAGTCGAGAAGACTAATAATATTCACGTTAATCGTTAAGGGAAAACTGCAACAACTCGAGGTACCGAATACCAATGCAGTCGGAGTTCGCCCAGGCCTCCGTTAAAGCATGCCCTTTGTAAATGGCCCCTCAGTCGGTGTAAGCGGACCTCGTTCTAGGAGCGGTTTGGCCTGGAGAAACGAAAGGTCTGATCCCGGGCTAAGGCTTTGGCGGCAGGCCGGGGTGATCTGTTGTCACACAGGGCGTGCCGCTCTGCCACGGTCACCTCAGGACTCGATCATAAAGCTAGTGCTGAAGCGGTCTTCACATGGAGGAAGCCATAGCGGCTGCGTCTGCCATATGCCCCAGGAGCCTCTGAAAGTTCTTTCAGTGGGACCCTTTCTCACTTCAAGCACCAGCCGAACACACTCTTCTTAAAGAGAATTGTTGGACCGAGTCCTTCTCCTGAACTGAAAAAGAAATACTCAGCCCGTGGGCGAGATTACTCTCTCCCAGTTGACCTGAAAACCAAACTGGCTATGGAGCACTCGAAGGGTAGGACTTGTACTGATACTTCGCACCTTCGACCGCAAGAACACAGAATGGTCTGTGGAGCGGAAGGATAGAGATCTGAAGTACTGTCCTTCAGGTCGAACGCTACAGGCCAACCTTGGGGACGGAGCATTTGAAAATGCATCTGTGTTAGTAATTGAATGGAGCTTTGAATGGAGGCTTTTCAACAAAAAAAACCTAACCCTAACCCTAACAGGTCCAAGAAGGCCATAACCCATCACATATCTAGGGTACAATGAAGTATGGGTTTAAAGAAACCGGTCTTCATATCGGCTGGAGGACGAGGCTACATCGCGTCCTTTGCCAGTAGGACTGCGACGTGCACACGTAGGACAGGAGCAACGCTCAACACGTAGGAGTGATAAATATCACTGATCTTAGGAGCATCTCAGCTCAACACCTAGGTATGATGAATATCACTGAGCCAGGCCAAAAGCCAAGCAAAGCCGAGTCTGCCAAGCAAAGCCAGGGCAAAAGCCACGCAAGCCGAGTCTGCTGGTAGGTAGCATATTTAGGCTTCCCTGTGCCAGGGGCCAGGGAACCACAGATGTACCCGAGGTGGGGCAGCGAAGTGGAGGACAGGGACCCGGCTCGGAAGGCCCGGAGGCGGCCCGAAGCAGGGTCTGAGTGTGGTGCACGACACTTACCTGTCTCCACGAGACGGCCAGGGATGCGTGAGAAGGCGGATGACCGGGTCCTCGAACCACACCCAGCTGCCGTTCTGGCGAACAAGAGGGGGCTGGGGGGTGCAAGGCTTTACAGGGTCGCACACTGCCAGACTTGCCCTCTTGGGACCCAGGACCGGAGGAATTTGCTCTTTCTTTGAAGTGTGGGTACCGCTTGCTCCGCTTCTTTTGGGAGCCAGCGGTGGAACAGACACACACACAAACAAAGACTCCAGCCGGCCCTCACCCGGGGGGAGGGAGTGGATTAGTAACCAACTTCAAAAGCATCCTCCTCCATCCCTGAGTGGCCCGCTCCAGAATGCTTTCGCTGTCGCTTGCCACCTGGCTTGGCAGCACCTGGAGCGGGCTGGGCGTCCCTACTGCGGCCGGCTCCATGCTGAGGCCTGGCTGGAGGCTGCTGCGCAGGCCCAGCGGTAGCGGCGGCAGGGGAACGCCCTCGGCGACGAGCAGGCGGAGGAACTGGCACCGGCGGCGGGGTGGAGGCAGCAGCCTCCATTAAATTGTTCCTCTTTGTCGCCATCTCTGTTTGAAATCTGCAATTGCAGTTATTCGCGGAATTATCAGCTTTACGTGAATTGTACCTCGGGACGGCACAGCGCGGATGAATCCAATGTTTGAGGAGAGTGTGCAGCTGTCAGTCGCCGCGCCGGTGTGGATACTGGCATTCAGAATCACAGATTATTCTTTTTGGAAGTATGACCAACATAATCATTTTCACCGGAAAATGTCATCTGAAAAAGTACGTAACATCCACTTTTGTTCTGGTTCTGACCAACTAAGGAAAAAAAATCATTGCAGTAAATCGCGCTGATTGAATCTAACAATCGCTTATCATATCACATAAAACCGTGCAAATTATACTTTGTTCTCAAATTGTTTATGCTCAACATCAGCATTGCGTGACTACATTTACTACCCTTCCAATATTTATCCTTGTTTTCGCATGGGTCCGGTTGCAGTCTCTTTTTCTCTGTAGCCACTCCGAAGTCTTTTGCATTTTACAACGGTGCATCTCCAGTTGTCACTGGTGATTGTCGTTTGAACCTTTCTGGATCGGCCATCAAATTAATAAGTGTAATTATATCAAGTGTTGTGAGAAAAGGCTATAAATCGCCATCTCCAACATCCTCACATGCAATATAGCCTACTAGCCGAGACTCCTTCTTTATGTGATGTGACGTAATGACGCTGAAGCGTTTATACGCCAGTATAAATATAACTAATTATTATTCATAACGGATTATGATCAATAATTAATAATTTGATTATTTTCAGAATTTACTGTAGCAGAATCAATAGTATGATCATTTTATCAGTTCATCCAATGAACGGAAAGCATAAACAATTATTAATTCTAGGAAATATAATATCTTCCTGGCCAAGAAAGACTAATTCCCAGCTAACAGCTAAATTAAGAAATAATTCAAGGGTAAAAGCATAAGTAGCTTATAGATCGCAGTTCAAGACAATAAATTCGTAAATAAACACGAACAATACCTTATTGATTATAAGACTAAAACATACAACTAATATCTAACACACACACACACACACACACATTCATACGAGTTGCAGGAAGAAAGAGAGTGAGGAGGAATGAGTTTTAGGAGTCAGATGGTGAGATCCCAATGTTTCTATATGCACTTAAAAGACATGACCTGAACGAACCATCAATCATCGATTTAACCCTTCTATTGTTTCTTAGGCAGGTTATTCAACTTTATATTAATGCACCAATTCAGTTAAAAGTCTGAAGGCTACTTGCTTGTCCTTGCTTTGGGGTTCCCTTTTGTAGGTGTAAAGGGGTTTCCCGGGTCCGTTCCTTGGCTGGCGGTCTCCTCGTGCCTGCTAGATTTTGGGCAGCCAATCACGTGGTGTGTTGGCGAATGGATGAAAGTCTTTGAAGTTGGAAGCGCGTTGCAGTCGAAACGTTCAAACGAAACTTTGCAGCAAAACTAAACTTAGAACCGAGACTTTTAACGGAAAAGAAAACAAAGGAAAATAAAGGAAGGTGAGACGAGTTAGATGGCTTGATGAAGCTATTGTTTAACCCATGTTCTTCTGATCTTAATTTGGATTCTTTGTCTTCGTTCGTCTACATGGTTACTTATCTGTCTGTTAACTCTGTCGGCTGCATAATTTTTCGCTAAGCTCTGTTCGGGTCTAAGATTTTAAACTCAAAGTTTGTCCAACCTCCTGGATACGTTCTAGCCAATTGGACACTGGCTTAATCTAGGAGGTGGTCCTATTTTCTTCTTATCGTAAATCATGGGTTATCTGTGATCTCCTTGTTCTCCAGCACCAGCAGAGAGAACAATAGGCCACAGTTTAGACATTATTACTATTATAAGAATACAAAACATTTTACACAGATTTCAAATCAAACTATCTTTTTGAATTAAAAATACGATCCTGCTGACAGGAAACACGGCACACTTTCATTCACACACCTAATATTTATAACAATTATGAATTGTATGGCATCTAAGCATATGAGACATACACATATAACATATAATTATGTGGTTGCATGATGTTTGATTATAAGTCCATCGAGAATTGTTCTGGGATGAGTTTTTGGATTTTGATATGTAAAGTGTTAGTGTGTAAAGTTTAAGGGGTTTAAGCCATTCCAGTCTGAGGTCATTCTTGCTGAAGTCTGTTTTGTACCCATGTCATGGGACCTTGGATCTTAAGAAAGACGTCGTCTGTTAGTCGCAGGGGTCAGGTGACCTCTTGTTAGGGCCTCTTGTTTCACCATTTCTGAACAGATCTGTTCTTTAGATTATAAAACATTGACAACGTTCTTCCTTTAGTTAAACAATAAAAAGTATTTTTTGGTTGCAGCCTGGTAATCTGGAATAATCTGGAATGTGAAGCCTCTTTCTTGTGATTATGTATGAAAGCTTCAATTGTTTTTGGTTCATTCTCATAGTTGCTACAATGCAAAGACATGCTTGAATTTCCCGCGGAAATCCACCAGTACCGCTGGAGTTAAAAACATTATTACAACAAGCTTCCCGTTTTGAATCGAGCTAAGGCAATCAGATAGTTTTGAACCCTGGCTGGTTATGTATTTGCTCAAAAATTTATTTTGGATACTTTTTAACCCAAAAAAGCTATGGACTGCAGCTTTTAGAAAATATAAAAATATATTTTGTACAAAAACAATATAAAAAAAAATCCTCTTAATGTTTCCCAGAGTTGTCCCTATACTCTGCAGTGTCTGAAATTGAATAGAATTGAATTTTCATAAAATAAGGAAGGAAAAAGCCTACTGAACCAAACCTTGATATAAACTTTACTTTTCCCCTATTTTTTAGATTTTAGATATTATTAATAGGCTATTAGGATATTATAATTATAATTTGACATAGACTACTGTAATAATCATTTGCAATTGCTAAAAAATAACATATTTTGCAAGTTGCTCTGGATTAGAAACGAGGTCTAATTTATTTGTTTGACCTTTTATCTTCTAAGAAACGCCCTCATGTGGTGTTTCAGAATAAAGACCTGGATGCTCTAGCACAGAATGTAATTACCCACATAAAATCAGCCACTGCTTGCGCCAATGGTATCAGTAGGAACGTTAAAAAATACATTCTAAACTGTTTAGTAAGTAATACAATGGTCAAATATACAAATTATAATCACCATTTTTTAGTTGTTTGATAATAATTCTAAATATATATATATCTATTAATTATAAAGAAATACGTTCCATGTGGTTTCATACACTCTAAGAAATGCTAAAAAAAATGCTGGGTTTGGTTGTTTCAACCCATGTTTGGCTCAAATATAGAAAAACCAAACCATTGGGTTTAAAAATTAAATTAAATAATAATAAAAAAATTTAACCAATGGTTGGTTTCATCAACATTTGACCCAAACATGGGTTCAAACAACCCAGCATTTTTTTAGAGTGAATGTATATCACAATGGCAGACACATTTTATTTGGAACTACTAAAAGGATTTATCAAATATTATCAAAATATGTACAGTATACAAATGAATAAATGCAAATATCTGTCCAAATGAGAATTATGTAATTGAGCTCAGAGAATGGGTTGCAGATAGAGAGCCACTATAAAATCTAATTAAATTTGTTTTGTTTGAGCTATCTGGAAGAACTGATTCTGATCTGAACACCTAAGGAGGAACATTACGTGAACTGTTTGCTTAAGATCTAAAACAACTTCCTGTTAAGATGGTAGACACATTCTGCCCACATACATATATGCAGAACTGTTTGTGTAATGAAAACATGAACAGTTCCTTATATGCACTGTCATGCGCTGTTTTTTTTTTCATTTATGACATTAACATTATTTCATTTCCAAATACAGCATAAATCAATTGTTAAAAAAATATGTTGTGGATATTTCAGTGATTAATCCTCACAGCTTCAATCACATGTTCTGTTTTTGCTATCATTATGCTAGTACAGACCAAGCTGACACAAATGCATTATACGCCCACCACTGACCCTATATCAGAAACATTCTTCCCATTTAGCAAGAGTCAGTATTTCAGCACACAACTTGCACTATTAATCTGTAACTATAAATGAGGTGTGTCTTCTCCCACATTCATGAGTGATAATCGTAAACAGAGTCTCAAAACAAGCAAACATCACAATCAAAATAAGCATGCTGGGTCTCAGTTATGTGAAAGTAACATTCACAGATTTATAAAACAAAAGGGTTAAACTAACTGGTTCATCATAAGATTAACTGGTTCCGGAAACTGTTCCTTATTGACCCATGTACGGATCCTTTTATGTTTATTACTCTCTTTATGATTAATAAATAACTTATCAACAAGAGATTGGGCGTGGATTTTGTCTCCTGAGGAGAGGTCCTGCGCTGGATATATTTAGAGGACAAAATACCGTCATTACATATAGTTTTCTAGGTTGAATTTGTTGGTTTACTTTTACCATAGTTTACTTTGTTTTATACTGAAGTTTTTTTCCATTCTAGAGACATGTCATAACACAGTAAGTACCTACTGTAACTCATGATTAAAAGAAGATAGTTATAAAAGTAAAATGTGTATTTTTGTATCTTATAAGTTATATAAGATGACAACTTAATAAGTTTTGCTCTTTATTGATGGTTTGACTCTTTAATGTTTCTTAAACATAGATTTTTTTAAAGTTTTTTTTTAAGTGTGGACACTGTAGAAATTGATATTTTTTTCTCTCTCTTATCATGCATACAGATATACAGATATCATGCAAACATTTAAGAAATGCCTGCCTTTGATTATTTACATATGGATTTTGGGCTCCTCTCTCATATGTTCAGGTATGATATTTCACATTATCAAAAATCGTCCTTGCAGTAAATATTTTTTTCTCCTCTATTCCTTGAAAAAAATTGACTTTTGTGAAGTTTTTATATTGCTAAAGAGGATATAATTTGTTGATTATGAATGTACACTACAAACTTAGGATATAGTTTACTCAAGCTCTTATAAGAACTTATAACTATGAAAATAGATACTTAATCTGTATTGTATCTTTTAGGCACGAGCCTATGGGGGAACAAGATGGCCTTTACAACCCGATCATGTGTTTGGCAGCTGAATAATAATGTTCTCATCCCACCTTTAGAGGAACTGAGTGTTTGTGTCAACCTCATGAAAAAGATTATTACTTCTGAATGGACTGCTTTTGACTACAAAGGTCCAGGGCAACAGCACGTGGAGCTTGGCTTGGGTGGAGATGGGGGAAATTTAAAAGCTTACCTTTTTGGGGAAGAATGGATAGTTGCATATGACCTTCCAAAAGACAAGTGGCACACAGTTTGTCTGACATGGTCGAGTCACACTAGGCTTTTCCAAATGATCGTTAATAAAGCCATATTCGAAATTCATTTGAATGAAACGTCACCCAGGTTCCTTGCTGCAAATGGTACCCTGACTTTGGGGGTTTCACACAGTTTTGTTGGAGGTGCTATTGATTTTGAGACCGGGAAAAACTTCCTTGGAGATATGTCCTTGTTCCGAATGTGGGGAGTGCAGTTGAGTCCACTGCAGCTGGATGCATGCAAATGTGTAGATGGGAACATTATGACTTGGAGAATGCAGGACTGGGATTATCTGAAGTGCCCACCAATAAAGGACGACAGCTTGAAGTGTGGTGAGAAACTGCTAGAAAAACTTGTTATATGATGTTGAGTTAATGAAATTGCACTCTAATGAACTGTATCTTTAAAACATTTCAGAATCGTCAAAATATAAAATTCAAATGAACACAACTATTACGCAAAACACCAATAATGGCAACATTGAGAATGAAATCCAGGAGATAGTTCTACACTGGGTAAGATTGTATTTGCATATATATAATGTTATAATATATATAATAATTCACATTTTCACTTGCATAGCATTTCTATATACTGAATTTATTTACACACACACATTTCTAATTATGTGTAAATATTTGTATGAACGTAAAATGATTTATACTAAACTGATAAGCTGAAAGAATTTCACATATTTGAGGAACAGACCCTGGGCATCTTTCTCCTGGTGTTTTTCAGGTAAAAAGGTCTCTTTAGTGTCCCAAGTTATTGTAAATGTGACGTTAACTGTCTAGTCTACCGCCTGTAAACTGTTGGTGTATTAAGGACTGTTCTATAGATGCATATGCATTAATTGTTTATGGCCAATTAAAAAAGCATGACAAACATTGTTTAAAGTTTAAACCCTTTCCACTAAAGATCTGTAAAACTTATTTGGAAGTAAAGTGATAGTTTTAATATATATATATATATATATATATATATATATATATATATATATATATATATATATATATATATATATATTTAAAATTATGTAATTACTCACCCTCATGTCGTTCTCGTTCCAACCCCGTAAAACATTCGTTTATCTTCGAAACACAAATTAAGATCTTTTTAATGAAATCTGCGCGCTTTCTGTCTCTCTATTGACAGCATACACAACTACCACTTTCAAGCCCAAGAAAATTAACAAAGACATCATTAAAGTAATCCACGTGACTCAATTTTTTTAACTCAATTTTATGAAGCAATACAAGGTCTTTGTTTGCGCAAAAAAACCCATAATTTACCCGTTTATTTACAACAAATTAATCTCCAATGCGTGCAAATTTGAGGTTAAACCTTTATTTTAATGATCTCTTCTGTCACGAACACAAAGGAGGATTCAGTAGCGAGTGTGAAAAATAATAATTTATTTTGAAGAGTGCCGACAAGAGGAAGGTAAGGGTCAGGTGAAGCATGTGCATATGATGGCACTATTGGTAGCACAGGGACGCAATGGGCAACAGTGTCCTCCAATATGACTCCAGCTGACGAACAATCCACAGAGACAGGAACAGAAAAATCCACAGGAGATGCAGCACAAGACCAGGGAGACTCGAACACAACCAGGAACACAGCAGGGTAACACCACTGTCTATGGTAACACCGAACGATCTGACAACACAAAGACGGATAGCACAGGCATTAAATAGCAGGGCTAATGAGCCTCAGAGTGGCGTTGATTAGCTCATCAGCAGCATTAGCAATCAACAGACAAAGGCACACACACACACACACACACACACACACTGAGAGAATGAGTCAGTGAAATCCATGAACCGTGACAATTTCACTTAATTTTACATTTATTTTTTGCTGTGTTTTATATTAAGATGTTTGTATATTTTTTTTATTATTATTTCAGCTTAAGCACATTTTCCCTCTGAAAATATCAGTGCATTCTGTGTTCCTGTCAAACGTAAGGTAATTGTTTCATTTTTTAAACAAACTAAATCAGAGGTTTTCAACCCTGCTCCTGTGGCCTGTTGCATAAAGCTGGTTTAACAAACTCAGAGTTTCAGTGTTGGTTTAAAGTTGACAAAACCACACAAATCCAACCTGGTTTATAGATCAGGTTCATTGGGCTCACAACGCTCGATATAAACGTTGTGTGTCAATTCACGGTTTGATCATAAGTTTGTCTGAAGCACGTGCACCTGAAAGTGTGACATGTGCAGCGAACAGCCAATCATATGGGACATGGAGAGCATGATAAACACCTGTATTCAGAGAGCATCAGTTTGATTGACTAGACGGCGCAAGATATCATGAATTTGTATTTGCAAGGCAGCAATAAGGAAACACTGCTGCTGCAGTGAAAGTTTGTGAAGGTATTTCATTATATATATATATATATATATATATATATATATATATATATATATATATATATATATAGTTTGCTCAAACTAAACGCGAACTTACCTGGCTAAAAACCGAAACCAGCTTTGTGCAACAGCCTCTAGAGACCCACACTGCCCTGCAAAGTTTATATCCAACCTGCTTCAGCATGTGATTTTTCAGAGAAGAGCTTGATTAGCTGGTTCAGATGTGTTTGATTAGGGTTGCAGCTTAACTCTGCAGGAGAAGGGTTGAAGACCTCTGAACTAACTAAATAAAACGTTTGTTCTACTTGCATTCGTTTGTTAAAGTAAGCATATGATATTATAGGGTGTCCATGTCATTTTTATTTCAAGTGGCAAATTCATTTTTATTATAATTTTTTTCATTTAACTGCACAGTTACATAGACTTTATGTCTAAGAAAGGTGCTGTATTTTTCCTCATCTGTGCTCCAATTTAGCAATCAAACAGGAGCTGGTTTAACTGGACAAAATAAGGGGAAAATTCAGGTACAATGTTTTTATAATTGATTATTAAGTGGACATATATGTAATTTATATCTTAATGTTATAACATTATGTGTTTTGCTCAAATGTGTTATAAATGTTACATTACGTTATGCTTTTTTGCAGGGTAGTGGAAAGCCACAAATCAAGACACAATGGTAAAAAAAATCCTCATATACCTGCAATAGTGTGTCACAGAAATTCAGTAAAATAGGAAGTTTATGCTTTGTGTATGAGTCAAATCGTCTCATGACTATTGTGGTCTTAGGTTTGATTGTGTGGTGTTTGTGAGAGTGATACCTGGAGCTGATGTGAGTGAAACAGTGTCTAAGATACAGACGTTGTTAATAACCACCTATAACTACAGTGAAAACGTCTTCCTGATAACAAATCCAGATTCTATAAACATCCTCTCAGTAGGTATGTAGTTATGTGTGATGGGAGGGGAGGGGAGGGGATCGATCAAATTCAGTCGATAAAAACTCTTTCAAATTTTACAGCTGTCTTGCCAAATGTGACTTTGAATCCTGCTGTGACCACTGCTGCACCAGTCTTGTCTCAAACCACAAAGAGTCCCGGCAGTACAAATATTACAACATCAGGTTTGTGCCATCCAGAGCTTCATCATAACTCAACTGAAGTAAATGCTTTTATCAATGCAGAAGCATAATGCACCTTGACTTTATCAAAAGGTACAAAAGGATCACATTCCCTTTTAAGACCTCACATGTAAAATATTCTGTTCTTCAGTAACTAGCACATCATTACAAACACTGGCCATGGACAATATCTGCTCAACCACTTCAAGATTAACTTCGTACAGGGGTGAGTTAAACAATAATAGAACATATTGTTTGTATGGTTTGTACATTGTGGATATTACTCTCACAGAACCTGTATTCAAATATGTTTTACATAGTGGTCACTTTATTGGCTCTCTAGATGAGATGGTTTCTGAGCAAATTTTCCTGTGTCTTATACTTTTCATTCTTTGTTCTGCACAACAACATTGACAAAAAGGTGCAAATATATTGAATGAATTATCATTATTTTATGTTTATTTTAAAGGATTTATATATATATATATATATATATATATATATATATATATATATATATATATATATATAATCGATCAATAATTTATCATTTAAGTATTAAATGTGATCGAACTGTTAAAAATGTTTTGCAGTATATGTTGTTCTATGTAATCATTGAATTGATTCACTAATGTTTCACCAGATTTTGGAGACATTTTTTATAGAGTCTATCTCAACCTAACAATGAGTGGCAGTATCACAAACCCTAAACACACTATACAGCAATGGGTAAGTAAAGACGCATATTATAAAAAGTCCATTTAGAGCAGACTTTTGTATTTGATGTACTTCTCTTCAGCTTCAGGAAACACTGGGAAAATGCAAAATGGACGTTTTGAATCTTGTTCTAAAAGGAGCACCTAAGTAAGTGTCCCAACACTAAACACATGGAACACTCAAATGCAGATTAAATAGATACTGTATCATTAATCAAATGAAATCTTTGTCAGGTACATCACTACTTTTCAGGTTCAGATATCGGCACCTGTGAATGTCACGTCGACAGAGAGGCTGATTTTTGAACTCTTAACAAAAGGATACACCAATGCTACCATCAATATCAGTGTCCCAACTGGAGAAGTCGAAGTCAATCATATAGGTCTGATTTTGGCCTTTTACTGGTGACCAAGCATAAAATGGAGACAAATGTTGAATATTACAAGAAAAAAAATACAAATCACTGTTGTAAATGTCTAATGGAGTAAAAAAAATATGTGTGCTGTTTCTCAGTGCAAGCTGTTTATTGTTACAGATCCCGGTTTCTGTCCAGACGAGATCATGCTTACGGTGTATGGTATGTACATGTGGCCCAGCATGACTGCTCAAAGCCAATATGACATGGGGTGCGAGCGAGGTAATGAAAGTGCTACAAGGTTTTGGTAAGTACTACACATTGTCCAGCATTTGATACTGATGTAAACAACACAGGTTGATTTAGTTATTTCAGAAATGCATTTTTTTCTTGTCTTAATATATCAGCATCAATCATTTAAACTTTTGATGTATTAAAAAAATTTGATCTTCAGTTTGTTTTATGGAAGTTATAATTTCCATGATCAAATCTCCATTGCGTATACTTTAAAGTGAAATGCTTTGTATAGAAACAGTTCAATGGCCCTGAAAAAACATTCAGATAACACTAATTTGCCATGTGTTTATATTTGCGTCATTTAGCACACAACCTATACACACAATCCTGTGCGGCTTTACTGATTAATATATCTTATCTTTTTCTTGTGGAAAGCAATATCCTTTAATTGAATAATTGGCTTTGCTCCTGACAATGCAAATATTAACTCTTAAATTGACCAGGATAGCAATAACTCCAGTCACCATTACATACAATTAATGTTTTTACAGAGCTTTAGAAAAAGTCTCTGACTTCTGTTTATAAGAGTACAAGAAAAAAGCTGAACTCAATCGTTTCAGGTCTAAAACCCTGTTCATAATATTTCCCTCATTTGCATGGTAAAGTCAGGAGAATGCATTTTTAAACGTCTGAATGAGAATGACATCTCTTCCCATTTTATTCAGTAAATTAAACGGGACAACTGACAGAGCAGTTTGGGATCCCCCAGACATGAGCAAGTGTATAAGGACGGTAGATTTTGATGATTTGGAAAATATCACAGTTACAGTTGGTAAGTTATCAATATGGGGTTTTATTTGGGTTTTATTTGTCAGAGAAGACAAAAACACACTTAAATCGACCACTTTAATGGCATCTGTCCCCAGACAACTCAGCAGACATTGTGAACATGATTGAGGATCTGTTAAGGGAACAAACCGGCCTGAATGATGCTCAGATGGACATTGTGCTTGAAAAGCTTTCTAAGGTCACTGAGGTTGGAACCTTGACCACAGACCTGTCCAGCAGCATTACTAACATTGTTTCAGATATCTGTTATATTACAACTAATCCCACCCTAGTCACTAACAAGTAAGTATTCAAGGAGGCATTTTGTAGTATGATACAGTTGGTTTTGATTGGGGGTAATTAGCTAAATTTTTTCAGATTTTTTCTGTCATTATTTACACACCCTCATGAGGTTCCAAACCTGTATAGGCCTAGATTTTCATTTGTGGATACACAATTTTAAAATTAAAATATAATGCCCTAGTTGCTATTATATGGCTTTAGAAGACACCAGAATATTTAGCGAAAGAGTTGTATGGACTATTTTGAATCGATAATGACTTTTTGTCTGTTTGGAGCATGACAGCCCATGGTCACCATCCACTTTCATTGTATAGAATAATAAACATTTTGCTAAACTTCACATTTTGGGTTCCACAGAAAGAACTCATTTGGGTTTGAAACAACATGAGGAAAGGTGTAAATGATGACAGAATATTTATTTTTGCGTGAATACCCCTTTAACTATTTAGATAACAAATAAAGCCTGGGTGAACCCTTAAAGGGTCAACATTTCTCCAATGAAACATTTTAATACCCCAATTGTTATTGGGGTGTAGATGTAGATATATGTCCTAGTATCTTATTTTCCTGCTGTCTTCACTCCATTGTGGCTCTCTGTCTTTGTGTGTGGTAGAGTTCTTTCTATTACAGACCTTATGGGAGACAGGATGGTTTTCACGGGAGATGCTTATAACATGACAGCACCTTCATTAGCACTGCAGCTGATCAACCCTGACACCTCTCAGTTCCATGGCCTCACATTTGAGGTGTCCTCCTTACAGAATGATAGCACCCCTGAGGTGAGAGACAAAGAGAGATTGTATATCTAACACTGCATGAGACCAAGATCATTATGGAAACTTTAGTCTCTTAGCGAAAATAGAAGTGTGATATTAAAATATCACAGTACCTTTGCAAATGTGTTTTCACACTATTGTGACCACAAGGTTTCTGTGTCCTTGTGTGCGTTAATGGATCGTGTTATTCAAGTGGTTATTTTAGCACCATTGGCATTTACATGTCAGGTGTGATATTAAGCCTGACCACTGAATGACTTTTTACATCTAGTGAGATGGAAATGTATTCAGCCACCATTGTTGTATTAAAGCTGAATTAAATTGGGATACGTCGAAAGTATTTTAACACGCTCAAATTATGTAAAATTCTTTGTGTGTTCAAATACTTTCGTATCCCAACTTAATATGCAGAGACAACTATAAATAAGCCATTAATAGATACATTTTCTCAAAAAACTGTCATTGTGTCCAAAACTCTGTTGACTACATGATCAAAGAATAGCAGAAGAAGCGTTTTTTTTTGTTATTGTTGTTTTTTTTTTTTAACAAAATTTGACTCACAGAGCTTGTTTTGTTACAACTAGAGTTAATGAAAAGTTAAACTCTTTTAAATCTCCCTGTCAATATATTGTTGTAGTATGTATAAACAAATATATTATGGACGTTTTTGGGTTGATTGATTTATGGTTAATCAACCTTTAGAAGCTTCAAGCAATCAGACTATCATATTCGTTCCCAATCGATACAAAACATCCCAAAGCGGACTGATCACAGCTCTTGTGGTCGGTGCACGTGATGTGTAGTTACTTACATTTTTGGAGTCTTTAGAGCTTTCTGGACAAAGTTTCTTTATTTTTAAAAATGTTTAGGAAGAACTAACGCACAATTAAAATGAATAATTAAGGAATATCACACCATTTTTTCACATCAGCTGACAACCAACAGCACGATGCACAACAGTTAAATGCACAAGCAGTTAATGTTGAATAGACTTTACACTGGCTATATATAATTTACTTTGTCAATTTTTGCTTAAAGAAAAAAGTCACAAAATCAAAGCAAAATCAACCAGGCGCTAGAGGGCTGCATTGGGACTGAGTCCCGCCGGGTCCCAACGCAAATCTCGCGGGAGCGGGCGGTTTCAACTTTGCTGCGGGTGGGAATGGGCGGGTAAAAAAAAAAATCGCGGTAGCCTAAGCGTTTTAGATGTCCCCGATAGCCTAGCCAGGCTACTATTCATCTTCCTGATCAGTGCGTCAGAATACATGCAGGCCAGGGAAACGAAACAAACAATCCCATGAATCTCTTTAATAATAGCAATACAAATGCGTGTTTTTTCCTGCGGGACGGGAGAAGACACAAAATCAATGCATCTCTATTATTGTGCGGGAATAAATTCTCAGAGTTTTGCGGGTGCGGCCAGGAGTGGACATACATATTGCGGAAGCGGGCGGGGGTGTAACACATACATTGCAGGAGCGGGTGGTAATGGTCAGAAAGTCGGCGGACGCGGGCGGGAGCGTGATGAAGAAAACAGTCCCGCGCAGAGCTCTACCACGCACATCCCCTATTACTAAACAAACCAGTATTTTCAACTAATCGGCTGAGTGAATAATTCAATGACTCATTCATAAAGACAGTCACTTGTTGCTGTAACACAGGGTGAACTAAAAAACAAAGGGAGGACTGAATCCAAATGCAAAAATAGTTTAATAACAAAATGAACATAAAACCAGGGAACAGATAACAGAATGAGCATCACTAAACATACATCCATGTAGGACAAGACCTGACAATGAACACAGGGGTTTAAATACAAAGGGGCAAACAAGCTTAACAAGTAAACAAGAAACAACTGGGGAAGACTAATCAACAGGGAAAACTACAAACACGGTCACATGACAGAGGAATGAACACAGAAACAATAGACGTTTCTCAATATGCGTTCTTGTCTGTACTTGTGTTCTTGTGGACTTGTGAAACGTCATCAGTCAATGCCCAAGTACTGTTCCAATTCAAAGTTCACATCTAGCCAAGTCCAGTTAAAATCCCCGGATGTGTTCTTGATCCGCCCCGTTTACCGAGGATGCATCGAGAGGTGACTTGTGCGGACTTGAGACAGCCGGGTATCCCAGAATCCATCTCGCACCAACCAGCAAGCGTCAATAGCAGAGGAGAAAACCCGCGTAATATCAAAATACTACTGTTATTGTGCCATGAAATGTAATTTTAAGAGTGTTTCAGGCGAGAATGTGGTTGTTTAAAGCTCAAATCTGTGGTTTATTTATAAAGATAGCCCCTATTTGAAAAATGTATCTGACGTTTTCGGAGTTGTGACATCCAGACGTTCACCGCGGGTGTTCAACGCTCATCAACCCCGACTGGAACAGCTTTTCCTCGGCTAGTGCTTCTGATGTTTGCCGCTGGCTATGATGTCTCTAGTATAGTGGATAAACATGATGTATAAGTCGATCTTTGGTCTCATTAATCTATAGTTTGTTCCATGGCAAAAAATCATTTTGGCTGAGGGCAAAGTGAAGTTTCATAACTTTATTTAGGCTATTTAACTTTAACGTTGTGGCTTAGAGAGCTTACTTATGTTAGTTTGACTGAATTGTTTGCTTTATTTCTCATTGTTGCTTCTATACCTTTTAGGCTAGATATTATTGATCATTAAGACTGGCATTTAACAAACAGAGACAGGGTTGTGTCATTTTATTTTATATAGGCCTACTTTAAAAAAAAAAAATATATATATATATATATTTATATTTATTTTAACATTCTCTTCACTATATACAATAAAATAAAATGACACAACCCTGTCTCTGTTTGTTAAATATCAATAAAAATCAATGTTTCATATTTTTAAAATGAAAACAAAAAGGTCATGTTCATGTTGTTATAAATGAGTGAAGATAATCAATGCTACGCGTTGCCTGAACCACATGGCCATTATGTTTAAGAATTATTTTAATGAAAAGAGGCAGAGTGGTGTTTTATAACATATTTCGTTTTATTGTTGACGAAAAGAGGCAGAGTGGTAGCATATATTGTTTTATTGTTGCCTAAAATATATATAAAGAGATAACCGGAATAGCCAGAGCGTGCTGAGTGACGCGATCAAGAACGCGCTGTTCCATTTGCAGAATAACTGGACTTGCGTGCTCTCGTCCTCGGGAGTTCGTTCTCCTGAGTCGAACTTGGCAAGTCCGAACTACCAAGGACGCAAGTCCGAAGTTTGCGTACTTGGTATTGAGAAACGGCCAATGTTTGTTTGTTACCCTGTCTTAAGGACTTTTAAGTTGCAGTGTTCTCTCTCACTGCAACTTAAAAGTCCTTAAGACAGGGTAACACAAGATAGGAATCATGACAGATGCCGCCTACAAAACTGGCATAACAATGTAACTGTTTAATAAAGGCAGGTATTTTCAGCCATCAATATTTATAAAAGTGTCCACTTGAATGGCTTATTTTTCTTGCAGTAATGTTTTCTTCCCATCCTTTTTGTAGATATTTTATGATGAGAACTTTACAGAGCATCCAAACTCAGGAACTGTGGCTTTCATTTCCTTACCTCTGGCAATTGAAAGCTTTTTCCCAAACAATGAAGCCAGGCCTCGTGTTCAGTTCCATTTTTATGGCAAAGAAAATTTCTTTAAGGTAACATGTACTCCTTGAACTGGTGGTCAGATTATGTATTTTCCTCACTTTCAGATGAAGAATAAACCACTTGAATTCAGTTTAATATAAATAACAGCATAACTATAGAATCGTACTCTATATTTATTATTTATTTATATGAAGCCGTTTTGTGAGAATTAGTACTTCTGATGGCAAATTTTTTATCTAGGACCCTGCAATCAACATGACGCTGAACTCTTATGTGGTGTCTGCCAGTGTAACCAATGCCACAGTGAGCAACCTTGAGTTCCCAGTGATGGTCACTCTCCGCCATCTCCAAACTAAAGAGGTCTGTGTGGATACAATCAACCAGCCACCACCAAATCAAACCACAAATCAACAGTTCAACATCTTTATTGGCCAATTACGCAACTGTTTGAACACTTTAGTAAACGGTTAAAATAATATGCTACCAGTATCACTAAATGCATGATATCTTTTGTCAACAAATATCTTGATAAATATAGCTTCTATGGCAGCTGTAATTAATCCTCTATGATAACCCCTTGACAATATCACAGATTTATAGTCTGATCATTAAGGTAATATTTCACCACACTGTCTTTTTTCCTCTATAGGACTGGGACAGTGTCAGGTGTGTCTACTGGGACTTCAACAAAAACAGTGAGCTTTGTGATACACATTTTTTAAATTCAACATTTAGGACTATATCTATATTAAGAGAGCTCTTCATTTTGGTCGATGTCCCCATGACAGTTCAATGGTTGTTTGAATGTCTCATAGATAAGAAAGGTGGATGGAACGATACAGGATGTGAGACAGTGAAGTCTAATGCCACTCATACGTCCTGTTCCTGTTATCACCTCACACATTTTGGAGTTCTTCTTGTGAGTTCAGTTTTGTGTGCCCAAGACATAGACAGTCAATTAAAGTATTTTTATAAAGTACACAAAGTTTTACATTATATTTTTGGTTGTGTGAAAATTAATGTGCCTTTGCAACAGCACAAGGTCAGTGAATTAAAACGGTCAGTTTATGTAGCAAATGCAATGTAATAATTAACAGTATAGCTTTTAAGAAAACATTTTGAAACTAAAGGTCAGTGTTCATTTATGGATGACAAACGATGGAGATGTGCACAACATTTTCATAATTCATGCAAAGATTTTGATTATTGTTACCATTTTGTCTTCCAGGATATCTCTAAAACTCAAATAAACCCGAAAGATGAAAGGATTCTGACTGTCATCTCATACCTGGGCTGTGGCATATCCTCCATCTTTCTTGGAGTCACACTGTTGACCTATTTGGCCTTTGAGTGAGTTCATAGACTCTTTTGCATTATGTGTTCAGCATCCTATGTCTTACATGTGTTTTCTTACCACAGGAAACTGAGGCGAGACTACCCTTCAAAAATCCTTATTAACCTCTCCGTGGCCTTGCTAGGGTTGAACATGTTGTTCCTGGTGAACTCCTGGTTTGCTTCTTTTAACAGCAATGCCTTCTGCATTACTGTAGCTGCCCTTCTACATTACTTCTTCCTGGCTACCTTTACTTGGATGGGACTGGGTGCAATCAACATGTATCTGGCCTTGGTCAAGGTCTTTAATTCATATGTGCCATCTTACATGCTCAAATTCTGTGCTCTTGGGTGGGGTAAGACAGACATTTTTGCACTTTTTCCTCTTTTTCCCTCTTATACTGTGCACTGCACAAAAACACTGTTTCTGCTAGTTAATTTTTAAACCGTTTTGTTGTTGTTGTTGCAGGTTTACCTCTGCTGGTTGTAAGTTTAGTGCTTGCCATTGATATAAATTCATATGGCGCTGGGCTCTCTAGAGCACTTCTCCAAGAAGACTCCACTGCATTGTAGGTGCCAAACAAGCAATCATTCATATTGGTGCCAAGAACTATAACCATAAAGCAACCTGATCTCACAAGAAGTTGGCTTTCAAACAAATCTAAACATTTCTGATCATACAAAAACTAATGAATGAGATGGTACAAATTTGCCAATTTGCTAAGTCCTAAAATAGTTAGAAATTGTCATGAGACTGTGTTGGAGGAACAATGTTGTTGGAATCACATTCACTGTGATGCTTGTCCAGCCAATGAATGAACGATAACAGTATTGAAAGCCAGTGTGACAGCCTTTCTAAAGCACGTGATTATATTCACAGAACAAAACTGAATGGTGCTCTTATTAAATATAAAGTTATCATCCGCCGATGTGCACGCTCGCTAACATAGTTATCATTGGTTATTTTTTACAGCTTTCGTTCTTGGTGCAAAGAGGACTTTATGGTCATACTATCTCTTTTCATCCTTTTCAGCTGCTGGGTAAAGAATGACGTGACCTTTTATGTGACGGTGGTGTCGTTTGTGACCCTGATCATGGTCTGCAATATCTGTGTGTTTGCCGTGGTGCTGGTACAGATCCATAAGATGCGGGTCAATAAGCTTGCCAGCAACAGAAAAGGGTTCCTGCATGACCTGCGAGTGGTGGCCAGCCTCACCTTCCTGCTGGGACTTACCTGGATGCTAGCCTTCGTCGCCTGGGGCCCAGCCAAAACACCCCTGCTGTACCTGTTCTCCCTCCTTAACAGTCTTCAAGGTAACAGCAAGGGCTGCTTATGCCTATGGAGAGAAAGTTAAAGCTAATGAATTCAAAGTATGTCCACTGTGCACATACAGTAGGTGCAGTGGTACTTGATTTATATTATAGGTTCATCAGGTAGATGAGCAAGAATGCATCATTGTAGAGTTTATCAAAAGATGATATGTTGTTTTTGGATTGTAATCCTTCAAATGCAAAGGACAAGTGTTTTGTTTTTTGCTGTATTTCAGGTTTCTTTATCTTCCTGTTTTACTGTCTGATGAAAGACAACGTAAGGAAGCAGTGGAAGATTTATCTCTGCTGTGGAAGATTCAGACAGACTGCATACTCAGGTTTGGCTCACATAAACAATAGTTAAACTTATACTTAACATAGTCAAGCTATACTATACCGAAGAGAAGGAGGCTATTCTAAATTATAATAATATTGTATACTTATTCTGTATTATACAAAACTATATCAAACACCCAAATACAATAACACAGAAGTAGTGTTCTAGATTAAAATTGACTTATAAAGGAAACAGTGTCCCATCTATACCATTTACACACAACCATCAATTCGAATTCCTTGGAAAAACGAAAAAGAATAAAACAATTTTAATTTTAACCAGACTGGAGTGATTCTGTGACACTGGGGGCCAAAGCGAAAGGTGGTCAACACTTCTCCTCACCATCCATGAAGTCTGAGACTACCAGTGAAAGGAAGATCTCTGATACATCAAACTCGGGGGCCAGCCATGATGGTGTCTTCCTGACACGGGACAGAAAACATTAAAAAAAAGGGAAGATTAATTCTGTGTATTCCATTTCTCTCTTTTTTTTATTTTTTCATTTCCAGCAGAAATTCATGAAAAACCTCATTTTTTAACTTCAAGTAATTGTAATCATTTCTTTGATATAATTAAATTGTTGGTTTCAAATATTTTCTTTATTTCTTCCAGAGAGATGAATTAATGAGGCCATGTGTTTAAACTGTTATGAGTGGTGTCATTACAGTGAATAATATCTATACATTAGCCATCTGTAAAGTGACAGCACTCCCCCCAAGCAGTTTTTTTTCTGCCAGCTCTAAAACGTTTTAGTAAGAAATCAATTAAAATGTTTGTTCATAATACTAACTGGGTTTTGGTAAACATAACCATATGTCTAAACTATTTTGCATTCACAATATTTGTTAAGATAAATTGTGACATTAATAATATAATGAGAAAAAAAATGGTGGCACTTTTTATAACAGTCCTGTTTCGCATAGCCTACATAGGCTACTTATAGCAATTTCAGTAACTGGGTTATAATTACTAGGTACTAACCCTGAACCTACCTTATGTGACACTTTCGTGGGTACATAGCCTACTCTGTAAGTACACGTAGGCTACTGTCATCTGTCAAATAAAGTGTAACCAATAAAACGATTAGGCTATTTGAACAATGTCCAAGTAAAACAACATGTTCTAAAAAAAACATAATTTCTGTCAGTGTTTTTTTTCCGGAGGTGACAGTTAAATGGTCTAACTTGTTCAGTCACATTGTACTCATACTGGTTAAAGTTCACAGATTGACGCCCCATATGTAAGGGCAAAAACTAAAGTAGTTTCTCTTAGTCGAACTTTTCCTCATAGAGAAACGATTTAACTGATTCAACTGCAGCCTGTTTAAACCTCGTGCAATGACGGATATTACCTTTACTTTTGCAAGCTGTTCGCGTTGCAGCGTCTGATTAACTCGATATTTTACGACTTTTGGACGGTGAGTAAAAGCTCTAAGGTGGCTATTTCCATGACAGTAGTCTTTATTTTCTTTTTTATTATTTTTTTTTTTTTTTTACAATAACTGTAACATAAGCGTAACGTTAATTTACAAAACGTTCTTAATTCTATAAATCTGGAGATGATCAAGGGCTGTCCGTGATTGAACGTATAGCGACATATAAGAGAGCAGGATATGATAGCTTCTTGTAAAGTGTTCCTAGCCTATAGGCTACAGTAGCCTACCTGTCAAAAGTTTTCAAACATTACAATTTATGGTAACAATTTACAATAAGGTGTATTAGTTATCATTAGTTAATGTATTAACTAACACGAACTAACAATAAGCAATACACTTGTTACAGTATTAATCTTTGTTAATGTTAGTTAAAAATCCAGTTGTTCATTGTTTGTTCATGTTAACTAAGGTAGTTAACTAATGTTAACTAATGAACCTTATTGTAAAGTGTTACCCAATTTATTAATGTTTTTGAAATAAGTCTCTTATGCTCACCAAGGCTGCATTTATTAAATAAAAAATTCAGTACAAACAGTAATATTGTGAAATATATTTATAATAATATGATATATTTATAAATAATATAAGTGAATAGAATAATAAAATAATTAGGATTATGATACTGAAGACTGGAGTAATGATGCTGAAAATTCAACTTTGCATCGCAGAAATAAATTACTTTTGAAAATGTATTCAAATAGAAAAGTTATTTTAAAAATATTTTTTTGATGAAATAAATGAAGCCTTGGTGAACACTTCTTTCAAAAACACAAAAATTGTATGTATTTATGTATATAGCCTATATATGGCAAGACCTTTGGTCAATGGAAGAGAGTAGGATCAGTTTCCTTATCAGGTCAACATATGATGTTCTCCCATCACCGCAGAACCTAAACCTCTGGGTAGGAGAGGATCCCTCTTGTCCTTTGTGTTCATCACCTGCCACATTAAGGCACATTTTGACAGGATGTAAGGTGGCTCTTAGCCAAGGTTGGTTTACTTGGCGCCATGACCAAGTACTGCGATGTTTGGCTTTAGCATTGGAAGGTAAGCGTAGTATGACCAAAAAGTTGCCGACTGTTCTAGCAAAACATTACACGCAGAAGACAATATTCCTCCGCCCAGGCGAGCAACCACCAAGAAAAAGTGTTAACACCAATTCTCGCCCAGGACAACTGGAAGCTGCAGGTTTATCCAGTGGAAGTGGGTTGTCGAGGTTTTGTGGCACGCTCTACAACCCGGTTCCTCAGAGACGACGGATTCAGTGGCCAAGAGTTGCTTCGCACAGTAAAGAACTTATCAGAAGCAGCATAAAGGAGCAGCAACTGGCTGTGGTTGAGACGGACAGGCCGCCACGCTACGGTTTCGTAGAATTCTTGAAAAACTTGAAGAGTCTGTTGGTTTATTTGTATAGGTTGCATAGTTTTTACAGTCATTAAGTTCCTGTGTATATTGCGTGAATGACAGGTGGTTGGGCAGATATTGTGTTTTGCGATAGGTAGTATGCCATACGGAACCGTTGCCACTGAAACTGCATTGACGCACCGCAGTGCATGGGGCTCGACAGCCTTAGTCAAACGGGTTAGCGTGTATGGTTGGGTTGCGGAGAGATTGTGAGATTGTGGTTAGGTCTCAGCAGCAGGAGGGATGTAGAGGTCAGTAAGCTGGGCTGAGTTGAGTGGGGGATGGAGGGGGGTGACTCTGGGACGCCAGAGTCACTGTCGAGCCCTCTTGAGGTGTCGTGGGCTAGTCGAGGAAACACTGATGACGGAAGGTGCCCACTTGAAGACCCTAGAGATGTCCCCTACTCGGCTCAATCCAGACGGTTGTCGTGCTGGTCCACTAGGGAGACCACACTGTTGCAGCCGTCTTGTGTGCTGACGCGCCAAGTACACTGCAGCCGTTAACACCGGACAGAAGGGGAGTCACACCACCATATGGAAAGAAGCGTAAATGGATGGAGAAGCATTTACTGTAAAGCTACGTCTTAGTTTTGCTTGTCTTGGCGAAAGCCTAGTACAAATCAGCATGAAGTTTTAACATACTCTCGTGTAATGGAAATCATTAGAGCTGTTTTATTTTACATGTTTGAATTAGGTTTGAAGCCCTGAACCAAAATTAGATTTTTTAAACAGTTTAAAAATGTATATATTTTATTCTATACATTTTACATCATTTAATGAACAACATGTAAAATATCTGACATACAGTAGGCTATAGTTATATATATGTATATTGACGAAGTACGATGTGTTCAATACAACCTACTTTAACTTTTTAGTTCTCATAACAAAAACATTGAATTTGTGGCTCTGATGCTTTTTTTAAATAATCATTTCTGTGGAAACTGCTGTAATGGTCAGATTTTGTTGTTTAGCAGAACAGTGCGCATGAAGATAAGCCGTCAAAAAATCATATAAATAAATAAATAAATATTTATTCTATCTCATGGTAGACATACATCATTTATCTTATTGGCACCTTAAAATACATAAACACTTGAATAATTGATCAATTCAGCTAAAATACAATTTGCATATGTAGAACATTTAGATACAGTTGGGCATTGAAATATCCCATCCTTCTATATCCCAAAGAACATCATAAACTCATTAGAATGAGAAAACATGACACCATGAGCAATGTATACAATAATATGTCACCGCTGCAGGATAGATTGATAAATGATGCATTGCACACCATTTCTGCAGATCAGTGATGGAGGAGGATCTAGGAAGCCCAGTGGCTAAGATCAAGGAGGAGTCCGGTAGTGTCCTTCTCACCTACTTCCAAGGAGACATCAACAGCATGGTGGATGAACATTTCTCCCGTGCTCTAAGTAAAGCAACTAAACTGAAGGGAGAGCACTCCAAAATTAAAAGAAACCACAGATCTGCTCAGACAAGTAAACAAGTCCTCTCAAATTTCCTTTTACATTAAATATTTGACTTGTTGAATGAGTTTAAACATTAAATTCTTTTTTAGATGAACTTGGTTCAAGTCAATGGGAAGCACAGTCACAAACTAGGTTTCAGCCCATGTTTCCTCCAGAACATCTCCGGCTCAGAACAAGCAGCGAGTCTCAATCAAACTATCATATGTCACCAAATCTCCCTGCAAACAACGCTGTTCTGTGGTCAGGGGATTCTAGGCAGGGTATGAGTCTCGCTCTGCCCCCCATGATGTACCCCTCGGCTGTATCCTCTGATGGTTTGATGGTAGCCGAACAACGGTACTCTAATTCTCTGTTAAACTTGCTCCACAACGATCGCCCTGACATGAGCACAGTGATGGGACCCTCCTCCAGACAAGAACTCATGTCTGGATGGACAAAGTATCCTGGATTTGGCGACCAGATGGCTTGTGATATCAATCTAAACTCTGGTAAATGCCCTTATTTTACCATTCTGTTTTAATCACACCCACGTAACCATACAGTACCGACTTTTTTGAAAGAAGTCTGCATTTATTCGATCAAAAGACAGTTAAAACAACAATATTGTCCTATATGTTTTAACAATTTAGAAATAACTATTCTATTTTAATGTATTTTAAAATGTAATTTATTCCTGAGATGGCAAACCTGAATTTTCAGCAGCCATTACTTTAGTGTCTGTCATTCTTGAACAATTAAATGCTTCCTTACTGAATAAACGTATTCATTTCTTTCAAAACAACAACAAAAACACACTGACCTCAAGAAATTCAACGGTAGTGTATAGGCTACATAAATATTTAAAAGTCATTACATTAAAAGTTGACATTTTAGTCATACATTTTCAATCCTCAGTATTTTAATTAAGTCACTTGTGATTTCCTTTTAGGTGTTCAGGTGATTGAGAAAAAAGATCTTTATTGGTATTAACTCAAAAGATTTGAGATTTAAAAGCAAGAACAAAGAAGTCTTTCATCGCTCTTTCATTTAACTGAACAATAATGGACCTTGCAATGCTTCACCTGGAGGCTTCTGCACATCCAACCTGTTGAGAAACAAGCTCTTCGTGTACCACAGCACAGAAGATTGTACAAGAGATTGGTCTCAGGCTATATGGTTAAAGACGATTACGCACACATAGAAGGAAACACACACAAAATGAGTAATCTGTGTTTGTACAGATTTTTTTTATTGCCATATGTATAGTGTCACTGTTCATTTGTTGCAAAAGTTTCGAATTTAGTCGATTTTATAGCAAATATGTGTTGTTTGTGTTGCATTTCATTTGTCTGATAGGTTGCTCTGAGTATAAATAACTTTGATTTGAAAACATACATTGATCATATACACACACGTATGAATGCACAAAAACTAAAAGTAGCTATAAAGAGGTTTTATGGGCTTGAATATACTGTAATTTAGTAAAATGCAGATGTTTCAATTAGTAAAAACTATATTTATTCCTTTTTCATTGTTGGTTTTCAAGGATGAGAGCATGTTACACAACTTGTCTATGCTGGCATTTGTCTAATTTGGCTGTTTAAATTTTAATACTGTAGTTTGATTGGATGCACTGCCTTTGGTGTCAACAACAAAAATAAGAGTTTTCTACCTTTCAAAAATGCAAAAGTCTATTTATTTTGCTATTCTAACACATGCACAGTTATACATTTATCCACATTTTATTATTATCATTGTTTTTTTTAAGCTGTGATGCTGTCAGAAAGATTTTTATGTCACTAACCACCAGTTGAAACCACTTTGGTTCAGTATTTTATTGGCTTTAAATTTAATAAATGGCACATTACAACATTTCGTCAGTGATACTGAAATAGGCTACATTTTATTTGTAAATTACAGCATTTAAAACAGACTTGGTTTTTATGACATTGAAATGACAGGCATAGTCTACTAATGAAAACACTGCACCCTAGTGGATGAGAACAACATTGCACTGCATCTCACTGTAAAAATACATTACTTACAGCAGCATGATGTGAAGTCGGTATGTCTTGGAGTCAATCTTAATCTCACACTATGAAGCTATCAAACTCAACTCCCCCGCCATGAATCCAACTCATGGACGCAGATGGAGGAACAGCCACCTCCACACCCCTGCTTGAGGATTATGGATGTCCTTGTACTATATTTAGCAGTAACCCATCCGGTGGCACACATGTCCCTTTCCAAATAAAATGGACCAAAGCCAAGGCGAAGCTCAGATCTGCGGTCACCTCTGGCTAGAAACATTCACACAATGATCGATTACTTCACATTTCTTTGCAATATGGGAGTAAAGGACTACTGGACAGAAAACTTTAGAGTGACTGATTTATGCTTTATAATTAGCCTACACAATATTACTCTATTCGTATTTGTCAGTTGCACCATCTGATATTTTCTAAAGTCACTCATCTGGGTCACTACATTTTCTCTCGTATCACACGGCGGACTCACGGCTGAATACTTCTCTATATATTTTCAGTAAAAGTAATACTTGAAATATGCGAGAATTCCAAGTAGCTATGTATTTATAAAATGGTAGGTGAAATTCAATGAATGAATGAATGGGCCATTTTTTATATGAATGAAGGAGGCATTTATACTGTATAACGCTTTTATATGTACTACTGTAGTGTACACCCAAAGCGCTTTACAATCATATCAGGGGTTCTCTCCTCAACCACCACCAGTGTGCAGCATCCACTTGGATGTTGCGACGGCAGCCACAGTACAACGGAGAGAGAGTGATAGAGCCAATTCAGTGGATGGGGATAATTAGGAGGCCATGATTGGCAAGGGCCAATGGGTGGAATGTGGCCAGGGCACCGGGGTTACACCCCTACTCTTTTACGAGAAGTGCCATGGGATTTTTAATGACCACAGCGAGTCAGGACCTCGGTTTAACGTCTCATCCAAAGGACGGTGCTCTTTGACAGTATGGTGTCCCTGTCACTATACTGGGGCGTAGGACCCACACAGATCACAGGCTGAGCGCCCCCTGCTGGCCTCACTAACACCTCTTCCAGCCGCAACCTGCTTTTCTCAGGAGGTCTCCCATCCAGGTACTAACCAGTAGGGCTGGGTAAAAAAGATCGATTTCTCGATATTAATCGATTCTCATTTTTACGAACCGATATCGATTCTTAAATCTCAAGAATCGATTAGTCATCCTGTTTTCATTTGATGATCGCGTAGAACATTGTATCGTGTATCCCATCCAATAAATCGAAATAATCTTTGTGCTTTGTGACTATTATTATGAAATAAAGTCTCAAATTTCGAATTACGTCCATTTTCTTACGAAATTCAAAAACATAAATACCGTTTTGCCGCTGTGGCGTGAGATCGCTCTGGCTCAGCTCAAGAGAAGCAGCAGCACGGAGCGCACATGATCTCATTCTCCTCTTCCGCCTTAATAATACCAGTTACTCCACCTTAATAATACCAGTTACAGCGCCAAATAAACATCAATGAGCATCTGAAAGTGTGTTAAAAGACAGAGTACAACTTCGAAATCCGTATCATGTAGTGGTATCGCTCAATCAGTGTTTCATCCGTGGAAAGACGTCAGTTAAACAGCAAGTAAACAATGGCATGTAACGTCACATTTACCTCAGAAAAAAACATTAAACTTAGTAACTTAGTCAGTTAGTCAGCTAGAAAAAAAGGAGAATTTTGCTAAATATATGCACCATATTACATATTCATTATAATTTTTAATGTTCTTCAATATAATGCAAGTTTTTATGACAGCCACCATTTAAATGTTTATATTTCATATAACTTTCTTATTATAAAAATAAATAAGTGTAATTTAAGTGTTTGTATAGCTTCAAATCAGTTAATTTTTACCTTCAAAATTATAGTAGGCTAATGAAGCCTAGTAGGCTACAACTGACTCCCATAGTTTACAGCATTAGTTAAGAGATTTGTTTTCCTTGAAAAAATTTGACATGTACCTGCTATCCAAAATAATCAATATTGAATCGAATCGAATCGTAATCGAAATCGAATCGAATTGCAAGCTTGTGAATCGAAATCGAATCGAATTGTGAAATTTGTGTCAATACCCAGCCCTACTAACCAGGGTCTGCGCTGGTTAGCTTCAGTGGGCAACCAGTCTTGGGCAGGGTGATATGGCTGCTGGCCATATCACTCTGTATCACATATCACCCAATGGACACTTTACTATCTATCACAAGAGGCCACATGATGAGTCGTGAATGAAAGGGAAGCACAGCAACAATAGGTCACATGACAGTGGCAACATTGTGGATGTAGTTTGTCCATATTTTATTCACACTACACACATAAATAGGCCCACTAAAGTTTAGACGTACTTTTTAAAGTTCTTCATCAAAGTAGTACCTACACTGACAGTAGGCTATACATGATTTCGGACGCAGCTGCTCATGCATAAAAACTCAACTGCTGCCATCTTGCACCTCTGTTATTGATTATAGTGAAACATCAGAACATTCTACTTACTACTTTGCAACTACATGTCAAATAAGTAGACTGCTGCACTTTATTTTGATTGTCCTCCAACAGACATTCTACTGACTATAAGTAACTTTGCAATTAGGCCAACATGCCAACTTATTCTACTAACCCAACAGTCTACTAATACTCGAATGAGAGTCAGTTGACATGTAGTTGCAAATTATTGCATGTTAGTTGACATGTAGTTGCAAAGTTACAAAGTAGAATAGTTTGTAGTGTTAACCTGGCTTTAATATTAGCCTACTTTAATATTGTTGCAATGTTCATTTTGTTGCTTGGGTGATTGTGTTGTACATTGCAATCAAATATTTTTTTTTAACAGAAGATTTAAGATAATATACAGTTATAAACTATTTTCAACTGAAATCAGTATTTTGTGCCGCAGTGTTTTTTAATTTGTCGAGTCGCTGTTTAATCACAGGTTAATACAGGCAAGCCCTTTGCCAGTTCTCATATTTTGTCTTACTCTGCTGCTTCAAAAAGTCATGGGGTTTGATCTGCATACTCTCAGTTTAATGAGAAATGGTCTCATTTGTTTAGGACATTGATTAAAAAAAAAGCACAGTTATTGTGCTTCGTGATAATGTACTGCACAAGGCAAATTGGATGTATTTCACGACTCCTCTGGCATTTCGGTCTGCCTTTGTTATTGACACTCTTTCCAGTCAAGCCTCCTCTCCCCTCTTCACTCGCACTTAATCTGTAATTCTAATATAGTCTGCAGAGATACCTCAGAGAATCCACAGCACACAACTCAATAGTGTGCTGACCTACAGAGGTGTCACCTTTAATAGGACATATTTCATTTCTGCCACTATGATATTATTGTTATCTTACCTCTGTTGTCAGTGTTACTTAGCCAATTTCCATGATAATGTGTCATTTCTTAAACAATGTTCTGACATTAGAGACTAAATAGCTTCGGTTAACAATTGTGAGCTATAACTGCAACACTGACTTACGAGTATCCGGATTCTGGCATTATGTTAATGCTGATATGTCTGTTTTATTAACTTTCTTGTAACTGCAGTGTCTCTCTGACAGCACTTGTAACCACAGAGCTTTGTTTAATATTCACGTGTGGGTTCAGGAAGACAGAAGAATCAAGTTCCAACACAATGTTTAATGATAAATATCCACAAGGAAGGCACACATAGGATAACAGTGATCAGACAAAGAATGAATGTGAGGGACCAACTTATAGAGCAAACACAAATTAGGATGATTAATAGAGCACAGCTGAGCTGACACATATGAACTAATAATGAGGAGCGGGAAAACTGAACAAAGGAACACATGATGAACATGAAAACAAACTAAAAGTCCATGATAATGAAACTGAACATAATATACTGCTGTTTTATGAATGTGTTTTAGTGAGAACCATACTATACTGTCATTTGTATGGTAGCAATCAACACGAATGACAAAGGAATTCCAACAACATGGAGTTAGGCTACTTACACAGAGAACTAAACACAGCCCCCCTGTTCTCTGTGTAAGTAGCCTAACTCCCTGTTGTTAGTTTACATGGAACTCCTAGTCATTCGTGTTGATTGGTACCATACAAATGACCAAGAACCAGTCAGAGGGGGGAGGGGGAGGGGGGCAATGGGAAATCAGAAAATTCAAGAAATACTTGTTTGGAAAATATTATGCACGATTTAAAAAATCTCTGCAATGCCTTGTGCCCTAATATAGATGGTATTAAATGTGGCACTGAACAAAAGTCATGAAAATCATTTTTTATTTTACATGGATTTGACCACACAGTTTTGTTCTAATAAATAAAACTAATGATTGGCACAATCATATTCCAGGGGGGAGCAGTGCCACCCCGTGCTCCCCTTCTAGAAACGCCACTGACATTATAAATTACCAATACAACACTTGTATTTGTGATATGTATAACTTATCTATAATAAAGGGCAACAATTACTAATGCATTAATAACGCATAACCAGCTGACAAAATTGTGGGAACAGTGATTTGCAATGTTTCTAAAACGTTAAAATGTCAAATTTTCTTGGATTTTCTCTCTCTTTTTCTCACAATATAACAGTTTTTGAACGTTTATTTGTAATATTACAAGAAGGTTAAGTAGGCATAACATCATAAGGATGTTCCAAGAACGTTTTTCTCTCAACGTTATAAGAATGTTAATCATGTAAAATAACGTTTAAAGAACGTTTCTCTCAACTTCACGGGAACGCATATCAAATAAACTATTATTAATGTTATAAGAAAGTTATGTAAATGTTATTTAAACAACATTTAACATGAACAAAACCTGAAAGTTGTGGGAATGTTTACAGTTAAACATGTATAGGGGTAACCCGGAATGTTTACAGTTAAACATAGGGGTAACCCGCGATCACACTAAATGCGTCTTTATAGCACGCATGTGGATTGTCGTGTAATTTATACGCTAAAGTGAGTTTTTACGTGCATATGATACGCATTGGTTGGTTAGGGTAGGTTTAGGTGTGGGGTGGGGTGCGTGTGTATTATATGTTTGGGTATCAGAGCCATAGAGAGAAAGAGTTGCGACACGCTTGGTTCACGTGGTTCATGTAAGCCCCAATAGTTCCAAAACATACGCGGGCTGTCATGTTCTTCTATGGACAGACAGCAGCGATTGCATTATAAAACGGTAAATTCATGTGATCTATAGAGTGTTATAGAGACGCATTTACGTGAGAACAGGTTGATAGGGGAAAGCGGGGCACAACGCAACGCTTTTTGACTTTCTCAGTTTGTGTAAATCTACTTAGGGTTTAGAGTATTTATTTTCCCCCACACTAATTTCACACATGTCTAGTACAAGTATGTGGTTTTGTTTTATTAATACAGTGTATACTTTTTTCTTGATTTACCCCGAAAGAATGGAAGTGAAATGTGACAACATGCCCCATAGGTGGGGTCCATTGTAACGTGAGGGGCACATTGTAGGCCTACCATATGACAGCTTAAAATACTATCTGATCTAATCAAAAAAATATACAAGTCAAACCAAAATATTTTCTTAATAAAATACAATTATTAACTTTTTTTATATAAAATAATGGCATTTTTTAATAATTGAAAATAAACTAAATTTTTTGAGTTTGACAACAAACACACCGGAAAACATACAGCAGTTTAAAACAAAATAATAATTAAGAATTTCTGAACATTGACTCTCAGTCATTATTTACATGTTTCACCTGTTTTCTCAATAGAATTCATAAAAGTATAGAATATAATAGTATATTTCTAATAGGGGCACATTTTAAAGCAGTGTTACATGCCCCAACTGCACAACTGGGGTTTAAACCCTGCTAGTATAGTGTCTTCTGCTAGTTAGCGAAGCATTAAAGAACTATATCAACTGTTAAACAACAGATTGGAGATTCAAATAATATCAGATTTGTCTAATTTTAAATAAACAAAAAGTAGAGATGAAAAAATTAACTTAAGTAAGAAATGTAGGCTACTTTTGCTATGGTTAAATAAATGTTCAGTGATATCTTACAAAGATTTTTCTCTATATAGTGTTGAAATGGCAACTAGTAAATACACCAAGTTTCGCCATGCTGGCATATGTGGAAGTATTTAAAACAAGTACAACTAGCCCCGCGTTACGTTGTGCCCCGCGCTCCCCTACTGTCTGGCTGAATATGGAAGCATGTGAGCAGCGTATGTTGCTATGGTTCCTTCCTCAGGCGACATTGAGTTCTTTTCATTATAGCTACAATTTGAGAGCGCTGGAAATACACGCTCAGACTTCATAAACCTGAGATAAACCTTCTTTTGAGCCCCCAGCGCCTCTCAGACAGTCATGCACACGGAGGTCAGCAGAGAAGCAGAGTAGGCTAGGGTGTTAATGATGGTAATGATGGTGGTGGGGGGAGATGAGAACAGTGAATCCATCCGTAAGGAAGTCATAGTGTCAACACCATTTAACTGAGCATTGAGGCTACTATGGTCGTCCACATCTGGAGTTTGAACATTAGCAACAAAGACATTTCTGCGCTCAATCAAAGTGCAAATGTCAGTTCAGGAGACCCCCTAGAGCCCCACGACGACACCCCACCTGGCCTGAGCCGGACTGGCCACACGGTGACAGCCGTCTGCCTCGGAATCATTCTGACGTTTGGATGCCTGAACAACCTCTTTGTCCTGCTCATCTTTGCGAGGTTTCGCTCACTGCGGACACCTATAAACCTCATTCTGCTCAACATAAGTCTGAGTGACATACTGGTTTGTTTATTTGGGACTCCCTTCAGTTTCGCTTCCAGTCTCTATGGGAAATGGCTGTTGGGACAATCCGGCTGCAAATGGTACGCTTTCGCCAATTCGCTTTTTGGTAAGTTACTAAAGTTAATTCAACAGGAAAGTACGTTCCCAGAGTTTGCGGTGGTGCAGTGGATAAGTGGAGCCACTTAGATTTCACCTTTATGTCATGTCAAAATCAAAGTTGAAATGGCTGAAAACATGATGACTTTAGGGATTTTTTTAGAGAGCAATCACCTTAGTGAAATTAATGGTGCATACTCGTCTGTGATCAGTGTTTACCGAGCTTGATAACTAAAGAGTTGACTTTTAAAAGTAACAGCTTAACATCAGTTCACAAATAAAATATATTGTTTAAATTGTTAAATTGTGCATTTTGTTATTATTTTAGAATAAATGTAAAAAAGCTTGATAAACTAACTTGATGAGAATGAGTTGATTATATTATTTTTATTTTATTATTATGTTGCGGTTTTCTGTCTGACAGAAATGGTCCACATATGCCCAACATAGAAACAAGCCATGAATCACTGTCATTTTATCGTTTTCAGCAGTTGTCTCGGAAGTCTTCCCCCAGTGATCTGACATTTGAATGGGGAGCTCATTTAAGGCCATTAATGACTGTAGTGGGAGTGTTGTGTCTCTCTTTCTGTGATGTGTAGAGGAAATGAGGGAAGAGTGCAGAGCATTTTTTTGTGCAGAACCTGTGGACCTGCAAACCCATTGAAGGAGAATGTCTGAGTACATTAAAACATATATTAGATCTCATTGTACGACCAATTAAACACAAAGTACCATCACATTTTTGGTCGGACATCATCACATCTTTGTATACGTTTTTATTTATTTACATCAGTAAGCTACAGGACATCGTCTTTCAAAACATGACCTGCGCGAAAGAGAAAAAAAGAATGAATGCGTCATTGTACCCAGCACTTTTGAAAATGCCCTTCCGAATGCGTCTCTGTCCCCAGCACATTTCAGACCAAACTGACGCCCATGCAACCTATATTAATTATTTTAATTGTCCAGTTGTCAGAAATATTTGGTATAGTCACAGAGAGAAACTGAGCCTTAATGAATATGGTTAATGTCAACAAATGATCACATTCATTAAAAAAATTAATGTGAAAATGAGGCGAATGATGTATCAAATGTATTCATAATGGTCCAGTGGCAGAAATTTTGCCAAGCGAGTCGGAGGTTCTGGGTTCTAATCCGCACTCGTATAGTTTTTTGATAAACATTATCGGTTTTGATGAGGGGAAAAAAAAACTATACGAGTGCGGATTAGAAGCCAGAGAAGCAGGGAAACGTTTGTGTGCATTATGATTTGTGATTTAACCGGAACGAATAGAATCTCCGCAACGGATTGAAGCGCGCGTCCGAGTGAAGACAAATTTCAGCGCTAGATCGCCTCTTATTTAACAAATGAATGAAACGAATGCTGCTAGTTAACTGGAGATGTTTTATTTCTATTGGTACATCCGTGCCGCGAGATGTTTCAAAAGTGGTGGTCGGGGACAATATCGACCCTGGCAAAAAGTGGTGGGGACATGTCCCACCCGTCCCCCCCGTAAATGACGCCTATGATAGGTTGTCATCAGGCAGGGGCGTAGCCACCATTTCAAAAGTGAGGGGGACAGAATGTCAAGTGCAGGGCCGGCGCTCCGCACACGCACATCACGCGCTGCGCGTAGGGCACCAAGTGCTTGGGGGGGCACCAAAAAATCTGGGTCGTGAAAAATCATCACAATAGGCTACTAGTATAAATAACAAATAAAATATGTCTAAAGCATGTTAATATACAAAAGCAATACAAAAGTAATATAGGCCTAGACCAAATTAGTCGAGAAAAAGGTGAATCTCCTTTTTCGTCTCCCTCTGGTGCCCCCCCTTCCCCACCTCCCAGTGGTCTGTTCGATTATGCCTCAATCAATGTCAAATTTGGCAGACACCGACCTCAGACATGGCCTCGAAAAGGCACCAAGAGTCGGGGGCGAAAAAAGGAAAAAGAATAGACAGCGGGATGATACTCGCGCGTCGCTTTGCAGGTAAGACAATGTTTTAAATAAAAATGTTAGTTTTGTAGCGCGGGCGCCCTTGCGTCGTGTATGCATGTCCAGGGGGGGCGTCGCTAGTAGTGCAAATGAAATGATCCGGGGCTTTTTTAGCCCTGCATGTTGAATCTTTTATTTTAACGGGGGTCCGGGGCTTTCTCCCCCGGAAAATTTTGAAACTTGGCCTGTTTAAGATGCAGTTAGTTTGTTTGGGGAGAAAAGGAAGACCGCTTAGATACGTTTTTTTCGTTGTTGTTTTATGCGGATAATGCGGTCATTTTCAAGAGGTTCATAGGCCAAGGCCCAAAGGCGACATCTGTTGGTGAAACTGCAATTAGAAAAAAAAAAAAAAACCCACAATCTCAGTGTTTGTATATTTTCATATTCACAGAGTTGTCAAATTATTAGGGCTGGGAAAAGATTAATCGCATCCAAAATAAAAGTTTGTGTCTACATGATATATGTGTGTGTACTGTGTATAATTATTTTGTATATATAAATACACACACATATGCACGTATATATTTAAGAAATATTTGCATGTATATACTGTATATATTTATATATAATTTATATTATATATAAATTTAAATATTTTATATATAAATAACAAATATCTCTTAAATACATAAATGCAAATGTGTATTTATATATATACAAAATAATTATACACAGTACACACACATATATCAATTATGTACAGAATTATTATATTGTGCTTCATCAGACTAAGAAATTCTGAATGGTTGTTATTCCTTGGGTGAGTGGGTGGGTGAGGGGGTGAGGGGGTGGGGGGTGGGGGTGGGGGCACCACCAAGCATTTGTGCTTAGGGCACCCAAATGGCTAGCGCCGGCCCTGGTCAAGTGTAATACCAGTTTTTTTTTCTTCAGACTTTTGTTGAGGTTTTTGCTTAATTAGCTTAATATGCTATTTATTTTTAAAGCAATAAAACAGAAAGAAAGTTGTCCAGTTCTTTATATTGCACATGCAGGGGTTTTCCTGGCTTAAAATGAGGCGGAGGTGGTAACATCGTGATCATGTATTTTAATAAGATAATAAAATGTGTATTTTTCGTAGACCATAGTCTGCTGTGGCACAGTATTTTTGTAGGTGGATCTCGGTACCTCTAGGGGGGTCCGGGGGCATGCCCCCCCGTGAGAAAATTTTGTACATTTTAAAGATAAATTCATTAATCGGGTGCACTTTGAGTCCCCCGAATCCACTGTTAAAAATAAAAAATCCAACTGCCCAAACATGATATTCTCTTATTTAGATATCTGATCATCGCATTACAATTATTCAAATTATCAGTGTTAAGCATGATAATATGGTTAAATATCACACTGAAGCTGATTTAAAAATAACATTTACTTAAAATTAAAGTTCTTTTCTTGGCAAAATTACATTTCCTTACTAGCCTAAACAAAGTCTGTCTTACTAAACTAAAACTTTCCAATTGAAAACCTTCAAACTTCAAGCTTTTAAAACTACTTCAAACTTTCTAGTTAGGCTTTTTCAAGAGAACTTAAAGTTTGTCTACAAACTTTTTTATCTAATTGTAAAGTGTTACCAAATTATGATAAACATCATGTACACGTTACAACGCTGCCTGATTCAAGCAGATCGTGGCTGTTGATGCATGAAAATACAAATTCAGCATTAACATTTAGCATGTGTATTCTAATTTGAAGGGCTTTGATAACATATCTGTGAAAATAAAATGCATTACGAGTAAAATAGATTGAAAATATTGCATGTTTGTTCGGGTAGTGAATTTAGCTACAACAAAACCTGTTAAATATTCAACAAGAGAAATAGGCGGAGTTATTCATCATTGTGCAACACAATTCGGATACTACATGACAACTTACTTACAATGCTTGACTTTTTCGTGAAAAAGGAGTGAAGAGTTTTTTGCCATTTTGAACTCTATGAAACTGATGATGGATTCGGCGCGGGTGCGCGCATGGGGGTGTCGTAGGCTAATGCACGAGTGACTGATTACCATGGAAACGTGAAAGTCACGTATGTAGATAGACTATCCTTGACTCTTTGAAATTTTAAATCTCGATGTAGGGTATACACACCCGCGAAAACCTCAGCTTGTCGTAGACACACTTGCCCTATGAAAAAGTGCGTCCCCCTCGTCCCCTTGTCATCAGGTTGTTATAGCTCCATAATCTCGTGTCACTTAACCTTCACTGTTTACAGGATGACAGGATGAGTTGATACATAAGGGTATAATGTCATTATACCTTAGACTTATTCAACACGATCAGTGCCTTAATGAGAATCTTAAGTCTGTGGCTGCCACATTTTATTACATTATTCTACATTTATTACACAGCTCTGTGGAATACTTGATTCTGATTGGTCAATCACGCCATCCAGCGGTATGTCATTCCCAGATAACAACCGCTGAAAACAGATTACACAGGCTCATCCGGGTTGCTGAAGTCAGCAGCGCTAGGACCCGCGTTAATATTAGAAAAGCTTTCCAGCGGAGAGACCTAAGCAGGAAGGAGGTTGCGCTGTTTCTGCTCCATACGCAGTATTGGGAGTTATGCATTACAAAAGTAATACTATTACAGTAAAATATTACTTTTTGCTGTAACTCAGTAATATAATGCATTAATAATAACATTTTGGTAATATTATACTCGTTAATCTCAGCAATGCACATTACAACAATGCAATTAAGTGGTTGTAGAGAGCTTAGTAATTCAGGGAAGAAGGAGGCGGGAAACGGTGAACATTTCACAACTTTAATCATAAAACAAAAACAAAACGAAAGTAAAAGCGGCAGCCCCTCACATACAACTGCCGCACACACATAAACAAAACATAAAATAGTCCAGGCCTGGTCCTCTCTCATCCCTCACTGTCGTCGCTCACCCTTTTATGCTTCCGAAGCTCGTCCGTGAGAAACTCGAGACCGGTGCGGCACGCAGGTGACGCTCGTTATGATCTCGCCCCGTTCTCATGGTCTCAAAAGAAAAAAATAGAATCGAAAAGAAAAGAAAAGAAAAAAAGGTTGTGCATCTTGCCATGTCATTATGCTATAGGTTACATTGGGCTTTAACTCTAATGTGTTTGGTATCTCTACCATAATTTACCAGACTTTGATTGTTTGTGTACTTTTGTGATTCTGACAGTGATTGTTACTTATTGTATTGTGCCATGAGCCTTCCCAACAGTCATTATGCTATACCACATCGCCCTCCTGGATATATACCTGAGCAGCAATAAACTACATTTTAGCATTTTAGAATCCCTAGTCATACTTCTGGAACTATTTTGGTGAAAGTAACTCAAAGGTAATGCAAAAGTAGTGTAATGCATTACAATTCAGAGACAGTAATATTGTAATTCATCTAATTACTTTCAAATAATAATTTAGAATTTATTAATATACAATGTATTACATTTTGGAAGTAACTTGCCCAACTCTATCCATATGAGTAACATGGTTTTGAGTGTGTGCTGCTGGCGACTAACAACAAACTCATGATTGTACTCTTGTGTACTGTATGGTCATTTTTTCTGTATGTCTTTGTTCGTTCGTCATCTTCGCTTTATTTTTTGCAAAGCATTATTTTACTTCGCTTCTTCTATGATAAAAGATACACTCTTACATTGCATGTATGTATTTATTTGGGGGGCGGAGCAATGAAGGGAGTGGTGTGTTTGTTTGGGGTGACTTTAAATAAAGTTTCATTTTTAACCACTTTTGTTTACTCTGCATTGATTATTTCAGTTAATGAAAATGTTTTTAATAATTTTTTCTAGTTTTAGTATACAACAACAGCAGTTTCATTAACACAGTACCCCAATGCTGCCGTTTATTTTGGTAGTCTGAAATGTTACTTTTATACAAGAGTTCCTGATTGCTAGACCCAGGAACAGAATGCAAGATCACTGAGAGCATAAACTCAATAACATTGTGCATTTGCATTTGACCTCAAATTTCTCTCTGGGGACTGTCCTGGATGTTTACAGTAACTTGCTTTGTCAAACTTGGGTTATTGTCATTTTCCCCTTGTGTGACTAAGGTTTCAAAATTGCTGTACTCGTTACAGCACCTAGTGTACACAGTACAAATATCAACATATTTTAATTAAAAAAAAAACATTTAAAACAGCACAAGTTAGCACTATTTCTTTTCCATATTGGCGTTCTTTATCTCAAACAGGAATTGTGTCTCTGATGTCTCTATCTATACTGTCATACGAGCGTTATGCCACCCTGCTGCGCCCCACCAAGGCAGACGTGTCTGACTTCCGCAGGGCCTGGCTTTGTGTGGCCGGATCCTGGCTCTATTCGCTGGTATGGACTCTCCCACCATTCCTGGGCTGGAGTAGCTATGGACCTGAAGGACCCGGGACTACATGCTCAGTGCAGTGGCACCTGCGCTCAACCAACAGCATGTCATACGTGATGTGCTTGTTCATCTTCTGTCTGCTTTTACCCCTGATGCTCATGATCTTCTGCTATGGCAAAATCCTGTTCATTATCAAAGGGGTGAGTGAGAGATGCTTTATAAGGAAACTCAATTTGACACTTTCTCCTCTGAATATACGTGACATGTTATTATCTATTAAACCTACTGTACTGGAAAACAAACATAAAACTGTGGCTTTCATTATAATAAAATAATAGTGATGATTGAATTCATGATTTCTGGACAGTCTTTAGAAAGCAGAACAAAAATTGTAATGTCAAATTCTTATTAAAAAAAAGTAAAAAAATTATATTATCTTTTTTTTCTCTCAGCACGGTTGTCATACTGATGATTCACAAATCGGTTGAGTGAATGTTGAATAATTCAATAAAGACAGTTGTACTAGCAATAAATACTAGCATATTTGTCTTAATATTCGCATACTTGCATACTACCCTTACTAATTTTACTATATCTTTCTATGGCAGAAATAGTAAGGCTGCGTCTGAAATCGCATAATCTCTGAGTAGGCACTTTGTGAATGTTAAAAAAGTATGTTCTATATAGTATGAATGTGTGTAATCTGAATCTAATCCAGACGTAGCTACGACATTCGTCATGTTGTTCTTGTGATGTAACCTACCATCATCAGTTACATCGGTTCTGCCATTCACAAATCCTCTCCTGTGGCCTCATGGGATATGTACTTCGGTTGCAGACTTCAAAATCTCGCTGAAAGTAGGTCCTGTTATCCTGTTGTACAGGACAATAGCCAACTACTGTTGCTTTTATTGTGCCATATACATAAAAGTTGATTGATTGAAGTAGTAGGTCATCCGGGTACTTTTCACCAACTGTTTATGTGAATTTGAACATACTACTTTTGACATAGCCCTAGCTATTTTCACCTATATAGCACATTCAGATGCAGCCAAAGAGTAGTATGCTAGTTTAGCTTTTTAACCTAGTCTTGTTTCTTTTTCTTGAATAAATCAATGATTTAAGACGGATTGATTGAATGAATGATTCAATGGCTCGTCAATTGCCGCCACCTACTGCCGCATCAAAACCTGCAGAATGAGTCACTGTAAAATCCCCATCACTAATGCACAAACTGACAGTCTGCCTGAATGAGCGGTGTGATACAAACAATGAAAGGTCTCAGTGCTTTTGTATAACACCAGTTAGTGACAATTAGCATGCCCTACAGTGTCCTCTCACCGTGTTAATTTCCCTTCTGAGAAAAAAAAGCAGTTGTATACTGAGAAATCCGCAGTGATTTGTCATAATCAGTGTCCAATTAACATTTCAACACAGACAAGCAACAGATGACAAATCCTGTTCTTGGATTGTTTATTTATCCATTTGATATTGTTTTGTCCAGTTAGAGAATAAGAACAAAGCGCTTTGGGGCATCAGGTTAGACTGTGTTCAGGGAGAAGCAGTCTTTGTGTTTTTATGACTCATATGGCGTATTTCATACACATCAGTGTGAAGGAATATGTAATTAACGTTTCCAGCAGGTAGTAAAGCAGAGAGCCTCTAGACACAGAGGCAATTCTATGAATCAATCACCATCGTGGGTATTTTTTAGAACGCATGCCTGTTATTGGTGACGAGCTGGTAACAACAACAAAAAAAATTCCTCCAGCATTCGCTCTGTTCAGTAGCAGGCACCAGCACCACACTGTATAGAGATCGAGTGGGCCAGTCACTGCAGCCCTCAGGCTTTTAATAGAAACACAAACATGGAATTCTGATGGGATTCAAAAGGCGAAATTACAAGAAGAGAGCACAGTGAAAATCAGAGGACATGTCTGAGACAGTTATTGCATTCCTAAAATAGTCACTCCAGACATGCGGTATGAAATTGATTTTCATTACACTACAAAAATAAACAGGTGTGTGAACGGTTACAACTTACAAACCTTTTTTTCTCTGCGTTTCCAAAAAAGGAAAAAACATTAATATTTACAGTCAATGCGTGCAACACGCGCTTAAGTCGCTGTCTGTTCAAGGAGTTCTGAAATGTCAATTACTCATCATTAAAGTCATTTTAGCTTCATTATGGCGTATAACTTTTGGCATAAAGTTAAAATATTTGTCATACCTGACCAGAAGATGTTCAACACTTTTCCTAACGGGAGGATTTTTAAATACTAAGAGAAATATAGCTTACGTTAGCATACACTGGTAGGCTACTGTAAAATTTACAGATCGGAAACTCAAAATTATCAGCTAACGTTAACGTTATTCTGTCCCTCCCTTCAGTTATACAGAACAAATAAATGTCACAGACAAGGAAGTTGTAGGTTGTGTTTGAATATCTTATTTAGCTGAGGTAAAAAATTAAACACAATAGGCCTAGGCTACTTATGTATCATTGCTCGGTGAAGAATGAAAAAGAGATTTTATACCTTAATGTCCGAGACAAACAAATAAAAAAAAAAATGAGACGGCCTAAAGGTCGGTTGAAATTTAAAACTCTGATTCGCGCTTTAAGGCAGTGACGAGTAGCCTACATGTCGTCCAGTGGTTGTCCATACACCCTAGGCACAACCTTAAGCAATGATGGCCCTGAACGTGGTTCAATGTCAACATTGTGACAACGCTGTAACAACCTTCACCACACAATGTAGTTATAGCAGCCTTTTGGCCATGTTGTTAAAACGTTAGAAGGTTGGGTACGTTGTGCCAACGTTCTATGTTTGGGTAGCCTATTCAATGGAAAGTCTAATGAAAATGCATTCAGATACAATTAAGATTTTTTGACACTTGTGTGTAATTGTTTGCAGAAACAAAGATGCCTAGACAGAAGAGTTATTACATTATAGAAATGGAAAGAATTGTAGCCTACTGCAGTGAAAATACCTTTTGTTTATGTTGCTTCAAATTAATATTTTCGTCAATGTCATATTGATCCTACAAAATTGCTGAAGGACACAAAAGCAATGGGATTACACAAGTGAGAAAACACTTAGCCAAGCTGGAGCTGTCAATACAATCACAATCATCTCATTTAGGACAAATGGAGCATGTAAAAGGTGTGAATGACTACATGAGCCAGTGAAGGGAGCTCAGCTCCACTGATCAGCTCTCATTTGCCGCCTCTACTGATTGGAAGTTCCTATTCTGTGCCCCGACCAGCAGGATATCTTTATACAGAGAGATTACTTCATGATGGGAAGGGATAGGGAAGGCTAACAGACCCCAGAGGACATAAGTCACGACTCTCAGACTTGACGCATGAGCCATCTGCCAGTCTTCCTCTGATTCGCGAACAGCTTGCATGCACACATAGCTAATTCATATTCTTAATATTTATTATAAATTATTTATATCTACATCATTTTTTTAGTTTTTAGTTTTTTATGTGCCCTCGTAATCTTTAATCTAAATAACTTCCCTTCCCTCTCTGATGACGTGTTCACTGGCGTGAGGGCGGGACAACCTGTCACTCACATGACCACAGCAATAACAAACAACAACAATCCAAACAATTCCCAATGGACAAAATCAAGCCATTTCACTCGGATATGTCACAAGAAAAGACTATTGCAACTTCTATAACTTTAAGTGTTTCTTTTTTGGCTCAGGTAACTAAAATCAACCTGCTGACCGCACAGAGGAGAGAGAACCACATTCTTCTAATGGTTGTCACCATGGTATCCTGCTATCTGCTGTGCTGGATGCCTTATGGGGTGGTAGCTCTGCTAGCTGCGTTTGGCAGGAGGGGACTGATCACTCCTGTAACCAGTGTGGTGCCCTCAGTCCTGGCCAAGAGCAGCACTGTGGTCAACCCGGTAATCTATGTGCTTTTCAACAACCAGGTGAGTCCACAGAGTTCCAAAAAAAAACAAACAGCCGAAACATGTACCAACCCGGAAGTAAAATTTTCGCCACAGAAATTCTCCGTTATTCGTCCAAAATATATATTTTTTTAAACTTTGGCCATGTTTAGCATGATAATCCATCTCTTTAACACTGTAAACTAGCCTGACGTTGTCATACTCATATTCTAGTCAGAATGTGAGTCTGATACTGCTCCATAGGGCTTTGATTATGAGGCGTGTCTTAACCGAACCAGAAAAAAAAAACTCTGCACTCAATTGGATAGACCTACAACCAATCAGAGCAACGCAGTAAGTAAAGTATGTTGAGCTACGCATAGTTGTCAACAGAACTCAACTGCACACACACTGGAAGAAGTAGTAAAATAATGAGTGTTGATTCTTTTACTTGGTCCTCCATGAGTGCGACCAAAGGAGAAACCACAATGACCGCAGGGTTTTCATTGCGTCCCATCTTCTTAGCGACCATCGGAGCCAGCTGATAAATTAAACTTTTGCCGAATCCCGTAGGAAGGAAGCCAAACACATCTTTCCGATCGACAAATGCCTTGATTACAGTTGTCTGTTCGTCTTTTAAAATTAATGCGCTGTCAATTTCTTTTACAATAGACGCGATAGCGGAATCTATACATCTAAATTCTGCAGTCATCTTTGAGGGAAACCAACCAGTTCAACCCAAGCGCTCTTTGATAACATGATGATTACATAACTGCAGATCATCTGTCCATCATCGTATAAAGCCTGCCCTGGGAATTTGATTGGTCCGACGATTTCTGAACCGATCATAATTACTCAATGGATCGAGTCCAGACCGAACTTCCCAACCAAAAAATGTTGTGGGCGGGGTTCGGGCTGGCATCCAGGCTAACTGTAAACAACTCTGAATACATGAACCATTGTACCCCCCCTTTAATGAATCGACAGCTCATTGGCTAATCTTCAACAGGTTTGCTCTTAAACATTAGTTTTGGATTGATCTATTTTTAGAGTTTACACCGAAAAAATGCTTTTTTATTAGAGAAGTCATGGACAATTGCATGACAGGTATGATTAAATTTATTGCACTTCTCATTTATTTGTATAGTATTCGCAAACAGTGATCGACTGTTGCACTTTTTGAACGAAATTCAATGACGTCAAGGCTGTTATGTGATAGTTAGCTAGGCACACATGATCCAAGTTAGCCGTTACGCTTTTTACAACGGTAGAACCACGGACGTCCTCGTATCTCCCACTAATAATACCATCTCTGATTGCTTTCTGAATTTTTAGTAGGTTGTCAAAGAATATCAGTGGACACACTTATGCTTTTACACCCCTTGATTTGACAAAGAAAAATGTAACGCATTGATTATGGAATTTAATAATTGGATATAAAACTCAAATAACATACATGGATTTATTTCCCTAGTGAAAAAAACCTATACCAAAATGTTGTTTAAATACATTTATTTCATACTAAGGCTGAATCCTAATTCACCCCTTGGCCCTACCCCCTGTTTTCGAGTGTACCCCTTGGCCCTTAAAACAGAGTTACAAGGGCCAAGGGGTTGAAATATTCTCCTGCGAAATGGAACAACCCTTCATGAACCCGATACGTCATCAGTCGTCGGCGATGGCTCTGCCGTTACAGAGTTTTTACAGGATTTCTCCATGACAACGACTGACAATCAGCGCAGCTGTTCTTAACTTTGAATAAACATGATGATTATAACATCCCTTCCTCGAAATGTATGTCTTTTCTGATCGGAAAGGTAATTTATTATACCATTTCTTAATTTAAACGACTATATAGTGTTATTATAAGAGTAAATAAAGTGCGTGGTGGAATCATCTGGCGCTAAATTTAAATGTTTAACCGTTTGCGAAGCCATCTCGCCGGTGATTTGCAATGCATTCCGTGAACTTTCTCGTAGCCCTCCGTTTGAAGTGTGCCTCTGAAAAATCTCCGTTTCGAGGGCTATGTAGCCCTACCCCTTCGCCCTACCCCTCGATCTCAACAAGAATCGGGACACCTTACCCCTAGACGTGAACACGCAAAACGGAGGGGAAGGGCCAAGGGGTAGGGGCAAGGGATGAATTGGGATTGAGCCTAAGTATTCTACAAATCTATTAACATATTTACTGACATATCGCTTGAGACTTATTGATATAAATATAATTAAACTTTATTTGGAGTACTTTATTGCATAATGCACATTTCTTAATATTACGCCTTAAAATGTGTTTTAATATTAGTAAGGACACTATTAGGCTCAATCCCAATTCACCCCTTGGCCCTACCTCTTGTTTTCGAGTGTGTTGAAATATTCTCCTGCGAAATGGAACAACCCTTCATGAACCCGATACGTCATCAGTCGTCGGCGATGGCTCTGCCGTTATGGAGTTTTTACAGGATTTCTCCATGACAACGACTGACAATCAGCGCAGCTGCTCTTAACTTTGAGGAAACATGATGATTATAACATTCCTTCCTCGAAATGTGTCTTTTCTGATTCGGAAAGGTAATTTATTATACAATTTCTTAATTTAAATGACTATAGTATTATTATAAGAGTAAATAAAGTGCATGGTGGTGTAATCTGGCGCTAAATTTAAATGTTTAACCGTTTGCTCCCTACCCCTAGACGTGAATGCGCAAAACGGAGGGGTAGGGCCAAGGGGTAGGGGAAAGGGGTGAATTGGGATTGAGCCTTAGTAAGGACAGTGTGATATTTGGGAAGAAGATGGAAAATAAAATATTTAGAAGAATATGCGGGTAACCAAACAGTTGATGGACGCCATTGACTTCCAATCCATAGTATGGAGAAAATAAATACTATGCAACTCAATGGGGTCCATCAACTGTTTGGTTACTGACATTCTTCAAAATATGCTGCTTGTGTTCAGCAGAAGAAAGAAATTCATACAGGTTTGGAACAACTTAATGGTGAGTAAATGATGACAGAATATTCATTTTTGGGTGAACTATCCCTTTAATAATACATTACAATGCATTACATAATTAATAATCATAATTTAAGTGTCAGCATTAATATTTAGGTATATACAAATTTATATATTTTTTATTTTAGTGTATTTTCTTAAATTCTACCTTTAAAGGGATACTCCACTTTTTTGGAAATAGGCTAATTTTACAACTCCCCCAGAGTTAAACTGTTGAGTTTTACCGTTTTTGAATCGATTCAGCCGATCTCCGGTTCTGGCGGCACCACTTTTAGCATAGCTTAGCATACATCATTGAAGTGGACAAGACCATAAGCATTTCTCAAAAAAAAAAAAATGACCAAAGTGTTTCGATATTTTTCCTATTTAAAACTTGACTCTTCTGTAGTTACATCGTGCACTAAGACCGACGGAAAATGTAAAGTTGCGATTTTCTAGGCTGATATGGCTAGGAACTATACTCTCATTCCTGTGTAATAATCAAGAAACTTTACTTCCGTACCATGAGTACCATGAGCCTATTTCCAAAAAAAGTGGAGTATCCCTTTAAAGCCTGGGTATATTTCATATTCTGTGCTCCACTCCATGCAGTGCACAGTTGCACACACTATCCGTGAGCCAGAGCAAAACCTTACTTTCAGCTTTAGAGGTACAACATTGTCACGTGGGCAGTATACACTTAAAAGGACAACTTTGTACCTTATCTACCCCCAAAAGGTGCATATTAGTGAAATGAAAGGCATACTAATGACTCTGTTTCATTAATTTCCCTTTTAGTTCTACAGGTGTTTCTTAGCATTTCTGAAGTGTCAAAGTGAACCATCTATTCATGGTCAGAACCCTCAACACAGCAGCAAAGAAGATCCTCATGCTCTCAGGCCCTGTGATGGGCCCTCATTGCATGGCAACATCAAAGGCCTCCAGAATAAAGAGCAGCACACTCTGTCCTTAGTGGTTCACTACACACCCTGACACTCTCAAAGACTTTTCATGCTCTGTACAGCTCAGCGTTTATAGTGTGCCGGCCGGGATGGAAAACTGATAGTGTGAATTGTGATGTTAGTTCCATAGGACCAATATCAAAATCCCTGTGTAGGACCAAACCAGAATCACATTTATTTCTTTGTGTGCTTGTTTTTTTTTTTAATGATGCATTGAAAATGCATTGAATTCCATGTATTGAAAGTGCTCTATGCTTGAAATGAATGTCAGTTTATAGAACATAATGTTTTTTTTAATATATATATATATATATATATATACATACATATATATATATATATATATATATATATATATATATATATATATATATATATATATATATATATATATACACATATATATATACCGTGGGGAGAACAATTATTTGATACACTGCCGATTTTGTAGGTTTGTGAGTGACGGAATCTAAAACAAATATCCAGAAAATCACACTGTATGATTTTTAAGTAATTCATTTGCATTTTATTGCATGCCATAAGTATTTCATCACCTACCAACCAGTAATAATTCCGGCTCTCACAGACCTGTTAGTTTCTCTTTAAGAAGCCCTCCTGTTCTCCACTCATTACCTGTATTAACTGCACCTGTTTGAACCTGTTACCTGTATAAAAGAGACCTGTCCACACACTCAATCAAACAGACTCCAACCTCTCCACAATGGCCAAGACCACAGAGCTGTGTAAGGACATCAGATACAATTGTAGACCTGCACAAGGCTGGGATGGGCTACAGGACAATAGGCAAGCAGCTTGGTGAGAAGGCAGCAACAGTTGGCGCAATCATTAGAAACTGGAAGAAGTTCAAGATGATGGTCAATCTCCCTCGGTCTGGGGCTCCATGCAAGATCTCACCTCGTGGGGCATCAATGATCATTAGGAAGGTGAGGGATCAGCCCAGAACTACACGGCAGGACCGCTGGGACCACAGTCTCAAAGAAAACCATTAGTAACACACCACGCCGTCATGGATTAAAATCCTGCAGCGCACGCAAGGTCCCGCTGCTCAAGCCAGCGCATCATGTCCCGGCCCGTCTGAAGTTTGCCAATGACCATCTGGATGATCTAGAGGAGGAATGGGAGAAGGTCATGTGGTCTGATGAGACAAAAATAGAGCTTTTTGGTCTAAACTCCACTCGCCGTGTTTGGAGGAAGAAGGATGAGTACAACCCCAAGAACACCATCCCAACCGTGAAGCATGGAGGTGGAAACATCATTCTCTGGGTATGCTTTTCTGCAAAGGGGTCAGGACGACTGCACCATATTGAGGGGAGGATGGATGGGGCCATGTATCGTGAGATCCTGGCCAATAACCTCCTACCCTCCGTAAGAGCATTGAAGATGGGTCGTGGCTGGGTCTTCCAGCATGACAACGACCCGAAACACACAGCCAGGGCAACTAAGGAGTGGCTCCGTAAGAAGCATCTCAAGGTCCTGGAGTGGCCTAGTCAATCTCCAGACCTGAACCCAATAGAAAATCTTTGGAGGGAACTGAAAGTCCGTTTTGCCCAGCGACAGCCCTGAAACCTGAAGGATCTGGAGAAGGTCTGTATGGAGGAGTGGGCCAAAATCCCTGCTGCAGTGTGTGCAAACCTGGTCAAGAACTACAGGAAACGTATAATCTCTGTAATGCAAACAAAGGCTACTTTACCAAATAATAAGGTCTGCTTTTCTGATGTATCAAATACTTATGTCATGCAATAAAATGCAAATGAATGACTTAAATCATACAATGTGATTTTCTGGATTTTTGTTTTAGATTCTGTCACTCACAGTTGAAGAGTACCTATGATAAAAATTACAGACTTCTACATGTTTTGTAAGTGGGGAAAACCTGCAAAATCGGCAGTGTATCAAATACTTGTTCTCCCCACTGTAAATACGCTGATTATATAAGGAACTTTTGAATGAAGACAATACATTGCTAACGGTGCAGTGCAACAGCAGCTTGTGTAAGTGTGTCAGTGCTGTATGTAGTGTAGCGACACTTGTTGCCAACAGTAGGAGCCCCTGCCCATGTCATACCAAAGTCTGTTCCCATGAACACTCTCATGCTTATGCACATAGAACTGTGGAAAGTTAATTCGATATCCATGTGCTTTTTCCTTAAATACAGAAATTATTGGTCTTTGTTTGTGGCATGTTATTTAATCTCTCGATAGTTCCTGTGTATGTAGCACAATATTTTTAAGACTATGGGTTGTATGTGTACATTTCCTCTGCTTCACTGATCTCCATTATCCTATCAAGTAATCTACTGTCATTACGTTTCATAAAACTGTATAAAATGTATATAATTGTGAGTCATGTCATGTTAAAATGCAGTTCTAACGAACGTTGCAGTATTTTGGGACTTCGGTCCTGCATCATATATGCACATTTTTTAGGAAGTGTGAAAATTTGAATATGTGCCATTTGCATAGTAAGTTCCATAAGCCCACAGTCTCTCTCCTTTTCATCAACGCACACAGAACACCCACTGAGTCATATGTGCATCACAAAGTCATTATTCCTATCCCTGGAAAAAGATGAAGTGAATACGGAGTCTGAAATATGTGTTGAATTCTTTCTCCCTGGAGTGATTTTTGAGCTTTTGATGTGTTTTTGCATATTACTGTAGCTACACTAATGTTCACTCATGAGCATTAATACCAATGCAACACTGTCCAAAATTGTTTTTGTTTATGCTATTCACTTTATTTAAACAATTCATTTTGATTTAGCACCATCAGGTTTCTTGTTCAAACATGATTGGTTAATGTTAAATTGGTTCTCCTTGACTTAACTTAATGTTTTCATTTCGAAAGAACATGTTGCAATCAAGTAACTTGATGAAAAAGGGCAAATTAATTTTGTTCAGTTTGCTTAAAGAAAACAGATTAATCTAACAAATTAATTGTTCATACTTTATCCATTCGAGTTGAGATTACATGAATGATTTTATTTGTGTTAAATTAGCATTAGAAACTATAGGGACATGATTTCCACTTCCTATCGTGCTTTACACAGGGCTGGATAGGGAGAGTAAATGTTGAAATAAAGTGTTGTTATTTTATGAATTTTTTTTTAGCAAGATGAGAGTAGAATAGTTCCCACCATCATGTGTTTGGGTTGAAGACCTGCTAACATGCATTAGTTGCTTTAATAAAAAAGCAAGAATTGTGGGAATGTTATGGATGTAAACAGTACCATCTCTGAGCTGTTAAAAAGTTATATATATATATATATATATATAGAATAGTGTCTAAAGTTGATTCAATTAAGTTATTTGGATATGTGTTTAGTTGAGTTTACTCAGTTCCCACATAAAGTATTTGAGTAGTAATCAAATAGTAAATATATGCTCCTAACATTTTTATTTTTATTTTTCCAGACCTATAAAGTGAAAAACACAACAGCATCATGATTATAGTTGCAATACTTTCTCGGTGAGTTGAATTTATCATACAGCCTTGATTTTTAAGGGACATCTAAAGCTTTTAGATCTAGCTTTTAAAGAAAAAAAGTTTTATAATGCCTTGTGTGGCTTTTATTTGTGATAGGATAAGTGATTAGTACCAATATCATTCATAGTATATGACCTCACATTACTCATGAGAACTTATTTAAAGCACGGAAATGTGGAAAGGATCACCTGTGCACTTCCACCCACATCTAGTCACACTATGCAGAAAACATTTATGTTTCTGTTAATAAAGGTCAAAGATCTGATTATTGGGCCCAGATGTATCCTTTAATGTATTTTGTGGGTGAAGATCATTTCCTAATGTATAAACCACACGTTTTAAATTATACTGATGACTTTATAAAATGTGAGCCCTGGCAGAGGGACTGAAGAAAAGTCAGTGGGAGTGAAACTGAGGTTAGACGCTGCAGTTCATTTGAAACCTGTTTTTTTTTTTCTGCTTTCCAGTTAAGCAATACTTAATAATCAGCAGTTTCTGTTGTAGACAGTCCACACCAGTATTTAAATGATAAAAGCTGTTTTGTTTTGATGTAAAGGATGGCTATGAGAAGCACGAAACATGGTGGCATTGAAGGTCCAACAATTAAAAAAGAAAATGTTTAACTGAAACTCTCACAGATACTGTTGTAGGGTCTGGACCCATCAGACACACACTAATTATTCATTATATACAAAGGTTTATGAAAATCCAAAACTAACATCCCAAATGAAACGAACACCAGGGCTGAAACAGTGTCATGTTACAGGGCTGATAAGGAAACTTTACGACCACGTTCCTTTGGCCACATGCGCAAGAGAGAGACAATGGGAAGACAGAAACAATCTTTAATACAGATTTTGCAGCATTAATCATAGACTAACTAATCTATTAATGAACATGCATAAAACTGTGAAAGAAACAGTGTAAATAGTTTACTGTCTTGTGAACTATTATGTATATATTATGGTATGTACCTTGGTATACAACTAACGATCAATGTAACCTCGCCTGTATCATGCCTCTACCTAATTAATCCTCATTTAATGACTCACACTTTGATGTACATCACCTTCTTCTAGAATGCATTGTGGATGTGTTATATACCTGAGCATTAATGAAGGTACCACGCTTGGGACAAAGACTCGTAAATTAACTAGAGCAACCTTCCCACTCGGACATTTCACCTTGCTTATTGGTCCAGTCAACCCTTAGGGGTTGGATCTTTCTCAGGCTTTATTATGGCTCGTTTCCACTGAGCGGAACGGTACAGTACAGTACGGTTCGTGTCGGTTAACCATGATCTGGCTAGCGTTTCCACCGCCAACAGTACCCTTATTTGATAGGCGTGGTGTTTGCCGGAAAGAAGCAATCGACGTCATTTTTGCGCGAAGAAGAAAGCGACATAGTAAACAACAATGGATGACATACTGCATATCTTGTTCTTGCTTCTCGGCATGTTTGTCACCAGCGCCGGCATTAGGCGTTTCTCAATACCAAGTAGCCTACACAAAGTCCGACTCAGGAGAATGACTCCCGAGGACGCGAGTCCAGTAATTCTGCTAATGGAACAGCGCGTTCTTGAAAGCGCCACTCAGCTCGCTCTGCTACTCCGGTTGTCTCTGTATGTACATTTTAGGCAACAATAAAACGAAATATGTTCTAAAACACCACTCTGCTTCTTTTCGATTTCATTAAATACATTTTAAACATTATAAGCACAAATGTGGTTCAGGCAACGCATAGCCTATTGATTTTATTCACTGCTTGTATGTAGCCTATATTTATAACAAAACTAAATATAAAACACAACCCTGCCTCTTTTCGTTTATTTAAAAATATTAAACATATTCCAGGCAATATGTGCATTGGTACAAATGTTGCAATAAACAACAGATGGTCTTGTCATAAAGCAAACATTTCAGTCAAATATGCAAATTCAGCACTCAAATATATGAAACTTCACTTAGCCTTCTGACAAAACTATTGGCCAGGGAACGAATTATAGATTCACGAGACCAAAGATCGCCTATTAGGTCTATACAAGACGAATTATATCTCATGTTTAACCACTACAGAGACGTCAGAGTCAGTGGCAAACATCAGAACGACTAGCCGAGGAAAGGCTGTTCCAGGCGGTGTACTTGAGCGCCGAACGCCCGGTGACTGCTTGGAATGGATCTCAGTCAAATGATCATAAATCTATAAATAAACCACAGATTTGAGCTTTAAAAAACTACATTCTTGCCTGAAAAACTCTTAAAACTACATTTTGTGACACGATAACAGTAGTATTATATTTCAACTGTATATTAAAAAATGGCGCTTTGTCCTTGTAGCACGCGCAAGTGACGATACTCTGTCAACCAATCAAGGTTCTGCAGTGAGTCTAAATCCACCTTTTAGTACCGTACCACTGTGCTAGGTACCCCAACGGAAGGGTACCCAAAAAGTGGTACGGTACGGTTCGGCTTTTTGGTACCATTCACAACTTTTGAAACGCAAATAATTGCGTACCGCACCGCTCAGTGGAAACGAGCCATTAGAGACAGTCCACATGTGACCTCCCTCTCTTAGTTTTTTCATCCAGCCGCAACACTGTTTCTGGTGATACTGGGGAACCCCCTCCCCCTCCACAGGGGCCCAGGGCTCAGCAGGCCTTGGTCCAGATATGCAGACATGCAAGAACCAAGGACAATCTCAGGAGTTTTCGAAACACGACTCCAATCACCCACTCTTCAGACTTTCTCACTTCTCCTGGGTGCTCGGCGTGGCCTCAACAGGGCCCAGGGCCCCAGGCCTTGACCAAACCAGCCATCCACTCATGGAGAAAGATAACTTTCAAACAACTGCCACTTGCCACTGCTGGAACCCTCAACAACTTAAATTTTCCACAACTTCAAGAATTGTTCCCACTACAAATGCAAGTATTCAATTCAATGAAATGTGAAAATGAAATGCTGTTGGTTCTTCTCATAGTTAGATGGATCTTATCCATCGTTACATCATTCCATCTCTCACTCCTTTTATGTTTGTATGTATTTATGTATGTTTGTTTAGTTATTCATGTTCATGATTTAGTTTATAAAACTTGTGCACTTTATGTATTTGGTTCTGATTCACTGCTTGCAAACAAAGTCTCTTTTACGATCTTGATCTTACATGCTCAAAGCGCTGTACATGCTAAGAAATAATTATTCTTCTGTGGCCATGGAAGATACCCTTTTCTTAGAATAAATTAATAATCAAAAGAGTTCGTTGGACGAACTGATTAATTGAGTGTAATATTAATTTAGCCATGTCAAGTTAATCCAATTAACTGACCCAAATATTCATAATTAATCATAACTCATAAATCAAAGTTATTATTGATTATTAATATTCCTATAGCCAAGTTCCTTACACTGTACCTATAAATGCTCTCTCATTTACAGCCAATGCACTTTATTATTTAAACAGAAGTCAAGGAAGATCAAATGCAGTTATGAGAATATGCAGCAGAGACCACCACTTAGTGGTTAAAATGAGGTCAGAAGGGGCTTTTAAAAGCAAAAACAAAGAACATGTCTTTCATGTATTTTCGAGGATCTTTTACAGATGTGGTAAACTAGAATTGTATTGACCTTGATTGTCAATGAACGAAACGATGGCTCACAAATAACAGGTTTCATAAAGTCTGTTTCTCCTGTGTTTGTATTCACAGCTTTGCAGACTCTGCACCGTTCTTCACTGTGGCCAGATATTTTTTAAATAGATGTGTCATGTAGATATACAACATGTGACTTTATTTCCTGTGGTTTGGACAAACAGAAAGGTTAGGTCCCCAAAATAACATTGCAGTTGACTTTAAAGATGAGAAGTATAATGTATGCACCTATACTCTTAAAAAAAAGAGCAGAGCTTTATTTTGCAGAGATGTCATAGAAGAACCATTTTTAGTTTCAAAAAAGAACCAGTCAGTGAACATTCTTAAAAGAAAGATTTTTTTTAAATAATCTAAAGGACCTTTCTCCAGTATAAATAACCTTTTGTGCAAATGAAAAGGTTCCATGGATTTCTTCATGGAACCATCAATGCCAATCGATTAAAAACCTTTATTTCTATAGTTACTCTGCTGCACTTAAGAAGAACTGGCATCATACATGCGCTAAAAATACCTCTGTTGGTTCAAATCAGTCAGTTAAAAGTAAATGCAAACTGGTTCAGAAAGGTGAAACTAGTTCGTAGAAAAACTCATATCATTTGTTTGCAAGATGTCACTTGGTTTTATGTGTGTATATATTGCAATGGCATTAATACATCGTGTGGCTTAAGTTTTAATATATATCTATTTAAAACTATTTCTTTAGAAATATTTTTTGACAAAAATCTGTTAGGCCAAAGACAGAATGTTGAATCGGCAGATTTTAAATCTGCAAAGACAATGACCTTTTAGCAAAAAAAATCTGTGGCCTCATGGAATCCATGCCTTGCTTGCGCCAAATTGCGTACAAACCCCGGTAGTCTCAGCCCATCTGAAAAGGTGACATCTATCAGGAAGTCGCATTCAGATGAGCTCAATTGCATTCAGAACAGCTCTTCAGAACTGCATGGGTGCCACTGGAGTACACGTCTCTTCTCTTGTCAACTCGTCTTCTCTTCATCATGATAAACACCTTTCACAGTAGCTACAATCCCCCACCGGTGCCTCCACGGGCAAGGTACAGCAAACCCCAGCCAGTGGGAAATACAGCTTTGGTCAAGATTTTGTCAGTGATGCTACTGATGTTAATGATGCTGACCTTCGGAGGCTTCATCTACCTGTTCAAGAAACTCAACCTGGTATGAGCTGCTCTTCTTTCTGTGACTCTTTGCTCTCGCATTTGTATTTATTCCAAGATAAAATGGTAGGAAGAAACTAATTAAATGTTGTGAAATGTAAGGTCATGTTCATGCGATATTATACATACATACATACATTCATATACATATATATATATATATAGTTATAAAATTGAATCGCATGAACGTGACCTTACATTTCACAACATCTAATTAGTTTCTTCTCTATTACCTGGGATATATATATATATATATATATATATATATATATATATATATATATATATATATATACACACACACACACACAGAAGAGATTTATTATTTTAAATTTAGGGATTTAAGCTAATTTATTTTAGAGACAATTAACAATGTGTCGCTGCATCAAGTTTTCAAATGCATTTTGAAATGTTAGCTCATTCACTCAAAAGAAAAATGGATAAGAAAATTGTCCGAATGGTACTAAACTAATTGACAAAAATATATTATGAAGCCTGGTATGATGTGCTAATTATGTACGAAAATAAGAGAAACACGGAGGTGAAATCTAGACTTTTTACTCTCAGAATAAACAGAAACAGACTGAAAAGACTAAAAGGCCCGATCTCAATGGTCTATTTCCTGGTTTGTGTGGTTTCATGAGCAAGGCAGCATGCTGTGCATCAAAGAAACAAATGCAACAAAAACCAGCATTTCGGTGTCAAGAGGAAGCTATTTTGCAATCTCATTGTATGAGTTATATGACAAAGGAGTGACAGACTCAATAACAATTCACATGATTATTACCATAAGCATCAGCAATTATTAAACAACAACAGAATGAAGTTGATTAGAGACTCCAAGTACAAAAGTAAAGACATATTGCTTTCAATCACCAATCATTGATGTTTATCTGCTTGTGGCATAAATTATCATTTGTGAGGTGCAAAATTACATTTAATGATGATCCGGATTATAGCAGATAATTTAGACAGTTTAAAATAATTTAGCTGACATCTAATTCCTTTATAAAAATAGAGATTCAGTTAACATTCTCAACCCCCTGAAAATCATTGTCTTGTTCACACATTGGTTTTAATGTGCTTATAACACTGTGATAAGATGTTTCTTTTTGGTGCTGTTCCTATTCACCAAAGATTCTTTATGCATTAAGGGAAACAAATGGTTTGTCTTTTTCCTTGATCAGCTGCAGCTCCATGGGAGTTATCATGAATCGAATCATGAAGACATGACGAACCTGCTGAGACTAGATGACTGTGTGAAAGAAAAATTGGGAGAAGACTCAGTGGCAGAATGTAGCAAACTGATAGAAAATTATAAAGCGGTCATAGAAAAGGTACACATTTATGTCGTATGTTTAAGTCATGCTTTTGATAATCCGAGATCGAAATGTGAATCATTAAGCATAAAAGTAATAAAATGAAAATATTGTTTATAACTAAAGTATCATTACTTTTTCTTCACCCCAAAGGTTTTACAATCAAATAAAAAAGGTAAGTAGCATTATAAACAGTATCAATAAAATACTGCACAATTGATTTTTAAACACTGATTTCTTTTCTGTCGCTATTTGGGTTAGCATGGTTTTCTCTATGTAAAAAACTCTTTTCTACTACATAAAAAGGTTTGCTTTTAGCAAGCAATTTGGTGTCATTCTAATTTTGATATGCTATTTGTATATAATTCTTGAGACCTTACTGTTGTTGTGTAATTATCAGTGTCTAGATTAACTGCAGGGCCAAATGGGTCGAATGGACCGGCTGCACACATGGTTCTTTTGAACGAACATAAAGGTGAATATAAGAACACACATTACCTTTTCAGTCTATTATACAATATATTCAAGGCTCATTTAGTTGACTCATTAAACCAAAACATGAAATAAGGGTAAGACAAGCGAATGTGTGATGATAATGGAATTTTACCTTTTTTTAACACCAACAGAAAAGAAAGAGTTCATGAGGTCAAACAACCTTCTTTGGGATGTAGACCATTCGATGTTACAGGAGGTACAGCTCAGCAGCAAAAGTGACATGTTGATCATTCAAAAACCTGGAATCTATTTCATCTACTCCCAAGTCACCTTCTCCAAACAATCTAAAAGTGCATTAAAGCAAGCCATAAGGGTCATCGGACCCAAGAAACAGGAAGACAAGGAGCTACTCAAGGCTTTTTGCAGCTTGAACGACAGCACATCAAATTTGTGCACAGCCTCCCTGGCGGGGGTGTTCCAACTACAGAAAGACCAACAGCTCTATGTTACAGCCACAAACAAATCCTTGGTGAACAGGGACTCCTGCAGCTTTGGATTATTCAAATTACGGTAAAGAACTCTCTGGAACTGAACCGGTCAAGATGGAGATAGAGATGGATGATACGAGACAGTGAGGAAATTGACTAGATCAATGCACTATATTTAAATGGATAATTATACAGTGATTCACGTGACATCTGAAAGATTTCAGCTCCCAGGGTGCACCTCTTCTCATTGACATCAAACCACAATCCAAGTTCAGGACATACAAGCAAATCACGTAAATCTTCTGAATATGGGAACATCCTGGAATTTCCTTTCAGCTATATCGTTCATTGCAAATAGAATTCGATAAGAATACCATGAATGTTTTCAAACCACTAGTGGCAGTGTTTGTATGAAATTATTTATTGCTTTTCCTTTTTCTTCTTTTTTTATAACAAAAATTATAATAATAAACTATTGAATTAATAATAAAGATATTTATTTAGGTATACGCTTGAGAAAATTATACTTGATGTTCAAATCTTACCTTAAGTATTTTAAATTTGGGCAACAAACTAAAAAAAAAAAAAAAAAAATCTGTTCCTGCTGACACTACATATTCTTAAAAATATTTGAAAAAAAGAAGGGATTTGGAACATACATTATACATATATGGGTTTCATTCAAATGATATGTTGTAACTCTGAATAACAAGAAAGCCACAAGTCTACTACCACACAATTCCCCCAATAACCCCAGCTAAGAGTTTGAATATTATCATCAATGTTTCCAAAAGGTCATGAGCTGTGCAAGTGTTTCCTAATATAGCAGGCATCTATGTCTACAGGTTGAGAGAAGCTCTATTCTCAGAGTTTGGAAACTAATGTGTAGGATAGTGTGTAGTGCACGAAACCCTACTAGTTCTGTTTTTACCTTCAATTTGATAACAACCATGAGCTAACTTCTGCTGTGCCTATTTTCCAGCATTCCACCCTCCTCCATGGAAACAGTGAGTTTTAGGTGACAAACATGTGCTCATTTCAGAGCCACGCTGAAGCCTCTGCTTACAGGAAGTTGTCAGCCTACTACACTCACTCCAACTTGTACATTTACCCAGTCCCTATAGCAAAATAATTCACTACATCACACATACGACACATGTAGTCGTCCACATTTCACAACAAGGTGGAATTTCCTCATGTTTAAAAAAGATTTTTAAAAAATCTAATATATAGCTTATTAACATGATGTTATTTTTATTAAAACAATTTCTTATTGAAATGATGACAACATTAAAAACACAAGCACTAGAAAAAACAAAAACAAATTATAGATGTATAAGCACTTATATTGCATAGATCAGCTCCGCAAAAAATAAAACTTGTGTTCTGCAGACATGGGCACTTTTACTGACGTGGACAACATTCTTAAACCCTCATTTATGATCTCCTGAAAGTGCTATTCATTTTTTTCCCTGACACATTCATGACATTACGAGAACAAAGTGAAGTTCCTTTCATTGATATCAGTAGCCACCTGTAACAAATAGCAAGTTTCCACATGGTACTATGCATACGCGCATAATCTACTGACCACTTCAATCTGTTCCACACATGAATATCACATTTACCACTGCAGATGTCATAACTTTAGACACATATTTTAAAACTTCAGGAGTTTCCATAACAACAACAATACAATCAGGGTTAACACTTTAAAATAATATTTAAGGCTATGTGTAACACATGGCATGCAAGGTTAATTGCTGGAAAACAAACACGCACACAAACATGAAACAGATTTACACAGTACCACAGTATAACAGAATTATATTTGTGCACCTCAGAGCACATCTTATTGCCTAATTGGAAGAATATGTTATACAGAATACTCCTTCCAAGAGAAAGACTGGCTCTTGAATGAATGCACAGCAATTGTAACCAGTCGCATATTGCATTGAATTGCCACAGCAATGTTCCGGAGGTGACATAGTGGGTTTAAAAAGAAAAAGAAAAAAAAACTCCCCACCCAAGTTTTGCTCATCTTTACAGCATTTTGTGTGCACTTCTCCACTGCTTAAGACGGAGATCGTCCCTCCAATCCAAAAGCGATAGAAAGCATTAGTCACGGTTATGATCGGCAATGAGTTATTGAAAGGTTTAGCACTCCAGACAGGGTCATTTGTGTAAGCGGCCATGTAATTACTCATTCGTTCGATGTTCAACTTGTTACAGTTAATCTGGCAAAAGTTCGGGAAAAAGAAGCTGTACCATGATTGCCACACATGACTATGGCAGAGTAGGAATGGGTAAAAAATGCATTGCACTGCACCTCCAGTGCACTTGCTGACAGGGAGAGGTTTGCTGGGGGAGGGGGGATCCATTAAAATTGGGTTCCAACCACATTCGTCTCTCATTCAAATATGAGCCTCCAAGATATGATAAGCGAGGAACAAATATCAGTGCCTAATGTACCATATGTTTTTACGTACACTCGGTTTTCGAGTCCTAAAAGGGCCCACAGTATCAAATCCACAAACATACAGTATTTTATTTTGGTTTAAAATATATTATGAAATAGTTTTAAGCCTCTGAAAAAGGAAGTTGAAATTTCTAGTAACACTTTACAATAAGGTCTCATTAGTTAACATTAGTTATTGTGATAACATTAAATATAGACATTAAATAACAATGCACAAAACATTTGTTACAGTATTTGTCAATCTTTTTTGACCTTAATAAAAATACAACTGTTTTTTTGTTTGTTCATGTTAGTTCACAGTGCATTAACTAATGATAACAGATTCAACTTTTGATTTTATTAATGTATTAGAAAATGTTGAAATTAACAGTAACTAAGATTAATAAATGCTGTAGAAATGTTTCATTCTTAGTCCATGTTAACAAATGAAACCTTATTGTAAAGTGTAACCAAAATTCCTACTGTGTTTTTATCATTAAAAAAGTTGATATGGTTCTTTTTGCCATAGTATCTATGATATATACATATTTATACTGTATAATAGTATATATGATATACATACATATGTATTGTATTAGTATAGTATTATAAACTTGACTATTTCAGACAACTATATCCCTGATAGCTTTATACTAGTGATGATTATCAGAAGCACGATTATGTAATATATAATGGCTGTTTTAAAAAATACTGTGCACCCATGCTGATGTAAGTGACTGTCTGGGGAACACGTTCGAATGGGAATACACTGAATCTAAACCTACAGTCCAATGACATATTACAGGAATTTAATTCAAAACCATCAAACTAAAAGGAAAAACCAAACTCATTTCAAGATGGCAAGTAGGGCATCTCATGTCAATCAGGTGAAACCACAAATCTCAATCTTGTTCATTTGTGACCTAAAAGCTACCTCAAGCAACAACCATTTTCACATTATAAAAGCAGAAACAGGGCTGTAAAGAGCAATACTTGTGGATACGATGGAGTACTGTAATGATCAACCACAAATATCTTCTCCAGCACCATTAACAGAATATATTCACTTGTGCAATAGTCGGAATGCTGTTTAATAGGCTGAGTGTCATTGGATTTCTCTTGTCAATGACCAGTAACAGTCAAAGTGAGGCAGATATTTGTTCAGTTCAAACACCATCTTTTCTGTGATGTTTCTTCTTGGAGTGCTTGAATGAACCGGAAGGGGAAAAAATTGAACAGTTGAGGACTTGAATCTGACAGTTATCTGAAGTTTTCCAATCACCTAATACTTCCTAAATAAGCAGTTCACTTGGTTTTCTAGAACAGTTGCCGTTTTGTTCTCAGAAGTCACTTCACAGGAGCGTGAAGCAAACCACCCAGTGATATTCTTCCATATGGAGAGAAAAACCGAGTCGATATTCTCATCGGATCTTGTCCTTTTGATGAAAAATGGCTAAAAATCCCCAACATGGTGACTTTCCAAAAGCAACGTTCAGTGTGTAATGTGATGGAAAAACACATAAAAACACATTTGTGAGGACAAACACAGACACAGAAACACATACATGCGCATGGCAAGGGGAAACCGGCGAGCATCCAGAGTGTTCTTTAGTGACCTCCTTCCTCCCAGGAACAGTCATTCTTTTGCTTTGCCAACTTCTTGACTACACGCTCCAGCTCCTTACGGGACTTCTGTTCCTCTTCCAGACACTGCTTCATCCATTTATTCTCCTACATTCACAAACACACGGCATCAGAATATAACGGCATAACAACAGTTGAAGTTCAGGCCAAGAAAAGATTACAATAACCCAAAATCTTACCTTTTTTAATTCATGGACTTCATCTTTCAAAGCATAAACCGCATCAACAAGACTTCTGCAAAACAATACGTTAAAAAATATTCTTTAAAATATGCAAAGGAAATCAAAACATTTCACAGTGGAAATAAAGCACATGTATAGTAAGAATCAAAAGTCAAGAGCTGAGTAAAGATTGGAAAAATTTGGGTTAAATGTTTATTCTTTTACGGCAAAGTAGGTGATTTGTTCCAGATTTTTTGTTTTTTGTTATGCTGGTTGAAATTCTCTTCACATTCTGATAGTAATCACTAAGTTAAGTGGTCTAAATGTATTATATGTATATACATATATAATTATTCGTCCAATCATTGCATTCGGTCCGAATGCAAAGACTGGACGCAGTGATTAACGCAGTCTCGTGACACTTTTGTTTGCTCTGGCTGATGTTCATGTGTTTTGGAGGAGGCATGGCTTTAGAGACCCTCTGAAGGGAGGGTGGGATCTTATGCTTTCAAAGCTAGCTCACTATTGCTAGCCTCTCCGAAAATTGCCAAAACTACCTTTAACCCTCAATTCTGCACTATTTCTAGGTCACAACAAACATAAAAAACAAAGTCTAAGTATTTTCTTAAATGGACTAAATGCTAATTAGAGAACAAATCACCTTTGAGTAATTCTGCTATCAGACAACTGAACATACTTCTCCTCTATGATCGTCTGGCCATTGCTCTTGATCTCCTCAACAATGATTTTCTCTTCTTCTGGAAGCAGGACCTGGGGGATGCACTCCTTACGCACAGCTGTGTGAATAAATCAAAGCTTTTAATGAAACTATTAAACTATATTAGCATTATTAAAAAATCAGTAGCTTAATTATACAGTACATATGACAGGCAGGTCTAACCTGTGGTGGATTGGTGGAGACTGGCTCCGGTGCAATAGGCCTCAATCACTTTAAGGATCTGGGCATCCTCCTCTAGAGCTACTGTGCCTGTCAGTCACAGAAACAACAATTCCAGAGGGACAAACCACCAATATATTATATTATGTTTGTACATGCTAAAAGATAAGTTGGCAAAGCTGCTTGTGAGATTTCAAAAGCCCTAATTCTACAACTACGGGGACCATTTTTGTGACATTAGATAGGGAACTAAATTATTTTTGTTTATCATTTTAATATACCTACTTTTTCTAATCAGCAACTCATCATCTGATGGTTTTCTCTCCGTTTTCCTCTTTGGGAGGAACTTCTTGATTGGTCTTGGGCTTTTACTAGAGTCCTGAGGAAACAGTCTGGTGTTAATGAAGTAACAGCATCTGCTGAGCTCTGAATAAAACCACCAAAACTGCAGCTAGCAGAGCTTCATTTGTGTTCAAATCCAGAGCGAGGATGCTAAGAAATTAGACCAATAACTGGTAGCTTACAAGTTATGAGCCCATTCAGGATCATTTAAGAGCAAATTATCAGAGACTCATGAATAATTTAAACAATTCGCAGTTGAAAGACCCTGGTCTGTTTGTGAGCTAATTATTTTAGTCTGTCATTTGAGGACTTTGTTACAGCAGTGTCAAATGCTAACACCTCGGAGTGAGTCATCAAAATTAAAGTTATTAGAACCACCTTCATTTAATTGTCTGAAGGACAATTTATTTAAAGACTAACCTTTTTTTGTCTGCCAATGTTATGATGACAGCTTTAATAAATATGATGTTAGGAACGTGTTGAAAACATTGTCACTGACAACCATTCAGTTTAGTAACAGCTTTAGCAAGAAGCCGTCAAGCAGCAGAAGTATAAACGTTAGATTGAAAGTTGATTGACTCAAAGACTTTTCTATTAAGAAATATGCACATACAGTACACACTTGGGATGCTTCATGCTGAATGGCGTTTTCAGTTTGTATGGTCTAATCATACATCAGAGTGAAAGTAAATGGTGGAAATAACTGAAGAGAAGCACGTTCACAGTTTGCAGTAATGTTCATTACTGATGAATCAATACCCACAGAAGTGAAAGTGGAAAAATATTAGCGAACTGGTATACAATGCATAAACAATCCATTACGGCCCTGAGATATAGAAAAAGGTGAATGAAGTGCTTGGTCTCTTGAAAGATTTTCGAAGGATGCTAAACTAAATAAAATATTTAGTTTGTAAAATACCACGACAACTAGCAGCAAGGCCTGGTTTAGGAAAAATCATCTACACCCAACAAATTGCCATTATGCAATGCGGTACTTGTTGCTCAGAATACCGGGACATAAAACAGAATCATGCAGCATGATTGGAAAATAATATTCCTTCTTATGTTGACAAGAGAGGTGCCCTTAAACCTCACTGTAACTAGGTATATGAGTCATTTTGCCATTTCTATGAACAACTAAATGGCAGATACTGATTATTTTGAACATCTAAATTTAGCTTACCATCAACATAAACTCTCTTGGGGCTTTGATCACTCAAGAAATTGCACCAGTCCCTTTATATTAAACTGCACTTCACAGGTTTATTGCGCAGGTATACAGGTTATTTTCTAGATTCTGCCAATACACTACTGGATCTTCAGATGTATTATCATCTGTCACTGAGAAAGCTTTTCATCGACTTGATTTTCATCATACCTCATATTTGTGGGAAGGAATATAATTAATGAGCTTAGGTCCATATTTTATTGCCATGGTTAAAGTGACGTTTTCCAACCCTTCAGTAACCGTGGCAACAGCTAATGTATGCCTAACTCCCCTCGAGATCACTCGAGATAGTATGCAAGACAATTCACTATCCCGATTGTTTATTTTTTCCCTGGAACACTGCTGTAGGTTATTAGACTATCACCAAATATGGAAACAATTTAAATGTGCTGTTATGTTTTTCCAATATGAATCTCTACCTCTTTCTATAATTCTTCAATTAATGAATTTTTAGAATCTAAAATGGGAAAGATCTTCACATTATACTCATAATGTAAGTCATGCAACATTCTAAACACATCTCTTTAGTCAAATGGTAAAAAAAGTAATTTAATATAGTCATTTTATATATTGATTCCCTGTTTTCACTAGTCCCAGACTAAAATGCATGTTTGAGCTGTTTTAACTGAAAGCGACTTAAATATCTTAAAATAAGTCAGTGCCATCATTTTGTCTCAAGGTGCACACCAGTAATGCTTTTTCTTTTCTAAGACACGTTTATAAAAGCTACTTAAATGCCCTAAATAAACTAAGGTCTAATCCTGGCTTAATATAAGCCCTGTCTGTGAAGCCAGGCCTATAACTAGTGTTTAAGGTTGTAAATTTAACTACAATTACAATTATAACACACACACACACACACACACACACATATATACAGTATATACACTCACCTAAAGGATTATTAGGAACACCGGTTCAATTTCTCATTAATGCAATTATCTAATCAACCAATCACATGGCAGTTGCTTCAATGCATTTAGGGGTGTGGTCCTGGTCAAGACAATCTCCTGAACTCCAAACTGAATGTCAGAATGGGAAAGAAAGGTGATTTAAGCAATTTTGAGCGTGGCATGGTTGTTGGTGCCAGACGGGCCGGTCTGAGTATTTCACAATCTGCTCAGTTACTGGGATTTTCACGCACAACCATTTCTAGGGTTTACAAAGAATGGTGTGAAAAGGGAAAAACATCCAGTATGCGGCAGTCCTGTGGGCGAAAATGCCTTGTTGATGCTAAAGGGTCAGAGGAGAATGGGCCGACCGATTCAAGCTGATAGAAGAGCAACTTTGACTGAAATAACCACTCGTTACAACCGAGGTATGAAGCAAAGCATTTGTGAAGCCACAACACGCACAACCTTGAGGCGGATGGGCTACAACAGCAGAAGACCCCACCGGGTACCACTCATCTCCACTACAAATAGGAAAAAGAGGCTACAATTTGCAAGAGCTCACCAAAATTGGACAGTTGAAGACTGGAAAAATGTTGCTTGGTCGGATGAGTCTCGATTTCTGTTGAGACTTTCAGATGGTAGAGTCAGAATTTGGCGTAAACAGAGTGAGAACATGGATCCATCATGCCTTGTTACCACTGTGCAGGCTGGTGGTGGTCGTGTAATGGTGTGGGGGATGTTTTCTTGGCACACTTTAGGCCCCTTAGTGCCAATTGGGCATCGTTTAAATGCCACGGCCTACCTGAGCATTGTTTCTGACCATGTCCATCCCTTTATGGCCACCATGTACCCATCCTCTGATGGCTACTTCCAGCAGGATAATGCACCATGTCACAAAGCTCGAATCGTTTCAAATTGGTTTCTTGAACATGACAATGAGTTCACTGTACTAAAATGGCCCCCACAGTCACCAGATCTCAACCCAATAGAGCGTCTTTGGGATGTGGTGGAACGGGAGCTTCGTGCCCTGGATGTGCATCCCACAAATCTCGATCAACTGCAAGATGCTATCCTATCAATATGGGCCAACATTTCTAAAGAATGCTTTCAGCACCTTGTTGAATCAATGCCACGTAGAATTAAGGCATTTCTGAAGGCGAAAGGGGGTCAAACACAGTATTAGTATGGTGTTCCTAATAATCCTTTAGGTGAGTGTATATATATATATATATATATATATATATATATATATATATATATATATATATATACATACACACACAAATCATTTTGGAAAAATAACAAAAAAAGTTATCAAAAAAAGCATGTAAATATGCCACGTCTTGCATGTACATTGCATGATGAGGACTCTGACTCAACTGCGGCGTCAAGTACCACCAAATGGAAAGCATGTTTTTGCAAGTCTGCTACCACACTCAGCTTGAAATGAGTAAAGTGTTTACTGAAGAACCAATCTAGCTTTTTGAAACAACTGGACTGGTGTAGGACTGGAACAATGCAGTGGTCTTGAGATGCACGTTTTACAGTTTTTAAATTGACATGGGAACTTAAAAATGTGGCTTTAATGGCAAGGAAGAAGAAGGAGCAATGGCCAAAGATATATATATATATATATATATATATATATATATATATATATATATATATATACATATACATATACACAGTGAATGTTTATATAGAACAACAATTAAAAAAATAGCATGGAATGGAAATAAAACAAGCAATATAGACTTCTAAAGGCATTTCAGTATTTTACTTGTCTGCAATAATAATGTAATCTCTGTGAGTGTCATTTCATGCAATTAATGTGTTTAAATGTAATTTAAATAAAATTTACAGCCCTACTTTCCTATACACCGTATGAAGCATCTCAACAAAAGCCGTTTATTCATGCAGGAAAGGGTTTGGGGTTGTGGGTATGTTGATTAAAGAAGATGAGCTTTGAAGGTTAAAAGGCAGGATATGTTACAGTACACATTGTTTACTGCCTACCAACATTTTGCCGTTGTATCTGAACTTCCTTCCAACTAAAAATTAAATACAACATAGCAAAGATCATAAATGATAAATAAATGGAACTTGAGCAAAGATCATTGCATAAGGAGGAGAAGATACAAGGCAAACAAAAAGACACCGGAAATGAGTGGCTTGCCACAGAACGAAAGAGAAAAAAAAACAGAAAAAGCATGGATACAGCGTGCAACACCAGAGCTAGCCAAGCACACAGACACGACCACACACACACACACACACGTACACACAAAAAAAACAAACAGATTCACATCTACTCTTACCTTCAGGATATAAGACATCCTCTAAAGAAGCAGAAAATGGAGAGAGAATGAAGATGTGTATGAGAATAAAAGAACAGCCTGATAGGAATATGATGGAAAGATCAGTGAGAGGTGAACATTAATTGTTGCAGAGAAACAGAAGATTTGTAGACATGCATTCATCAGTTGCTAACACCAGTTGCACAATCTTGTAGAGATGCAGTGCACATTAGAGAGAAGTTCGAGTGGGCTTTGAGTAGTGTTAGCTAATATCCAGCTCAAAGACCACTAAACATTCCACTTAAATCTGAGATAACATCTCCACCGCAACTTGAGTTAAAGAGAAGGACGGTGGCTTGCAAACTTACAGTAAGAGTTGCTTTGTATGCATCGGTTTCCTGTTAGGACCACCAAGAATGCACAGAGGTAAATTACGCTCCCACTCAAGATCTCTTATGACTATTTTCCAGACAGCGTACCTCTTTATAGCCTAGGGCAGCGGAGGGCTTGAGGGGTGGTGCTGGCCTCAGGCAGCTTAAGGACCAGGGCTTGGTGACCTTGGGGGGTTCGAGAGGGCCTCGGTTAGCCAAAGGAGTACCGAAACCGTGCAAGTGGTGGGACAAAGTACCAGTCATGGTTAGAGGCTTACCCTCAACACTCTGCAAAACAAGAAAATAACGATTCACCTGTAAGAACGCATCATTGGGAGTGATGTGAAAAAAAAAAAAAAAAAAAAAAAAACATTGACAATGGGTTCTTATTACCTTCAACATGGTTCCAACTGGACTTCCTTCCTTGGTGTAAGCATGAAGATGTTCTAACCACTCCAGCTGCTCCTGTGAACTACTACAGAACACCATGGTGTGATCTATTGTCCCTCCTAAAAAACACAACCAAAAAAATAATAATCTGCCAAAGGGAAGACACAATGAGATACAAGATAACAAGATAAGCTGTTTAAACATGTGCTTCTTTGCATTACATAAGTTTTGTTTGGAAAGTTCCAATTAAAAATTAAAGCAGCAAGCAGCGATGAAGAGGGCCCTCGCACCCGTGCCGCCGCCACCCGGCAGTTTTAGGAAGACAGAGCACGGTGGGCAGTATGTAATGATAATAAATATAGGAGGACTATGTCAAAATATTTGTATTTGCCATACTTCCTGCTACCAGAAGGTGGCGCTATTGCTATAACCAAATATGAGCATGGTTATGTGTTCAGGACAGGACTCTTATCAAACGTGAAGTTTGGGGCAGATTGGACATTGTATGTCTGAGTTACTGCAGGCTGTCTGTGGTTGCCTAGCAACATCAGAACTGCAAGCAATATTGAACTATATGACAGATTCATGCACAAATCACCAAAAGGCTGAAATTGGGTGTACATTTGTCAGGCCGCCAAGGGCACACCCTTCGACGAAAACTCAAGATCTTCGCAATTTAACGTCGCAAAGGCCTTAAGATTACACTCACCAAATTTGAAGAGGATCAGATCAAAACTGTAGGAGGAGTTCGTTAAAGTACAACGTCTGGAAATGGCAAAAACTACACAAAATCTGAGAGGAAATTCAAAATAGCTGACTTCCTGTTGTGTTTAGGGCTATGCTCCAAGAGACTTTTTTGTAGGTATTGGGTCATTACATGTATGTACCAAATTTCACACCTGTACGTCAAACGTAGAGCCGGGGCAGTAATGTAGGGGATGCTATTGAACCATTTTGCCCCACACATTTGTCAGGCCGCTGAGAGCACACCCTTCGACGAAAACTCAAGATCTTCGCAATTTAACGTCGCAAAGGCCTTAAGATTACACTCACCAAATTTGAAGAGGATCAGATCAAAACTGTAGGAGGAGTTCGTTAAAGTACAACATCAGGAACTTACGAAAAATTCACAAAATCTAGGAGGAAGTTCAAAATAGCTGACTTCCTGTTGTGTTTAGGGCTATGCTCCAAGTGACTTTTTTGTAGGTATTGGGTCATTACATGTATGTACCAAATTTCATACCTGTACGTGAAACGTAGAGCCGGGGCAAAATGTGGGGGCAATAATTTACAGAATTTGCCCCACCCAATTTTGAAAACCATATCACACGTAAATTTTCAACCACTTCTGAAGCGTGTGCAAAGTTTCATGAGTTTTCGAGCATGTTTAGGCCCTCTAAAAAGCGATTCATTTAGGAGAAGAAGAAGAAGAAGCGGAATAATAATAAACAGAGCAAAAACAATAGGGTCCTCTCACCATCGGTGCTCGGGCCCTAAATACAAATATACACAACTGTTCAAATTTTTTTTTTTTTTTTGTGAAGTCTCTTATGCTGGCTAAATTAATTTAATCAAAAATACAGTAAAACTTTAGTTTTCAATCTTAAAATATTTTAAAATGTAATTTATTTCTGTAAAGCAAAGCTAAATATTCAGCATCATTATTCCAGTCTTCAGTGTCACATGATCCTTCAAAAATCATTCTAATATACTGATTTGCTGTTCAAGAAACATTTATTATCATCAATGTTGAAAACAGTTGTGCTGCCTAATATTTTTGTGGAAACGGCAATACATTTTTTCAGGATTCTTTTATGAACAAAGTTAAGAACAATACTTTGGGATCTATGGTCCCATCCCCCCCAACAAGGGCAAAAAGGGTCTTGGTTACCATGACTACAATCAGTTAAGTTGGTTTTATTGCTGTTGAAAATGTGGTCATGTGGCCAAGGCAGAGGCCATAGAAAAGACAGAAGCAGACCTTTAAAACAGATTTTGCATCAATTTATGGATGAACCCCAGGACACTGTGTGAATGATTTACTGTCTTGTGTACTATGTCTTTGATTCTACAGTATGTATTTTATGATACAACCAAAGGTCAATGTAGCTCCACCTGTATCGTGTCTCCTATCTAATTAATACTCTTTTAATGACTCTCACTTTAGTGTACATCACATTCTCTTAGAATGCAGTGTGTTTGTTATATCTATAAATAGTATAAATAGACACAAATGTCTAACCACACTTGAGATACAGTCATAAATCCTCCCAACAGAGGAATCTCCCGCTTGGAAATTCCCCCTTTCTTATTGGTTGAGCCAACCCTGAAAGGTGGGACCTTTCTCAGGCTTTAACCCTTTCGCACGTACGATCACACCGGTGTGATCAGTCTTGGCTGGTCCCTGAAGCGTACGATCACACGGTGAGTCCATCACGTGATCAACTGCTAAATTCAAATGTGCTTTCGCACGTTGGCTGGCGCTGAGCCAGAGACAGACGCGCTCAGTGCTGTCATATATCACAACTATTCAGTGTTTTCAACCACATAATTTTTATTTTAGGTTTCAGACATTTAAATACACATAAAAATATTTTGAGTTTGTAAAATACACACTGATGTCTATGGAAGTGGCAATAATCATCCTTTCTATTATAAAAAGACGACACGTTTTATTCATATTAGATACACATTGTGTAAGTAGCTTTACATTTTACCCTATTCTTCTCCCAGTTCACCGGCCACTTACTTTCATGTATTTCGTGAGAAGTTGAGGAATTGACGTGTTGTAAACTAACATGGCGCCGCCCATCACACATACAGCTCAACTAACGCGATTGTTATAAAGGTTTTTAAACAACAAAACACATCCACTAGCACATATTTGACAATAGGAATATCAGTGATTCATGTTATAGCTAATACATTTGTGAATATTTTGAATAAAAAAGGAAAAAATGACATAAAAGCAGATCATCATTCATTCAGCGCTGTGTTGTGGTTGCGCTGTGTCACGTGACAAGCAATGACGCGTCACCATGGAAGCATTAAAGGGTTAGTTCACCCAAAAATGAAAATTAAGTCGTTGATTACTCCCCCCCATGCTGTACCAACCCCGTAAGACCTTCGTTCGTCTTCGGAACACAAATGAAGATATTTATGATTAAATCTGAGAGGTTGATCACTCCTCCATAGGCTGCCTAAGGGAATGAAACTTGACGGCCCAGAAAGTCATTAAAAGAAAACGTTTCAATATTCCATGTCGCAACAGTGGCTTAACTATAAGTTTATCAAGCGACCAGAACACTTTTTGTGCGAAAAAACAAACAAAAATAACGACTTTATTTGACTATTCCTTTTCTTCCTTGTAGGCCTGAAACGAGACTTCAAGAGATTTCCACGACGCATGCGCGAGAACTTAACTGAAGTAGTTGAAGGAGATCGCAATTCTCGCGCATGCGTCGTGGAAATCTCTTGAAGTCTCGTTTCAGGCCTACAAGGAAGAAAAGGAATAGTCGAATAAAGTCGCTATTTTTGTTTGTTTTTTCGCACAAAAAGTATTCTCGTCGCTTGATAAACTTATAGTTGAGCCACTGTTGCGACATGGAATATTTAAACATTTTCTTCATTGACTTTCTGGGCCGTCAAGTTTCATTCCCTTAGGCAGCCTATGGAGGAGTGATCCACCTCTCAGATTTAATCATAAATATCTTCATTTGTGTTCCGAAGAAGAACGCAGGCCTTATGGGATTGGTACAGCATGGGGGTGAGTAATTAATGACTTAATTTTCATTTTTGGGTGAACTAACCCTTTAAAGTGACAGGTTCTAAATAACGCTCGCCTACAAAAAAATCACACTGGGGGATCAGTTCGAATATTTTAAACTTACGTGTGAAAGGGTTAAATAGTCTCTACACAAGCCCTTTCCTCTCTTGGTCTTCTCGGTACGTTCTGGGTGCTGTGCTGTCCTGCGGGGCCGCACCAGGGTCTTGACTCACAACCAGCCATGAGCTCATTCAGGAGAGAGATGACTCTCTCAACCACAACAGAATCAAGGACAACATCAGGAGTTTGGCACAACGTCTTCATTCAATGCAGAAGAAGTCCATTGCAACTCCCACCATCAACTCTGCCGACTTCCTCCCTTTTCCTGTTTGCTCTGCGTGTCCTCTCCGGCCCAGGGCCGGCAGGCCACAATCTGCACTCCAGCCATGGGAACAGAGTCAAACCAACCACGCAAGTTCATCACCATTTCTTCAGTCAACACCGAAGAAATCGATTGAGACTCATGGGACCATCAAAAATCCTTCTCCAGGAACTTTGCATGAAATGTTTCACTGCAAAGGCCATGCAAGTATACATTTAATGAGGTCCTCTGAAAATGATAAGCTGATGGTTCTTTTTTATAGTTAAATGGATCTTTTCCATAGTTCCCTTTTCTGCATCCAGTTTCATTATGTCACTCACCATATTACCCATGTATGTATGCGTGTTTAGTTTAGTTATGTTTGTGATTTAGTTAATAAAACTTGTGCACAATACATATTTGGTTCTGATTCTCTGTTTGCAACAAGGTTTTACGACCTTGATCTTGTTACATGCTCTAAGCGCTGCACATGCTAAGAAAGAATTATTTTTCTGTGGTCATGAAAGATACCCTTTTCTTATAAAATAAATGAATAATCAAAAGACTTTGTTGGATGACCTGATTAATTGATTGTAATATTAATTTAGCTACATCAAGTAACTGACCCAAATATTCATAATTAATCATAAGTTATGATTGATTATTAATATTTCCCCTTTGAGCAAACTCGTTACACATTATATGGCAACGCTCACACTGTCAGACTTTGGGATTAGCATTTACGTACAGGTGTGAGTTTCTAAATGTCTATCTGTATAAACATGCATGGGAGTCAAGACCATATTCAATAACCACAGCCAAAATGACCGAAGTAATATCAAAGACGGCACTGTCTTATCACTTTTGACACAACAAGTGTCCAATAGCCGCAAGAACAGACTGGATCTGAAACACTCAGCCCTTATCTCCATCGCTGGAAGTTTCCAAAACCACACATGAAAACCCGCAACACACGGTCGACACACGTTTGTGTAGCACAGAGCGGCTCTCTCGCACTGTATGACTGACAGACAACAAGAGGTCCAGTCTGGTTCCATTCACACAGCGCAAGTTTTCCGAGAATGTGGTTGTGAGTCCTGAAAATTTACTGGTGTGAGCTTGGTTAAAGAAAGCAGTTGTCACTACCGTAAATAACCATACTGTGTGTGAACGTAACCGTATTAAGGACTCAAATACATGACTGACAACTTGTGGCTTATATGTGGCTTATTTGATTAAATTAATGCATCCTTGTTGTAATGTTTGGAAAGACATGAAGGTGAGCAAATGATGACACTATTTATTTTTGGGTGAACTATTCCTATAAGAAGTCACCTGCACATGCTCATTACTTGTTAGATTAAACTATATTGCTGCCTTGTTATAAAAACAGGTCAAGAGACAAGCAGCAATGAAAAAAGCAGCTATAATGACACAGTTGAGAGTATATTGTTCTGTGACCTCTCAAAAAAAGAGACCTCACTAAAACTGTTTACATGGACTGAAACAAACCTGTGATCTCAAAGGCATAATGGCCTGTGTCTGCATCTTCTATGTGTTTGGTTACAGTGGTTCCTGCTAGTGGCAGACGTCCCTATGAGACGAGAGTGAGACAAATGAGTGCACTGCGCTTGACTTCTTCATAAATAACAGATGCTGATTATGTACCTGGATGAACACAACAGAAAAAAACTCGCCTGGTAAATGAAACCACTCATTCTTGGGCTGGCAGACAGCATGACTAACACATTAGGAAACAGCATGAAGTATTTCTCTTCTTTTTCCTAGAAAAAAACAAATGCACATTATATTACATTCAGAACTTCTGTACAAATTACATAAATTATTACCACTACATAGAACGATCACATTGTTCATGGCACAGATGCAGGTGAATGGCATTACGGTACCTTTACAGCAAACAAACACAAACATCAAATGTCTCTATTTTACACACACTTTTGGATTGGTGAACTGCTCTATTTTTTGCTAAATTGATTACTCACGATCAACAAATATCGTACCTTATATCTAGCAAACCAAGATAAATTTCAGCTAAGCAAAAGAGAGAAAGAGAAAGGGGATACAATGAAAAGAATGGGAGGGAAATCATTTCTAATGAATCAGTAAGTAAATGCTTAAATCATCCTACTATTTTTCCTTCAGCTTAGCCCTCCTGATGTTATCAGGGGCTTCTATCAGACCCCTCAAACACCACTGTTTCCATTAACCAGAATCAGAGGGGGCTGAGGTTCAAGTTGACAACGCATACAGATGACCACAGATGCAAAGCTTTGCAGGAGGATTTAAGCTGTTGACATTTAAATATTTTCCATTCATTAGCTAAAACAAGTCACATGAAGCAAAAAATGGGTGTGGCTCTGACTATTATGTCTAAAAGCCCATGAGCAAAATAACCTTGTTTCGCACAACACTTCAAATTAATCTTGACAAAATAATCACTCGAGCCACTTCATAGTTTATTACGAAATTGTGCAAACATGACCAAAACCACTAACATGCATTTTGGACAAAATAAACAGTGAGATACCACGCTGCTGTGAAAGCAACAGGTCGGGTTTAGATACCCCACTGTTATTTCCTAGTTCTCACCCACTTCCTCACCTCATTTGAGCTGCTCTGCATGTGGACCTGTGACATGTAGACCACCTGACCCAGTGACTTCATGCTGTCCCCCTCCCAGCCCCGCACCGGCTCTGACAATATCTGCAACTCTAGGTTCTTTCTTTTTCGTAGATCTTGACACTGAGTCTGAAAAACACAAACAGATCAATTCAGTGAAACAAGAATTAATGGGATACATTTCATGTGTTGCATTTCATAGTGAGTCAGGGGAAACACATACTGAAATGTAACTGATTCGAAAAAGCATTGTGTAATAGTCAAACATAAAGACTGATTCACACCCAGTCAAAAATGAGTTACCATCTGCGATTAAATAGGACTAAACTATAAAACATTTAGTTTATAATTCTCTGATAAATGTCTCAATAACGAAATGAATTGTTTGACATCCAGAATGCACACACACACAATCGTTCAAAAGTTTGGGATCAGTAAGATTTGTTTTTGTTTTTGAAAGAAGTCTTATATTTATCTACGACATACAGTGATACAGAAAGAGTAATATTGTGAAATATTATTACAGTTTAAAATAACGGTTTTCTATTTTAATAAAGTCTTTAGAGTCACACGATCCTTCAGAAATCATTCTAATATACCGATTTGGTGCTCAAGAAACATTTATCATCATCAATGTTGAAAACAGTTGTAACATTATAAATGTAATGTGTTTAATGCATTCTTGCTGAATACAAAGATGAATTGTTTTGAACGGTGGTGTATTTTAAAATATATTGTGCATGCTTTTAGTGCTGAATTTTCATACGTTTATAGTCTCTGATAAGCATCTAATAACTTAATAAACATTGATAAATAATGGGTTACAATGTTTTTAAAGTAAGTTTAATGGCAAATTTATAGGTATATTCAAAAACTGAACGTTTTATAACACAATAACTTGGAACAGGAAAATATATCATCTTAAATGGTCACTTCTCCGTTCCATTCATGTTCCTAACTGATGCTTAATCATCAAAGCGACTTACAATAATGTACGCAAATCATCTCATCAGCAATTACCAATATAGGTAACTGAGAAAACATAGGTAAAGGGGGAAGACCAAATATACATGACACCTCCACTACTGAGACCTAAACTATGAACATGGGACTTTCCCTTACCTGTCAGAAAAAAAGAAAAACACAAAAAGAAACTGAAAAAAGACATGAAACTGTTCCACAGAACTCAACGAGTAAAGAAATCACCTACTACTATAATTTTCTATGCCAAGACGTCTGACATGAAATGCCATTATCTAAGGAATGACTCATCTTTCCTCAGTTTTTTTTTTTATCTTATAGAGACACTCTCGTAAACCTTAACCTTTACATTTCATGTAACTGCAACATCTCCTCCAACCTGTAAAGTGCAGTGAACCTGCTGTGCGGTTTAGAGATGAGGGTAAGAGGGAATTGGAGAGAAAAGACTCAAATGTTTTGCACCATGAGAGGAAACATCTCACATTGGTCAAAACCATGAGAAGTGAAAAGTCAAAAATGCTTTATTTGTCAAACAAGCACCAAAATTAAATGGCAAATATGACAGAGAACTGTGACATACCACAAGATTTTTAAAAGCAACTGTTGCTTTGAGAATGTCACTGTAATCTGGATGCGCTTCCTACAAGAAAAAAAAGAGAGAATCTGTAAATATTATATTATAACAAACATGAAAACACTCAAGGCCATTCATGACCTTAGCAGCTTGCTGTTACCTCCACATGTCGCTCAAGTTCCTGCAGGAGGGTGGGATACTTGTCAAGCCTCATGAAGGGTTTGCTTAGGCTGGTGGTCAGGGTCAGAATACCAGGAGCACTGGCACCCTGACTCTCCATGAACTTGTCCAGCTCCTCACTGTTCATGGAAAAACAGTTTTTATTTAAGACTGATTTATTTGACTTGTCTAGACAATTATGATCAGCACATCTTAATGTCGAAAACAGTCTATCCCTTCATTTGAACAACTAACTTGAATAACATTTTTAATAATTGCACAAAAATCATCACAACTTATTACATATAAATACACACTACAGTTAAAATGTTTAGGGTTAGTATAAGATTTAAAAAAAAAGTAATGAATACTTTTACTCAGCAAGGATGCATCAAATTGATAAAAAGTGACATTTATAATATTATAAGATTTCTATTGCAAATAAATGCTGATTTTTAAACGTCCTACTAAAAGAATCCTGAAAAGATCTATTATAGTTTTCACAAAAATATTAAGCAGCACAACTCTTTTCAACATTGATAATAATAAATGTTTTTTGAGCAGCAAATCATCATATTAGAATGATCTCTGAAGGATCATGTGAAACTCAAGACTGGAGTAATAATGCTGAAAATTCTCATTTTAAAACTTTAAAACTTTAGGAACACTTATAAAATGTATGTTTTTGTTTTATAAAATAACACATGTGTAAATGAAAAAAAAAAAGTGAGGTTTAATCAGTTTGCAATCAGGTCAACAACGCATTCTCATATAAACATAACAATAGCAAATGTTTTGGTGAAGGTGACAGAATGGGTGTGAAAAGAACTCATCACTAGATGCTGAATTGTGATAAAATAAATTTAGACTAAAGATGAATCATCTGAACGCAAGCCTTGAGTACATGACCGAACAATGGAAAATGCTGCAACAATGCTGCAGAGTGATATGCGAGTGAGCAAACAATCAAAAGTCTGTCTTCTGCCTCCATCAGCATAACCACAGCTATAGATATCCTGTTGGGTTAGTACTGTTTCCTGTGTGTATGAGGCATGCCTTTTCACTCTCTCCTTCTGTCGTGGAGCATTCTGAGGTGGAAGGAGAAAACTGACAGAAACCTTTTTGTAGTTCATCATACAGGAAGTGTGTAAAATGTGGCTCAGACATTTCTGAATAGCTGTGAAGTTTTCAAGTACAAACCAATAAAAAACACACACCTTGAAATGGAAATAGGGCAGCAATGTTATATGTAAAGGCAGAGGGGAGATTTGGTTGTTAAGTCACTCAGCTCAATGAGACATAAGAGAATCAAAGCCTTGTAGCGACACCTGCTGGTTCATCTTTATACTTCAGAAAACATTATACTGTATCCACCTGTTTCCGGGGGGGGCTACTGTAAAAAACAAAGTGGGTGCAACTTCCGGTCAGGCGGCGGAAGTAGCATACCGATGGTATTTTGTGTGCTATTTAGCGAAGAGGCTAGGTGTTTTTCAGATAATATTTTACTATTTAAAATAAGTCGCAAACCTTTATGAGAGATGTCGTTACGGAGCTCAGGGACAACATGTGCTGTTCGCGGTTGTACATAGGCCTATAACCGGACTAAACTAATTCAGTGGCAAATTGTATTATCCAACAATCTTGGACTAAAGATTTTAAGTGAAGGCTACTGTGAAGCAACATATTCATGAATGACACACAGTAAACATTTCATAGTATATCTAATATAATATAGGCTATATATACATTTCTTAGGTCTGTAAGGCAAGTAACGTTAGACGCTGAGTTTCGGTTCATTTATGAGACGAGCTGCAGTTCAGGCGCCAGCGCCTCCGTGTCTTGATTATTGTCTGCTATATTTACCGCTACTTATTAGTTATTAAATCCAGGTAAATTGTTGATGAAACATTGATTGAAATTAAGATACAATTAATACAAAACGAAATTAATTTTAAATAAAGGCTCAGTGCTTTCAAAAAGTTAAAGTTTTTTTTTTGTGTCACCCTCGTGTATTTCCCTCATATTAAATACAAAATGCATGTGCTATATATTTTTAATGTCTGGAATCCTTTATTGATATGATATGATATATGTATATAAACCGAGGTTTCAATAGCCTAAATGCATTTTCGGAGAATTTATATTTTGACTGCAAATGTCACGTCCATAATGCTGGAATCGCCCAATTTTAAATAATTTATCCTCAACTAGTTTTGTGGTGTGGGTCTACAAATTTTATAATGTTAACTTCAAATAATACAAATAGTAAAGATATGGTAGCTATATTGGATCTGGACGGGAAGGATATCTCTGGGAGTGGGAAGGGCGTATCGTGATTCTGCCTTCCCTGACCGCGACACAGATCCGTGGATCTGAGTATCGCGATTTCGGTTTTATTTAACATGATTCTTTTTTATTACTATTTAGGAACAAACAAGGGTCTCTGTTTAAAAAACGCCGACTCGCACCGGCAGTCCAGAGCACCGCAGCGCATATCTTCAAGTTTAGCCATAACCGAATGTCCAGTTTAACTGCCACAAGTTGATCTTGTAATAAAGAACTCATCGTGGAAAAACACGCTGTATTTTTGTATTTTCATTGCATTTGTAATTGATAAAAAGTTAAACAAATTAAATAATACATTTTAGTATAAATATTAATGATTAATCGATAGTCGAATGAATGAATGAGTGTCACGTTTAGCTTGTTTACTTCGAACCGGAAGACGCACCCACTTTTGACGCAAGGCCTCATGGGACGTAGGAAACTTGTGGATATTGACACAAAGGCAAAGTGTAATTTCTGTGCCACTAGCCTCAAACAATACAAATATTTTGTAAGCGCCATAGTCACAGTTTTACAACTTTTGGGAAGTCAACCTATAAAATGGTACATTAATCATGGAAATCCCCCAGAGGGCATTTCCTCTAATGAATAATGTGGAGATGTGCTTAGAATATAATGATGTATTGTTCTTCGCAGCTCTTTGTACTACAATTCAGACTTTACATTAATACTTCACATTTTGTGACATGCATTTTTAGAAATGAAATTACTCTAAAAAGAATTTCAAAATTACCACTTTAACTCATTAGTATTAAAAATAATTAGATATTATTTTCCATAGTTGATAATATACATAAAGAACATAAAATATAAGAACGAAATTAGTGCTTGTGTGTCAAACAAGCATGTTTGAGCATCCTTTTATCACATTTGATGTGCTCTGCATGTGCATTGATCGATGTTTATATGTGAATAAAAGCCTAATTAAAGGAGTCATGACATGACAAATAAAATTTTTTATCATTAAAACATCCTGCAAACATCATTTTTAAAAGATCCTCCTCCTCCTAAAAAAAAAAACTATTTGACAAATCGTTTTATATCATCGCACCATATGCCCCGCCCCCTGGTGCTCAGTGACTTAACGTCTGACACCAGTCTACACCAGAAGCAAATAGAACCCATTATAATCACTGATGCCGTCTACACTGGATACAATATTCAGATGCCTGTTCAAATTCTGACACTCCATGCACTTGAGTCAACAGGACAAATGGAAGAGCAAAGGAACGTTCGTTTTGACGCATCCAGCTGAAACAGCTTGTTAGTATGTATGTACAGCCTTCAGAAGGATCCCAGCATCAGGAACAAGTACATGGTTTATGTTTAATGGCTGCAGTTTTGTAAACAAGGCACATTTGATCATGAAAATACAGTTGCAGCGCCAAGCTTCCATAAACATAGCATTACAATGAGAACAGTATTGCAAAAGAATGTTGTAAATTCTTTGTGCTTTTGTTGCCCGTGTTTAAACATCGTTGTTACAGGAAAGAGCGCATCCACAACGGGAGTTACACATTCAGACAAGAACGGTCAAGTTCACGTGCAAATTTGCGTAATTTTTTGCAGATATAAGTTGTATTATGACTTTTATGTTGTATGTATCTGATTAATCTCAAATAGAATGCATTTGGTTGAGTATATTAACCCGCTAGCAAAGCACTTCAGTTTACGCGGTGTTCATTCACTCTTCAGCATCAGCTCAAACAGCATGCCAACATTATTGATGATGATTGGGTTATTTCAGACAGTCCTATTCCTTTTAGATGTTTCTTTTCAAAAAGATTGATGCATTGATAATCTACCAGTGTTATTTTTTTAGTCATATTTTGGATTGTAATATTTTTAGTAAAAGCATGTCATATTTGTATTTGTTAACATTAACATTTACAGTGTTTTAAAGGGTTAGTTCACCCAAAAATTAAAATTCTGTCAGTAATTACTCACCCTCATGTTGTTCCAACCCCGTAAGACCTTCGTTCATCTTCGGAACACGAATTAAGATATTTTTGATGAAATCTGAGAGCTGGATCACTCCTCCATACTAGTCCATAGGCTTCTTCAGGGATTGAACTTGCCGGCCTCGAAAAGTTATTAAAGACATCGTTAAAATAGTCCAAGTGACTACAGTGGCTCAATCTTAAGTTCATCAAGCGACGAGAATACTTTTTGTGTGCAAAAAACAAACAAAAATAACGACTTTATTTCAACTATTCATTTCCTTCTCTGTGGGCCTCAAGTCAGTTCACTAGTGTAATAGCGTACGCTTCTGTTGTTGTACGTCACACGCATCACGCACATGACCAGCGTCGGTCAATAGTGAGCCTACGTGTGATGTAGCTCTACGCAATTACACTAGTTTAACTGACTGGAGGCCCAAAGAGAAGGAAATGAATAGTTGAAATAAAGTCGTTATTTTTGTTTGTTTTTGCGCACAAAAGTATTCTCGTCGCTTGATAAACTTAAGATTGAGCCACTGTAGTCACTTGGACTATTTTAACGATGTCTTTACTAACTTTTCGAGGCCGGCAAGTTCAATCCCTGAAGAAGCCTATGGACTAGTATGGAGGAGTGATCCAGCTCTCAGATTTCATCAAAAATATATTAATTTGTGTTCCGAAGATGAACGAAGGTCTTACGGGTTTGGAACGACATGAGGGTGAGTGATTAATGACAGAATTTTCATTTTTGGGTAAACTAACCCTTTAACAAAAATGCCCATCCCTAATGCATCATGTTTTCAAAACACAATGCAAGAGTGAGGAGGTGTTGATACTTTTTTCTATGCAATGACATTATCCAATCATAACAGTGGCTGTTTACTGACAAGTCTTAAATGGTACTAAAAAGATTTTTTTTTTTGGCTACATTTTTTGGTAGCCAAAAAATGGCTCAGACTGAGCGTTATAGAAATATAAATAATAATTGTTGGAAATATATAATACTTTATTAACATTATAAGTGAACCTCAAGAAAATAATAATAAATATTTGTCATGACCCCTTTAAATCTGTCGTTCTTCATAATACTTTATTTGAATTTATTTTACAATGTCTTTATGAACTTTTTGAAGCTTTTAAGTTTTGGTGTAATGGATTTTAAAGAAAGGAAATCTCTCAGGTTTCAATAAAAATATCTGTATTTCAAAGATAAACGGAATTCTTATGAGGTTTGGAACGTCATGAAGGTGAGTAAATGACGACATCATTTTCATTGAGTGAACTAAACCCTTTAACATCGGATGTTTTGACACAGAAACTGATGACAATTATGAGACACTGAGTGGACACTGACCTGTGATTAGTCAGCACACACACTGCAGAGGGATGGCTGGAGCAGTAGGACAAGTACAGTGTTCTGATCTGACACATCAGGTTCAGGTAACAGCTACCAATCCGCTGCTGGCCCTCTGGCATCCTACAAAGCAAAAATAGTTAGATCAGCCCGGATAATTACTTTCTTACATACATTATACATTAACTTTTATTTCATGTCAAATAACCTAGGTTTTGAAACGTTGACACATTGGAAATACAACACACAAAGCCATCACCAGATGGCGATGTATCATCCAAGAGTATGACTTTCAGAGAGAGAGCAGAGAATCATTTGAGTTGTCAATATGCTCTATAAACACAGAAAAACAGCTCTTACTTGGAGCACTCCTCTAAGGCAAGACACAGTCCAAGTTGGAAAGAGAGGACGTCCTCTAAATTCCCATTTAGACTGGAGCAGTCCGCACTAGAGAGCCTGCAGAGAGAGCAGACAGAAGAGTCATTGTGCATATAGGTTTTCATTGACTGCCCCAGCACCCCGAAATGTCAATCGGCTTTGATATCAAAGGGTCCCTGATGCCATGGTGACGTCTGTGTTTTACTCTTACTTGTCGCTGGCCTGTAGAGGCCGCAGGTAGCAGCCAAGTACCGTCTGTAGCTCTTTGACAAACTCTCTCTCATGCTCCAAAATGTCTTGCACCACCTATAAGAAACAAAGCATTCAAATAAGAACTTAAAAATTCATTTACTACATGTACATTTGGCATTTGTTCATGCGTTTAAAAGAACTCACCACATTGTAATAATTTTTTGTCAGCTGAGGAACGTCAAATCCTTTTATCGATTTTGGAGATATTGGTTTCTCTGGGAAAAAAATAGAGGGAAAACTTAATAAGAATGTCACTGTTTTGTTCAATTATGTTTGCTAGGACAATTTGATTCTAACAATGCTAAGATGCTTACATCTTAGCAATATCTTCAATTGCCCACTCACCACATGGCTTGACCTCTCGGACATAGTTGCTAGGGAACCAGCCGGTTTTGCCATTAAGGTTTCCCTCCCACCATCCACCTTCCTCCTGGCGTGTGACATGAATCAGGTCGCCCTTGCTGAAAGACAGCTCGTCCTCATTGTTCTGCTTGAAATTGAAGCGGGCCTTTACCATCAGCTGCCCACCGCCTCCATTCTCCGACATTTCCTGGAAAGCAACAGTTGAAAAATTTCAGTATGCAGTCAACTGGGGCACAAACTAACTGATTTTTAAAAAATTTATTATGCATATACTTATAGGGGTGTAACCGTATATCGTTATATTGATACATCGAAAACATAAAAATGCTACGATATGTATCTGTGAAGTGAAGGATATGTAGTGGAATATAGAGTTTTATCCACGACTGAGCTTATTAAGGGTGCTCTGAATCAGGGCCTGAATTTCATTTTTGAAAATGGGGGAAATCCCCCCTTAGGTGACTCTTGTGGGGGTATTTTTTTATTTCAGGGGGCCATTTACTTTTAGACATTTAAAAAAATATATATAATTATCTCACCTAAATGAATGATCATGCAGTGCATTTTTGTTTTTAAAATTGGGCAATTGTTGCACAATAGCTTACACACAGCACAAGCCTGATTTCATACTGTGAATTGAATTCACAAAAAAGACAAATAAACAGTCAGTAATAAAATAAGAACAAATAAACAATTTACAAGTAGTAGCACAAATAAATATAATACAAACAAAGATACAAAAAAAAAGAAACCATGCTTTAAGTTTTTTTTTTTACTTACAGTCGAATTGAGGTAAGAAATACTAAAAGAAATTAAATAAGGAATTAGATGTAAAATAATACTGGATGGTCTTCCCTGAATAAATTAAATACAGATTAATCATTACAATTAAGGTTACAAATGTTAGTCATTCAAGAGCAGTGAATGTCATGTTTTTTTCTATCTTTTGTTGTTTGATTAACATTATAGAGAGCAGAAGGATTATCAGGCTGTTGTCACTTTAAGAGCTGCGCTGATCCAATATACTGTTGCATAACATTTGTGTGTTTGACCAATAATGCGCAATTTGGTACTTGCGAGTTGTTTGTGAGGCGGCCTTATGTGTGTGCTCTTTGAGAGTGCATGAGCATTTCGTCTCTAGGAGAGAGTGCAAGTGCAGAGTGGTTTAAACACTGGCAAGACTTAAAAAGAAATGTAAATTATAGAACTTTAGGTGATGAGCAAGTGGCATTTCCTGTGTCAACTGTGCAGATCGCTTATAGTGCAGACGACGCGATGTGCTGATGTGACAGATTAAGACGGTGCCGCCGCATGTCATGCCATACCTCTCACGGCAGGCGCGTCTTTATGCGTCGTCAGCATGAGATCGGTTTATGAGACTGGCCTTTATAGAGACCGCTGATCAAACTTCCCAAAGCAATTATCGGCGGATAGCGATAGCCATTTGCATGTATAGTTCCCCAAAAATAAAAATTCTGTCATGTATTCACCCTCATGTTGCTTGAAACCTATAAGATTTTGTTCATCTTCCCAACACAAATTAAATTATTTTTTATGAAACCTGAGAGATTTATGTCCCTCCATTTAAAGTCTATTCCCCTAAAACCCAAAAAAGGTCACGGAGGCATACTAAAAATAACCAATTGAGCGGTTTAATCCAAGTCATCTGAAGAAACACAGTCGCTATATGATGAACAGATTTACTGATCAATGCACATATTATAGTATGATACGGATGTTCAAATGAGAACGACATGAGTCAGTAAATTAAATAACATTTGGATGAACTACCCCTTTAGAGTTTGGGAATAATCATTTTAACAGGCCTTGCAATTAGAAAGGTGATTGATTGCATTGATCATCCGAAGCGGATGTATAATAATGCAACGGGGGAATATTTGTGGGTCCTGATAATGCCAAATGTCTGATTTTACTAATATAAAGGTGCTGTATTATTTTGCATATATGTAGTCAGTGACAGACTTTTTTAGTCCTGATGAAAGCCTGTGTGCCAAAACGTGTTGGTGAAATAAATAGTATTCTTTCAGCCACACTCTGATTATTTTGACCTCTCCACTTCACAAGTGTTGCTGGTATCGTTTAAAAAAACTTGTTTTTTCCTTCCATGCACCTAGTTGATTTTGTAAAGTTGTACCAGAATAACCATACACCAGTCAGAGAGAGTGCAAGAATATTAGTTTAAAATAATTCTGTATTTTCAGCATCTTAATCATGAATAATTTTATTCCAGTGTCACCATTGCCCTGTGCATTGGGGATCAGGCACAAGTCTAAGCCTATTCAGGTTCAGCCCCTTTTTTAGTACCAAATTTAGCATTTTAACCAACAATACATTTTGTTTGCGAGTTCAGTATCGTGAATTGTATCGAATCGCGACATGAGTGTATCGTTACACCATTTTAAAGGGGTCCTATTACGCTCATTTACAGGTCCATAATTTTGTTTATGGTGTCTACTAAATATGTTTACATCATTTAATGTTAATAAAACTTAGTTTCAGTTTCTTTGAAACCCGCCTTCTGAAAAACCCAGTCTGCTCTGATTGGTCAGCCAACCTCAGTCTGTTTTGATTGGTCAACCGCTTTGAGTGTGTTTCAGAAATGTTACGCCCCTTACCAACTCAACCAGGGATTGCCTCTTTTTTTTTTACACACAGGAATTATATTTAAATGAGGAATATTATGACGTGTACGTTCCTGGAAGAAAAATCAAAACTACCATTAAGGCATTTCAGGGAGTTCAGAAACTGCTTACTGATATAGAGAATAACTCCCTATGGAGTGGACTTTGTGCTTTGTAACTTTGCAGACATTTTTCATGCTCAAACAGAAACATTATACACTCACCTAAAGGAATATTAGGAACACCATACTAATACTGTGTTTGACCCCCTTTCGTCTTCAGAACTGCCTTAATTCTACGTGGCATTGATTTAACAAGGTGCTGAAAGCATTCTGTAGAAATGTTGGCCCATATTGATAGGATAGCATCTTGCAGTTGATGGAGATTTGTGGGATGCACATCCAGGGCACGAAGCTCCCGTTCCACCACATCCCATGGACATGGTCAGAAACAATGCTCAGGTAGGCCGTGGTGTTTAAACAATGCCCAATTGGCACTAAGGGGCCTAAAGTGTGCCAAGAAAACATCCCCCACACCATTACACCACCACCACCAGCCTGCACAGTGGATCCATGATGGATCCATGTTCTCATTCTGTTTACGCCAAATTCTGACTCTACCATCTGAATGTCTCAACAGAAATCGAGACTCATCAGACCAGGCAACATTTTTCCAGTCTTTAACTGTCCAATTTTAGTGATCTCTTGCAAATTGTAGCCTCTTTTTCCTATTTGTGGTGGAGATGAGTGGTACCCGGTGGGGTCTTCTGCTGTTGTAGCCCATCCGCCTCATGGTTGTGCGTGTTGTGGCTTCACAAATGCTTTGCTGCATACCTCGGTTGTAACGAGTGGTTATTTCCGTCAAAGTTGCTCTTCTATCAGCTTGAATCAGTCGGCCCATTCTCCTCTGACCTCTAGCATCAACAAGGCATTTTCGCCCACAGGACTGCCGCATACTGGATGTTTTTCCCTTTTCACACCATTCTTTGTAAACCCTAGAAATGGTTGTGCGTGAAAATCCCAGTAGCTGAGCAGATTGTGAAATACTCAGACCGGCCCGTCTGGCACCAACAACCATGCCACGCTCAAAATTGCTTAAATCACCTTTCTTTCCCATTCTGACATTCAGTTTGGAGTTCAGGAGATTGTCTTGACCAGGACCACACCCCTAAATTCATTGAAGCAACTGCCATGTGATTGGTTGATTAGATAATTGCATTAATGAGAAATTGAACAGGTGTTCCTAATAATCCTTTAGGTGAGTGTACCCTAAAGAAAGTTATAAAACATAAGACATAGGGTCTCATTCACTAAGCATGTGTACGCACTAATTTGTGCATTAAATCAGTGTAGTACATCAGTGTACAGTCAACAAATCATGATTCACCAAAAACTTTCGTACAAAAATGTATTCTAAATTTACTAAATTCTTTTAGGAACAACTGAACCAAACTTCTACACCTACGCAAAAAGCATTGTGATGCCTTATAATCATGTTAAGTTAATCATTGTCATCTTAACATGACAATAATGATATTATATTATATTATGTTATACAAAATAACAGAATAAATGTATAAATTATAAAATTTACTTTAATCTTAAAGGGTTATTTCACCCAAAAATGAAAATGATGTCATTAATGACTCACCCTCATGCCGTTCCAAGCCCGTAAGACCTCCGTTCATCTTCGGAACGCAGTTTAAGATATTTTAGATTTAGTCTGAGAGTTTTCTGTCCCTCCAGTGAAAATGTATGTATGGTATACTGTCCTTGTCCAGAAATTAAATAAATACATCATCAAAGTAGTCCATGTGACATCAGTGGGTTAGTTAGAATGTTCTGAAGCATCGAAAATACATTTTGGTCCAAAAATAACAAAAACTACGACTTTATTCAGCATTGTATTCTCTTCCGGTTCTGTTGTCGAGCCGCGTTTAGTGATACTTATGACGTAAGACGCTGCTGACGTGTATTCAGTGCGCCGAGCTTCGTTTACAGTCTCTGAGGGAGACGCACGCTGTAAACAAAACAATCTTCACAAACATGTCTAAGGATTTCGACACAGAGGAAGACTTGCATTTTTTTGCCCAGCCATATTTATTTGAACCCGAATACAGACGCACCAGATAACACGTCAGTAGCCTCTTACGTCACCAGCGTCACTGCGGACTCGTGAACGCGGCTTGACAACAGAACCGGAAGAGAATACAATGCTGAATAAAGTCGTAGTTTTTGTTATTTTTGGACCAAAATGTATTTTCGATGCTTCAAAAAATTCTAACTAACCCACTGATGTCACATGGACTACTTTGATGATGTATTTATTTCCTTTCTGGACAAGAACAGTATACCGTACATACATTTTCAATGGAGGGACAGAAAGCTCTCGGACTAAATCTAAAATATCTTAAACTGTGTTCCGAAGATGAACGTCTTACGGGCTTGGAACGACATGAGGGTGAGTCATTAATGACATAATTTTCATTTTTGAGTGAACTAACCCTTTAAATATATTTAATCATAAACAGGTAAAGAGTAAAAAAAGCTGCGTTTTAGCTTCAGCTGTGACGTTTCTCTGAATAACGCAGATATACGCATGTACAGCTGGCTAATGAGAGGTCTGTAATCAGAGAGTTTGTATAAAAGGTGTTTATTGTGTTTGAACTGGTTTCCAGAACAGCACGGTATTCCTCGAGGATCTGGCGAGAGAGTGTCTACAGAGAGTGGCATGTGTTTGACGAGAGTGATGAAAGGCTGTAAAGGAAAGATTGTGCGGAAAGCCCTTATACGGATATGGTTTTATGCAAATGACTAACCACATGTAAGCGGCTGCTCATTTAGAATACTCCAAATTCACTAATGTTAGAATGAGATTAAAAACAAATTCATGTGCGTATGCACGTTTTGTGAATTAGGTGGAGATTTTTCGTGAGGGGTTCTCGTGTGTACAAATACGAAATAATCCACGCAATTATTAGTGAATGAGACCCAATGTTATGAGAAAATATTAAGATCCTGAACAAGCCCCCGATAATGACAATAAGTGGTCAAAGGGAAGCAAGTTGTATTATTAAATTATTAGGGCTGGAATTTTTATATTTGTTTAACATTAAAAATAATTAACACAGCATCTAGCGATTTAATTATTAATTTATTTTTCATGAAAATGAAATTGAAAAACAAACTTTAAATTGAGGAAAAAAACTGACAGCTCTCATTCAAACTAAGTATTGACAGAGACAAAAACATCAACAAACACTATAGGCTATGTTTACACTTAGTTTTCAGGATTGACAACTGCATTTATTTACAGGTGTGAGTCTCCAAATGTCCCGTTCAGACAGCAACTTACAGTAGCGTCTTAAAAATTGTCTGTATGAATGTTCTCTTTCAGCCGAAAACGCTATTTTCGGCCGCAGAAATTTCAGTGCATCCCTAGTTTTCCGAGAATGCGGTTGTGAGTCCTGAACATTTACGGGTGTGAGTTTGGTTACAGAATGCGATTGTCACTCCTGATAATAACTGAACTGTGTGTGAACATAACCGTATTAAGGACTCAAATACAGGACTGACAACCGCATTCTGCTGCTCTATGAACTTGGTTTGAGGCACAGCTAAAATGTCACATTTATTGTAATGGGTTTATGCGAATACTGTTTTACGTTCACTTAAATAAAAAGTTATTAATATTTCAAATATTTAAATTTGTAATAAATGATAAATAAAAAAATTAATCATTTATAGTACAGGCCTGGCTTTCAATTATACTGTAATGTTGAATGGATATACTTGCTATTAAACAATTATTGAAATCTCAAATGATTAAAACTCAGATTAAAACTCTGTCTTTAGATTTTTTTCACAATAATTAAGAGACTCACTGTGAGAATAAGTTTATGACTACAAATTTCAATGTTGGGTGTGATTATTTTTACAGAAACTTGTGCAATTAGTTATTTTTTTAAGCGATTGCCAGCTCTAAATAAAACTATATAAGTATTGGGTGGTAAAATTATTATTATTCACATTATTCATTTATTATTTTACATGTTATGAGGTTAGAACAATACTGTTATAATAGAGCAGTGAATCTGAACTAATTAAAATGATTGCCTAATAATAATGCAGAGTGCGTTGTAATTAGTCATCTTATTGGGGTTATTTGCATAATGTTCCTTAATAATTTTATGCTTCTTTGCAATATAGTAGAAGTGACCATAATAAGTGACCCAATCACATTGGGTGATTTTCTCACCCAAATCTAGATTTTCTAATAGAGGGAATGCATTAACGTCACTTTCCCGCCGGAACACGCCCCCCTCAGCCGGACTGAGTGGCAAAAGAGCTGCTGCGTGGCTGGAGTTAATAGGGGAAACTGCGAAAACGCGAGTAAAACAAACTATTATCAGTTTAAACTAAAAGTTGGACTCGATATAGTGTTCCTTACAACTTAGGCCAAAGATCCAGTGATCCATGGATATAGACACGGAGCCATCGTGTTTCCTGACACTCATATATTTGCCTGATTTCGACGCCGGGGAAATACGTGAAGCAAATTTGCCTGTGAACGCTTTATATAATACAATATAGGTAAGTCTAAATCCAGGTGATCACATCAATGTTATATATAGGCTATAATCATATTGTCCAGCCCTAAAACTTGTAGCCTATAGTTTTTTGTCAGTTTATTTAAAAAGTTTATTTTATCGGAGTAGGGTCATAACTGGCTTAAGCATAAACCGGTCGACACAGGTCGTTTTTTGCCTCTTACTCGGATTTCGCATTGTGTAAACGCATTAACCTGCTTTCTGTCAGCTTATTGAAGTGCGCATGTGTGAAATGTGACAGAAACGCATCCTTTGTGCAGATTTAAACGCATCCAGACAGAGCGTTTTGCTGGAAAGGAAGAATAAAATATATCACAAACGCAGACTCTTTCATGACACAGAACATTATAAAAATGTCCTCTCATCTCGTGCAGCAGAAGTAGAAATGGTTCAGTCAAAACGCTGCATCTGTAACTGCATGAGAGGAAAATATACAAACTAAGTTTCCCGTTGACATGTTGCAAGCTTTATTTAACATCAACCGATACAACAAATGAAATACTTAAAGTCAGATACGCAAATGATTGTTTTGTCGTTACAGGTCATGGCCTGATTTATTAATAAAGTCATGTAAACATGCCACGGTTTACTTGCGTTGTTATGGTTACTGGTGTGCATGTAAACGTGCTCAATGATAACTGCAAATCCACTTTTCTCTGCCTGGAGTCAAGTTGTTTCTATGAATTGCATCGATCCATTTGCTTCTCTGTTCTGTAGCTTTCGGCAGTCTGTAAAAATATACCTCAGATTTCTTGTGAAATGTAGTTGTACAATCAATCGCAAAGCTATTTCCCATTTTAGATGCATTTTTTGTGTTTTTCACGGCATTCACGCTGAAAACCAATGCTGCCGCTCAGTCTTTTTGCCACTCAGTGGGCGTGACCGCAATCACTCCAGCTGGCAGTGACGTCACACGCATACCCTCTATAGTATTCCTACAGATATCTGAATAGCCTTCTAACTAGGTATGAATTTGAAGTTTAATCTGTCATCTATGTTATCTTCCTGTCAGTAACAGATTTTTTTGTATTACTTTTTAAAATTACAAACAAAAGATATTTTCGAATGTTATAAAAGACCAACAGTAATCAGCATTTACGGCACTGTTCAGATACTTGCCACTGCTTTTGACTGCCTCCGTAAGGACCTGCTGGACTTCAAGGCGGGAACAGCTTGTGAAGGGGTTGACAGGCTAGTAGGCGAGGCACTGGACTGTGGACTTGATCTATTAGGGATACAATCTGGATACATGGAGAAAAAAAGAAGAAAACATTTTTTTATTATTATATATATATAAATACAGGGAATAAGGTTTAGAACAACACCAGTCTGTGTCTGATAGCATTTCTCACTTGAAGAAAAGAGAGCAGAACATCTGTGGGTGGTCACTGGATTATAGGTCTACTGATATGGATATACAGAAAGTCCTGAACAAGGGTGATACATGCTTACAGTCGACAGTTCAATTATTCTGTCCCTGTGTACTCTACATTTCAGTTCAGCATGGCCTGTTACACTTATAACACTTAGGACATGAGTGAATGACATGCATAAAATATGAAGTAGCTTTGGCAAATGTTACTGTCTTTCATTTTTCATGAAGTGACATTCAAATTACTTGAAGCCATATGATTTAATGTCACCGCAAATTATGGTGTATGATATTGCCACATCATATTACAAGGTGTCCAAATTTGTTTAACCACAGCTAACATAAACATACACTGCTGTTTAAAAGTTTGGGGTCATTAGATTTAAAAAAAAAGAAATTTTCAAGCAAGGATGCATTAAACAAAAATGACAGTAAAGACATTTATAATGTTACAAAAGATTTCTATATCAAATAAATGCTTTTATTTTGAACTTTTTATTCATCAAATAATCCTGATTTTATTTTTTAGTTTCCACAAAAATATTAAGCAGCAATCAGTGTCCAATATTTATACAATATCAAACACTCTCCTGGCTTGGAAAGACATTTTGAAGTATCTGAATATTCCATATATTTTATCTTTAAAATCTCCTATTTCATTCAACCCTGACCTACCCCCTGCTATTCAGAACATTGGTCTTCAATCATGGAGACTCAGGGGAATTTTGGAGCTGGACCAGTTATTTGACAAGGGCAATCTAAAATCATTTCAGTTGTTAAAACAGCAATTTAATTTACACAATAATGATTTCTACAAATTCTTGCAACTACGACATTTTCTGGAATCACTTTTAAAGGACAATAGAATACGTTTTGATCTTTCTGATCTTTATGCATTCTTCAATTTCTCTCAAAAGGAAGATTTCTGTTTTTTTATACTATGTTATCTAATGCCAGGCCTTCCTCCTTTGACCCTCTGAAACTGATATGGGAGAAAGACTTTGAAACAAATTTCAGTGATGAGGCGTGGCTATCGGTCTGCTCCGGTGTCTTTTTAGAGGAGCCTCTATATTGAATCACGAGCAAAACTTTAAGTTCATTTACAGGACTTATTTAACACCGGCTCGTCTCCATAAGATTTTTCCTAATGTCTCCCAATTGTGTTTCAAGTGTAAGTCTGATATTGGCACAGTGATGCATAGGTTTTGGAGCTCTGACATGATCAAGGTGTACTGGGAAGAAATACATAAAATTGTTCAGAGGATTATTGGTAAATCTCTTGCTCTATCTCTGAGTATCTATCTCCTGAACTATAAAGCTGAATTACACCTCAACCATGATCTAGAATGTGTTTTATATCTTTGTACCTACTTAGCGAGGAAGTGTATACTCCTGTTGTGGTCCACTCCTAATGTCCCTTCTGTTAATATGTGGATGAATCAAATTGGTATTTTCCTTCCTCTAGAAAAGCTAACTTGTGACTCACGCCGGAGGTCTAATGATTTCTGACGTATTTGGTCCCATCTTTGGAATTTTCTTGAGAATGATTGTTGAATGTTTTTATTTCTTCACTCTTGTTGTTTTTTTGGTTTCGTTTTTTTGCTACTACCCTTCACTCGATCCTTTAACTAGCAGTTGGTGGATGATTGTATGTGCTGACATGAGACACCTGTACCACAGTTCGGATATTGTAAAACTATAAAAACAATTCTTTAAAAAAAAATATTAAGCAGCACAACTGATATCAACAGTGATAATGATGATAAATGTTTATTTTTTATTATTATTATTATTTCTGAAGGATAGTGTGGCATTGAAGACTAGAGTAATGGAGAGTTATTTTAAATTTAAATAATATTTCACAATATTACTGTTTGTCTTGTATTTTTGGTCAAATAAATGCAGCCTTTGTGAACATAAGACTTTTGAAAGCTAGTGTATGTTTTAACTTATAAACAACAATATGGTCAGCCAAAAATTCCATTAGCCAAACATTTTGCAAAATTCAGTGCAACTAACTCTTCCAGCTCGGATAATTTTACAAAAATAGAAAGAAAATATATTAATGATTTTTTAAAAACCATTTCCCCCCATTACATCCAGGACATGTCAAAAGACCAGTCAGACCCTCTAAATGTAGTACAAAGTCAGACCAGGTCATTCTGTCATCGTTAAACATCTCAATCAGAGCACTCACTCACCCATTCATAATTCTGTCATCTCTGAGAAGTTAAACCACCAATAATCCACAGCTCAATGCACTAGCATATGGGTCACAACAAACAACTACTGAAAACAGCCAGACACATACTCTCCACTTTCTCCAGTGTATGATGACAAGTATCAAGACGGACAGACATAATGTGTGTTCCAGTATACCCAAAGCAAGGCCTGAAACATGGTATAGTATTTAGTCATAAAAAGACATTGCATATTTAAGCCAAATTTGCATGACTGGCATGTATTAATTTGCTATGAGCAATATGTTGTTCATAAATATAAGACGATTAGGTATGAGGAGGCATGCAGTATGCAGTGACAGAAGCAAACAGTCAGGTGCCCTGTTTGCTGCACTTTGGGTCCTGACAGATTTCCAGCGCTGCAGGGGCCTGTGGGGCTCTTCACTGACTCACACGTCGCTGTTCTCGCCCGCTCCATCTACACAATAAAAACTCAGCATGTCTGCTGGATTTCACGGCAGGATCTTTCCGAACACCCACGGCGCACAAACAGTGTGTGTGAACCTGCTCCAAGCTTTCCACAGCAAACACAACAGAGAATTCAGATAAAGCCAGGCCAGGGAACGTCTTCTCTATGCCTTGAGCACACTTTAGAGTGAAACCCTCGCTGTTTCATCATAGAGATCTTTAACACAAATCCAGTCAAATCGATCTGCCCCCATTAGTGAGTCATCCTTAAGAACTAACACATCTCTATAATATAGCGAGTTCGCAAAGCTATTTGCAAGCGTTTAAAGTTGGGTCATGTGTAAACAGGATTACATTTTAATATTCTATTAATAAATAAGAGAGTTTTTTATGAATAATAAACAAGCCATTGACTCAGGCGTGATAAAGGGATTTTTGCTTAAAAATTTAAATTCTTAAATTACTCGCTGTAACATTGATCTTTTCATCTTTCAAACATAAATGACTTTTCATGTAATAGAAAAAGGTAATTTTGGAAGAATATCCTGATTTTTTTTCCTTCATAAAATAAACAATTAATGTGCACTGGGGTGATCATGCCACAAACACAATAACTAATGGCATTTGACGTGGATGGCGCATTTTAGTAGTCTGTTTGATTTATTTTTAAAGAATTAATAAATATTTTTATTCAGTACTGCTGCATTAAACTGATCCAAAATGAATGTAAAAACAATTATAATGGTTAAGATGTCTATTTCTAATAAATGCTTTATTTTTTATTTCTATTCATCAAAGAATCCTGAAAAATGCACTACATTTTCCACAAACATCAGCATATTAGAATGATTGCTGAAGGATCATGGGACACTGAAGATTAAAGGCATGGCTGTTGAAAATTCAGCTTTGCCATCACAGAAAAAAAAAAAAATTAAAATTCAACTGTATTTTGATCAAATAAATGCAGCTTTAGTAAGCAAAAGCGACTTAATGACAAAAATATATATATATATAAAAAAAAAATCTTTCTGGGCACCCCCACAAAATCAACCAATCAATCTCTATACCTCTCTATATCGCTATACATATATATTACAAGGAGGACAAACTATAAAGGCAACAGCCACAGGGAACAGTGGGAAACATATGACAAGGAAGCAAAAACTGAGAATAACTACGTCTCATGAATTCCGCATGCTTATGCAGATACTGTCAGCCGCCCGGACAGGCCCTACAAAAAGCAACTGTCTGTTGCCTCCAGTAGTTGAGAGCAGCTGCAGCTGAAAGACACAAATGCGGCACGACCCCAGACAAATCACGACTTGACGTTCACGGGGAAAATACAAGAGGTCAGTCACCCTCATCCTGAGAAAAATGTGATTTGTATCTCATGTTTACTGCACTCTTCAACTGAATTAAATGGCCTACTGTGCATTTCACCAAGATAAAGTTGCATGGACATGCGATGGGATATATATCACATTCGCAGGCTTCTAAAAATGAACTTGAACTGGAATTGATGGAATTAAAATATGTTTACTGAACCACTTTAGAATCAAAGAATCATTTATAGAATTTTGTAGAATCATTATATCTACTTTAAAAAAAAATAAACACAGCTGATACTAGTGGGATGAAGGAAGACAGTTGTTGCAACAGGTCCTATGGGAACATGCAACAGGAAAGATGTGGCTCATTTCCACCAGAAACATAACACTGAGTGATTATGGAGTGCCTGCGATCCTGCTTTTAAACAGAGACATTCTTCGTAGATTATAAGTGGCAAGCAGGAGCTAATTTTATCAAAATGTCTTTAACACAAGGCTTGCACACAATGCCGTCTTTTAGACTGTCTGCTCGGTCTAGCAAAACCCTCAGAAGTGTTGACACGACTATCACTTGGGGCGGAAGAAGAAACTCACCAATGAGAAGACAAAGCAGATGCCTACAGTACTCAAAAAGAGAAAAGACACCGAATATTAATGAACAACATGTCCATAACATTATGAATTACCTTGAGTGGCGATGTTTATTGCTGAGAGTGTTGACAGAACCTTGTTGAAGTTTTCCCCAGTATATAAGCTCTCTGGATCAAAGCCCTAAGGGAAAGACACAAGTCAAAGACAGGAAAAACTGTCCACTGAGCCAGAAGTAGAAGCAGCAGAAGTAGGTCAGATATCTCAAGATATAGTATATGCCTATTTTACACAACCAGTTACATTTTTTTTATAAACTAACAAATGCAATCAAAATATAACAACATGAACATTTGGTTGAACTCTCAGAAAATTGTAAATCCTGTATACCATATGGGACATTTACAATTATTTTTTAATAATATAGAAAAATAAATAATGGAAGAAATATACATCTTTAAAATAAAAAACTTAAATATACATGGATTTTTTACACATTGCATCATATCATTAGTCATTTGATCGATGCATTAAACTATATCCATGTTTCGCTACACCAATCTCAATGGTTATGGAAAACATCTTTAGTGTGACCCACATTTTTAGATGTTTGGTCTACAGGCCCTGTCGGTCGCTGGGTACAAAAAGCTATCCCCTTTCTTGTTAAGGGTACGGTTTCACATGTTAAATAAAACATATTAGCATTTACACATCAATGCAAGGAGTGCGTGTCCTTGTATTTGCTGAGCGCTGTTTCGGAGGCTGCAACAAGATGAACAGTTAAGCAACTTCAGCAGTCAGTTCAGTTTATAGATTGCACTTTACCTTTTGCTTTAGAACATTTGTTAATTGTAGTTTGCATTTCTCTCTCATCAGAATTTTAAAATGGCGCATATCAAGCTTAATCTTGTGCTACGATACTTCTCGTTTTCAGCTCCTTTAGAAGCAGAAGTGAAAGTTATGCGCCTGGCTTGTTTGTCCAGTCACATGACTTGCATCAACTATATGCCCATTGGGCCTTTAAAAGAGCATGAAACTGAAGCTTTCTTCAATACAGATATGACGATATAAGCAAAAGTTTATTTATAAGCAACAATATTCTTCACATTTTCGCCAATAACGATATACATCACGTGATCAAAATATACATTTTTTTTTGTGCTGTCAAATCGATTTATCGATTCTAAAATAAATGTTTGTTGATTTAATATATATATATATATATATATATATATATATATATATATATATATATGAGCCTGATTGACTGGTTAATAGTGTTCAGTCCCAAAATTTGCAGAGAGCATTGTCCATGCATAGCCCACATTTTCTATGCGTAAATTTTGTGCAAAAAAACGTGTTTGTTTACATTTAAATGCATTTAAATATTATTTGTAATAGGACAAATCACACATCTGTATCGACTACTGAAAAAAACATCAGTCTATCACTGATCTTTGGATAGTTCAGAGACATTACATAAAACGTTACAAAATGCGATATATAAAACGCATTACTGATACATCGACTTGTAGACAACCCTGTATAATTCGTTCTTCCTCTTCTTCTGAATTGGTCTCTGGTTATAGGCCTTTTTGGTCATATATGGCTGAATTAAACCAATATTTCCACTTGCCATTGTGTAGTATTTACAACATTTGACAGAGTGGATCAGGTTGTCTGAGCTGATTTGACAGAGTGAAGGCGGAGACTAATTTGCATATTCATTGACCCACGTACACTAAATGAAGAAAAGGTGCAGAGTTCAAGTGTGCCGCACGCATCCTGAAAAATGAAGCCAAAACCTTTCAATAAAAAAAAGTGTTTAAATATGCCATTTGATTATCAAAGATTAAGGGATAAAATGATTGACTGCAGGGGTACTTTAACAAAGTCATAACTAAACATGACATATAAACAAGTAACATGGCGGCACTAAAGAGTCATATTCACCACATGTGCACAGTTTATCAGTCCATAACCACATTATGGTCACAGTTTTAGTACAGGAACACTATCAATGCAAAGGGTGTGGCATCAAAGTCTGGCTGTGTGTGTCAATAGACAATGCAGACAATGTTTACTGTGATGGGTATAACTCCTGACCATCTTCCTGAGACGCCTGTAATGTTGCTGCAGCTCAAGACCATAATAACCATAATAAATGAAATGCACATGCAAAAGAGCTAGTATTATGAGCAATCTTGTTTACTGGCATATTTTAAGATCACATGTGCAAAACCAAAACAAAACCCTGCTATTCATTTGTCTGTTCTCAGGGAGACCTAAAATAAATTAGATGGGCAGAAGAGAGAAGTACTCTAGATAGCCTACCAATATAAATGATTAAATATATTATTAAATATAAATTAATAAGACTCTGTTAAGTAAATAATTCCTTCATAAAAGCAATGCTCATAGGCAAAGCTTTAATCTGAAATGTATTTTCATGCACATACACTACAGAACTGATTTTATTTATTTGTGATATAGACTACACCTAAAAGAGTAGATCCTCAGCCTAGGGGTCGCATATTTTATACACACTCAGCTGTGTTTCTTAAAGGCATTCGGGTGATACAAAACACAATAAAGTAGAGAAAAAGTATCCTACCTCAACCTTTAGAGACTGGCATCCTTTCAGAAACTCCCGAATGTTTGCAATGCAGGCCGCTTCGCATCTGGGTTCAGTTGAATACTGTAACCAATGAAAGAATAAGGATGTAAATAATCTCAACTTTGCTTCAACCACACTGCAAAGCAAAGAGAGATCAACAAGATCTCGTTTTAGAAGTGACTGTCAGCCTAGCCTATGAGCCACATTGTACCCAGCCACTGCTGTCCTGTATAGCATGCTAAATTTCTTTGGCGTTCAGTATACTGTTACTATTCCTTTGCGTGAGCTTCGCCATAGTACACACACACACACACACACACACACACACACACACACACACACACACATCTGCTTGATCTCATTGGGCCCTGTCGCACTAGGAAAATATATTTAGGAGGAAGTGACGATGTTTGGCCAGCAAGATTCTACTTGGACCGCTTACTAGTGATGGCAAATCCAACTCATTTAATCGAATCGCTTCTTTGAAACAGTTCGTTTCAAAGAACCGGCTCCAAATCCAATTCTTTTGCGCATTGACGGCAATATGGGCTACAAAAAAGGCCATTACATTTTGTATTGCCGTTTCATGTGGTGGCAGAAGTAATTTAGCTAGTCATTTAAATTCAAATATAATTTGCATTAACACTAACTTACACTAATTAATTTACGTGAAAGCTTAGCTGAAGTTAAGGAATCGTTCAGTCACGTTTCGCGAACAGGCTAATCCAAATCATTAAAAAGATCCGACTCCAAAGAACAATTCGTTTACAAACATTTGGGAAATTCTAACAGAAAACATTTCTTTGAAAGCGTCGTGTAAAATCAGTAAAGCGGTATGGCACATATGCTAAAAAGAAAGGAAGGCACGAACCAACAAAACTTATAATGGGCCCTTTATTTAAAAAAAGAGAAACTTTTCTCTGTCAAGTTATATTGATCAGCACATTCGTTATAAAGTCCCTGTATCGAAACACGAATTCAAAGAGTTTAAATCAAAACTATTTTAAACGAACTTTAATCAGCAGAAATCTAAATATATACCGTAGGCGTAGCTATCTAATTAATAACGATTCTGTGTGTAAATGAGTAAACGGGCAGTTGAATTTGGTACTTGTTAGCAGCAGAGGCATTCAGATTTCAGAAAGACATTCAATAATCTGAGATCTCATTGACACAGTTAAACGGCTTTTACAAAGAAGAAAATTGCTTTACAAATGTCCTTGGCATTTTATACAAAAGTGAAGATTGACAAGGACTTCGTTTTTGAGAATCCGATAATGCGGAACAATCTCTCATGTAACAGGAAGTCAGATGCATCTCGCTTAAATTGTGCGCCCTGAATAAACCTACAGTTAAATACACATTCATCGCGTTCTTTTAAAAAAAACACAAATATTAAAACAACGTATTTTATATTTGCACAATATAGTGAATCTCAAAGTGTCACTTGTAACAGTAGCGTCTTGGCATTACTAGGCATCGTGCACCGTCAGTTCCGCATGGCTGTATTTGCTGCGGTTGCATTAAATTATATACAATCCACTAATGTTTACGACTGTTTGATCAAAGAAACATATGTGCATATTTTAAATCACCTTTAAGATGGCTCCAGGCAGCAGTCGCTCCATAAGCTTACACAGGACGACCCCATCTCTGAGAGATGTTTTCAGAAATTCCTCAGGATCAGCGATATTCTTTTTGGGTGAATTGAGCACGCCTAATGTTATTAGCCACGTAACAGTCTGCTCCTCGGGGTTCATAGTTTAGGCTCAATGGGCCTTTCAGATTTAGCTGCACCCTTGGTGCGCCGGCTCTCACTATTTGTGTTGAGATGCTACCCACATCCGTCGCGCTTCTGCTTTTTCTGTATGTTACAACGACCATTCAGCCTCGCCACTTAGTTCTCCAGCGGACGTCTGCTATATTACCAACATAAAGGCTCTGACATTTCAGTGATACAAAGGGAACGATTGCTTTAAAATGCCGCAAAATTTTTCCATACTGCTCAACTGTTTTTTTTCTTAAATTGGCCTGTATGTATAGGTGAACACTGACATTATACCAATACACCACTATTATAGTGGGAATTTATTAAGAAACAGACAAGTAATACATTCATTTCAACTCAAACGATTGTTTATTGAAGGGGGGGGGGGTGCAATTCATCTGTAGTACTCCATGACTCCATCTAAAAATCAGTCTCAACTAACAGCAGCCTCCACAGAACACGGAGATTCTGGATCTAGGTGAAAAAAAAAAAAAGAAAAAAAAAAAAAAAGGGAATTGTATGATGCTTCAAATTATTTTGTAAGAATTCAAGGTCTTTAACATACCTGCATCTTCGGAAAGGCTTATGGATCATCCACAATGACAACAGGTCCTGATCAGCAATGATGCATTCATGTACGTATTACCATCAAACTCCCTTTCCTCCATTCACCCTGCAACAAGAGTTACCATCAGCAAACTGTTGTAGCTCAGCATAAGGGACAGATATTCTTAAAAATAATGACCCAATCTGAAAGGTTTTCCAGGCTTGTTGATAGTGCCGTCTTTCTCCACGTGGTCTCCTTTGTTAGAATCGGCATGCTTGCAAGCGGTTCTGGCTTTTTGTTAACACTAAGTGAATTTACAATTTCAAAAGGGTTCCACTGGGAAGTTTCAAGAGCTTTTGCAGCTATGTGGTTTATATTTGACTGTAGGGATAGATCCATTGAGAAGATTCATCTTAATATCCTTTAAAAAAAAGAAGGCCATTTCTCATTTGAAAGGGGCAAAAAAAAAATCCAGACATTCTCCTTTAGTGCAACAGAATTGACTGATTTTTCTGAGATTAAGACCTCCTAAACTCAGTGATCCAGTGGTTGGGGGAGGGATCAGACTCCTTTGAAGGCAGAGATGAGGTTTTGTTAATGTTGGAAACAGCGTTTCAGATTGCATTTGAAAAAGCCAGGGCAATCAAGACGATGTTTGACTAAATTACACTAACCTTCAGGCAGCAAAATAACACCACAGAGACTTGACTTATACCAGAACAAAAGGGTTTGCTTTGCTTACCAGGTTATATCTGTGGTGCTGAATTGTTTCTTGCATTTTGGTTGTCTTTGGATTGGTCGATGCAAGACGTCAATGTTTAGGCTTTGTGATGAAGGATCCATTTGCACTGAGGAAAACTACACCCATAGAGAGTTTGGAAAAAGGTGACATTTGTCCATTCCTCAACAATGTGAACAATCATGCCTACATGAATATTCTGCATTGCATCTATATTAAGCGGCAATTGGGGGTTTTCACCATGGAAAACTGAAGAGGTGAATAGATATTTAAACTTCATAGTTTCTCATTCTCTTGAATAGTGTTGCTCAAGATCTTTGATTAAAAACACTTTATTGATAAATGAAAGCCATATGCTAGGGCATTGCAGGTTTAACAAATCACTAGTATACAAAAAGAACACAGATTTGCAACGGTACCATTAAATGGGATGTGGGCATGGGAAAATAAACTTTGCATTTAAAAAGGACAAAAAAACCTCCACAAGTTTGTGTACAGCTTTAAACTGAAGCTTGAAGTCCAGATTTTAAAAGGGCGCTCCTTTGAATCTTAAAGTCTTTTGAAAGTCTCAATGAGAAACCACAATTTCTCCCCCCCTTTTCTCAGTATCGGCTCCGGGCCATTCCTCTATCTGCCCGACCGCCGCCGCGGCCACCACCCCGAGGTGCCCCACGGCTCGAGCTGCTGTATTCACGAGGATAGCCTCTTTCAAGAGGGGGCGGTCCCCGCTCCTGCCTACCCGGTCTGTCACCACGATTAGTGGAGTACGGGTCACTCCGACTGCTGGGATAACTGTCGCGACTGCCATATCCATCCCGGGAACTGCTGCCATAGTCGTCATAACGACTGCTTCCGCCACTCCCACTGTAGGACGGAGGGGGACCCCTTGAGGGTGGGGCGCTGCGTGAGTTACCTGCAGGGTCAATGGGTCATGTAATTGGCAAAATTTTACTTAAACATTTTTTGCATGATACTGCGATGTCAAGTGCCCATTTCCCTAAATCTGCATCACGTCTAGCTCAAATGTTAGAAACTTTCCAAATGGGGCTAGAACAAATTTGGATCTTAGATTCTGGGTGGGACTACTTAAGCCTAAAATAACTGAACTACCCAACTGAAGTGTAGACAATTGAACACTCAGAGGCCTTTGACACGTCATTGTTGAGAAAATGCACTTTCCTTGGTTTGGATTGAATTGCAGATAGATTGTAGTTTGAGTACTGCATCTCTCTTGGTTGTTCGGACAGAGCTACTGGAACGACTCAAACTTTTGGGGGGCAAAAAACAGCTTGCAAGAGAATCCTTGTTGGTGCGATTTTGGTTGGAATTCACGATGAAAAGATGCCGCGTTTGATGTTTCCACTTTTTGGCAATCACACGAGGCAGCCCTTTCCAGGCCCAAAAGAGGCGGTTTGAGTAGAGCCCCTTAACCCTTTTCACCACACTTAAGGTTTAATCTTACCGTAACCGTCGTAAGGGTCTCTATAGGAGCCTGTACTGGGCCGTTCCATGTAACCACGGGGCTCTCGTCCTCCACCATAGCTGTCGCGATCACTAAGAAACAAAACATTAGGCTGGATTCTCAAACTGCCATCAAATACATATGACAATAGATGTTAACATACCTGTAACCTCTGGATCCTGAGCCATAGTCATCTCTAGAACTGGAATGGCTTGAATACTCCCGGTATGGGTAATCACGTGGTGCCGGAGCGTAGTCTCGACTGTCCCTTGAACTCATGTAGTCACGGCTGGAATAACTGCAAAATATGCACAGCTTGAGTGTCATTGCATATGGCAACATACCATCACAAATGTTATATTAGTATTAGTTAATATTTAAGTTAGATTTTATTTTTATGTACTTTACTGTTTTTCTATTCAAATTTAAATTGTATAAATACCATTTTATTAATTTTCTTCATAAAGTTCTCTAATAATCCTGTCAAATAATGAAAATGATTTTTAATAATTTCAATTAAAGGGATAGTCCAACCAAAAATTAAAATTGTTATTTACTCCCCCTCAAGTTGTTGCAAACCTGTATGAGTTTCTTTCTTCTGCTGAACACAATGGAAGATATTTTGAAGAACGATTGGAACTAGGGATGTCAATTTTCACAAATTCCCATGATCGATCGTCGTTTAAATTAACGATCAATTAATCGTTAGCATTAATGGCAAACAGCACAGGGTCTGCAAATGCTGCTCAAAAAGCTATGTTACTCACCAAATTAATAAGAATGTTTTTTAATCTAAATAAATGCTTAGTAGGATTGTAAAATGTTTTGATGTGATTGATAAATTAAATTAACTATTTAATATATAAATATAAGACAAATACAATGTGTCACCAATGCCGCCTCATATGCGTGCTTGTCAGAATGTGTGACTGTTGTGGAAGTGCTAGAACAACGCACTGAAAACGGCAACAAAACCTAATGAATTCACAACCATTTAATAAAATAGTGTTCTCATGTTATGTAATATGAAAGTCCCAAATTAACCATCGTTATTATTAGTTGTGCATTCTGCTTGAGCGGCGCGCGCTGAATGATTAACCGTTGAGCACTTTGTTAGCGTTTATTTAACTCAAAGAAACGCATCCTATTTGATATTAATCAGATATATACAAAATAAGCAGAATATTACAAAATTATATCTGCACAAAATGACGTGAATGCACAAGTGAACTTAAACTGAGTTACGTGCCATTCAGAATGACTCATGTTGTGGTGGACGCGCTCAGTCTCTGACGAGCTCTTCCTGGAACAACGCGACATGGCATCTAAACCCAAATAATTCACAATGTTTTATTACAATAGTGTTCTCTTTATAATCTTGTGTAATATGACAGTCCCAATAGTCATTATTAGTCGTGCATTGTCGTTTGAGCTGAGCGCGTTAAAGATCACGTCTAACCAAATGCATCCAATATGAGACCAATCAGATATAGATACGCGTACACAAAATAAACGATTACAACTTACATTTGCACAAAACAAAAGGCTGCGAATGCACACGCAAACTTATAGTCATGATGAAGGTGTAAAATAGTCCCAAACAACTCCGGGGTGTGTCATTCAGTGGGACTCAACACTTCACCACACTGGCGCGCTCGCTTACATGTTTCACGGTTGAGCAGCACGCACGCGCATGATCCTGCTTAATCGATGATCGATAAGTTTTATCGATTAAATGTATTATCGACAATTAATCGATCGTTGATTAATCGTTGACATCCCTAATTGGAACCAAACAGTTGTTTGGCACCATTGATTTCCATAGTAGAAAAAAAAAATACTATGGAAGTCAATGGTGCCAAAGCTCCAATCATTCTTCAAAATCTCTTCCTTTGTGTTCAGCAGAAGAAAGAAACTCATACAGGTTTGCAACAACTTGAGGGGGAGTAAATGACAGAATTTTCATTTTTGGGTGGAGTATCCCTTTCACACAGACCAGCCCCACCCACTCTGCTACATAAGGAATGCTGTGAGAGTTGAAAGTGTCCACACTTAGATTTTTTTGGGTTAACCTGTTAAGCTTCAACCCCACTTTTGAAAAGTCCCCAGAAATGGCATACCCAAACTGAAACCGATGCAGTTCATGAACCCTTTGTACTAAAAGCACAAGTAAGATCTAATTTGAAAGCTGACACCTGGCAGTTTATTGTAAATGTGGAATTAATTAGTCATAATGAAAAAAAAAAACATCATTAAAAATGTCTTCAAAGTTTTGTAAAGTTATTAGAAATGTATTTTTATGAAACATCTTCATGGAAATAAAATTGAAGTTGGCATTGTATCAATCTAGAAATGCACTGCAACTAAAGCCACATGTCTGACCATGCTATATTTAAAATTTGAAGGTAAGTCTAAAACTCTGCATTTAGTTAAATGTTTTTCAAGATCATGTCATATGAATTTATTTTGATTAGACTCTAAAATGCAAACTGGTGTTTATTGTCATCTTCTAGCATCTATTCAGACTATTGTCTCTATTGTTTTGTGGTGCAAACGAGCCCCATTCAGTGCCAGTCTCCCCTGCACACATTCACACCTCTCCGGCCTGGTTATGGCTCTAAATATGCTTTTCTTTTGTCTGCATTATCACTAACGTCTGGCTATTCACACTGTTTCAATCCCTTTTTTCTTTTATCAAAGTTCTCACTTCACATTTGAAACTGTATCAAATGCCATTTTTGAAAAAAGAAACACTTCAGTAAACATTCCCATTTAGAAAAAAAAAAATCATAAAAATAACAGCTAATGTGCTGGCAGGTGCATCTAGCGCAAGCTAGCATGTTAGCTTAGCACACCATCAATACACGACAATTTATGAGATTAAAACCATGTTTGTGCTCCAAACTTACTTTACAACGCAAGTCGAGTGTTTTAAATAACCTTCTGTGATCTGATTTGGCTTCAGATGAAAAAATAAGACAGAAAATATATTATTTTATAGTATTCTGCACAATGATAAAGTCTATATCGATTAGCATTACATTATAAATAATCTATTATTATGAAAATACCTGACATGCCTCGAAGAACACAGGTAAATCAAATATCATTGCAATCATGTTTATTGTCTTCAAAACATCTTTATCTGCAAGCTTTGTTTGTGTCAGGGACTTCCTGGAATGTCACTTCTTCGTGTGTTCCATATATGGACTATTACTGTGCATAGAGCGCCGGCGCCCTCAGGCTGCCAGTATGGATTGAAAACACAGTACATCAGAGTATCCAGCGCTCATAATATTTACATCGACGCATTTGGGTATACAGGTGCTGGTCAACGAATTAGAATTATTTTAAATAGTGCAATCATGAAATTCTTTGAATGCATTTGTGCAGAAAGCAAATCAGGTGTTCACCGCACCTGTCCTACTCGTTAGACTAATCACAGAACTCGTTATCTGGCAAAAAATTTGCTCAGCTGAGCTTTCCAAAAGGCCCATTTAGGCCATTTAACTGTGACAGTTGTTTTATTGAATTAGAATAATGGTGAAAGCGTTTCATTGAATTGCAATAATTTTTATTATAATTACAATCATCACTTTCTCAGTATTTTGTGGCTGCCCCTTTGGCTTGTATGACTGCCTGAAGTCTCCGCGGCATCGATTTGACCAGCTTGTCGCAAGTTTCCGCACTCACAGCTTCCCAGGCAGTGGCGATGTTCTGCTTCAGTTGGTCCAGCGTAGTAGGCTTTGTCGCGAATTTTCCGCTTGACGATGGCCCAAAGGCTTTCAATGACATTGAGGTCAGGCGAGTTGGCCGGCCATGCCAAAACTTCAAGCTGTTTTTTAGCGAACCAATCTTTGGTCGACTTTGCCGCATGAGCCGGTGCAAGATCCTGTTGAAATATGAAGTCTTCTTCGCCGAACTGTTCCTCAACAGTCGGAATCAGGAACGTTTCCAGAACATCTTGATATACGGCAGCATTGACAGTCTTCTTGAGGAAGCAGAGTTTCCCTACACCTCGAGCGGACATGCATCCCCAGACCATAACGCTCTGGGGAAACTTGACGGATCTTTTCACGCACTCGTGGTTGTAGGTTTCGCCACCACGACGCCAGACACGAGGGCCTTGGTCACCGAAGGAGATGCAGAAGCGTGATTCGTCACTGAAGACCACTTTCTGCCAGTCTTCAGCAGTCCACTCGCCGTGTTCTTTGGCCCACTTCAGCCGTTTCACCATTTGTTTCTTGTTCAGCATCGGTTTTACTGCTGGAACACGAGATTTGAAGCAGAGTTCGTGCAGACGACGGTAAGTGGTTGATCTGGAGACGTCAGCGCCGGTCTGCTTGTTCCACAAGTCGGTGAGCTCGGAAGTGGACTTGAACCGGTTGCTGACTGCGATCTTTCTCAGCTGCTTGTTGTCGCGAGCAGAAGTTTTTCGGACGCCGGAACAGTTGGTGCGCTTGCTGCAGTTTTTCTTGAGAGCTTTGCAGACGGAAGACTGGCTGATGCCGAGCTGCTCAGCAATTTTAGTTTGGGTCAAGCCTTGTTGGCGAAGGGCTTGAATTTGAGCCACTATTCCGGTTGAGAGGTCGCGCTGCTTACCCATGATTGATTTTACAACTTAGAAATTCTACTCAACCCTGACTTTATACTGCATAGTGAACACTCTTCACAGAAAACAAAAATTTGAGCATTTATTCTAATTCAATAAAACAACAGTGTCACAGTTAAATGGCCTAAATGGGCCTTTTGGAAAGCTCAGCTGAGCAAATTTTTTGCCAGATAACGAGTTCTGTGATTAGTCTAACGAGTAGGACAGGTGCGGTGAACACCTGATTTGCTTTCTGCACAAAAAATGCATTCAAAGAATTTCATGATTGCACTATTTAAAATAATTCTAATTCGTTGACCAGCACCTGTAAATTCAATAAACATTATTCCTGTCTATAGAAATATGATGTAAACCTATGAGAATCTATCAATATTTCTCCACATCTGCACATTGTTGATCTAAAAGCCCTGAGGGACGTTCTTTTGTCAAGCGCTGTCATGACGACGACACAGGAGTTTTTTTCTGAATGGAAGCGGCTGATGCTCATAATTCATTTTAAAGGTATCGACTCATTTTTTAATTACATAACTCCTGGCACAAATTAAGACATAACTGTCATTACAAGTTTCTCAGAATACAATAGTGGTCAAATACTAAACCTTGAGTCTTATATCTTTTTAATGATGTATAGTTTGTCAAGGTAATAACATTAAATATGATAGTAACTTTGAACTATTTAAAAAAAAAAAACGCTTCAGCGCGCCGGCGCTCTGGCAACGGTTAAGAGCATTATCCAGCTATTTGAAGTGCACTTTTTAATTTTTACAGTGAACACTACTTGCACCATTTATACTACAATGAAAGCACAGAATAGTGCACAAGTACACACATTGGCCCTCATTTATCATTCTTGCGTAGAAACGGGCGTATATGTTGGCGTAAGATTATGCTTACACTCCTCTCACCACCTGATTTATGAAGCTGTGCGTACCTTTGAAATCCAGGTGTACGCAATACCTGCCCTTGATAAATCCCGCGGATGAAAACGATCGTCATTAGAATAACACGCCCCTATATATTCAAGTCTCCGCTTCCCCCACGCCCTCATTTCACGCCATTGACACACGGAAGACGGCAGAGAAGGGAAACTTCTCTGACGTGGAGCCGAAATGACCCATCACAATTCAATATTTTACAGCACGTCTTTTGAATTAGCATTCAATTTCGAATCACGTTACATGTATTGGGGTGTACAATAGTGATGATGTGATGTGGAGTACCATTCATTCACATTAATAATTGCATGACAATTTGTAATATTCTTCTTATTATTATTTGTATTATTACTATTATTTAAAAGAAGAAGAATGTATTTTTTATTATTTTGTCAGCCTGAATAATTTTTTGGTCATTGAAAGCCTTTCGTTACCGAACCCAGTCCGTGCGCACCTGCCGGGCCAAACCCTGAAACGTCAGGGTAAAGCGCACAGGCTCGCAACTGAAGGAATACATATGCTTACAAATCAAATGCTTTGGTAAAGTCACACAAATTAAACATTGAAGTCCATGTTGCACAAAAATAAACACTGAAGTATATAATTAGCTACTATGTTGTTGTTATTTTGTTTTACAGTGGGTCATAATTTATAATATCTTTTAGTTTGTCAGTGCATTTTGTGGTGTTAGGAATTGTTTTTCTGCGCATTTCCGCACTAACTCAAAACGTGTGTACACCACCTCCTGAGCTGGCGTAGGATTTGAGCGTGCCGTACGCCAACGTCCATATTGATAAATCTCAAAGTCACCGTGGTTTTGGGTGTACGCACTTTTGATAAATGAGGGCCATTGGGATGCACATCTAGTCTGACTTACTAGCAGTTTGCCATGGGGCAATCAGTCTTATTTTTCAGATCCAAATCAGACCAATATATTTTATGTAACTGACTTGAATTACCAGTACACACAAAAAAAAAAAGAGAGAAAGTCTAACTTGTAGCAGCTCTGAATTATTAATGCTTTTACTTCTCACCTGTCTTTACTACTGTAGTGGTCATCACGAGGTGGAGGACCATCATCCCGCCGTGACATTAGAGAATCTCTGCGAGGGGGGCCATATGGGTCCCTGTCTCTGGATACCGGCACTGTTAAATACATTGAGAAAACAATGACTGTACGATTCAAACGATAAAAAGAGCACAAAACTGTGTTCTGCAAACTCACGCCTGCCCATTGGCCCAGAGGGTGCAGATCTTTTGGGTGGGGGTCCGCCGTTCCGCACTGGGGGGCCTCTCTTCAGTGGCAGCGGCCCTCTTGAAGACATGCCTTTAAAAAAAGGTTCTACAATCCCTACGTTACCTTGGTAATATTTTTGGCAGCAAGTATGTTTTAAGGGTAGGCTCAGAACTTCTTAGAAGACAATCAGTTCAAATAGATCATCAAAATAGTGTCATCACTGCAAACAAATAGAAAAAAAGATAATGTTCTGAATGGAACCTCTGCTTGGTGGTCCCCGCATTCCACTTGGTGCTCCTCTGGACCCTCGCGGACCTCTGGCAGGGCCACGACTCCGTGTATGAACTGGTGGTGGACCACGGCGTCCTGAAGACTCAAACTGAGGTTTGGTGGCCTGTTCCACTTTAATAGGTTTTCCGTCAAGGGGCTTGGAAACACAAGTAACTGAAGTTTAGGAAACTGTTGCTATTAAATATACAAGCTCACTGAAAAGCAAATGTTCACATCTATTATGTAAGCTCAGAACTTCTTAGAGGACAATTGTGGACTACATCAGTTCAAGATGATCACTACCACAAACCATCATCACAGCTTACAAATGTGAGGATCACACCATTACTCACCTTTCCATTCATTTCCCTTGCAGCATCTTTAGCATCACCAGGATTTTCATAAGTTACAAACGCGAAACCTCTAGATTTGTTTGTTTCGCGATCCTTCATCAACAGAACTAGGACAAGGGGTAGGACAAATATGGTCACACTTGACACCAAATGCTTAATTGAAGGTATAGTTCACCCACAAAGGAAAATTGACATCAATTGCACACTCATGTAACTTAAAAGCCATGAAAATTCAATTCACCCAAAACTCTAATGGTTCAAAATGTTAATTAAGAGATTGTAAGCTCATATGAATTTAGTGGTTTAATCCACATGTCATGTCTGAACGTTATGGCTTTGGAATGACATGAGGATGAGTATATGACAGAATTTGAATTGTGTGAACTAGCCCTTTAACATTTTTAGCTCATGTCACTGCAGCCCAAATATCAATAAATAAATAAACTTGCATAGCAAAATTACATTTCTATCAAGTAATTTAGATCATACAAAACTACTATTACCTTCAGCTATTCGGCCAAATTTGCTGAAATATGCTTCAAGGACCTTCTCACTAGTTTCAGTGTTCAGGCCACCAATGAACAGCTTTCCTGGTCGGTCTGCCTCTGCCATATTTACCACTGTTGCCACTAAAGAGGGGAGACATTTCTGCATTACAAGAGAACAGTTCAGAACATCTCGTCTGAAAAAACAAAACAAAAAAACAGTTTAAAACCAGCATAAGCTGGTCTCCCAGTCTATCTAAAAAGTGCCTAAAACCAGCAAACAGACCAACCTCACCAAGTGGGAGAGCAAAAAAAATAGTTTAAACGGGTTATCAACAATATGCATAGTAGCAGAAAACAATGAAAAAATATCAGTACGTGTTGCTGTACCGGTTATTGGATTTGGAAAAGATATTTGACGATAGAAAAGGGTTTGATTAAATCATTCTCTGGCGTAGATGGTTAACTCAGCAACCATTAGCTTATAGGCCCTGCTTTGCTAACAGTAGTTGCTTCGGATCACGTGCAAACACTATGAACCGTTATTAGTAAAGTTTTTGAAGATTCTAAACGTTTCGGTCGAACATTTTACATAGCATTTACATACACATTTTCAAAGCATGCTTCATAAAATGGCGGACGCTTAAAATTACTAGGCTACTGGCAGCTCCAGCAGCCTGAGACCTCTTCAGGCCATTTGGCTAATTGTTTGATGAAGAATCTCATATAGTCATGATAAACACTCACCAATAATTCAGTTTTAGATTCAAATAAATGAGAAAACCGCTACTTTTTCAATGTTCAAAATGGCGATTGAAATGTGCGTTTAGAAAAACATCTTACCGTCTGCAATCTACATGAGGCCATTTTCAGTTACCATAACATCTGCTAAATGTATATATACCTATCAGGCAAAGCGCATTTAACTGAACATGCACGATATAATTACCATCTATAAATAAAACAAAAATATAAGTATGACGAATATATTTGATTGATCCATTTACTCACCTCAAGATCAATAGGAAGAAAAAATGCGTCTACTGGTTTATATGTGCCAAATGTGCAGTTTCGACCCGCCCACAGTGCGGTCACTTACTCTACGGTAAGAGGGAGGAGCTTAACGGGTTAAAAGTCTCTCGCGCCCTCTATTGTCATGTTTGCAAACTGTTCTTATTTTAGTCATAGCGAAATCAAATCATAGAGCGAAACCTAGTATAGTAAATAGTAAAGTTGCTCTCACTGATGAATTTTACACAAAGAAATTAATAGAGTTTTAAATATATATTTAAAATGGTGTAAGAGTCATATCTGAAACTAAACAAAAACTGTTGTGTACATGAAGCGGGTCGCCTCACGGGGCAGACATGACCAGCCGAACACTAAAAGCAAAACTAATAAATTCATGAATAAAGTAGATACATTAGACGATTTAGACCCCTTTTCAGTTGGTAAACATGGTGACGTTTTTTGTGGGCGGAGCTTAGATGGATGCAGAACGATCCCTCTGGCCGTTTCACTAATGCTAGTTAGCAAGTATTGTTAGCTTGTTTTTTAACAATGACTGGAGAAAATCAGATTCACTCACTGTCCAGGACCGCGATTCTTATTTCCAAAAGTTAATTTTAACGGACGAAACCAGGTTGGCCGACCCGTAGCCTAGATGCTCACTCAATGGATGGACGATCTGACAGGATTAGCTAACTTTACGTTACCTCGGTTGAGTGGCTTCTACACCTACCTTAGAGAAACCGATCGTAAAGAAAAACATATATAAATCGTTAGATGCCAATAACTATGTGCTGAATGATCATGTACAAGACTTGTGTGGTACGATCCGCAGTTTTTTTTTTTGTTTTTTTTTTGTTTTTGTTTTTTTTAACAGACTGCCGAGCCAGCACGACTTGCTGACGGCACAGCTTAATGCTCATTGGTTTAAACAACCGTGATGTATTGTTCTCTTTTAAAATGTTTGATTTTAAAACTCTGATTTCATGTTTTATGTGTATACATATGGGTGAATAAACTCTCTGACAGTGCCATGTGGGTTATTATGTGATGTCATTTTTATTAAATCTATATATAAAAACGCGTCTGTATTAAAGAAAAAATATTCATAAACACATATTTGGAATGTAATTAAATAACATGTACTTTGGGTGTCTTGTTCATTATATTTATTTTCATATAAAAGCAACATAACTTAAATTACATCCAGTTTATTAGCAACACGTGCACGAGCGTGAATCCCGCGATATCAGACTTTGATCTCACAGGTGTCTGACCCACTGCGAGAACCGAGATCTGTCCGGCTTGACTGCGCTTTTTTCACTCCTCCTCTCACTGCAGCCGCCTACTCTCGCATACATGTCAGGCGAGGCAAGGCGCATCTCAAACAAGCCTATTGAATAGGATACAGGTTTTGGAAGTGCCAGGATGGGCAGTCATCCATCATGTGTCAGAAGTGCAAAGTGAGGCTTTGCCTGGTCACTGGACAAAATGCTCGCTCGCAACTGTTTTCTCAGCTTCCATTGCCCATAGAATATATCTGGTGTGGGGCACCACAGGGAAGATGGTAGAATTAAAAAATTAAAACAGGAAAAATGTGTTTTAAAAATCGACACATGAACTGTTAAAAAAGTTATAAGATGTTAAATGTATATCCTACATAGGCAATGCATCTTGGGAGAAAAAGTTCAAATTTTTCCAATTTTTCTAATGTTGTATGGATAAAATGAAAAATGAAGCTAATTAATTGTTAATTGAATATAAAAGTTGTCATATGAACTATAATAAAAAATAATACATTGCAAAATGTTACCCTAAATGGGCAATGTATCTCGGGAGATTGTAACTTAGAAAATAAAGGTCATATTTTGAAAAAAATGCATGAACTGTGTCATTTTAGTCTAGATACATACAAAAATAGCAATGAATAATTTTTCCATCAAATTTATTTATGCTTGCCCCTTTAAGGGTTAAGCTCCTTATTATGTAGCCGAATCTGTGCTGGTTTGTATTGGCCGTCTCCAGTTGCCGAATCTGTGCTGGTTTGTATTGGCCGTCTCCAGTTTTCCCCATGGTTTTCCCTTTGTTTTGCCTCCAGCTAGCGCCGTGACGTAACTGTGACGTCGGTGCAAAAGGGGTCTATATTATAAAATATTGATCATTAAATTAAACAAATAAAATGACAAATTACAAATAAAAACTATTGAATTAATCAAATATATTGATTGTATAGACATATTAATTAAAAAACAGCTATTTTTTTTATAAAAAACAGATGTTTTGTGGATCAATGATGTTGTAGAGGGATTGGAGGAGGAGTCATGAGGGGGCGGAGATATGTGCACAGTAAGGAAGTGACACTAATACAAATCTTTCTTGAGTCAGTTAGTAGCTGCGAGCTCGCTGTCTTGGTGATTTTCTTTGTGAATTATCGCCGGTTAGTTTTATGGTTTGCTCCAGCAGAGTAAACCGGAAACCTCGCAGGACGCTGGTTTGAAATATGAAGTCTTTAAATCCGAGTTTTATTTTAATTTTAACTCTAGTCAGCTCAAGCGTTGGATTCTACCTTCCGGGTTTATCGCCAGTCAGTTTTTGCGAGAAAAACTCGAAGGGAGATGCGGGGGAATGTCAGGTGATCTTTTACTGTCCTATACTTGTTATCGTATGATTATGTACAGACAGTTGACACATAACAAAGGTTTAGACAGCATATATATATATATATATATAGATATGATTATAGTCAGCTGTCCCCTTGACCCCACTCCCCTGCTGTCATTCCCACAGACTGAGATACAGCTGTTTGTGAATAGACTGGACTCTGTGGAATCAGTCCTGCCTTACGAATATGATGCGTAAGTATGCTTGACATTTACAATTTAAGCTTCATTATATCTACATGCATTTCGTTACAAGCACTGATCAGTGAGTGCATACTTTTTGCTTTAGGTTTAACTTTTGCAAAGACGAGCATGAAAGAAGGCCCTCAGAGAACCTTGGGCAGGTGTTGTTTGGAGAAAGAATAGAGACATCACCTTACAAGGTATGGTATAGACATCACCTTACAAGTTATTGTTTTGTTTTTTATTTTAAATTTTTTTATTTTTTTATTTACCTGAATCGTTGTAGCCTATTTTATCTTTAAAGGTGCAGTATGTAAGAATGACAACTAGTGGTCGAAATGGGTACTGCAGTCGAATTAAAAATATCGAAGATCGTCCACCTGCTCCTCAGACTGGACGGCGCTCACACGGGTTGCCAGTTTGAGCACACACAACATGAACGAGCGCAATGAACAATGAAAATTGGCAAATTGGCAACGTGCAGTATCACAGACCAAAACAATTACAAACATTCCAGCCTGGAAACGCACATTTCAAAGTAAAATAATAGGCTGTAGAAGTGTTTTTCAGAGAAACGAGTATGTGAACTTCGCATGTTTCCTCAATATATGCCAACATTTTATGGCATTTTTATGCTTTAGTAAAGTGAAAAAGTTAACATACAGCACCTTTAATATCACCGTGAAATCAAAATGGACATTTTTATTTTTTTATGGAATATTGCAGTTTTTATTATAAATGATTTGTCCTGCACATTTTTTAAAATTAATTTACCCTTGTAATCTTTAATCTAAATCACTTCCCCTCCCATTTGCAATGACATCTCTTCTATAAAGAAGTGTTTTTCGGTGCAAGAACAGGACAACCTGTCACTCACATGAGATTATAGCAAAAGCAAACTAGAACAATCCAATCAATTGCCGATGGACAAAATCAAGTCCTGCCCTACTTTTTTTTTTATTGTTCATGAAGCCGTTTCACGTCTTCACACGACAGGGAATAAAAGACTATCACAACTTCCATTTCATGCCGACTTCAGTGTAGCAGTGGCATTTGAAAGATTATACAACCTACTTATAGAAACCTGATGGTTTCAACTTATGGCGAGTTGCATAAACTGCTAAAACTAGTCTTACAAGTTAGTCATCCAAATTTTTTTCTTCAAGACTGTTCATAACTTTTTAAAGTTAGTTACAGAAAAACGTACATTGGTCTAATTTGATACTGAACAGTAAGACTGATTACCCCTAACTAACTAATAGTTAGTCAAACTAGTTCTTAAGACACTGTCTTAACATAATGGCTATGTTTATGCAACTGGCCCCTGGCATCTTGTTTGTCAAGTTTTACTAGATGTAGCTGTAACTGACGCACACGCACTTTTCGACCTTTGTGTTTTGTTTGACATTTTTTTGTACATTATTGTTATATAATTATGTTCTTGGTATTTAGACAGTGTATTCCGGTTTGATACCATTCTGCAGAATGTGCCGGTTATAATTAACTCCAGTACTTTGTGTTTCTCTTATAATGGATGGATCCTTAAGATATTGATTTTAGAAATTTTCCTCTTAGTTTTCATTTAAGGCTGACAAGGCATGTGAGAGGGTCTGCACCATATTGTATGAAACTACAAAAGAAGACAAGTTAAAGTTGGACTTTCTAAAGAGAGGAATGGAGCTGAATTACCAGCACCACTGGTAAGTCTACATGGAATGCCTTGCCTACAGTAGGCGTGGTAGCACCGTGGAAGTTGTCATCTTGCTTTATCAGTTACTAGCATAAGCAAGATGCAATGCTCAAAACCTTTTAGAAAAGACACAATACCTATTTTTCATTGTAGGGTTTGGCATATTATCCTTACTGGGTATATACTGGTTTTACATGCCATAACAGGTTAGTGGATTTGGTTTATTCTTACACTTGTTTTGCAGGATTGTTGACAACATGCCCGTAACATGGTGTTATTTGGTGGAAGACAATCAGAAAGTCTGCAACCCAGGATTTCCCATTGGATGTCTAGTAAACCAAGAAGGAAACCCAAAGGACGCCTGTGTTATCAATGTGAGAGAGACTGTGTGTTTATCACCACTTGAGTTGTTAGCTAGCTTTTATTAAAAAATAAACAATCAAGGTCAGCCCACATTAAAAAAGTAAAGCAAAAGTACGCATTACTTTCCAAAAAAGTAACTGAGTAATGCAATTAGTTACTTTTTTAGGGAGTAACGCAATATTGTAATACATTAGTTTTAAAAGTAACTTTCCCCAACACTGAATTTAATAAAAAACATATATGTATATTTTTAAGTTGAAACATTCAATAAGTTAAATCTTTATAAAACATTAGAATATGTTACCAGGAATAGAACACTGACACAGAGGAAATATTAAGCTGATTGAAGAAATATCAACAATTTCAAAATAGCTTTACAAGTAACCAAAAGATTTAGCAAGAGAAGTAGAGAGATGCCATTTTGATGCGGACTATCTTCTAACATGATGATTTTTATCCACTCCTTTAGGCTGATTTCAACAGAAAGAACACTTATTATGTTTTCAACCATGTGGACATCACCATAATTTACCACAGTGAAGATGAAACAACTGGGATGGGTGCTCGACTTGTGGCGGCTACGCTGGAACCTAGGAGGTCTGATTTTGCAACTAACTGTCTGTAACTAACTTTACTTTAGGTAGCGTCCTTAACCTGATGTTAGGTCTTTCTCTACTTTCTGTGGGCCCATGTGACCAGTTTCAGCAAAAAATGCTTTAAAGCTACAATCTGTAATTTTGAAGGGGTCATTAACCTCTTACAATAACAAAGGCATAGATTGATGACGCGTGGAATCATGGAACTTGTCGTCATGCCGATGGATCTAACGTTAATAAAGTTTATGGGGATGAATGAATACATTCATGTTATTTAAGTGGTGTTTGGATATTTTGATACAAAATTCTTCCATATTGTACCTTTAAAGTTAGGCATAGCAACATCTGTGACATCAATGAGAAAACCAAGTAAAAATGGATTTTACATTTATATATATATATTTGTCTGTTGAACAGCATCAAGCATGGTGATGATAATAATCCAACATGTGAAGGCGCTCCCATGGACATTCCAGCAGATTACAGCAGTAGTCTCAAAGTGACCTACACTTATTCAGTTAAATTTAAGGTAAGGTTGTTTATGGAGACAGTATATGGAGATGGTTGGAAAGAAGTTTGTGTGATAGAGTTTATTTCTTCTTTTTTAGCAAAATAATGAAATTAAGTGGGCTTCTCGATGGGATTACATTTTGGTTTCCATGCCTCACAGCAACATCCAGTGGTTCAGGTGAGCACAGAAAGCCAAGCTGGTTGAAAATATATCAAGAAAATATATAATATCAAGAATAAGAAGGCTCTTATATCTATATTTCCATACATACTAATGGCTTTCATGTTAATTTTTTTCAGCATCATGAACTCTTTGGTTATTGTGCTCTTCCTGTCTGGCATGGTGGCCATGATCATGCTTAGAACATTGCACAAGGATATTGCCCGGTACAACCAGATGGACCAGGTACCTTGAATTTACTTTGTTCTCCTTCCAACTGTTATCTAGAATCTAGATAATAGAAGAAATGAATGACTCCGTTACGTCCTACAGTCTCTTGTGTCAACAGAGCTGACACTCCCGCATCAAACTTCCTGTTATATATTGTGTTTGATTTGAGTTATAATTGTCACATTTTCATGGGTCATCATATCCTAATCCTCAAGCACATATTGACTGACTGATTTTTCTCCTAGTTTTAGTGTGTTAATATTTTTCTAATATTAATAACCAAAAGAATACATCCAGTCAATGAATCCTCTGTTGTGACATTCACAGGCAGACTGGGTTAAGATCCCTCCAGCTGCAAACATTACCTATGTAAGCGTATTAGCTTATGTTTGCTTATGTTTGATGTTAGTAAAACAGTGTAATTGTACATTACCATACTCACCAATCAAGGTTAAAAAAAATGAAGGAAGCTGTTTTGCAGTGAATAGATAATGACACTGATAAAACATATGTGACATATACCATCTTCAGTGTTCTGGCCATAATGGTTTATTTGATGATAGTCATGTGAGATCATATTTAGATATGTTATATCTCCTGCAGGAGGAGGCCCAGGAGGAGTCTGGCTGGAAGCAGGTTCATGGTGATGTGTTTAGGCCACCCAAGATGGGCATGCTTCTGTCTGTCTTCCTCGGACAGGGCTGTCAGATCTTCATCATGACGTTCATCACCCTTTGTAAGTGCATTTGGAACAGAAATTAATTAAAAGTACTGCAGATTTTTGTATTGTACAAATTAACTTTAAGGGTTGCTTTTCTAGATCCGTGAGAACAGTCGAATATTTGAGTGCATCATGAAAATGCCAACAATGTTAAATTTCCTAAATTTTCTTATTAGATTATTTATGCTCAATAGACATTGTGAACAATTAGTTTTACACATTTTGGTAGCATGTTATTTCACATTAGTTATAATAGCATTAAATGAAAAAAAGTGACAATTCTGTTTTTCCCTTTAGTCTTGGCCTGTCTGGGCTTCCTGTCTCCAGCCAACAGAGGGGCTCTCATGACCTGTTCGGTGGTGTTGTGGGTTTTGCTTGGCACACCTGCTGGATATGTGTCTTCCAGACTCTATAAGAGTAAGGAAATATTGCGGTGGAAAATCTTGTTTTATCTTATTTTCTTCTGGAAGTCATTATGAAGATCTAAAGAGGTGACATTTGTTTGTGATAAAAACATGTCCCCCCAAAGTTACATGTTTTTCAAAAGTAATGTAATGGATTTCCAGACAAGCGGTTGCCGTTGATAATAGGAGTGAGCAAGTTTTAGAAAGCGTATAAACAGAGTCTATACCTTGTAGACACAGCATATGACTATAATCCACCTTGCATGCCACTCTGCAGTGTGGTCAAAAACTGTGTGCTTCCCAATAACCAACGCTCACACTTCTTCCTGTTACACCTGTGCTACAATTATACTGTGTCACAGTGCCACTCAGTGGCCAAGAAAAACTTTACAGCAAATGGCTCCAACACATACTATAGTTTTATGGTTCTATTCATTTCTGCATTTTTAGTGTGGGGAAAGTCCTCCTTAAAAATGCCAAATATTCATCTTAATTGCTTCCTTTTCAATCAATTCCCTCTGTATCATCAGCTTTCGGTGGTGAAAAATGGAAAACCAATGTCCTTCTCACAGCCCTTTTGTGTCCTGGGTATGAATAATATTTTCATCTTCATTTCCCGAGAACAGAAATAATCTGATTTATGCCAGTATGCAGTTTCAAAGACGTGGCTTGTGTTTTTGCAGGATTGTGTTTGTGGACTTTTTCCTGATGAATCTGATCCTGTGGGTAGAGGGCTCCTCTGCTGCTGTTCCCTTTGGTACACTCGTGGCCATCCTGGCGCTGTGGTTTGGCATCTCTGTTCCTCTCACTTTTTTGGGTGCATACTTCGGCTTCAAAAAACCAGTGAGTAGGCCTTCTTGAACAGACCAATTGTTCTTAACGCCTGTTTCACACATGACCCGCTTTGAAGTGCGTATGCAAGTACGTATTTTTTTAGTGCCCATGTTAACAGGTTAGAGCATTCACACTGCAAATGCGGCGCTGCAAGTGTGTTGCAGGAACAGTGCAACAAATGTTTCTGCACGAGTCAATTTTTACTGAATTACAGTGCATTATAGCGCATTGTTCATGGTCAAAATTAACACGGATTGACAGGAAAATGTAGTAATTTTACCATATATGTAAAATTATATATATATATATATGGTAAAATTACTACATTTTCCTGTCAATCCGTAATAGTAATTTTACCATATATGCATATAATTACTTTAAGCTTGGGGTAAAGCAAAGAAAAGCAGAGTTGCAAAAATAATTAATGCGGTCAAAATTATATCTAAAGTATTCGAATTATTGTCCCGAATATGAGACAACCCTTATTATATTATATTAAAATTATAACTGCATATTTTCCATATTTTAATGTTAAATTTTTATATTGAAAGTATGGTAAATACTGGTAAATTTTTTTACCAACAAACACTATGGTGTACCATAAAAATAGCCTGTAGTTCTCATTTCAGTAGATTTCACAATGACTGATATTTCAGCTTTTTTATGTACAGTGACAGATGTTGGCATGTCAAAAAACAAAGTTTTTAAAAAAAGTGTTTGATCTACATTTCCTATCTGAACCAGGGGATATGAATGTTTTTTTCCTTAGGCAGATCAGACAGCAGCGCTGAAAAGACAGCAGTTTCTCCCTAAAGTCGGAGGCCAAGCGCTTGGCAATATTTGTTCTTTGGCGTAATGCTAACCCATTACGCTGCATCAAAGCGGCCGCTTAGTAGAAATTGACAGGCAAGTGTGTCACAACGTAGCCGAAACAAGAAATAAGGGGCCTCACTGGTGTGCATGTTCAGCTCGTTGGCGATATCCAGTGCCTTCAGCTGGATGACAGCTCTGGCTATGGACAGCCCCTCATTTCTTCCCTCGGATACGCACCAACACACCCCCTACCATCTTCCCCGAAATGGCCCCGCTTTTTCAGATGTATTTCAAAAATATCTTATATTCGGAACAATACAGTACTTAAAGTATATCTGGTTGTCTGAGATCTACACTTGGAACAAGAAGGCTACACAGTACACAATGTATGACATCTAATCATTGAGATGGGAAAACATACAGCACTGTATGACTCGCAAGACTTTTCATATAAATATTCAAACATGAAAGACATGTTTCATGTAAGAGAAATATCATGTTTAAATGTTATGGCACTTACTTGAGTATCTTAATATATAAATCTATATAGAAATAATGAATTAAATATTACATTGTTTATATTTATTGTGTTTAAAGCCACGGCTCAGTAGTGCACTGCAAACACATCTTAAATGAAATGCCTACTAAAATATGTACTGCAAACTGATCACGTGTTAAACAGGAGTAAGGGCTTTTCAACCGAGTACAATTCTAATTCCTGGCATTCTGACAGGTGCTGATTCCACACTTGCGGATACAAAAAAGTTACATTTAATAATAGGCTCACGGGTTTTGATACTCCAGAATTATTATGCTTGCCTATTTATCTATTTCTAAACATTTGAATCAGCTGCTATTGCAGTTCCCATCTGTGTGAGCTTTATTTTGGCACACTGTCATGCACGATATCATAATTGTGGGTGTTTTTATTTTCCTGTTTTAACAGGGCATCGAGCCTCCTGTGAGAACAAACCAGATCCCACGCCAAATTCCTCAGCAGTCATTCTTCACCAAACCTGTGCCGGGCATCATCATGGGTGGCATCCTGCCTTTCGGCTGCATCTTCATCCAGCTCTTCTTCATCCTCAATAGCATTTGGTATAGTTTGAAATCATATCATGCTGAAATGAGTTGATGTCAGAACTATGTTTTGGCCCTAACATTAACTAATTGAAATGTTTCTCTGCAGGTCTCATCAGATGTATTACATGTTTGGCTTTCTCTTCCTGGTCTTCATCATCCTGCTCATTACCTGCTCTGAGGCCACTGTTCTGCTCTGCTACTTCCATTTATGTGCAGAGGTGAGATTGAACACTGATCATGGCATCTTTTAAAAGTTTTTTTTTGGTTCATGTTTGGCTGGTTCTTATTCATCACTGTTATGAATCAGTCTCATAAGAGTGTACAACCTCATTTTAAACGTTAGTCTGAAGAATGACATATACCAAAAAAAAAGCATGTTTTGTTTAAAGCCTATTTTTTGTATTTGACAGGATTATCATTGGTGGTGGCGATCCTTCCTGACCAGCGGTTTCACGGCAGTGTATCTGTTTGTCTACGCAGTGCATTACTTCTACTCAAAACTACAAATTATAGGGGCGGCAAGCACCATCCTCTACTTTGGCTACACCTCGATCATGGTGCTCATTTTCTTCATTTTCACAGGTATGTGAGAGATGGTCTGTTTCCCTTTAGCCTTGATAATACAAGTTGATATGCAATGGGTGTAACAGTAACATATAACTTTTGCTAAATTATTTTGCATCCAAAAGTGAAAGCACTTCAAATTTCTGTCCCCCTTTACAGCATAAAATGAATTAGAAAACTGTTGCAGCAGTATTGACAGTTTAAAAAAAAAAAAATGTAAAGACAGAGTCATAGTTTGTTCAGTAAGGGTTAGTACTGCTTAATAAAGAAAAAGTTTTGTTTTTCCCCTGCTGTACCGAAAACATACTATTACTTCAAAACCTAGGCATGTACCAAACCATCACCTTTGCATATCATTACACCCCTAATATATATTTCCAAACTTTCTTGTAAGCCAAATTCTTTTGATATATAATATATACTTGAAGTAACCCCTGAGATTTGAAAGTAATTATTCAATAATTTAGCAACACATGACATGCAGTTAAAGGGTTAGTTCACCCAAAAATGAAAATTATCCCATTATTTACTCACCCTAGAGCCATCCTAGTTATATATGACTTTCTTCTTTCAGCCAAACAATCAGAGTTATGTTAAAAAATATCCGGGCGCATCTATCCATCATAAAAGTAAGCCATATGGCTCCAGGGGATTAATAAAGGCCTACTAAAGTGAAGAGATAAAAATATTGATTTTTATTTTATATTTTTATGATTTAATTAATCAATTTATGAACACTAGTTTGGGAAACCCATGGTTAGAGCATTGATTTATGTCATGACTTTTTTTATTTAGGTTAAAGTTAAATTTTATCACTGGTGTTTCTGGTTTTCAGTGAATCTAGAGGAAATGGCAAAAGAATTTTTTTTTTTTTTACTTTTAACAGTTTTTCTCTTGTGTTGTCTTCATTGGCTATAATCAAAAACGAGCATACTGCATATGTATTTTGACTCAGAATCTAATGACCCACAACCGAATGTGCCGCACGCTTCCTGAAAAGTGAAAACAAAACCTTTCGATTTCCCCTGGTGGCTGGCTGCAGTATACTGGCAGACTTTGGCTCCAAATGATGTGATCGGTGCAAGATGTTAACATTATTTTTTAAAATATTTTAGCTTGATTTTTCTATAGTGGAAGGAGGATGCGTCATCCATCTTTTTAACAGTCTATGCTCACAACTTAAAGGGTTAGTTCACCCAAAAATGAAAATTAAGTCATTAATTATTCACCCCCATGCTGTACCAGACCTTCGTTCGTCTTCGGAACACAAATGAAGATATTTATGATTAAATGTGACAGCTGGATCACTCCTCCATAGGCTCCCTAAGGGAATGAAACTTGACGGCCCAGAAAGTCATTAAAGAAAATGTTTAAATATTCCATGTCACAACAGTGGCTCAACTATAAGTTTATCAAGCGACGAGAATACTTTTTGTGCGAAAAAAAACAAACAAAAATAACGACTTTATTCGACTATTCCTTTTCTTCCTTGTAGGCCTGAAACGAGACTTCAAGAGATTTCCACGACGCATGCGCGAGAATTGCGATCTCCTTCAACTACTTCAGTTAAGTTCTCGCGCGTGCGTCGTGGAAATCTATTGAAGTCTCGTTTCAGATTCCTGAAAACGCCGGTTATGTGTTGACGTGTCAACTGGGAGAAACGGGGTTTTAGGTTCTCTCTTGACGATTCTGAGGATTCTGATTGGCTTGCATGGCTTTATCCTTCTCCCTACACTGCCGCCCATAGGTTTGGCATAGTTATGATGGCGCTCGACGGCGTATTTATGCGGGTGTGTGCACGATGTTATTATTGAAAACGGAGGGGGGGAAAATATTAGTTTCTCTAAAAACCTGGCTTTGTGTAAACGTGGCCTAAAATGATGTTTATCCTGAGCAGAAGAAGTTTTAAATGCTGTGAATTTCAGTTTATCCTTGATTCTTAACTTTTGCTTCACGTAAATAACAAAAAAAAAAAAAATTCCATTGAAATTGTAACTGCTTAATCTTCAATAACATAATAGGTGTTTTCTATATGAAAATAACATTCAGAAACAGTATTTGAAATGAATTAGGATCAATAAATTATACCGATTCAAAAAAGCACAAGAAATGACATTTGTTAGGATTGATTTTATTTGACATGCACAACATGGAACAATGCACACAGAGGTGCACTATTTAGGTTGGTGTTAAAGAGCTAAGATGAGAACTGAATAAAGTAATTTATTCACATGATGTTCTCTCTCTTAATATGCAAATGGCATTGCCAACATTATCATATAAGGTTTTAGTCTGTCAGCTAAAACAATAGTTTATTGATGCAATTCAGTCAGTCTGTCATTTTATTCTACCTGTCCCAGGTTGGATGCTTCTGTAAATATATGTAGTTTATACATAGTTATGTGTCAACTATTTATTAGTGTAATGCAAACATTTTTAGTAGTTTGTAAGTTGAAACTTAGTGCCCCTTTACGTCAAAACTAAGCACACAACTGGTCCAACCAGGCGAATATGGGAAAGTACCAATCATCCGCTTCAGGATTTCTATTCTGTTCCTGAAATTCAATACTTTTTGTGCTCAGTATGACATTTAAAAAAAAAAAAAATCTTAATTTTTACTTTACATACAATCTTAAATGTTCAGAGATTGTCATGATGTTGGTGGTTTTGATGCTGCAGTATGTCTCCCTGCTGGTCCTTTTGTTTAGCAGGTGACCAGTGCTAGTTGTTTTGTTCCTGCCCGATGGGTCATACTGTGTTTAGGCAGAGGGTAATTGGGACACGTATAAATATTCTTCATCTTTCATTGTTGTTGAAAGGTAGCGCCGCTCCCTCCAGCCTTAATCAAATCTCTGTTGCTTCCCCTCATTGATATGCTGAGGCGGAGGTGGCGAGCGATGGCCAGCTGTCTGCCATCCATAAACACCTGTGGGTTGATAGCATCTACATATGTCCACTCAGTCTCTCCAAACAACAGGTTCTAGCTTTGTAGCATGTGTTTCCCTCACCCAGCGTGAAGAAAAGTGATTTACAACTGTTTGTCAATGTAAAATACCACAAGCTTCTCTGCGACAGTACTTTGACATTTCACAAAGGTAATTTGTAGTAAGAGTATTTTAGACACTGAACCTTTACAAAAAAACTCCAGATTATCCAGTGTAATTGCATCAATTCTCACAGCTTTTCTTTTGAATGATGGGAAACCACCGCCGTTGGTTTTCTGAGTGGATATTAGCCACAATCTATTTGTTGTTATGGATTCTTCTAGATGCTTTAGGATCCCTGGCAATGGCTGTTATGGCAACTTCTACACGCACTTGAGGGGTGAAAATGTAAGACACGAGTAAAATGAGGCTTACAGGGTAGCCATTACGATCTCAGTCCCACATCTTAAAATAACGCTTCCCCAAAATGGTTTGTTTCTAGCAGGACTTTTTAGATCCCAAAAGCAAACTGAAGATAGAGTGAGAGCGTGTGTGGAGGATGAGGAGGAGGACTGAGAATCGTGTGTGTGTGTATATAAATGCATCTGAAAATAGATTCCGAGCTAAAGATTTCAATCAGACCTATTGTTGAATGGCTGTCACTGCCACCCCAGCGATGATTAGATTTAATCCTGTGCTTTATCACACTCCGCTCAGTTTGGCTGTCAGATAATTTGCTGCATTGAAACTCCACTATTAATAGATGGTTTTCTTGTAAAAATGACTCAAATTGTGATTTTAATAGAAGTGCTGTTTCATAATGTGTACACTATCAGTTAGTCTGGGACATTTTATGACGTACATGTGCTGAAAAGCTCTTTTTGTTGTCCTGTTCTCTATTTCTTTTGTTAATTCTCACATATTTCTTCTTCCATCCAGGTACTATAGGCTTCTTCGCCAGCTACTTGTTTGTAAATAAAATCTACAGTGTGCTGAAAGTGGACTAAGGGAAGGACCTTTTGGAGATCACATCAACTTTTTACAGATCAGCTTTCATGTGGAAGTTTGAAGAGACATTTAAATGAAGGGAGGAATCAGGCGATACTCTTTTTTTTTTTTTTTTTTTTTTTTCTGAACTGCTGGTGTGTGGCTCAACTGTAATTCAATGACCTGCAGTAGGTGTGCGAGTGAACTCCAAAGACCCCTTTTCAGTGCTTTATTTATCTCGCGTTGCCTATGACTTAAAGCCCATATCTTTAAACATTAAGTTCTTTTTATGCTTTTATTTTGACTCAGATGTATGTTTTACTTGCTTTGTTTTATTTCATCAATTCTTTGTGTATAGAATTTGTTTTAAAAGACCAGATGGGACACAGATTGGGGTGCGGTCACATTTACCTCTGTATGGTGAAATTCTGTGGGCTTAATGCGGTCATGTTAATGGAAAACCAGGCAATATTGAAGTTCACATCAGATTCAAGTTTGTTCATTTTGAACACTCAAATTCACTGCTTAGTTTGAACCTACGAGTAAACAGTGCTTCATGTATCGCTGCACTGATGATAATGTATAATGGACCTTCTTTGCCCACAAAAATTACCATTGTACTGTTGCTCACCGAAATTTCGCAGGCAAAACCCAGTAATTCCATTAGGAATCTGTGCGATCTGGAGTTTAATGTAAAGGCAAAAAGGTTTCTCACCCAGATTTCGCTCATGTTCAAGTTGTCACAGGAATTTGCCATGTTCACAACAGAAAGATGCTTGGTTTGAAAGTGAATTCTATGTGAGCGATGCTTCACTACGTTACTGACAATGAATCTCCGCAGCCACAAATTTCACTAGTGACAGCACCACAGTAACCAGACCACAGTAACCTCTCTAATGTCACCTATTGGTGGATATCAGTAATAATTGTTACTATGTTGTTAATAGAATACAACTACCTTGTTCCATGTGTTTTTATAGTTTTATCTTGCTGACAAATTTGTTTTTATTGAGTGAAGGAAATGGGATGGCTAAGAAGCAATTTTTTTGCTTGATGACATTTTTATACAAGTAATAATATCTAAATAATGGGAGCTATTTAGTGATTTTATACTTTGTAAATGATTTAAATGTCATTACTTAAAACAAGCGTAGACATCTTTTTTCAATAACTTTAATTTAAAACCCACAGAATGTACTGATCAAGTCTTATGAGGTATACATACACATTCTTCACCATGTTATAACAAAAGAAAAATAAAGCACAAAGTACATTACAAAAATGTCTACTAAACTTTTTTTTATATAAAACAGTCTGTTGTTACAGTTGGAGCACACTAATGATGACTTGCTTCAGCTGACTCTGTGGTTACATTTGTTGAAAGTGATTGTCTACAATTTTGTAAGTCCTGCAGACATCAGTGGAAACTGACATATGGTGGATATTGTCTGAGATATGTATTGTTGCACTCACAAAATAATACTTGATGTAGCAGAAGAAACTGCAGGTTTGATTTATGGTAAATTCAGCTGACTTTCAAACACCGCAGCCAGAAATGAAGCACTAGCTGTTCTATTTTCATACAGGGTCACGCTAAGTGTTCAATAATGGTTAATGTTCATGCCTTCCTGCAGTGGTCGATAACATAAAGTGCTTCATCAGTTGCAAAGCCATCTTATTTATCATGTCAGTGGTTAAATGATATAATTGGCAGTGTCGAGGGATAAAAACATCTTATACTGCATAATGTACAAATTGTCTAGGGAGGCACTCTTTAGCTGACTCTCCACACTGGTCAAGAGGTACATCATAAATACCCTGAGATCCTTGGCTCATTAGCTGCTCTTCAGGTCACATTTCACCCAAAAATCACAAGGCAGTTCAACAAATACTACCACGATGTATAAATATTTTAAATTAAACTGAATTAAATTAACATTTTAATTCTACATTACGGTACTGAGAAATGGTTGGATGGTGGGAACAATGTAATGGCCTAAAAATATGGTCAAGCTCTTCAAAATACTGATACTGAAACCCTCCACATTACACATCTTTTAAATCAGGACTCCCTTAAAAAAAGATTTTGAATCTCGATGGGATTATTTCCTGGTAAAATAAAGGTAAAAAAAAAAAAAAAAAAAAACATAAATAAAGTGAATAACTGACCCATACCCTAATGTTGATGAGATTCATCGCTTAAGTATTATTGTTGCATGAACAATAAATAAATAAGTATTGTATAAGTAAATAAGTAATATTCAATATAAGTAAATATTCAATTTTATAATATAGTTTGCTTGTAATTACTCTCACATTTAAGAGAACTTTTCTCCAGTGACAGTGATTTAGTTAATATCATTGTATATGTATGCTTATAAAAATAGACAAAAATCTCTCTACATATGTATTCTTCTAAATTCATTTCAAAACAACATATAGAATACTTTGTCTTTAAATTGTAAAGTAGCATTTGACATCTATGTATACAAAGAACATTCATTTAGACATCAATAGACATATTATACACTACTCTATGGAACACTTTATACCATGTCTCCAAAATGTTATATTTTACATACAAAGGTGTTGAAATTTCAAAACTTTCATATTTAATGATTTTTCAGAATAAATAACCATGACGTGTACTGTAACTGATTAAAGTAGGTTTTAAACCACTTTCCCAAATACAGTGTATACACTATCATCCAAAAGCTGGATTTTTGTTTTGTTTTTAAATCTCCTATGCTCAACAATTTTGCATTTATTTAAGCAAAAATACTGTAAAAATAGTAATATTGTGAAATATTATAATTTAAATAACTCTTTTCTATTTGAATATATTTTATAATTAAGGATTCATTTACTTCTTTGATGTTAAATCTGAAATTTTAGCACCATTATTCCAGTCTTCAGTGTCACATGATCGTTCAGAAATCATTCTAATTTGCTGATTTGCTTCTCAAAAAACATTTCTTAGTATTATCAATGTTTAAAAGAGTTGTGCTGCTTAATATTTCAGTGTAAACTGTTATTTTAAAGCAATTTAATGCATCCGACCATTGCTGAATATAAGTAATAACTTTTTTTTTTTTTAAAGAACAGTGGGTCGGCGCCAATAGCCTTCGTGGGCAGCGCCGACATATAGCGCAGTTGCGCTTCGTCCCGAGTTCAAGTCCTGGCTCGTGGACCTCCCCCCCCAAATAAAAGGCAAAAAGGCCAAAAAGGCCAAAAATAAAAAAAAGAACAGCAGTGTAACTCTTGACAAAGTTTTAAACAGTCTATCATCATTGACATGCATCTCCATAGTTCCTGATAAGAAACTACTGTATGTTAGCTAGGCTTTTCTGTTCCCTATAATATTGTTTTTGTACATACTAACTGTAACCGTAGTAGGTCCATAGCGTAGCTAACACTTGTTTACAATGTATTCAGTGAACTTGTGTTTAAAGGCACAGTATTTGATTTGACCAAAACCAAAAGCTGTATATACCCCAACACTGATAGAAATATGTTGAGAATTTGCCTTAAGGTGTTTGCTTAGGTTGCTTGTTAGTGTTACTGTGCACAGTGAGCTCCTTCTCTGAGCTCAGACTGATAGAGGTGGTCTCCTTTCGGCTGTCTTTAGACCTCCTCTCTGTAGGGGAAGAAGACGTTGTGCCTTCCTCCCAGGTGCGGAGAGGGTACACACGGGCAGTCTGGCTTGAAAGGTGGGTGTGCGCCAGACGCCCGTCCGTCACCGTGAAGCAGCTGTCCACGGCGGAGCCCTGACTGACCCGGCCCTGCCCACACAGCGGCCCGCAGAGCAGCGCCAGGAACTCCTTGCGTACGCTGCGGTGCATGTAGCCATAGATGTAGGGGTGTAAGCAGCACTGCAGGAAGAAGAGAATGAGCGCCATCGAGGCCAACCAGGGTGGCACCGCTGAGCTGGAGTAAATGGATATAGTGCTCAGGACGCTGTATGGGCCCATGCTGAGTACGTAAGATGCCATGATGACAAACACCACTCGCGCCGCCTTACAGTGATAGTGGAAGCGTCTGTGGCGGGTTCTGATGGGATAAGTGGCCGAAAAAGGTCCTTCCGATTGAGGCTGCTGCCTTTGGGGGCTGGAACAGGACGCTTGGGAATCCGGAGGGGGGTTGGATTGGATGGGGTGAACGAGAGCATTCTGCCGCCTTGCCGCCCTGAACACCATCCAGTAGCAGCAAAGCATGATGATCACGGGCAGCCAGAATGAAAGTGCGGACACCAGGGCTGAATACGAGTAGCTAGAGGACCACACAACAGTGCAGGCATTATGGCGGCGGTCGAATTCGATGGTTCCCCATCCATACAGCGGCGGAGTGCTCTGAAGCACGCTGAGAAGCCAGGTGAGAGCGATCAGGTTGTTACCCAGGTGAGGAGTCATTCGAGTGGGGTAGGACAGCGGGTGGATGATGGCCAGGTAGCGATCTACGGATACCACGATGATTGTGTTGACGCCAGCGAATGCGAACAGGTGCATGAGCACAACAAGGGCCAGGCACAGGCGGGCGTCCAGTGGCCAGACCTCGGGCACAGTGGCGGCGATGGCGAAGGGCATGACCAGCACCGTCTGCAGAAGGTCGGCCAGGAGCAGGTTAAGCACGAAGCGGTTGGCGACGTGGAGCAGCTGTGGCTTGCGCTGGAATACCAGCAGCACCACGACGTTTCCAAAAAGCGATGTGCACACGATCGCCGATATGAGCACCATCTTTACCGTGCTGTTCACCAGAGATGGTGACAGGGGTGAGCCAGGGTCCCAGGGCACTGTGCTGGAGTTACTGCCCAGAGGTGGTAAGGTGGGCATGTTGACAGAGACAATGTGGGAGATGACGCATTTGTAGTCTTTCAGGTATCCCCAACACCAGCCTGAAGGTCTGATGACTGTTTAATCACTGTTCACACCTTGAGAGAGGATATAACAGAAGGAAAAATTTTCAGCACATCCTGATCCTTCTTAGATGAATGTTCACACTTCTGTAATGATATTTGAGTCACAGTAAAACAGACATCTGAATGAACTATTGTGTCCTGCTACATACACATACTTTACATCTATTTCATGATTTAGTCTTTAAGCAGGTGCTTTTTAGGGATGCATGATACAGATATACTGATATATTAACTACTATATCGGTTAGGCTATCGGGTGATAATGGATAATTAATTGTGCATGCTTGTTTCCTCGAATCTTTTAGATTACATTTTTTGTCATCTACACGTCATTTACTGAAAGTTTATCTTTAAAAACACTAGTAAGCAAGCATCCAAAACTACTGATTTTTCATTTTTGTGTTATTTTAATTTAAAATATAGTCTTATTAATATGGGTAGGCTAATATTAAATATTACATAAATTAATAATATTAATATATGTAATATTTATCAGCTACCTTAATGCAAACAAATAAACTTTGGCTTACTGTAATGGCCAGAATATTAATTGGTGCATCCCTAACACTCTTATACAACTTTATTAAACAAGACCCAATAATAATCTCAGTACACTGTTCCAAAAATGTATACTGTAGGCCTACTGTACATACTTGTGTAACTATTGTAGTTTAAAGAGCATAGTCCTACTATAATGACCCTCTTGGATATCCTATCTAGGCTACATAGCAGTGCTCACTACAGGCTATAATGTATACTATGCATGCATTTTTATATAGGCCTACCTATACACAAAGATACATACTAGGCTACTCTCTATATCACAATGCATACTACACAATTCAGTTGCATACAAAACCGTACGCACATTATACTAAGCAGTGTAAAATAAAATACTTCAAGAGAAAACTGTGTACAGAGACAACATATTTTTAATCCATTTTCATGGCTTAAAGGCTGTGTGTATCGTATCCTACCTTGTCTTGAGTCACTGTTGGTAAGCACGGGCCAAATTATGTGCATCTACTTTTCATGCGAACAATGAGAAACAGCTGGAATTCACCGCTGTCATAATTCCATTGTGAACCGCGGGGTAAAAGTGGCGCTGGTTTCTCTACGGTGCAAATCTCATGCAATCAATGAATAGAAGACATTTGGCGTAAAACGATCACTGAAAAGCATCCGGCCGGCTCTTTTCGAATGGCTGTCGGTTGTCAGTCGCCTTTGTGTCTCTCTCTTCACTGACAGGGCTCCAGTGATGTTCTCCCATTTTAGTCTCCTCAATGTCATCAATGGCAGTCGCGTCCTCTCGCCTCGGCTCTGTGCGAGGAGGACTTCATTCAGAGATGGAGAATAATCAATCAACCGCTCGCTTGTCGTGTCAGAGCAGATATCGTTTTAATAAACCGCGGTTTCTGTAGGCTTTGTTAGTGAAAATGCGGTGGCGCACATGCAGCTGTGTCACAGCGGTTCCATGTCATTACCACACACGGGTTCTGCTCATTAGGACTGTAACGCTGGCTGTTGTGCTCTTTGGTGCACAAACCTCCCACAATAAATAACCGTGCTTATCACATCTAGTGGGTAGGCTATAAAAATAAAGTACGCAACATAGTGCACACTAGATGACTTTACACATGTAAATACATATGCAATATACACATTAATGTATGCAAGTAGGTGTGCTTGTGTATGTGTTTGTGTGTGTTGTAGGCTATTACAATCAACCTGCTAGCTAAATAGTGTTCACTACATGGTAGTATTATCTACAAAGGATAGTAGCCCATACTCTAAAAATGCTGGGTTGTTTCAATCCATGTTAGGGTCAGATATGGACAAACCCAACAGTTGGTTTACATTTTTTAATCACATTTTTAAACCCAACGGTTGTGTCCTTATTTTATGAAGGTAAAAGAGTAGCAATACTCGAGAGCACGTAGATGTGAATTTGAGAACTTGTACAATAAATATTCGTAATTGTATGTGAACATTTACACTCACAGCTCCAATGTGAAAACCTGTAAAATAAAAATCTGACCTGAGATTTGCACTCGCAGACAATAGTCACAACTGTATTCTGAATCTGAAGCTGCAGACAAGTAGTCACAAATGTGTAAAATGCCATTCACAAAGATACAATGACAGTCACAAACATGTAAAATATATTTGCACTTCTTCTAACATTCAAATTCGAAATACAACCTCAATTTGGCATTTGCAACTTCTCAAATCTGTCACTGCAAGTTCAAATTTCGCGCCTTGACTTTTACTACTCTTTTCGCGATATACGAGGTGCAAAACTGGGCTGCGTTGCGTTCAGCGCCGACAAAACGTTGCAGAACGTTTTTTAAACAGAAACGGTGACGCGTTGAACGCACTGTTGTGATGACGCAAGAGTTGCAACTACGGCAACTGAGAAGGGTTTTTGTGTTCTTTGTGAAGAATTTTCGGAGCCTGATGAATTCGGTATTTATGTTTAATATTACAAAATATGCCCGAAGTTACAGTTACTGCACTTGCCGCCCAGAACACAAGAGAACATCCCAATCGAGTGAAGGGTTTTGTGGAAACTGAAATGGAAGCACATCTTACCTAATAAAGACTAAAACACATCTATTTAGCCTCACATACTGACTTCATTTGTTGTTCATACTGTTTTATTAATACCCTGTATTTTCTTTCTCATTTTTAGGAAAAGCACTTTACATGCATTGTTTATTTCTAAATGTCATACACTTGCAATGAAGCTAAACATAAACAACTACATCATTATGTTGATATCCTATATTTTTACAATAATACTTACGACAAACATGTCTTCTAATATCCTCAGTTGTTGCGTATCGAACACATTTGTAAATTACTTCCATTGTGCGAGTTCTCTTAATACCGTGTGCTTTCTATACATATTGCTGCTGATTGGACTGCAGTTCTGACACGCCCACTAAACAAGAAAAAACGCATCTCAAACCAGGGGCGTAGAATTTAGTAGGGACGCTAGGGACGTGTCCCTACCAATATCCAGTGACAGTGATATATCCGTGGCAATAATTTCGATCAAAACTTAATATATATTTATACACTAATGTCCCAGTCCCCACCAATTTCAAAATCAAACCTACGCCACTGTCTCAAACCCCGTTGCACACATGGGCTGTTCACACCCGGCCACTTCATGCGTTTTCTGTGATCGGATAGCTATCCGATCGTGAAAAGACCAGGTGTAAATGCCCTCCGAAACGCATTCGAGACGGATTTGAATCCGATCGCTCAAACCACATCAGGAGGTGGTCTGGGCCGCATTCCAGACGAAACTGGACAAGTGTAAATGCATCTGGTTGTTGAAACCACATCTGTAAATTTTACTCCACCCAAAAATGCTAAAAACTAAACGCGTGAGAGCGTGTTATATAGGCTATAAGTCATTTTATAGTCCAATATGACCACGCTACTGCAACATGCATTACCGCAGATGAGCAGCTGAGCGTATTCATCAAGCCAACACGCCGCAAACTATCGCAAATCTGAGTGAAAGTAAGTCGCAGACGCTTAACACACAATCATCTTCATTAAAAGTAAAGAAACGAAATGATTTTACCAGGGCTGTTACCACTCTCTCTCATGCTCTTTTTGATTTTGAAATTAGCTGATGATCAATAAAATGCAGCTCACATGGGTTGCTCTCGGTGACGTGCACTCCATTAAATCTGCATATAGCGCGGGAATTGAAGATCGGATTTATATCCGTTTTGCAAAAACACATTTATGTGAACAGGTGTAAATGGAATGGTTTTGATAAATCAGATAGCTATCCGATCTGAGAAAACGCATGAAATGGCCAGGAGTAAACAGCCCAATAAAAGAAAGGGTTGCACACCGGTGCACGCCGTTTCCAGGAAACATGACGTTCAACCCGGAAACCGTAGCAAAACGTTGTGAACCGTTAATTGTGATCTTGAACGTGCCCTGTAGGTACACGATCCGTTCTACGCATGCGTGGTAGACGCAGGAGAAAACGCACATGCGCAAATGATAATTCTGTTTTGCGACGCTGATTTTGATTTACGACGCTGCACGATCTGTTCCACGCATGCGCATATTTTGTGTGTGTGTGTGTGTGTGTGTGTGAGAGAGAGAGAGAGAGTGTGAGAGTGAGTGTGTGTGAGAGAGAGAGAGAGAGTGTGTGTGTGTGTGTGTGTGTGTGTGTGTGAGAGAGAGAGAGTGTGTGTGTGTGTGTGTGTGTGTGTGAGAGAGCGAGAGAGTGTGTGTGTGTGTGAGAGAGAGAGAGAGTGTGTGTGTGAGTTTTTACTCCTAAATAAAGATACTCAGTGTACTTCACTACTGTCCCACCGCTCTCATGTCACTTCTGTGTGCACACATGCTTCTTTCAAGTAATTTCCATTGTCAGTTTGAAATACTCTATAACGTTTCCCCAAACTTGTTTGTAGTTCTTTCTTCATGTAAGTGCAGATAGTCTAAATGCATATTATGTCCCTTATTGTCTTCTGTAAACAAAATTGAAGGGATTATTTTCCTCATTTAGATTGTATAGATATATATTAGCTTATATAGACGACCCATACTAATACAAAATTACTTTAACTTAAACGTTAACTATTATTAGCAGCTTTTAATTAAAAAAACGACACAAACCGTCTTTGACAATCCTACCTCAGACCAAAACACGGCAAGTTAAGTAAATTAAGCCTAATACCATACACAGGGATTAAAGTGAAAAAAATTCTTCTGACTGAAATTTTTTTCAGGCCAAGTCATATTCCTGTAACTTTATTTAAATAGTCGAGACCAATAGCGTTTTAAGGGAAGATGTTTAAAACCGATCTAATATTGAGTAATTTAAAAGCTATTTTAATCTATGAAAAACAATTACTTATCTTGACAAATAATCAACCATCTACATAACTTTTCAGTGCATGTTTTTATTTATCTTATGAGACCAAACAATGCTAAACTATATTAATATATAGTTTGTGCCATGGCAAATTGTTTTGGCTGAGGGCAAAGTGAAGTTTTATAACTTTATTATGTAGGCTATATTTAACTTTAACTTTGTAGCCTATTATAGCGCTGACTTATGTTTAATTGAATTGTTTGCTTTATTTCTCATTGTATAGCTTATTATAGCCTACCTATTAGGCTACTACTTTTGAACGGGATATTAGCTCTAAAACTGACATTTAACAAAAAAGAGACATGGTTGTGTAATTTTATATATTCTAAAATATATAAAATATTATATTACTATGCATTCTCTTCACTGTATGTGTACGCATAATACAATAAAACGATACAACCCTGTCTGTTTGTTAAATGTCAGTTTTAATGATAAATAATGTTTCATATTTTTAAAATGAAAACAAAAAGAAGCAGGTTTGTGTTTTAGCTATATTTCGTGTTGTTATAACTATATGATAAATCAATGTGCGTTGCCTGAACCACATTTGTGTGGCCATTTATATGTTTATGATAATAATTATGTTCATTTATAAAAGAAAAGGGGCACAGTGGTGTTGATGAAAAAAGGCAGAGTTGATAACCGGAGTAGCCGCGTGCTGAGTGACGCGATCAAGAACGCGCTGTTAGCAGCGTCCTCTCGTCCTCGGGAGTTTGTTCTCCTGAGTCGAACTTGGCAAGTCCGAACTACCAAGGACGCAAGTCCGAAGTTTGCGTACTTGGTATTGAGAAACGACCAATATTGACCCGCGTTCTGTTTTCTATCATGGGACCGCAGCAAACGAGCAGTAGCCTCGCCTGACAAGATTGAGTGAACAGGGTCCAGGGAGCAGTTTTTCCGTGAGCGGGAATTGAAAAACCGGAGTGGACCATGAGCAAAGTGATTACAGAATGCTTAGAGTGGAGAGAGGAACGTGCTTTTGCTCCACTCCAGGCTTTATCACATCCCCCCTCAGCAGGGTGAATACGCATCATCTTTCCTTAATTTAAGACCTATTCCAACTAAAATTAAGACATTTATCACACTGTTTGCGAAATGAAAGCCTATTTACGGCCTTAAAATTATGAAAAGTTAATTTAAGACATAAGGACAGACGGGAACCCTGCAATTGACGGATATCCGTCATAGACTCGCTGCAATTAACGGAAATCCGTCGTAGCGACGGAGAACTTTAATCCCTGCATACAGCAAAGGAGAGTATGGAGGAAACAGATCATGTATGTTCATGTAACAACTCACAACTCCTTTATAATTTTGGATTGGCAACCACGTAAACACATCGTAAAGCATAGCGTAAGCTACATTTAAAAGCATAAAAACAGACCCGCTGTGAAATGTTAAACACAATACAACTAACGTTACACAAATATGCCGCAAGTCGTGCCGCCTGGCCGTCAAGTGTTTCATCGCATGCGTGGTACCGATAGTGTAGGAATACCGTGACGTTTTCTACTATGTAATTACGCGCATGCGTGAAATGGTTCGTGCAGGTGGAACGGATCGTGTACCGACATGCCCCTGATTTGTGCACTTCCAGCTCGAGAGGGGGGGGGGGGGGGGGGGGGATGGAGGGGGGGGGGGCGGGAGCGGGGGTGTTCAAAGGAGCCGTTTTATTGGTTGGCGCCTAGCCAATGAAATAGGACTTCTATTTTACGTGATGATGTCACGAAACCCGGCTCCTCGAGGATGTAAGACTTTCATTCATCTTTAGAAACAAATAAAGATATTTTTAATATTCGCTCATCATTTCTGTCTATTTATAGAAAGACATCAAAGTAACCCATATGATTCAGACTGTTTCGGAAGCTCAAACGTGCGCGCAAGCGCAAGAACCAATGAGGTTTGTTCCTGTGCATAACGCACGCACGTTTAAGCTTCCGTTAACCGTAAGATGAGCTTTTTTCGTTAGAAGACTTGACTTGAACCTGCTCGCTACGTGTTACACTTAAGGTGACGTTTTCCAAACCTTATGTTATAATGTTACTTAGGAAAATCACAGTTAAGGGGCTTTATGCAACACTTAACGTTTTTTAAGGGTTATCTTTAGAGAAAAATTTAAGGGAAATTCTTAGGGTGTATGACGTTTTACCTAAAGACACCGTTAACGGCGTTAAGTAACACTTAGCAGCTAACGGTTATTTTTTGCAACACCCTTAAGTTTAAGGTGCTTTATGCAACCGGGCTGATTGAGGGGCAGCCTCTTCCGTTCGGTGTTGGCGAGCAGCAACCACTCCGGTTGAAGGTATTTTGTCATTTTTGTTTACAATTTATTTTTAAAATACGTATACTTTGTACTGGTAATTAGGTAACTACACGTCACGTGTAGGGTTAAGTTTAGGGATATGTTCAGGATTAGTACCTAGTTATAATAACCCAGTTATTGTAATTGTAATTGGTATAATATAACGTTAAGTACATAGGCCTATATGCGGAACTGGACTAAAATAAAGTGATACCGTCATTTTTTAATACATTGACTCTCAATTAACATCAATAATTTTCCTCTAGGAAATTACTGTGTAATATTTATATACGAGTAAAGCCCAGAAACATTTTATTTATAAAGCTATTAATAGATAAATAGGACTCAGTATGAGAGTATCACACAATATAGCCTAGTTACCCTACACTTTTCTGATCGTCCTACGACCTTGAAATAAAATGATGATGTGACTTTGTTTTTATATAGTTTATCACTGTCATTGAAAAAGACTAAATGGTTGTAAAAATAATAAATATGAAAATACCCATTAAAAGTAACTATGTCTGAAAACATTGTTCTCAGCAACTAGAGAATACACAGCCAATTACATGTGGGGCGGGGGCGGCAATGGCTCAGTGGTTCATGTAGGTTGTCTACAAACCAGAAGTTTGGTGGTTCAATCCCCGGTTCCACCTGACCAAGTGTCGAGGTGTCCATGAGCAAGACACCTAACCCAAGCTGCTCCCGACGAGCTGGATGGCGCCTTGCATGTCTGACACCGCCGTCGGTGTATGAATGAATGAATGAGTGAGTGAATGGGTGAATGTGATACAAAATGTAAAGGGCTTTGGTGGCCATTGGGTCTGTGAAAGTGCGATATAAATGCAGTCCATTTACCATTTACATTTATATAGAGAGATAGGTGGGTAAACCAATCCCTTTAACTAATGTAGATTTTCAGAAGGTATTGTATACACCAGGCGGTACCAACATCCAGCCACATCATGCTTTTAAGAGGAATGACTCCAATAAATCAAAAAGTGCCTCCACAGACACAGTTCAACATCAGAACAGGACTTCTCTCTGACTCTGCTGAACCCAAGGTGCTTCATGTCTCTACAAAATACTTATTTTCATCTACAAGATCGACTCCCGTCCTCTGTGTATTTTTTTCTTACATGCTGTCGGGCATGTGTTGGGGTGTTGGTGGTACCCTTATGGTGTGATTTTAACTGTTCTATTTATTTATTCATTTTTAGGTCGCTCAGGACTTCCACATGCCAGAGAAAAACGGTTTGATCTTTGGGGACATGCATCACAACGAATACTTGCATATTGCAAGGCTGAGAAGAGAGCGCTGGATCTTCTACCAATTCAGAGTAACATTTTTTTTCCCTGCTGAGAAAACCTGCATAAAAGAACTGTTTTCATGGTAAGTTGTAAAATTTTACATAATGTGCTGACAAGTACACCGACAGACACTCATTTTTAGCACTATCATACAAGCAAGAGTACTGTAAAGACCCACCTCAGCCCCTAGTATCAAAGTATGCAGTTGTGATTAACGTGTAAATGCATTTACACACCTCTGAGCATGTGAGGTAAAGACACCTACAATAAATGCCTTTTCAGAAGTGCTTCTGTGTCACCTCTGCAGTGTAAATGCAGTGTAGAGTCTAATGGCTCAATTACAAATGTGATATTGCTTTTATACAGTTAACAACTTGCACTTCATTCAATAAATCATTGATTCACACTACTCACATTACCCAACTCATTTTTCACCAACTACTAGCATAACAAAAACAGTTAAAAATCCCCACGCTTAATTCATAGACTCACAAGCCTGTCTGTAAAGATGCAAACACCACTCTTGTAATACAGCAATCAATCAAATTGTTACATTACAAATATTAATCCATTGTTACAACACTAAGCCGCCAAATGAAAGACGGCTACCTGCTTTTTCCCTTCTTGTTTGGAGATTAATCTATTGTTCATTCTGTTTAATGTAAAGACACTCTTGGAGACTTTTCCTCCATTACCATACAAAATGGGTAGCAAGATGGTTCAGCCTTCTTACCAGGCAAAACAAGCTTTTGTGGATTTGCTGCCTTTAAGTACAGCACATCTTTTAACTTTTTTTAAGTGAATACAATACTTTATGGTAGATTATGCTCTACATATTAGGTAAATATACTATATTTTGTCAGGAAAAAAAAGTTATTGATATGCTACGGTTTTATTTGTCAAGAGAATATATTTTATATGACTAACTCAACCCAGCCAGCTTCGAAATTATAATTTGATGTTTTAGATAAAGCAGATACATCTGTCACAATCACGTTAGTTTGGACTCATTATGTTTCTTCATCGTCTGCCTTCGTCACTCATTTGTTGTCACGGACACTAATTATGTTCAGCTGTGCACTCATCAATCACCATCTTTATCACCTCTATATATGTTCAGTTCTGTTTCAGTTCGGTGTCCGCCTCCAGTTCACTCATGCCACACTCTTCACGAAGACGTAACGTCAGGTGGAGCGCGTTGAGTTGTGTTTTTAGTGTTCTTGAGCTGTATTTAGCAGATGCTGGCAAATATAATAGGTCATCCGGGCATTCCATGCATGCGGAAATTTGCTTACTAAGCACAGTATACATACTGGATACTGCAAAAAATAGTAAGAGTAGTATGATGGTAGGCCTATGCCATTTTTGAACACAGCCATGCAAAATGTGCAGTGCTGGGTGTCATCCAGGACAGGTTTGAAAACCCCTGTACTAGTATACAGTATACAGAATATAGTATGCATTGATATTGGATACTTCTTAATTTATGGATAAATATGGACTTTCAGGGTCTTAAACGTTATAGTGTATACCAGTATACCAGTGCATTCTAGATTTAGTCCATACTGTTCTATAGATGGATGAATACTACATTTATAAAACATACTAGATGTGCAATCTAAACGGCAAAATGAATGACTGTTTTTAGTGATCAAACATATCAAGTATCAAACATGTGTTCATCTTCTATTTCATTCAAACTCACACCATTTATTTAGCCAAATGTTATGTCGCACTTAGTCAGGCAGCCCAAACAAACAGACAGATTGCAAATATCACAGATAGATAGATAATGTGTTTTACACATTGTTTTAAAGGGCCACACGTATAATTTTTACATTTACTGTCCACGATGATAATTAATACATACAACTTATTAATCTTTATTAGCTATTATTAGTGTTTTCCGATGCCAGAGGTACTGATCGGTACTGCTCTTGTAATGTTTTCATCAAGACCGCTATTAATGTGCTGTTGGTCTTTAGTACCATCTAGCGTATGAAGAGTGGAATTGCAACTGAAGTTTACGTCATATTTAGCCAATTCATGTTAAAATATAAACTTTTATTTACATCGTCTAGATTGGATCATTGGTATTTCTATTATTCCACATCTTTGAGTTACAATATACCTTTTCATAAGTCCTTATATGTGAAATTTGATATGCTAATAAAATAAATTTAAATCCCATCTCTCATTTTCTCTAAATTCCTCCCCTTGCTATTCTTAGAGAGATTTATTTACTGAATAAGGCAAAGAAAATGTTATTACACTGAATGTTCCATGAATGAATCCACATTGTGAACAATAATAGATTACTTTTTATTATACTACATTGTAGGCTTACTAGATAAGGCCACCTTGTGGCTTTGGTGATCAGAAACATCCTAACTCGGAATCCAATCTGTTTAGTAACAATGGTAATTTCACTACGGATGTAGAACTTTGTCAAATCTTAAATCAAGAATTAAGAAGCTTCTGTAATACAGCCCCTGCCTTTATCACAGAGATTAATATCCAGAGTGATCATAAATACTGATTAAGTTCAAGTTGTGTGATGCTATATTTAATACAACTCTGCATTTACCACCTTCCTAAAGTAAATGTGATGGCCACTTTCTGACCACTTCTCCAGCACAGAGAGAGCAGTGACAGAAAGATTCTGGTGCTCACATCTAAACAAACAGAAGCCCTACAATGACTAGCACTTAACTACAAGCTCCCATTGATATTCCCAGATCAGAAAATGCTGTTTGTATGGATGCTCAAACAGTTTAGACGTGATTACTTATGTTTTCCCTGGAAGGTGATTACTTTGCCACTCTTGGCAGCCATTGTCACAGTCTGGTGCTTCCCATTCATGCAACCGGACCACAGGCACAAAGGAACGAAGTGCTCGATTGATGACAGTCCTCAGTGGGCCAAAGGAAGACATTAAAACTACTTGTATGGGGCTCTTTCAGGAGATTAACTTACTATGAGGGCTACCTGCCATGGACCCATTACTTGTATTCACGAAGCCAGTACAAAGGCCTTTATTTTTTAGCCAAGGCCACAGCTGCATGAAAGCCAAGACTGAATAGGGTAATGACCACAAAAAAACAACAAACCTCAAGTGTGTAAAAATAAAGTGTCTTCTTAGATGTAAGCCTCCTTTCAGAGGAAGGTGATTCCGCCATTGAGGATAGCAAATACCACCGGTCTAATTAATTTCAGAGGAGTGGTGTTGTAAGGAAAGACGGCATAAAGGAACAAAGTAGACTTTAATTAAATCTCCCTATCTGACAGGCAGCCCTGAAACATACACATCACATGGCCGGTCTAGCAGGAGGTGTCTGACTTGCTGTCTGTCTGGGCCCCAAACATACGACAGATCGAGCACAAAGACTGCAGACGGAGACAGAGTGGCATTACAGAAGATTTACACTGACTCGGCAGTTATAAAACATGAAAAAGAAGAACAAATTTAAAGGAATTATGACATTTCTGGCTACATGACATCAAAACCAATCAATCCACCACATATTTATTTAGCTATTTACATAAATACACTTAAAAAAAAAAAAGACCGGAGATAATGATGTTGTAGTTGAGAGCACTAGAAGAAGAGCACCAAAGGGTTGATAAGCAGGATTAGTGCAGGTCACCCTTCACCTCGTTACACATAAAGACTATATGGAGAGCTTTGTGCCAGCACTCAGAAGTCCATCAAAGGCCCATTCGCTGTGTCCATCTCTACCTCCTGGAGGGTGTGCGCGACCACCCTGCCCTCAAAGAAAACACTGCACACCATTTTGGACAATAGTGATAGTGTCTGTTTGAGAGTGAGAGAAAGGAGGGAGCGCCTCAGAGGCCAGTAAGAACGCATGTGTGTGCACATTGAGGTGAAATTACGCCATTATCTCACGGTTGTAGCCGAGAAAGCAAGGTGACTGAATAGAGTTTTCTTGAAGACACGCAGCACCACGTAGAGCGCACCAGAGGGAGGGCCCGGGCGCTTTGCTCGTGCTTACTGAGTGGAAATGCTCTGACAGGTGTGCCATTGTACGAGTAAGGGTGTGTTAGCGTTAAGAACGTTCCAGGGGAGTCTTGTGTCTGCTGGTAATGTGTTTCGCCAGTGTTTTTTTTTGTTGCCTCTCCTCCTGTCTACTTCCGCCGTCCCCTCAGGAACTGGTTGAAAAGAGAAAGCCTCTCTTGCACAGTTGGCTGGACCTCTTCTAATGAGTCAGACAGGCAGCGCTAGTCACCATTCAGACCCACAGACAGGTCAGAGAATGAGCAGAGAAGGAGGAAAAAATGGTGTGAGAGCAAGAACGAGAGCCCTACATGACAGAAAGCAGGAAGCGGTGAATAGTGACCATTCTACAGGAAGCACTAAAGGAGTTTGTATTCGTTTAGGCCCTAGGCCTCGATCGGCCCGATTGGATGTATGCTGGATGAAGCTGTGGGTAAGAGCAGGTAACTATCTGTTTGCTTCTCTGTTGATATATGTAGCTTCCTGACTGGTATCTAAGCTCCTCCTGTAGTTTTCAGACATTGATCCAATGATACTCTACAATTAGGCCTAAAAGCAATGCCTAATGCATTGACTGACAAAATTCTAAACTTTAGCAGAATACGAAGATAGAATTAAAACAACTCTTTTGGTGACCTCCTAAACGTCAAAATAATTAAATATCAAGGTATTTGATCGACAACGATTCAAGTTATTAACGCTGCAGTTCTACATGTGGCCACTGGATGTCAGGGTTCGCTCACCGCAGAGGCGCGTCTGCTCGCAGCCCCTTGGGGAGTTTTAGCGAGCGCACGTGGTGTGACAGCTTCCCTAGGAAGTTTGGGTGACATTTGCTTCACTTAATGACACAAGCTAATTAATCATTAGCGATCCCAGAGGTATTCCTTTTAGAGAGGCTTTGTCGTGCCTGCTCCCAGCAGGAGGCCGCAGCCCCAACATGTTATGTATGCATATGTTTAATTGCCGTGTTCCACACTGAAGACATTTTAATTTTCTACTGTATGTTCGGATTGGACTCGAGTTGTTGTTCTCGATTGCCAGCCTAAATAAGCCATATAATATTAAGTGTCTGTTATGTCATACATTTGTGAGAGTGCCATTTAAACAACTGAAGCTCAACATACACTCTTTAAAATAAACGTTCTTTATTGGCATTGATGATTCCGTGAAAAACGTTTAACATCGATCGAACCTTTCCATTGCACAAAAGGTTCTTTATAAAGATTCAATTTAAAAATGTTCTTTTGATTATTAAAATGTTCTTCACACTAAGAAAAAATGGTTCTTTTAAGAACTGATTGCTGAAAGGTTCTTTGGAGAACCCAAAGAACCCTTCTTCTATGGCAATACTGTGAAAAAAAACAACCTTTTAGAACCTTTTTCAAGTGTGTATCACTAATATGCAGGGAAGAACTGACAGAAGAGGGTTTACTAGATTAAACTTTGTTGTTATATCTCGGCCTAAAACATGAGTGTTTTGCTCTGTGAGGTTGTGTTTTCAGAATTTGCTGAGTTGAGGCAGACATTACCAATTAAAAGTTCAATTTAATCTTGAAAGAGGGTGTCAGAGACTCCAATCTGTCTGAAACTAGAAATGTGTAGAAAAGCAGTTCAAAATAGTTTGAATGTTCTTGGAGCTTCTCTCTTTATGAGTTCTGGTGGAGGACTCCGCTCATTTGTGTATTTATGAAGATAGGCAGCTGGGTCTTATTATTTTCAATATGTTTCTATTATTTATCTCATAAGCAGGCTGTTTGTTAGGGGTTGTTTTGGAGAGACCTGACCTGCTGGGGTAACGTAGCTTTAAAGCATCATCCTTGACCTTGAAGAGACAGGTCAGTCATCCACCATAGTATATAGGCGCCGATCCCCGATGGCCGAGCACCCATGGAAAAACACAAGATATTCTCCTTTAAATTTAACCATAAAAAAAAATCAAATGAGATTCGGGAACCTCTCTGATTTGTGGATCTCACATCGGGTCCCGGCGGTTTGTTATACACATAATTCTACCATTATATTTAGCATTACAACATAACGACCTGATACAAAAGCTTGTGCTTTCTGTTTTTTTTTGCACAATACATTTCATTTGAAGTAATTAACTGGGCACCCACTGGCAGAAACATAAATTGATGCCTAGAATGAACTATAGTGCTTGGTGTAGTTTTCTGTGCACCTCTCCTTTGCAGGCATCAGAGTTGTGTGTTATTCAGAACTGAATTGAGAATACATTCCTGACTTTCAATTGAGGAATTGAGCAAATATAATGCAGAATTGCAATTTGAATTGGAATGTATGAAAATAGAATTAAATGAATTAAACTGTCATTTTGATTTGACAAATAAGTTTAAATCCTTAAAGATTTATAGCCATAAATACTGGATGGATGGATAGAAAGATAGATAGATTGGTATGGATTTTTCCGGTAAAATGCTGTTCAAAACGTCCTGGTCATCATACCTTTCTGTCTGCCCCTAAAATAAGAAAATGTGTTTTCAATATGCTCACTCTGCAAAACTGGTAGAGGGGCTCATCAATAAATATTTTTTTTTTAGCTTTGTAAGCAAACCCCCCCTACTGATCATGGCACACTATGTCCAGCTGCTACTGGCAGCAGAAGAATGCCAACAAAACAGTTAATCAGTCATGTACTCTGTGTCTACTCTACACTTTTTGTGAACGAATTGCAGATTTTGACTTTAATGTCAAGATTTTTCACAACTCCAAAAAGTTTTTTCCATGCAATGTCACCTTTTGGTGTGTCTGCCATTTTGTGAGTGTAGGGCCGAGATGCAGCGGTATACTTATTGTGCTCTAGCTCTATTACATGTGTGCTGCCATAGAGGAGAATGAATTATTCTCTTTCATAGCCATCTCATCATTAATATGCAATAAAGGAGAGCTAGGCCTTTCCCACTCTGCCAGGTGCCATTTAACATCGCTTGGATGTACAAGGACTTCTTCATATCCACTTAAATAAGGGGAAGATTTCATTCCAGCACAGACAAAAAGTAATTAAGCTGCTAACTAGCAACACTTTTAGGGCATGTTTCACCAAATAGCTTCAGTGAGTGGGGGAATTGCATTGTACATTAACGAATCTAAAGAAGCACTTTTAAAAACAACAAGACTTACTCAATTTATTAGAAATAGGCTACACAGAGAAGTTGATGTCCCAAAGGACTACTAATAAGATGCATAATGCAATCCCAAAGTAAAATGGCTTTTGATTTTTCAATTCACAAGTCAAAAAGTCAGCACTTCAAAAGTTCTTCATTTTACCTTTCTTCACTCCTCATTCATATCTATTCTTTTGGCATAATGGAGTCAAACCACACCTGGTGTCAAAAACCTGACATGCCCTAAGTGTCTGTGAGCCCACCCGTGGCGAGCCGGATGGAGGCATTCAAACAAATCACCATATTCGAGGACCTGGAAGTTCTGCCGCCACAAGCACAGGAACACCTCATTCCCTGGAGAGCTTCATCTGGAAGCTTTCAGACCCTCCCCGTCTGCTCAGCCAATCATTGGGTCATCTTCAATTACACGACACTCGGGCACAACAAGGTGCGGTGCCTCAGAGTACCTGCCCCCTCTCGGTTGTTTGTGCCCAGAAACATATTTAGACATGCACGCTACATGCGCTTACGTCTCAGCGGGAGGCCACCGTGAGACACATCAAGACGAGTAAGGCTTATCTCGAACAGTGGAGCCTACATGTCCCCGCATGAGACACACAGTCAGCGAGCAAAGAGCCTGCTTATCAACGATGAATCAACATCATTGCCTGTCAAAAGTTCAATTTAAACTTGAAAGAGGCTGCCAGAGACTCCGATCCTGCTGATACTAGAAACGTGTGAAGCAGTTATGAAATAGTTTGACACTTTGCAGAGCCCTTTCCGGCTGAGGCCTCCATTCACTCGGCATCTATCAAGCTTCATGCGTGAAATCACCTTTTGGAGTCAGCAAGTGGGAAAATTTGTAACGGAGCCCTGAAGGATAGCTTATTTACACAGTTGTTTATGGTTAATCAAAGTGCAGCAAACTTTCACTCTCTATGGCATTGCCGCCTTTTAGCAGTGGTTCTTTCAAGATATTGTGGGGTGTGGGGCATGGTGTTGGGTGTGATTTTCTATCTTTGGGAACCCCGCAATTACATCTGGCACAACTCTGCATGAAGTAACGCTTCATAAGCCTTTGTGCGACCGTGCTTTGAAGCGCCCGGGCCCTCTGTAAGTTGGCTTTTTGTCTCCCTCGTATCCCCCTTTCAACCCCCCTTCCCACCCATTGGAGACAGACGACAGAATGCGATGTGTCGTCTTTTCTTGCCGCACAAAAGCTCAGTGCATTTGACACACCTTGGCCAGCACAAAGGATAAAAAGCGAGGCAAGGCTTGGACACGCAGGACGCCGCTGCTAGGCCCGATAAAGACGCTTCAAAAAGTCGAGCCATGAGGAGCCAGGGCCCTCTTCTCCTTCTTCTCCCTCTCTTTCTTTTTTCCCAAGACCCTGCAGTGCCAGAGAAATAAATAAATAAATAAAATTTCAGCCTTCATATATTGATAGGCACATATCTGAATGCAAATAGAGTTGAATAATGGTAAAATGGGATAACATGGGAATTCTGATGCACATGCGTTTATTCATGAGTGTAGATGTGTGTGTACAGAGATCAAATTTCCATTCAAGTTCAATAAAAACTGAAATCACCTACATTAGTCAGTCAGTGTTCATGAGGAAAACCAGGAATATTTGACTTTTTACTTTAAAGTCAGCATGAAATGAAACTTCACCCTATCTATTTTCTAAATGCATCTTATTGATTTTGTGAACAATTAATCCGTGATGTTTAATATTTGAACTTTTTTGACCTTGTAATTTTTAGCCAAAATGTCAAAACTCGATCTAGCGGTGAAACGTCAGACTTCTCTGTAGTGACTTATGCCAGACTTCTCCAATCATCAGATTTCTCCAGTCAGCTTAAACCACAATCCTCCACAATTGTCGGCAAGCTCACATAAATTTTTGAGTGCAACATCCACATGTCAAAATCCATTTAACAACAGCTGGACAGCAACATCCACATGTCAAAATCCATTTAACAACAGCTGGACAGAAAGTGCCAGCGCTAAATATTTCTTTTACACATGGATGTACATCACAATACTGGAAAAAAAGATGTCACTACTTCCATTACATCACAACTTAAAATTTGTTGTCATGACAACATACTGTAGCGCACTAAATTCTAAAATGACTGTAAAAGTGTTTGTTTTTTTAAACAGCTCTACAGCTCAAATTATACACGTTTTTAAATAAAGAATTAATGCAAGGGCTGTTATAAAATAATAACAAAAATGCTGAGAATTGATCTTAACTTGTGTTGAACCTTGAATATTCCATTAATAAACATACTAAATGTTTTGAAATTTAAAAATATAAGGATCAGGTTTAGGGTACGGGATTAAAATTAAGTCAATGGAAAGTCACCACCATGATAAAAAGTGTGTTTTTTAATTGAAAGAAGGGAATTGGGAAAACATGGCTGCCTCTAAAGGATGGTTAATGGGCTGCCCTTTGACTAACCTGTATTCTGGACTCAGAGCCAGTGAACCCTACTCTACACTACATTGCTGCCATCGATTGGTTGGACAGAGAGAAAAACTCTTTTAACTGTTTTACTGTAAAAAATTTTTTACAGTAATGTTCTACCCTATCAATCTGCCTGACCTCTCAAACTCTCTCTAAGGGGGTCCCATCCAAAGACAGAGTGATATTGCGTGCTATCACACGGCATTATGTGATTCATTATAGTCTACAATGGAAAGCGCAGTTTATCTTTGTGAATATGTTTGTGTACATATGCATACATGCGTAGGGGAGGCCGGGGACTGCTTTTGTTAGAAATACAGGCATACTTATTGTACTATATTCTTATCAGTATTTTGTAAGTATGTTTAAACAGTAAACTATCTATACCTTTTAGGATTTCAGGAAAGAGTAAGAAAAAATAGATGAACAATCTCAAGGTTTACATATTAAAGTAAGAGTTTCCTCAAAAAATAGCATTGTGTGAAAATCATTCTGAAATTTAAGCTAATTTCTTCATTACAATTTCGTAAATTTCTCTTCCTGTCATTTCAATTTCAACTTCCTGTAGGCGTGGGCGTTTGAACTGAAAGACAACCAATCCTTAAATTCCGAATTTTGAGTTCTTTCCATTGAACCATTTTGAATCCCGCTGCAGATACAAAATTAATTGCAGAGCTTCGGTGGAGATAAAGATCAACAGTGAATAATTGTTGGACTGTTCCAAAACTATTGTATGACTTCAGAAATGTTTTTTGGTCCTTCTTTATAGTAGGTTTCTTTAACTACTATGTACTGACATTTAAATGAATCATTTGATATGCACTTATTATTTACATGTTTTTACATTGTCCTTATATTATTATAATTATCTGCGTGTGAATTCATCTGTAATTAATTTCTGTAATTACAGCAATAATTACACTGTTGACCTGTCCCTAACTTTACCCATATCCCACCTCAATAGCAGCACAAATGTTTTGCAATACAACATCAACACAATAAATACATTGTACTTGTTTTTTTGTTTTTTGTTGTTGTTGATGTAAGTACATATTAAAGTACGTTTTTGACAATTCTTTGTCTTGAAAGCTATCATCACTACGAACTGCCGGTCTATTTTTCAAAGACTCTTCTTTTGTGTTGCATGGAAAAATAGCATTTCAGGTTTAAAACAACAGGGTGATTGACAGAATGAGTGACATAATGAATTATATATTTTTTTAATTTAGAGCCATGTTAATTCATAAGTTGATCTAACTCCTAAAAAATCAGTCAGATAAGATTTACCACTTTTTTCTTCTTCTAATTCCCCTCTCCCTCTTTTTCCCTGTCTTTCTCTCTGTCTCCCTCTTCTCAACTGAAACAGATGGCAATTTATGCTGAGCACAATCAGGACTATTCAGCGTTGGGTAGGCTGGTCCTCCCCACAGGAGTGAGGCCCAATCACAGTCCTAATGAACACATTGAGGGCTGTCTGCTCCAAATGAGTCCCAGTAGGAGCCGGCCCACAGGTACCCCCTGCCCGCTGGCATCACCACACACACACACACGCGTACTGGCACAACACAGCACAGAGCTTCTCTAGCAGCACTTAATTCAATCAAGATTCTTATCTCCAGCTGCCAACATTCCAAAAGTAGAAAAAACAACAATAGGGATACAAGTTACATGCAGCAAGTTGTGGATTGACAGATCGTATTTGTACATGGGAACACGAATGAACAAATTTCATGGGACTCATGAGTGGAACTATTACATTTTCACATGTTCTTTGAGTCTCAAAGCTGCATTTGGGTCAATGACGGGACACTTTTTTTGGCCCATCTCATTTATTAATTAAAATGAAGTTCACAAATAATGACTAGAATGCATATCTTCTATGATGAGCATATTTTTAATGTCAAATTCATTAAAAATTTGTGAGTTTGGTAAAATATTGTATTATTATTTCTTTGAAAGAAAATTAGAGAGGACCCCTGTAGGCCCTTGTGACTTTGTGTCGAGGACAATAAGTCGCTTAAAATATCGGATAATGTCAAGTCAAGTCAAGTCAAGTCAAGTCAAATATATTTATATAGCGCTTTTCACAATACAGATTGTATCAAAGCTGCTTCACAGTATCAATCAATTCAACTTAACAATGTTTGTTTATTACTGGAAAAAAAGACATCCAAGTTTGGTAGAGCTGATCAATGGTATGATTGGTTAATTAATTTGAATATCCCCAACTGAGCAAGCCAAAGGCAACAGTGGCAAGGAACCGAAAAACTCCATCCAGTGACCTAAAGGTGTCCTAACACACCATCAGATGACCCAATGGAGAAAAAAAAACCTTGGGAGAACCCAGGCTCAGTCGGGGGCCAGTTCTCCTCTGGCGTTTATGAACTAGAGGCCGAATTTACAGTAACTGTAAGATAAAAAATTTATATGAATGCCTGGCTAAATAGATGCGTGAAAGGTTTTGTGGACGGTTTTTACAACCGATAAGTATTACCTCTGTCTTGTCTGGATTTAATAAAAGAAAATTACGCGTCATCCAATCTTTTATATCTTTAACACAATCTGTCAATTTTGATAATTTAGTGTATTCATCTGGCCGTGATGAAATATATATTTGAGTGTCATCAGCATAACAATGGAAACTAATTCCATGTTTCCTTAGAATATTACCAAGTGGCAGCATATATATTGAGAATAATAAAGGGCCTAACACAGATCCCTGCGGCACTCCATAGTTTGCCGAAGTTATGATCGATTTTTCTCCATTTAAGTAGACGAAATGGTAGCGGTCAGATAAGTATGACCTGAACCAGCTTTGTGCTTGTCCTTGAACACCAGTGTAATTTTGTAGTCGATCTAAGAGTATTGTGTGATCTATAGTGTCGAACGCAGCACTAAGATCAAGTAAAACTAGTACTGAGATACAGCCTTGGTCCGAAGCTAAAAGTAAATCATTTGTGATTCTAACAAGCGCAGTTTCAGTGCTGTGATGTGGCCTGAATCCAGACTGAAACTTTTCATAGATGTCATTTTCTTGCAAGAAAGAGCCGAGTTGACTGGACACAACTTTTTCTAATATTTTTGACATAAATGGAAGATTCGAAATGGGTCTGTAATTTGCTAGGTTATTTGGATCTAAATGTGGTTTCTTAATAAGAGGTTTTATAACAGCCAGCTTGAACGTTCTTGGAACATGACCTAAAGATAAAGATGAGTTAATAATATTGAGAAGAGGCTCTTCCACTATAGGTAACACTTCTTTTAGTAGTTCAGTTGGTATAGGATCTAATAAACATGTTGTTGTTTTAGATGAAGTGATAAGTTTATTTAACTCTTTTTGTTCTATGGTTGTAAAGCATTGTAATTGTTCTTGCGGGGTGATAATTGCGGCTGAATTATAAGGCGCGAGTAAAGATTGAACGTTTACGGCTTTCAATTTTCTCGGTGAAGAAGTTCATGAAATCATTACTACTAAACTGTAACGAGGTATTTTGTTCAGACGACGTCTGTGTATTTGTTAGTCTAGCCACGGTATTAAATAAAAACCTTGGATTATTTCGGTTGTTTTCTATTAATTTGCTGAGGTGCTCAGCCCTGGCCGTTTTAAGGGCCTTTTTATAACGTGACATACTGTCTTTCCACGCGATTCTAAAGACCTCTAAATTAGTTTTTTTCCATTTACGCTCTAAATTACGGGTTTCTCTCTTTAAAACATACGTAGTATTATTGTACCACGGTGCTATACTTTTTTCTCTGACCTTTTTTAATCTAACGGGTGCAACAATATCCAATGTTCTAGAGAGAATGGTGCTCATAGTGCTAGTTAGTTCATCTAGTTCATCTGTTTGTTTGGGTTCAGGCAGCAGCTGAGTCAGATCAGATAAGCTATTTGAGAAAGACTCTATGGTGGATGGAAGAATTGTTCTACCTGGTCGATAACGTGGCACAGCATGACATATTACAGCAGTACTTAATATGCAAGTTACCATGTAATGGTCAGTGACATCATCACTTTGTGGAATGATATCTATATCGGTTGGATCGGTTCCATATGATATAATTAAATCGAGTGTATGATTAAGACGATGAGTTGGTCCGGTGACGTTTTGCTTGACCCCGAAGGAGTTTAATAAATCTGTAAACGCAGCCCCTAACGCATCATTTAAATTATCTACGTGTATGTTAAAATCTCCAACAATTAATGCTTTATCGACGTTGACCAAAAGATCTGATAGAAAGTCAGCAAACTCTTTTAGGAAATCGACGTAAGGCCCTGGAGGTCTATATACGGTAGCCAATGCTAGAGATAATAGGGATTTTTTTCTTACATCTGAGAGCGTAACATTTAGCACAAGTACTTCAAACGAATTAAACCTATGACGAGTTTTCTGAGTAACATTAAGGATATCTCTGTAGATTGTTGCAACACCGCCGCCACGACCGATCAGACGGGGCTCATGCTTATAACAGTATCCTGGCGGAGTAGACTCATTTAGACCGAAATAATCATTTGGTTTAAGCCAGGTTTCAGTAAGGCACAGAACGTCGAAATTATTATCTGTGACCATTTCATTTACAATAACCGCCTTAGGTGTGAGCGATCTAATGTTTAGAAGACCTAGCTTTAGAAATTGTTTTTGTTCACTAATAGCGAGATTTTTTGTTTTAATAACAATTAGATTTTTTCTAGATCCCGCAGTAGATTTATTATTTGATCTTAGTAAACGAGGAATAGACACAGTTTCTATGCAATGTTCTACACTAGTATTAATATCAATTAAATTGGTGCAGTAGAGACTGTGATTTGGATTTTTGGATACTAGTCAAACGGTATTTAACATCTTGGAGATGTTATCCGACAGAAGATCTGCCCCGATTCTACTTGGGTGTAAGCCATCAGCGCGGAAGAGCCTTGGTCGCTCCCAAAACAGATTCCAATTATTTACAAAGAGCAGTTTCTGCTCATTGCACCATGACAATAACCATTCATTTAGCGCGAATAATCTACTGAACTTTTCATGCCCTCGTCGGTACGTAGGAAGCGGTCCAGACACAATAATCGATGTTTCAGGCGATGTACTGCGTACCGTATCGATAAGGCTCCTGAAGTCTTTCTTCAGAACCTCCGTCTGTCGCAGCCTAGTGTCGTTAGCTCCCGCGTGCAGCACAACAGCTCCGACGCGCTCGTCACCGTTCAAGATCTCAGTTACCCGCGCAGTGATATCGAGAACACGAGCACCAGCAAAGCAGTGACTGTGCACCTTACTTTTACCTAACGTAGCGTGGACGTGTCGGACGGTGGAATCGGCGATGATCACAGCATCGCGTTCCATTTCACGAAGAGGGGAGAAGCGGTTCTGAGTGGAGATCTCGAACACCGGGAGGGGCGAAAAGATTCTTGTCCTGGCTCGCGGCTTCCGCGGAACCACCCAGGCTTCGTGGTGGTGTGTTGGAGCCGGAGTGAATGAAACCATGGCTGATCGTGACCTGGACGCTCGGGACCAATGCTGAGAAACGCACGGAGTAGACGAGGTCGGCGTCAGCGGATTACTAACGTTAATCACTGATCCGTGTGCATCAGCGCGTGATGTTTCAAGAGCTAAACGCCGGTCTCTCAGCTCAGCTTGTCTCTCTAGAAGGTCACGGATCTGCTTTTCTACAGCTTCTAATTCAGACTGCACCGCGAGCAAATCAGATTTGTTCTCATCTGCACCAAAAGGTAGATAACATACACCTGATATATTCGCCATTTTAACAAAACAGAATAAAACAGAATAAAAGAAAGAAATACGGAGAAACAGAAAGAAATACGAACCTAATACGAGGCTTAAACAGCCACGACGCAAACAAACAAACTCACAGCAGGCAACGAGGCTGACAAAAGCAGTCGATCGCAGGGCGAGCAGCAGTGAAGCGGTGTCTCGCTCTACGACCAACAAACAAGGCTGACAAAAGCAGTCGATCGCAGGGCGAGCAGCAGTGAAGCGGTGTCTCGCTCTACGACCAACAAACGAGGCTGACAAAAGCAGTCGATCGCAGGGCGAGCAGCAGTGAAGTGGTGTCTCGCTCTACGACCAGCAAACAATGTTCCTACCGTATTTGCGGTTCCAGCCGTATAATGGCTTGAGACGCGTCTGGCCAACAGTCCGAGTTGTAATTATGAGTTAAATGATGGTTCAGAACAGAATAAAAGAGAGAAATACGGAAAAACAGAAGGAAATACGAAGCTAATACGAGGCTTAGACAGCCACGACGCAAACAAACTCGCAGCTCACAGCAGGCAGCGAGGCAGACAAAAGCAATCGAGCAGGAATTAGTAAGTGGGCCTTAATAATGTGACCCTTTTATGTAAAAAAAAAAAAAAAAACTGTAAAAACCTGTTAATTGGATAATGTAAATTTCCTAAATATATAAGGGTGGATATTGTAATAGATCTAGCCTTAAATTGTCACAAAACTGCTCCGAGACACAGGGTTGAGGATCCAAACGGAGATATTAAAGGGAAATCCATAGATGTAATCCAATGTAGGTCCATGTAGTGGAGGCCTGGCCTGGTATTGGAGGCGGTACTGGGGAGTGAGGCAGATCAGGGAGCCAGGAAGGAGTGGGCAGGGTAGGTGGCCAGGGCAGAGTAGGCTGGGTAGGTGGCCAGGGCGGAGCTGTCCACCACAGCCGGTACTGATGATCCACACTGTGGTCTGGGCAGGGAGAGGGTTTATTAACGACCTCAGTGGTTGCATCAGGAGAGACAGAAAACTCAGGGAAAACCTCCGTGTTCATATCAGGCCAGACAGGAAACTCAGGGGCGACCTCCATGGTCGCATCAGGGCAGAAAGGAAACCTGGGACGACCTCCATGGTTGTGTCAAGACTGGCAGAGAGTTCATTGACGACCTCTGTGGTCATGATAGGACAGGCAGGGAACTCAAGGGCAACCTCCGAGATTGAGACAGGAAAGGCAGGGAGCTCACGGGGCTGGAGCCAACACAGGACTGAGCTCTGGGGCTAGAGTGGGCTCTGGAGCAGACTCATGGGCTGGAGCTGGCTCTGGAGCGGACTCATGGGCTGGAGCCAGACTCACTCATATAGGGACCATCTTAATGACTTCATGAGCAACGTTCATAACGACCGGAAACTCTGGTATGGCACCCGTGATGGCTGGAGGCTCTGGTGTGGCGTCCATGACGGCCCACGACGGCTGGAGACTCTGGCGTGGCATCCACGACGGCTGGAGACTCTGGCGTGGCGTCCACGACGGCTGGAGACTCTGGCGTGGCGTCCACGACGGCTGGAGACTCTGGCGTGGCGTCCACGACGGCTGGAGACTCTGGCGTGGCGTCCACGACGGCTGGAGACTCTGGCGTGGCGTCCGCGACGGCTGGAGACTCTGGCGTGGCGTCCACGACGGCTGGAGACTCTGGCGTGGCGTCCACGACGGCTGGAGACTCTGGCGTGGCGTCCACGACGGCTGGAGACTCTGGCGTGGCGTCCACGACGGCTGGAGACTCTGGCGTGGCGTCCACGACGGCTGGAGACTCTGGCGTGGCGTCCACGACGGCTGGAGACTCTGGCGTGGCGTCCACGACGGCTGGAGACTCTGGCGTGGCGTCCACGACGGCTGGAGACTCTGGCGTGGCAGCAATGTTGTGAAGAGGCTCAGGTCTCGGGAACACCGGACTGGAAAGCGCTGAGTGCACAGGACTTGCCACCATCAAAGCTGGAAGTGCTGGAGATTGTGATGGGCCAAGCTCTGTGGCCACCGGAGCTTGATGCATACCCCCACCCCCCCAAAAAACAAAAATGTTTTGGGGAAGCATCCTCCTCAGCCTCCCCAACAGTGAAGGAGGACCCATTCAACAGCAGGGCATAGTCCATAACTTGTTCCAAGGTCAGGTAATTTTTCCCTTTTGGCATGAGTGATATTATAGGTTCGTTTAACCCATGACAATAAAAGACCTTCAAAACTGCATCACTCCAATTTACACAGCTAGCATAAGCACAGACCTGGGCAGTGTAATCCTCAATGGTACAGGTACCTTGAGGAAGGAATAATATTTCTTCTGCTGGATCTGTTTGACGAAGTCTTCTGTCACAAAACTGCTCCGAGAAACAAGGTTAAGGATCCAAACGCTGATATTTATTAAAGGGTAATCCAAAGACTTAATCCAAACAGGCAAAAGGACAGGGTAAACAGTCCAAACAATAAGAATCTAAGGGGTGGTTTATACAACACCATTTTCAACTAATCCTCCCTATGGAGGATCCCTTTCCCACTCTACAGATAAAGCGTTGTTGAAAATCCGGCTCGCGTACCCCGAAGTGATAAAATAAAACAAAATTCTGTGTCAAAATTTATAGGCAAGACAAGTAGTTTGTTTAGGCTGGGTTGTTGTCATGAACTGCTCGGTGGAAACAGACAGTGGTGATCCAAACGCAGGCTTTATTATGAGGAGAATCCAGAGACAGGTACAAGGAAACAGGCAGGGGTCAAAACCAGGTAAGCAGTCCAGATCAGCAAACATATAATGCAAGGATTAGGCAAACGGGAAGACCAGATACAGGCAGGGAGTCCAGGAACCATGAAACTAGGAAACACTAAGGAACTAGGAAAACGCTTAGGATGCAGTATGACACTTACAATACTGAGCCATGAACCAAGGGAAAACTCAGGCTTAAGACAGGTGCGCTAAACAAGATAATCAAACACAGGTGCATAAAATCAACCATAATCAATCCAGGGTAAAACCTAAAGGAAACAATAAACTAGGAAGGAGTGCCCCCCAGAGGCTCAAGCAGGCACTCCAGCCGCAGATCGTCACATAACCCCCCCTCTAAGGAGCAGCTTCCAGACGCTCCTAAGAGCTCCGGAGGGAGGTCGACGGGGGATGGGATGGAGGGCCAGGCCCGTGCAGGGGAACGGGACCAGGACACAGGCAAGGCGGGCCTGGGCCGTGGAGCGTGGGCGACCAGGGCGGAGCACACTCGGAAGGGAGCCAGGGCGGAGCACACTCGGAAGGGAGCCAGGGCGGAGCCGGACGCGGGCGTGGCCACAACGGAGCTGGATGCGGGAGTGGCCACGGCGGAGCAGTCGGAACCTTCGGTCGTCCAGGGCGGAGCTGTCAGACCCTCGGGCGTACAGGGCGGAGCTGACTCAGGCGAGGGAGGATTAGACTCAGACGAGGGTGAGGTCCATGTCGACGTCGTCTCCATGACCCTCACAGGGTACCTCCTGCCCCCCCCCCAAAAAATACTTGGGGAAATCCACGGGAAGAATCTCCAGGTGGTAAACGGGTTCAGGAATGGCCTCCCGGAGCTCGAAGGGCGCAGGCAGGGCGAGGCGCAGAGGCGGGGCCGGCAGGGCGAGGCGCAGAGGCGGGGCCGGCAGGGCGAGGCGCAGAGGCGGGGCCGGCAGGGCGAGGCGCAGAGGCGGGGCCGGCAGGGCGAGGAGTCTGGGAACACTCACCGGAGTCTGGCGAACCAAACGAGTCCTCCTTCTCCTCCTGCGACGGCGAGTCACTGGGCTTGATACCCTCCCTTGGCTAGATTCGGCATTTGACTCACTCGATACACTTGATTCACTTGACACGGCACTTGATTCAGTTGACTCACTTGACACGGCACTTGATTCAGTTGACTCACTTGACTCGGCACTTGATTCAGTTGACTCACTTGACTCGGCACTTGATTCAGTTGACTCACTTGACTCGGGACTTGATTCAGTTGACTCACTTGATTCGGGACTTGATTCAGTTGACTCACTTGACTCGGGACTTGATTCAGTTGACTCGGGACTTGACTCACTTGACTCGGCGGCACTTGACTCACTTGACTCGGCTGGCACGCGCTCAGACTCAGTAGAAAACTCTTGAGGCAGGAATATAACGGAGCTTACGTGAAGTGTTAGAACGTCGGGATTCACATGTTGCGTGGAAACGGCGGACCCTTTACGAAGCGCTGGTTCAACTGGGCTTTCATGATGTGGCGCAAACTCGGTGGAGCACGTGTGATGCGCTGGTTCACCGGGAGACAATTGATGCGTGGATTCAGTGGGTACCTTGTAAAATGGCGAATCGTCGGGTCTTTTGTGAAGGAAAAGTTCCAAAGAATCCACAGTAAAAAGCGAACCGCTCATGGAAAGGGCCAGGTCAATATATTGAGTAAGAGTCCAGCTTGAATTCGGAAACGGTATATCAGAACCAAGCGGTTCAGACAGTCCTCCCCGAAAGAACATCATTAAACAAAAATCATCCAAGTAGGACTGACGAGAGAGCTTCAAAAAATCTGTCACAAAAACCTTGAGAGGACGTTCTCCTTGGCGGAGGCTTACGATCTGCGCTGTGGGATCCATTACGAGGTCCGTGTTCCTCTCAACCGCTGGATCAGTAGTGGCTCAGTATTCTGTCATGAACTGCTCGGTGGAAACAGACAGTGGTGATCCAAACGCAGGCTTTATTATGAGGAGAATCCAGAGACAGGTACAAGGAAACAGGCAGGGGTCAAAACCAGGTAAGCAGTCCAGATCAGCAAACATATAATGCAAGGATTAGGCAAACGGGAAGACCAGATACAGGCAGGGAGTCCAGGAACCATGAAACTAGGAAACACTAAGGAACTAGGAAAACGCTTAGGATGCAGTATGACACTTACAATACTGAGCCATGAACCAAGGGAAAACTCAGGCTTAAGACAGGTGCGCTAAACAAGATAATCAAACACAGGTGCATAAAATCAACCATAATCAGTCCAGGGTAAAACCTAAAGGAAACAATAAACTAGGAAGGAGTGCCCCCCAGAGGCTCAAGCAGGCACTCCAGCCGCAGATCGTCACAGTTGTATGGAATTACAAACCTGCGCACATATTTTCAAAAGTACATAACTATAGAATCAATTCTGAATGAGCATGTGAACGGCGTCTGCGTTAATCACAGGTTCGCGTTTAAAGTCTGATCATTTCGACGGAGGTGAATCAATCAAAGTTAACTTTAGCTGGAAATAACATTATTCAAGAACAGCTACAAAGCCAAAACAATCTCTGTTAGCCTACCTTAAATTATATGTTTATCTCTGTAAAGCTGCTTTGCAACAATCCATTGTTAAAAGCGCTATATAAATGAAGATGACTTGACTTGACTTGACTTGAAAATGTAAAACTTTTTATGCGTTTTGGCTGTTAGTTTACACGACAACAGCGTTTTGGGTGCCTGAAAACGGGATAAACTACGGGATTCAAAGTGCACATTTTTGAAAACGGTCTGCGTGTAAACAACAAAAACGAATATCTGAACTAAATTTTAGCATGTTGGCTTGCTCTCTACCTGTCTTTCATATGCATAGAGTGGTGGGTGGGCGATATGTCAAAAATATCAAATCACAATATTTTTTTTCAGGAAAATCACGATTCATGATTTTTCAAGTGACTGAGCAATACAGCCAAACTAATTTCCCCATTTTAAAAACAAAGCCTTACAAGATAACAAAATATATAATAAAAAGAATGGCTGACATTTAGGCCAAAGTGACGAAGATAGTGATCTTTGTCATTATTTTATCTTTGTTATTAAAAAATAAGAACAAAGATACACATTACATATACACAACATAATATACAATATACAGTGCTTAATTTTTTTCAGCTACAGTAAGTCTATTTAACAGTAGCATTCATGTAAGAAATTGAATGAACAATTATAAAAATAAAACACTATATAACCTTCACTGTATAAATTATACATTGATTATTATTAAAGCTACTGTATTAAAGTTCTTTAGTCAAGAACAGTGAGTGATTTTCTCTTTCTCTTTTGTTGTTGTATTAACATTTATATGGATAGTTCACCAAAAAAAAAAAAAAGAAAAAACAACAATTTACTCTTTCAAGTTGTTTTAAACCTGAATGAGTTTCTTTCTTCTTTTGAACATAAAAGTTATTTTGAAGAATGTGGGTAACCAATCAGTTGTTGGTCCCCAGTGACTTCTATAGTAGCCTATTTTTTTCCTACTATAGAAGTCAATGGGGACCAGCAACTGTTTGGTAATCCACATTCTTCAAAATATATGCTTTTGTGTTCAGCACAAGAAAGAAATTAATACAGGAGTGAGTAAATAATTTTTGGTTGAACTATCCCTTTATTGACTTACTATTAGGCTGCTGTCACTTTAAGACCTGTAGGCATATAATATACAGACACTCATCCAATTTTCTCCTAACTGTTTAATTTCACTTTAGACATAACCAAGTGTGTTTATGTAAACATTGTGTGTATTTCACAGTATTCGGGCAATCATATGTGAAAGATAACAGTCCAGTAATCAGGCACAGTTTGACAGGCTATTAGTGTGCACGTGCTTCAGGTGTATACACTCAGAAAATGCACATGTCAGAACAGCACGGTAATGAAATGTTTAACCAGGAAGGCTTTAAAGCACATGCAAATAACAAAATTTCGTTATTACGAATAACTGCAGTGTCCCGTGTGTGTAACTCTACTGCTGCGTTAACATGTGATGTGAATGTACTTCGAGTTGTACAGTACAGGCGCCAGAACTGCAACTGATAGAATGCACTGTAGCACGATACTACGACATTTCTTCAAAAGCAGATCGTGGAGACATTTTAATCATCCACGATCAAAAATTGGTGATATCGCACACCCCTATATGCTACTACTGTATGAATTGGAAATTCATGTGGTCGGTCTCTGGTGCAGACACACTTCTCCCATCTGTCATTCTGGCTGCATGTATGTCTGTGTGTGTGTGTGGGATGCTTTGCCTTTCTGATGCTCTTTTGACTCGCCAATTTATTTCACCGCATACACAGACTTCAACAAGAAGAAACTCCCTCCAACATGGAGAAACACAAAGACAGGAGAGCAGATACCACACTGAGTGGTCGAGATCCCTCACACATCAATCACTCCTACACATTTGCCTCTTCTTGTGCGTCCATCACAGAGGTTGACGGGAGCGCTGCCCCTCGCTCTACCCCAATCTGCACCTGAAGAGCTTGTGGGTAAAGCCTGGTGCCTTCTGTCGCATGTCAAAACCCCACTGGGCCTGCAGGACTGAGGAAGTGTAAATATCCTCTAATGGCCTTGATGCAGATGGATGCGTCCATGACAATAGCCCCCGTGCTGGTGCTTTTTGTCAGCAGCCAGTAGAAAGGCCATCACAATGACTCAGCAGAATTATGCATGCAGGGAGGTGTCTTTCTCATGCTAAAGGGCGCCGAGAATGGACGTCTCATTTCGGCAGCCCTTTTTCTCTTAACATGTCTTAGAAGACTTAAAGGGACTTCTGTTGGGACAATGTGTGTATAATTGGATAGAGGGGTCAATTTTGGGCTTACCCATTGACTAACATCTTGGTTGATGAATGGTGCTTTGGTTTTTTCAAAGATTGACAAGGTACCACTGTAAAGGTGGATGAGTCAGGCAAGTTGACGACTGACGTTGTGCAGCACTGTAGCATTTAATAGCTTCCCCTTTGGTCCCCTGAACATAAAGGTTTCGCTCCAACCAGAGGTTACGTAATGAAAATCACACCTGTCTTTGTGTGGCGTTTCTGTTCAAATAGCGGCGTAAATGGGATCCTCCTGACTCACAGCAGGGTTGTGCGCTTGTGTCTTCAGCCGGCCAGGCTTCACAGTGCCCTGTAGAGTGTGGTCAGTGCAGTTGCGTGTTTTCGCAGTAATATAAAACCAGGAAGCCTTTGAAACCTAATGAAAGCCTCTGGAGAAGGAGGTTGGCGGTCCTGCGTCACTAGGACACTCGGAGTGTTTTGTTCAGACTCCCCGTGGTAGGTCAAAGACTTGGACACTTGGACCTTCTGCAGCTGCGGGGTCCATACTGGTCTTCTTGTGAGCAGCCCACGGGACCTGTGCTTAATGCTGATCCTAACCAAAGCTGCAGGACTGATTGATTTGTAATTTATTACATCAACTGCATGTCTGTACACTTCATTAAAGGGTTAGTTCACCCAAAAATGAAAATTAAGTCATTAATTACTCACCCCCATACCAACCCCGTAAGGCCTTCGTTCGACTTCGGAACACAAATGAAGATATTTATGATTAAATATGACAGCTGGATCACTCCTACATAGGCTCCCTAAGGGAATGAATCCTGACGTCCCAGAAAGTCAATGAAGAAAATGTTTAAATATTCCATGTCGCAACAGTGGCTCAACTATAAGTTTATCAAGCGGTGAGAATACTTTTTGTGCGAAAAAACAAACAAAAATAACGACTTTATTCGACTATTCCTTTTCTTCCTTGTAGGCCTGAAACGAGACTTCAAGAGATTTTTTTTGTTTGTTTTTTCGCACAAAAAGTATTCTCGTCGCTTGATAAACTTATAGTTGAGCCACTGTTGTGACATGGAATATTTAAACATTTTCTTCATTGACTTTCTGGGCCGTCAGGTTTCAATCCCTTAGGGAGCCTATGGAGGAGTGATCCAGCTGTCACATTTAATCAAAAATATCTTCATTTGTGTTCCGAAGACGAACGAAGGCCTTACGAGGTTTGTACAGCATGGGGGTGAGTGATTAATGACTTCATTTTCATTTTTGGGTGAACTAACCCTTTAATGATCTCTGATTTTTAATATGAAAGCATGTGAATTAATATCCTGCAAATGTGACTTAGGGCCCTTTCACACCTACCTTGTTTGGTCCGGACTTTCAGACTTTTCAGTTTGTTCCGAATCAAAATTACAGGTGCGAAACCTCCCCCGGACCACAGTCCGGACCAAACAGATGAAATTTGGTCCGACGAAAAGAGGTAGTCTCGGTCCGGATCAAACTGAACAAAGGTTTGGTTTGTTTCTAGTGTGAAAGCATTTCTATATGGTTCGGACTTTCAGACCTTTTACAGGAAGTTCCGGTGGTTCCCGCATAGCCGAAAAAACAGAAGGTGGCAGGAAAAATGACCCGTGGTAACACATGGGGAGAGGAGGAGACGAGGTTTTTAATTGAAGTATGGTCTGATGACATAATAAGTCAACTTGCAGTGTTCTCCTCCTTTCCTGCCGGCAACGATAAAATGTTCGCACGACGAGGACGTTCATTTGGGGAATTTGAACTAGCCTTGTGTATAGTTGGTGCTGCAGGTAATTATGCCATAAAAATAACAATATAGTTGCTACGATATGCGTCTGTTCATTCATGTTGTCAAAGTTACCCACCGAATTGACAACAAGCTGACGTCAGACGCACGTCTTATTTACAAAACCAATCAATGTCAAGATGCAGCCCACATAGATGATGACGACAGGACGCAAGTATGTCACGTAAAGTTCTTTAGTCCGCTCGCATAATTGCAGTGTGAAGCCAAACCAAAACTTTCTGGTGTGAAAACGCCCTTAGTTTATCCTAAATTAGACTTTATAGCTTACAATTCTGACTCTATTTCTCATAATTGCGATTTTATATCTCACAATTATGACTTTTATATCTCATAGTATGACTTTATATACTGCAAATGTGGCTTTGTCTTTTATGACTTTACTTCCCACAATGTGACTTAATATCTCAAAATGTCACTTAATCCTTCTCAATTTTTTTTTTACGCTAAGGTGAAAAATTGCTTCCACAGTTTATTAATCCATTGAAAAATAAATAAGTAAGAGAGTATCATTTTTCATAGAGTTTCTGGCAATTTTGTAAACACTGTTGCTACATGTGTGAAAGAGGAGCAGCGTGTTCTTGATTAGAGGTCCAGCAGTCGAAGCAGAAAGGGAAGATTACAAAACACCTCTCTTGCACTTTCAGATAGGCTTAGCATTTACAAGCTAACAAGATGGTATTCACACACATAATAAGGATGCTGTTGTATTTGTTATTAAAAAAAACGGAGGGCCAGGGACGATGCAGGGCCAATTTTGTCTTTGAACAGTGGAAAATCCAATCTCGTGTTATTTTGACACACTTCCAAAGTTTATGGATTTTCCTGTGTGGTAAAATTGCATGTAAAAGATTTTAGTGGCACACCTTGTGTGAAACAAATGTTGCAATGTTTGCACAATGCCGGTGTCCTCATGTGAGGTCTGGCCTCAGGTGGTAACTTCTGAGAACTGCATCATTAAGCTACAGTAAATTAAAAGCTGACTGTGGTTTTTCCTGTACTTGTCATAAACTTTTTCTTTCCCTGTCACTTTGCTGTTTAATCATAGTGAAATAAGATAATGGCTCAGTTAACAACAAACACAATTTAATTAGTTAATTTATAACATTAGCAGATGGATATGTTTCATGCAACAATATTGTGTGTATTAAAAGTCCAATAAGTGACTAATGTAAAACATATTAATGAAAATTATAATTAGAAGGTGTCAAATTGATCTATTTGACTGGAAGACCAGCCACCAGTCATTACTTTTCCAAGCACCCATTCTTGATCTTTTCATGCTTATCTTTTGCGAGATTCTCCTGATTTTTCAAGACATTTTGTCAGATTAAAACCGGCTGCCTCCGGTTATTTGGAGACAGGTATCTATGGAGATGATGGAGGTCTGCAGGCCTGATCTCTCCATATCTATGCGAATATTGATGGGAAAAAGGCTCTGTTGAAGTCTAGGCACTGACTTTATCTTATCACTTTATCATACTCTGCATGGGAGCATAGCTGCATGCTGCTATAAGTGCTGACAGTCTCCTTTACTTTCATCAAGAAACATTATGTACCGGTATTGCCCTTATGGGTTTTTAAATGTACACTTGAATAAAATTTAACACTTATCAAGGTTTTCTTCGACTACATTTAAAAAAATAAAACAAAACAAAAAAAACATGCCATGACCTGGTCTGTAGTCCAGACAGTAAATCTGGGTCAGTCTAACTCCATCTAACCCCCTGCTTGGTCCTTTAGCCTCTTTGTCTTCCTTTAACCCTTCTACCCCAGCATGATCATTTCTTATCATGTATTTTTTGTTTAATCCACCCCTCCCCCTGACAACTAGGCTGCCCACTCCATCCCCACCCCCCAAACCCAACCCAGGAAAGCCCAGAGATGCTGCACAATTGGCGGATGTCTCCTCGCCAGCCTCGGAATTCCATCCGGGGGTGATCATGCACCCTTCATCTCTCTCTGTCCCTCACAGGCTCAGATGTGACCATCCTGCCCCAGTCGTGCACACACATTATAAATAATGAATGCATTAGCATGCGTGTCTTTTTAGGGATGTGTATGCTAGGGTAGGGGGAGGGTTTATTCCTTAATTCATTATTAATCTACTTCGTGAGCTAAAAGGAGTCTGCCTGCTGCCTGTGCCTGTAGGCCTCTGCTAAACCCTACTTTAGGGGGTCTGGCTTGCTGCAGCCTAAACATCCCCCCCCCTCTTCTTTTCACTATCCTCACCGTCCAGCTAAAACCCATCCTTACCCCCTGTCCCATCCCACTCATTCCACCCGTCTTCCTCTTATTCTTCAATCTGGTGCTCATCTAGTTGCATTTAAGTAGCTTTTGATAGTAACAGGTACTGATTGTTTGGGAGACAGCTGGCTGATTTGGCAGAGGAGGGGTTACCTAGATACAGCGTCTGCGTTTAGCTTTCTATCATACAGTCTAGAGTTTTTTGTTGTTGTTGTTGTTAAAGCTGAACTGATAGCCGGAAGCCTATTGACTTTGAAGTCGCTGTTAGTGCCATTTGGTTTGAATGAGGGGATGGGGGCGGGGTTATCTGATGGTTAGAGGGCTCACAAACCCTCTGTTTTGATCATAGAGGAATGATGTCCCATATATGGGGGGTGCATAAGGATATATGCTATTTTTAGACTTGATTACAGCACAATTATACCGCATATCTTGGTGTTGTGATGCTGGAATAATGAAATGAATGAGCACTTGCCCGCAGCAAGTCAGTGTGTGAATGTGTCGGCATGATTGTAATCATAGATGGGATTAAGACAGTGTATCTCAATTGTACAAAATGGTATTCTACAAATTTTATTGATGTTTTACACTGATAATACTTTCAGGATATGCTTTCTGACTGACTCTGTGTGTGTGTGTGTGTGTGTGTGTCCTCCTCTCATGCCACTAGGGTGCACTGCTTGCTATGAGCCACGTCCAATAATAGCGCCCCATCACATATCCATAGTTAGGGGGATAGAAAATGTGCAGTCACACACATCCAGTCACTTTGTAGCATGTAAACAATTTCTGTTCATGCTAACATGCATAATACTCCTCCTTGCGCCCAGAAACCAGATATCAGCTTCCCTTTGTCACCTAAAATGAACATACATAATCACGTTTCCTTGAAACACCATGATACTCATAAATATAACTGACCCAGATAACAAAAATGTCAAAATGAGACAAATATCACAGTGTGAGCTATACTTTCATTCTTGCATGTATTTTTGTCTTTTTGCTTTTTCTGTCTCTTTCTCTTCTCTCTTGCCATGTGTGCTTTGGGAGAGAGCGCCATACTGAAGGGAAAAGATTCCAAAGTGAAGTATTGCTTCCTTGAAAAGCAACGGTGCATATCTTTCTTTTGTGCTGGGGATTCTCTTTCAACTTTGTTGCCTAATGTGTCACTCTCTGACTCACAAGTAAGAGCGTCCTTTGATCTTTAGCAGTTTTCGTTGCGTTTGCATGGTTGTGCTACTGCCAGACTGCTTGCTGCATTATCACTTAAATTGTCTGATCAAATACTCTGCTACCTTAACTCTATAGATTATTGACAAAATAGAAAGGCGCATCATCATAAACAGTAACTTACAATATCAAATATAGATGTTGTGCTAAATACGCAAAATATGCTTTAAGCATTAAATTATTTCATAAGCATAAAATGTCATATATATATATATATATATATGAAAATTGGATTCATTATCAAATATCCTGAGTGACTGACTTTAAATGAAAAAAAAATCCCAAACCATCTTTATATAGCTGAGTGAATGCAGCTAAAAGAAAATAAACTGATTAAAATAATATTAGCTGGCATATTCTGAGGCAAAATCTTTTATGGAAAATAATAACATCCCAAATATAAAATGGCATGTGTGTGTCTGTGCATTCTTTATTTGATGAACATACATATTTCCCCCTCATGATCTTAAAAACCTTTTGATCTAAAGGCTTAAGCTTAAATGTCTAATATTGATTTGGTAGGCAAATATAAATTATGCTTATTTTAAAAAAAAACTAATTTGTTTATTTAAAATAGAGTTTTAACTAAAAAAACACGTGAACCACATCAATAATGTTGAAAAATATACACTCACCTAAAGGATTATTAGGAACACCATACTAATACGGTGTTTGACCCCCTTTCGCCTTCAGAACTGCCTTAATTCTACGTGGCATTGATTCAACAAGGTGCTGAAAGCATTCTTTAGAAATGTTGGCCCATATTGATAGGATAGCATCTTGCAGTTGATGGAGATTTGTGGGGTGCACATCCAGGGCACGAAGCTCCCGTTCCACCACATCCCAAAGATGCTCTATTGGGTTGAGATCTGTGACTGTGGGGGCCATTTTAGTACAGTGAACTCATTGTCATGTTCAAGAAACCAATTTGAAATGATTCGAGCTTTGTGACATGGTGCATTATCCTGCTGGAAGTAGCCATCAGAGGATGGGTACATGGTGCCCATAAAGGGATGGACATGGTCAGAGACAATGCTCAGGTAGGCCGTGGCATTTAAACGATGCCCAATTGGCACTAAGGGGCCTAAAGTGTGTATTTCCGTCAAAGTTGCTCTTCTATCAGCTTGAATCAGTCGGCCCATTCTCCTCTGACCTCTAGCATCAACAAGGCATTTTCGCCCACAGGACTGCCGCATACTGGATGTTTTTCCCTTTTCACACCATTCTTTGTAAACCCTAGAAATGGTTGTGCATGAAAATCCCAGTAACTGAGCAGATTGTGAAATACTCAGACCGGCCCGTCTGGCACCAACAACCATGCCACGCTCAAAATTGCTTAAATCACCTTTCTTTCCCATTCTGACATTCAGTTTGGAGTTCAGGAGATTGTCTTGACCAGGACCACACACCTAAATGCATTGAAGCAACTGCCATGTGATTGGTTGATTAGATAATTGCATTAATGAGAAATTGAACAGGTGTTCCTAATAATCCTTTAGGTGAGTGTACCAGGTACGCTAAATTGATTGAGAAAATGTTGAGACAACCTAGAAAAAGTAGACTCTAAAATAAGAAATAAAGTTTTGATGACTTTACTACTAATCATATTTGTGGAAAATAGTAATAATAAATATACGTAGGCAAGTGTCCAACATTTTTGTCTGGTAGTGTAGTTTTTTTTAACAGTATTAGGTGTAGCCTAGCAGTAGCTCACTCCATTCCCATTGAGAGCCAGGTTGCTCTTGCTGAGCCTTTGGAATGTATTCAGTGCTATGTTTGGGTCTGGGGGTCTTCACTGCGGGTGTCGAGGGCAGCGGCAGGAACCACACTGTGCCTATGAACTTTATTCAAACTCTGAAATGCCTCTGTCTAGGCAGAAAATTGAAATATAGGGTTGTAGGCCAATGGCCATCTATCATGGCATGTTGGCTCAAGGAGAGCAGCTCCATAGATCAGCTATAGGCTGCGAAGTCTACAGGTTAAGAGGTAAAAAGACGAGAAGAGAGTGCCTTGCAGGGGTCCAGTTCTAAACTTCTACAATCCTTTCACCTCAAAGAAAGAAAAAAGGGCCCCTCTTTCACTGATCCAGCAGTGGAGGGGCATGAGTCAGGGATGGCAAATCTGTAGTATTTCTTTTTGTAACTCAGGAGAGGAATGGGCAAGAAGTTAGGCAAGGCCAATGTCAACTCTCTCTCAATAACCAACTCTTGGTGATTCTATAGCCATCTCTTGCCTTACGCGAGAGACTGACCATGAATTTTCTCAGCAATGATTTTTCCAGGGTAGGTTGCCAAGTCTTTCCCCAACTCTCCCCGTTACATGGCTTGGTACTCACACTTGCGTTCACATCTATGGACAGTTTAGCATCTCCAATTCACAGATACTGCATGTTTTTGGATTGTGGGGGAAACCGGAGCACCCAGAGGAAACTCACTCAGACACAAGGAGAACATGCACACTCCACACAGAAAGGACTCCTGGCACAGGAGTGACCTTCTTGCTGTGAGGCGAAACTGCTACCCACTGCCGCCTCAATGTCAACTACAAACACTCAAAATGAAACACCTGAGGCCGGTTCCATAAACTGCTAAGACTAGCCTTACAAGTTAGGCATCCATTTTTTTTCTTTAAGACTGTTCATAACTTTTTTAAGTCAGGTACATAAAAACATAGATTTGTCTAATTTGAATACGAAAAGTAAGAATGATTATCCCCTAACTAACTAGGGCTGAGCTATTTTATCGATTCTGCGATATAAATCGATATTTTTTTCCCCAAGAAAGTATCGATTTTTAAGCCGCGAGTATCGATACATAAGTCACATTCAAATCCCCGTGTTTAACTTGGCTCGTCAAGAGGCCGTTCACATATCGTGTCTTTTGCGCACGCAAGTTCGTTATTTCAAATGTAGGCGCGCGGCAAGCGCGCTCATAATTGAAGCGGCGCGCTCATTTTTCCCAGGCGCAGCGAGATGAAAACACCTGGAAACACTCAACTTTTCAGAATGCCGCAAGCGCACCGCAGTTCATGACATGTGACAAGAACCAACCATCATCCTAACCCTTTTCGTAACGACATTGAAAGCTCGGTCAACATGAAGGATGGGGGTGCACCCAAACACTACGGGTGTTTTTCTCTTCTCCGTAAATAAATCTTGTAACTTAGCAGAGCTACAGCAAGCGTTTTTCAGTGGTTGAAATCTATTAGCTACTAAAACTTCTTTGTCGTTGTGGAGAGCGCAGTGCATGGTTGCTTAGCAATGACAGACTCCACGGGAAAATCGGACCGAATTTTACTATTAATAATAAAAGATAAGCTAATGTGCATTGTAAATGTCAGTAATTTATCTTTTTTGACTCATTCTTTTTATAAAAATGATTTAAAGGCTGAAATATGTGAGGTTTATCTTTTTATAAAACCTTTTTACTCAAAACTTTATTTGCACTTTTTAACTCTGCATTGTTAATTGCAATAGGCCTACTGCACTTTATGTACTTTTCAAAGGCTTGTAAGCTACAGTTTGCACTGTTTCAATAAATGGAACAAATTTTCTCAACACATCTTTCATTCATTTTGTCCAGCATTTGCAAGCTGTAGAGACTCTGTCCAGTCAGAGACATATATTGTGTAATTGATGTTTTTAGTTTTCAGTTTAATTAATTAAATCAAGTAAATGGAACACTCACAAGATGTCACCAAAATCACTCTGTCCCCTTTAAATCTTTCAGAAAATTATGTAAGTGTATCGAATTATATCGAATCCAATCGTATCAAATCGTATCGTTGGCTGAATATCGTGATATATATCGTATCGTGAGCTGAATATCGTGTATCGTATCGTATCGCATCGTGAGATTAGTGTATCGCTACTGCCCTATAACTAACTGCTTACACTGTAAAAAACAATGAGTAAAATTTACTCAAAAAATATCAGTGCAAAAACTTGCCTTAAAAAAATTGAGTAAATTTCACACATAGAATCAAGTAAACTATACTTCACTAAGTTAAGTGAAAGTAATATAAGAAATTAAGTCATTTTTATTTACCTAATTTAAGGTTAAGTAATATCTATTTATTTGAAATTTTCTTTGTACTACATTTCACTCAAACAATATAACATTGAAATAGACCACACTTTTTAAGTTTATGATTTACTCAGAAACGTTTAAGTAATCAATACATAATGCATGTTCCCGTATTTACATGTCTTGTGGTAAATGTGTGAACGCAGACCTCAATACTTGGTAGACAATACACAATGACGGTAACATTTGATGGATCGTTTTTGTGTTTGAATGTGTCATTTTAAGTAGAAAATGAACTCCAAATGTCACAAAATGGCAAGTTACTAATCCTAACAACAAAAGCAATGATAAAATAGTGTAAATACATATGGAAAACAGTGAAAAATAAACCTCATTAATTATTCATGGCCCAGTGCATAATGGGAACACCAGTATCAGAAAAGTTGAGTAATTTTACTTAATTTTATAATGTTGATATTTACGCTTTCATTTCTACACGATTGAATTGAGTACTACTATAGAATTTACTTATTTTTTTAAATTCTTGCCTGAACTAACTTTTTTCATGTAAATTACATTGTTTTTTTCTGTAGTATTTACTTCACCACAAAATCATTTTTATCAGTGTAGTCCATAGTTCTAAAGACACAGTCTTAACCTAATGGCTATGTGTATGGTATACTGGCCCATGGATTAACACTTGACACTAGTGATTTCAAAAATCCACACTGCCCGTTCAAATAGCATGGCTAAAACGACAATGGATCAACACGAAATGTATAGAGGAGACCAGGGAGTTGACATTAAAGGTACATCGAGTGTGTTAGTGACCAGTCATTTACCAAGCTTGATAACTGATCATCCGAAAATAAGTTATCTGAATAGCTGAACATCAGTTTACAAATAAAATGTATTATTTAAATTGTTACTACCTTTAGTTATTGTTTTGGAATAAATGTAAAAATGCTTAAGAGCACTAACTTGATGAGATTTATTGATTTTAATAAATAGAAAATTATTTACATAGTTAATGTAAAAATACAAAAGAGAATTGTATTTGCTTTCTTTCTTTTTTTCTTCCTTTTTTTGATGTAATGTAAAGTATAATATTTATTTAACCAGGAAAATGTGACAACCTTAAGTGTAACTGGGACATGAATTTACAATTGATTAAAACACATTTAAAAAACTGTGAGGACTTTGCCTCTTCATTTCAGAACACCACTGCACACCACACCACACCACACACACACACACACACACACACACACACACACACACATATATAACATTTTAAATTAAATCATCAGGTTAACAATTGGCATTAATTTACACTTAATTTGTAGCAGACAAAGATGGTGATAAAATATAAAAATGTGAAAGCACTAGCTTAATTAATTAATTAATTAATTAGCTACTTAATTAATTACAAACAAACCAACAACAACAACCTCACTTACTGGAATTTATAACTAAATCTGTAATATGTCTCTTTTTGTAGGCTACAGATTAATAATCCACTATAGTCAGCAAACTTTCTACAGGATGAATGGGGAACATTTAAGAAAGGCCGTTAGGAAGGTTTGATAAAGATTACGTACATTAAACATTTCCTGTAGGATAAACGCATGTGACTCGATTAAGATGTGCGATTGGATCATTCTGTGATTATATAAACGTAAATGCGCCGCAGTCCACGAACGGCGAAGCAGGATGTTGAATATCACTTTAAAATGTTCAAAACACTAAACCCGACAGATTTGTTTACGAATTTCTCTGTAATGACCGCTCGTGTGACCTTATAGAACAGTGCTGTCAAGCGAGCTGAAAAAAAATTACGCCCAATTAGTGATTTTGAAACAACTTAAGGTATACTCATACAGGAAATGACATCAACGGGTCAAAACTAAAAATATGTCGTGGGGCGGACGGTGTGGGACGCCCTGAATCTGTTATGTACCGGGTGCTTCGAGGCAGGTTTCTATAGTTTTGGGAGGTAGATGCTGAGGACCTGAGCTGAGTGAGCGCTTCTCAACCATCACATCCTCTGCAAGTTCAGCGGAGACGACACACTTTCTCTGTGACGCCGGTACGCAGCAATGTCAGTTTGCACGCGGGGCACAAATAAACTGTCGCACTCTTTAGTCTGGGCATAGTTCTGTAACATTGTCTTCAACAAAATATATGCGTTCATGTTGGGGAATTGTGTTAGATGGGTTAAAAGAGCCGGTAGGCTGTCGCAGGTTCAGCTGTCTGGGAGAGAGAGAGAGAGAAGACAAACACCACAGACGTGGATGCTGGAGTGTTGAACTTGACAGTTGGTGGAAACGTCGTTATATGTGGGTATGATTGTGTACAGCACATTTGATTGTGAACGCACTTTATGTAGCGAGATGATCCGAAGAAGATGCACCTGCTGCGATTTGCGCTATGAAGTGTTAATAAGGCGCATCCATGTTTGAGCTCATGCATCACTGTGACGAGAGCGAATCAGGTGCCAAAGCGTAGGCTACATGGTCATGTGTTTTTGGGATTACACGTAGATCTGTGACCTATACTGTCTATGTCTGTGACGTGCCTTCGAATTTTTTGTCCCGCTGGGGTAGTACAATTGACGTTATTATAATATGTTGCATGATTATATGTAGTATTGCATATAATGCTTTGTGCCATTAGATATATGAAACACTGAGTTAATTTTAAGATTGTTGTGTCACATATTATGACCCATTTAGAAGATGGTAGGGATAGTTTATTTATTTATTTAACTACAGTAAGCATTGTCCAGGTTTGTTTTCTTGTGTAAGCACATACCGTATAGTCTTATATTTATATATATATATATATATATATATACTACCGGTGTGTGTGTGTATATATATATATATCTATATCCATAATTACCACCCAACAAAAAAGGGTTTTCACACATTTGTCCCTATAACAGGGGATGTTGTCACTTATGGGGAAAGTTTGCATAATGGGAACTAAAGTGTTTTTCAGAAAATTTAAACAGTAAAACAATTATGAAACATAAAACTGTTTATGAAATGACAAAATTATAACATAAGAAAAATACCAAACATATGTTGTAATTTATTGTTTTTATACAAAACACAACTTGCCCCAGTTATTTATTTAAATGTTTGAGAACACTTTAAAGTTATGTAATGAAAATTCACCATATCTGTTGTTCAAATGCATGTAAACGATCTTAGATAGATCGATTAATCCATGCCTATTCATGTAATTTGATTTTAATTTTTTTATTTGAAATTACATAACTTGATTTCTCTCTGGTGATGTATATTTTCTTTTCCCAATAAGCCATTACAAGAAAAGATCTGTCGCTACTTTGGTTTATTTTGGTTAAATTTAGCTTTTATTACAAGTTGACTCTGACTTAATGTGTCTTATTGTGATTTTGTTATGTTTTATGGTTTCACACTAGAGCAATTGCAAAAGTAACAGCATAGTAACTAAGATATATGTGACAACTAGCCCTGGCCTCCACTAATCTTGATTTATTTATTTTTACATCTGCTCTATGCAGTATGCACATTTTCTCTTGCAGAGAGTGTCTATTTAGAGGCAGTGTCCTGCCAGGGCTTCAGTGTTGAGCTGCAGTTTAAACCTGCTGTCTGTGTTGTCTCTGTCTGGAGTGATAACTGTATTATTCATGCTTGCGTGTAGACAGCTCTGTTAATCTCCTGCCACGCAATAGTGCTTCCATCAGCCACGTTCCTCCTGAGAGTGCGTTCGCGTGTGTGTGAGGGTGTATGTAAGATTCAGAGGTCAGCGCAGGCTGGTTTGGTGTCGTTGTGGTGCGTGCAGCAGAGCCAGGCCTTTGAGGTCTCAGTAATTAGCTGGGTGGGGGCATTCAGCATGGCCATATATTCACCATGCTGAAAGGGTGCGGGCGGGGGGTCTATTGACGGCTGACAGGTGCAGCAGCGGAAGGCGTCAGGAGTTTGGGCAATCGAAACCAGAGCTGCAGTCTAGTAGAACCGTCTCCGGCCCCTAGGTTACCCTTCACCCCCCCTCCTGGGGGTCAAAATTGAAAGCAAGTTCAAGACCCTTTTCCTGCCCCATTTTGCTGTGCATAAGGTCTGCTGTGTGTTTTGTGATTGAGTGTGGAGGGTTGACACAATGAAAGCATGATTGGTGCCGTTATCATATTTTTTTGCTCTCATTTAGGTTCTGACAACATTTGTAGTACATGAAATCTTTAGTCGACATGCCCATTCCTATTTCACTGTACATGAGACCAAAATTGGACTCTTGTTTTACATTTTTTGACAAAGTTTGTACCTTTGTTTAGACCCTCATCAGTCTATAAAGGCTATCACTTTTTTTTAGCATTTCACATGTTGTTTTTCACTCTGGTTTTCTGTCTAAAATCAGAGTTTCATAGCGCTATTTCGTTCCACCATAAAAATGATTCTCATTGCATTTTTACAGGTTATATTTTTGTCCTTTTGCTTTTCATAGAGCAGTGTAGAGATGACAGAAGCCGGGACTTGAACCGGGTCGCCCGAAACTGCTGCTTTATATGTTGGAGAACTGTTAATAAGGCTATGGCTCTAACAGTTAGCTTTTTTAATGGGTGCTATAGGCAAAGATACAAAGGAAAATACATTTATGTGAAAAAAAAAAAAAAGAGTTTTTTGGTCTTGTTCCAAATTTTACACTTGATTTGTACTTGCAATGGCTGATGCATGTCATTGAAGTCCACAATAGGGTCCCTTAAGCACCTGCCTTTTTGTGTTTGCTATCTACCCTCAATGAGTCCTTTTGGTGTGCACTGTACACTAGGGGTGGGACGATACAGGTACCTCACGATTCAATTCTGTGGCGATATGTGGTCCACGATATGATATCACGATTCGAGATATCTACGATATTCAATATATTGGAAGAAATTTCATCAACGATATATCACGATATATGTGACTTAAAAGAAAAAGTTCACCGTGATAGTGAACGAGGTGCATTTGCAGATTCGTAGTGTTGCTGTTAAATTTTATCTTTGCAAAGCAGTTCTTGCAGATTGCATAGTCTTTATCCAGTGCCTTTCCGTCGACTGTCTCGTAAACCCCGAAGTGTCTCCACACTTTAGAGTGGAAACTAGCGGGTGGGTCTTTGATTAGTTTTTTTATTGTTTTACGCCATTCTTCTTTGCGCCCTCACACAAACAGAATGGTAGATATTGGGTAGTGACAGTGAAACTGACAACGGGTAAATTAATCATTTTGTGTTAAAATATCGATATTGGGCGTTAGTGTATAGATTATTTATTGTGACAGAGAGCACAACAATATATTGCAATATCGATTTTTTTTCCCACCCCTACTGTACACTGAGGAGAACTGCAGGCCATCATTTGGGACAGAGCCTTACTAGTTCATGCAGTGCAGACAAGTGTTCAAGCAGTGCACATCCCTACTGTGAATCATGTACTAGTCCAGATATATATACTTATTATTATATATATATGTATATATATATAATTTTTTTTTTTTTTTTTTTTTTTACACAGCCGGTCCAGCCTGAACTGCTTATCTTAGTTACAGCCATTACAAATCCTGCTGTCTTAGTGTGAGAGCCAGACAGAAGGCTTTCTCTGAAAGCTTTGGTTTTATTTAGCATTCCTCAGAGGTTTATGGGCAGGTGTTTAAAATTAAGAGCAGGATATTTATTGGAAACTTTCGGAAGGCACACAACTTTTTCTTTTGCTTACCTTCAATTAGACACATAGGCCGTTGCACACATAGACTCCTCACCCTGCACATTGTAGAACAACTGAACAAACAGATAAAATGCTAACTCCTGTTATTTTCCCCACACTCTAACCATTAGATCAGGTCAGTGTGTTCTGTAGGGAGAGGTTAGGAGTGTATTTTTGACCCGTAATTATCAGGGCTTAGCTGTACCGTACTTTGCACAAATCAAGGTGCAGAGCCCTGCGCCAGGTCCTGATTGCAAGTTACAGAGCCTGGATATCAAATGAGAGGAGAAATGTAAAATCCCAGTTAAAACCTGGAGCCTTAAAGAGCCATGAAGTCCCAGTAATGAGGAAAGTGATGGGGTTTGGGTGTGCTGAGCACACAGTCACATGGAGGAGGATGTATTTGAGTGAGAGTCTCTGTGACATTTGTCCTCCCTAATCCAGGATTTATAGGACTCAGAAAATTTACCAAGGTTAAACCAGTAGGCAGGTTAGCAAAGCATAACGGAAGCATGCCTTGACAAAAACTAGTAGGCACTAGACAACCTGTGAATTCAAGTGAAACTAATGTGCTCTTATGGCAATTTGTAACTTTTTTTATGTTTTGGTGAATTGGTGGCAAAAATTCATATGAAATTGTACAATCTCATTTGTTCATTTATGTATGATCTGCTTACACCCCATTGGCGTTTAGGTTTAGGGGTGGGATTAGGAGTATACCTTCATGCTTTAAAACAAACAAACAAAACTAACAAAAAAAACCTAAGATTTCATACCAATCAAATCGAACAAATTAGCATTTCGCACCCAATTCACCAAAATGTAGAATAGTTAAGTTTTCCTCATGAGATCGTGTTAAGTGAAACAGTAGCCTACATTGATACTGTCCTATGGTTCCTGAAATTATGAACTTATCTTTGTTTTTATGCCCTGTTAGGGATTTGTACGACCGCTTCACTAATGGCTGTATTTTGCAGAGCCTAATAAGTCAAAAATGCATCTGCCCTGGAAAAGCTGAATAATGCCAGATATTAATGGAGCTGGGCCCTGAATGATTCCCGGGTTGGCGTGGCAGTTAAACGCATTCCAGGTTTTGTGGAGGCCATTATTCCTGCTCCTTAATCACCACCTCTGCTTTTATTACCCCCAAAGCCTTACTGTGTGGCTTGGAGAAACCACATGTGGGCACAGGCCAGGAAATGTCGAGCAGACAAGAAAATGTCTTCCTATATCCCCTTAAAAGTAATAGCCTTAACCAAACACCAAAGGCAGTCTGTTCTTAACCAGATTTTGTTGTCTATAACCGTTTATGAGATTTTGGATGCAGTACTGGATAGATGGTTGAAAATTGTTTTTCAGAATGATTTGGTTGGACATTTATCATAAGTACAAATGATTCTTGGAAGTTTTGTTTAGACGACTTTCTAAACAAAGAAAGTTTTCATGTCACTTATGGTTGTGTTGGGGGAGAGCTGAAAACCTTTTATAAGTCTGTAAATTGCTTTTTTAAATAGTATTTTAACTTGTTACTCACCATGAAAATAGCCTGAGGAAGGAAGCTGACATGGCATTAAAACATCAGTCATTATCATATAAGTCAGTGCTTCTCAACTCACCTCCTGAACGTTTTAGATGTCTCTCTATTTAACAAGCTGATGAGTTGAATTAGGTGTTTTAAATAGCGAGACATTCTGGAAGGTGGGTCCCTAGGACTGGAGTGGAGAACCACATGTATTCCCCTATTAGCAATTTTGTCTGAGTAATAGACTTTTAATGAAGATTATTTGACAATGGCTCTTCATCATAATAATTGGTAACACTTTACAATAAGGTTCATTTGTTAACATTAGTTAACTACCTAAGTTTTATTTTATTATTTATTAATCTTAGTTCATGTTAATTTCAACATTTACTAAGTTAACATTTAACATTATTTAAACAATTAACATTAGTTAATGCACTGTGAACTAACATGAACAAACAATGAACAGCTGTATTTTTATTAACTAACATTAACAAAGATTAATAAATACTGTAATAAATGTATTGTCGATTGTTAGTTCATGTTAATTAATACATTAACTAATGTTAACAAATACAACCTTTGATTGTAATAACGTCTTAGTAAATGTTGAAATTAACATGAACTAAGATTAATAAATGCTGAAGAAGTATTGTTCATTCTTAGTTCAAGTTGGTAGTTAACTAATGGACCTTATTGTAAAGTGTTAACTAATAACCATTTAAATCACTGCAGAAGAGAAGTTACTGCAGGTATCAATTATGCATTCTGAATGGGGAATCATTTTGCATTGCTAGAAATATGATGATACTTGCAGGTTAGGATTCACTATTGGATGTCAGAATTTTTTTTAATGATTATCAGTCATTCAGTCAGTATTGATTCAGTTGTTTATGTACAGTTTTTACATTTAGATTACCTTTGCTGTCATCTAAAGTTTACCTAAAGTTAAAAAACAGAAATAATTTATTGTTCATTTAAATATCAATGTTATGAACATCCATTTTTTTATACAGTACTTCATCATAATAATTTTGTACACCACATTATATCGTTGCGATGCCTTAATTCACTTATAGCATTTAAAACAATATTTTATTTACACAAACTAATAAAGAATTTTAATAACAGGAATTTATCAGCAATATCATTAAAACAATTATTTGCTTATTGGTCAGCCAGAATTGTAATAACAGTGCATCCCTACTCGCAGTTTTTTTAGTGAAGATTTTTAGTTTTAGTTTTCTGAAGTTTATGTAAGTGACGTAGTAACTATTCAGATTACACTAATTTAACAAAACATGAACATTTACTTAGACTATTATAATGATTATTTTCTGCAGTGTGAAACATATTTGGAATATTCCTTGCATATGGAATGTTCCCCAGAGACAGCTTTATTTAATCCCATTTTTATAGGGATGACAATGTATTTTAGAATAAAAATAATGCATTCTTCCTCTGCCGGTCAGAAATATCTGCAGTCGATAAAGTTTCTTAATTCACCTACCAGTGGCAGGTGTAGCAAAAAGTTAATTTTGGACCTTAGGTGCATGTTATCACAGCTCACGTCCGCAGGAGAGGAGCAGTGCTTCAGTCTTGGATTAATGAGGGAGGTCTCATCCCTGACATGGTCCATCCATCAGTTCCCTCCAAGGCCTTCTCCTTTAGGGATAGCAGAGTGGGGGGTATAGATGATGAAGAGGACTAATTAAGCCGCCATGATGCTTTGTTTTATTATGGGCTCAGTTTGAAATTTTCAATAAATCTTATTAGCATAGGAGGTGCTCGGAGACGTCTGACTGAAGGTGTGAAGTGGGTCTGCTGTTTACACTGAGGCTAACAGCTGCACACTTGCGAGGGCTGTAAAAAGCATACGCTGCGCTGGTGTCGCTGTCGACACACTGTCGGTTGATGCCATAATTCAAGTGTGTCGTCCGTGAGATGCTGTGTGAGAGGGAGGGAGGGGAGTAGGTGAGTTTTTTAAGCTCCTCCTGTTTACTCACTGCCTGATGGCCCCCTGTAGAGAGCAACAGCAATTATCACCTTGGAGGAATGTGGGAGCCTTGTGTTAAATTCCCTTTGACCCTTTAGTAGAGGAGGTCAGGAGGTGGTGATCCCCCCAGGGAACAGCAGGCACTGAGGGGTGGGGGGATGCCATGGATGGGTGCATTTGGGGCTTTTTCTCATGGTCAGGGAAACTTGACCACTTTACAGCTGCAGATCAACAAAGTGGGCTGGCTCTTGTTCCCCAATCCTCAAATAGGATTTTAATGGCGCATTTGCCATGCAAATGGCTGCTTTTCTGTCTTAGTTTGATTGCATCCGGACTAGCTTCATACTTCGAGGACAGGGAGTCAGGTTAGTGTAGCCATCGGGATGAACTTGGAGACTTGCATCCTCCATACACTCAAAACACCTGAAGTCAAAGCTCTTTTGTAACTACTTGTACATAAAACAGAAGTCAAAGTCAATCTTTTCACTTTCTAGACTCCTCATTCCTGAAAATGAACCCTTATTCCCTGTTTACACCTGGTATTAAGATGTGTTTTCGTCAATCCAATCACAAGTGAACAATGCAAAATACGGGTGTAAAAGGGGTCTAAAACTTTTGAGCTTGTCCACTTCCGACCACTTCCAGAGGTAGTCGAAAACGCATTCTAACAACCATTGAAGACCGTCTACTGACTTGCGTAAATGCGTAAACATTATGGAAAGTGCGCTAACAGGACGGGATTTAAACTTGGTTGGCTGAAGACCCTAAAGACCGTACCAAGCACAATGTTCTCTCACCATTCCTGATTCCTGATAAGCACTACAACGTTCGGCGTCATCTTGTGGCTATAGAACACAGAGAGGTACCAGGCATCTTGATACCAGGTGTAAAAATGGCCTTAGTTGAAGGGTTAAAGGAATAATACACTCAAAAATGAACATTCTGTAATCATTTAATCATTCTGTATCATATTCATGTCGTTCCAAATCAAAGATATTTTAAAGAATGTTTCAACTGTTTTTGTCCATATAATGAAAGCCAAGGACATCCAAATAAACTTTAATTGAAAGAACAAAAAAAGAGAGACTTTTTCAAAATAACCTCCTTTGTGTTCCACAGAATAGAGGGTCTTGCATGAAATCTGATCCGACATGTGGTCACATTTGAGATGCATTGTGCATGTAAATGCCTAGTATAAACTGTAATATGCCTTGGTTGACCACTGTGACCAGATCACCCGAGACAGATTGTTAATACCAAGTGTAAACGGGGCCTATGATGTTTGTTTGTGTCAAGCTGTGTTGTGATTGCTTTTATAAATCACAGCTTAACAAGTAAGGCACACCACATCATGAAGACTAACAGTATTGGATGCTGACTCTGACTGCATGGACTCTTGAGTGTTATTTGTGTGTGCTTCTAGTCATGTGACCCAAAACTGATTATGTATGGTCCTTTAAAACCGTATTGACAAGGCCAGCTGCAGACCTTTGACAGCTGCAATACAGTCTTCATTTTCAATTTGTCCTTTTAACCTCTCATAATTCACACCTGATATCCCCTGACCTGTGTTCATGTCGAAACAAACAATAGAGTGGTAGTTTAATAGTGATGAGAGCTCCTAATAAGACATCTCTCAGTGATGATTGCCTAATTGGCCCCCAGAGACAAGACAAGGGAAAAGACAGGGCCCCTAACCATTTTAGACATGGGGCCAAGTCATTTACAAGAGCTTTCTCTTCCCCAAGTTTCTAATAAGTCCTTTCTTACAACAGCAATTATCACTGCATTACCATTCATGTAACAACACGTGTTCATATTTTTTTTTGTCTTCACACTATATGGTTGTTTTGGCAAAGCATATTTTTTAATCATACATTCAGGCAAATTTGGCCAAAACATTTGTAAAGAGTTTTTTTTTTTATATTAAATATTTTATTTTGTTAATTTATTTCATTTGTTTATTTATTTTTAAAAAATCAAATGCAAATGATTAAAATTGTAATTGTAAAAATTTCTATAAAGTTTATACTATTTAAGCCCACCCAATATGTCTTGCATTATCAAATGTAAATGATTGATCAAAAATAAAATAAATGTATTTGTAAAAACTGTATAATTAAATATGTAAATTTAATTATTGCCTAGTATTACTCAACTTTGGTGCCACAAGGATGTTGCGCTGCGCAAAGCCAAACTTCCTAAGAGGCCATTCACGCAGAATGCATTTTTTCTTTAAAAAACGCGGGCAGTGGAATTTGGAAAATAATGCAAGGTCTCGAAGCGTTTTTTAAAAGTTGAGCTTCTTTTTACTTGAGTGCGGACCCCATTGACTTCCATAGTAGGAAAAAAAATATTATGGAAGTCAATGAGGTCCATCAACTGTTTGGTTACTAACATTCTTCAAAATATCTTCTTTTGTGTTCAGGAGAAGAAATAAATTCATACTGGGTTAAAACAACTTGAGGGTGAGTAAATGATGAATTTTCATTTTAAGTGAATTATTCCTTTACGGGAAGAGATACAAGGCAAGATAAGGAGACTGAGAGAAAGAGAAAGAGAGAAGGTGATTGTGATGGGATGAGAGAGGAAGAGCAGGTATTGCCCATTATACCCAGGATGGGATTAGCATTATTACAAGGTAGCCTATTCACCACAGAGATGGATGTTCTTTGCCAATTACAGTGGAAACTATAGGCTTAAAGGAGCCGTATGTAGGATTGTGGCCAAAACTGGTACTGCAATCACTTTAAAAATACCATAGAGCGCTGTATCCCCTCCCCCTACCCCCTGACTCGAGGTTGCCAGATTAGCTGCAGGATTCAGCAGAAACGTAGGCTGCTTTCAATGGCAAGAGACGTACACAGTAAGTTTTTGGTGTGTTGAGGTGTTGAGCTGGGTGTTGAGGTGCTGGGGCCATAATAGCTGAAGAGATAAGCGTTTTTGATTTGATATTTAATTTGATTTTATTTCGTTATTTTGAACATATAAATACAATTACAATTAAATAAAAAGTCTGTGGAAAAATAAATGTATACTAGTAAAACAAAACAAAAAACATATAACCACAAAATAAAACTTCCTTATTTTTAAAGACGAAAAAAAAAATCGATTTACAAGTGCTAAAGTTTTTGTCATAAGCGGGCTAACAAATAACCAAAACATTTACCACAGCAATTATAACGCCGGACAAATTCAATATCACCAATGGCTATCACAGGGTTGTTTTCAGTTTCATCATACAATATTGTTAGAGTAACTAAACTTGATTAGCAATGTTCATACAGGTCAACTTGCAGCATGTGCAACTTAGTCGATATACGCGAAGAATGAATGACAAATCATTTTTTCTGAGGTAAAGTTAGGCTTCTGTCTCAATCACGCTTCAAATTGCCATAATGGGAGTGCCAATGTTGTTTTCCTCTGTGTCTCAGCATAAGGACAGAGAAACTGCCCCCTATAATACATTGCTAATGTTAGCTTACGTCCATGTGAGCTTACGTTACGTTACTTTGCACGAACATGCATAACTTTGTTCGACTGTCATGAATATATGAAATGTCCATTGACATCAAGTACAAGTTAGCCAAGCATAGATGAATCTTACCTGTCCAGGAGAAAATTAGCAACGTTGGCGTCTGTGTTTAAATTCTTCTCCGTTTTCAGCCGTCTCCATCTTTCAAAAGCATCTTCAATGCAAATTCTGGTTTTATTTCTGACTTTGTCACGACGAATTTCTGAATCATAACGAGGTCTTTTTGATTTAGTAACGTTAGACATCTTTATCCGACTACAGGGTAGATTAGAGCAAAGCTGGCAACCCGGATCCCGAAACACTACTGACTTCGTGATTGGTGGATAGGTGGAGGGTGGCGCATCAGACCAAAACACATGACAACATCAACATCAGTTGAGGGCTGCAAGTCCACTTTTTAAATGACAATATCCTAGCCATACTACTGTTGTCAGTGATATAAGTATTTGAAATGAACATGATTTCTTAATGTCTAGTGACATATCAGGGCCTTTTTATGATTAATTGAAATAAATTTCTTACATACAGCTCCTTTAAATAAATATAGCATAAATATATTACCATAATAGTATTACTGTATAAATATATATATTTGTATACAACTGTTAGTTCTGTTCCCCGAATCTGAATGAGAAGCATTCCAAGAATGCTGGGGTTTGTTTTGTACTGTTTTTATCACTCCACTTGTCCGTGTTTGCGTTTCATGCAGGCGGTGACTTCAGTGCAACTTGCATTGTTAAGCCAGTGGCGACAAGCGACTCATAAGTGAGCAATTGAACCATTCATTGAACCGATTAGTTTAAAAACATTATCTATGTATTGGTAACTTGGTGCCAATAGCCTCGTGGGCAGCGCCGACATATAGCGCAGTTGCACTTCGGGCGTCCCAACTCGTGGACCTTTCCCGATACCCCCCCCTCTTTCTCTCTCTCCAACTTCGCTTCCTGTCCACTAACTTGTTCTGTCATAATAAAAGGCAAAAATGACAAAAATAAATCTTAAAAAAAAAAAAAAACATTAGCTATATGTTTCCATCCACTTATTTTTATGCACATTTTGGGTGCACATAAAAAAACGCTAGATGGAACCATCAAAATCCGCATAAATTCTGATGTGCATAAAAAAAAACGTATGCACTTAATTGAGTCGGATAAACTTTTTATCTGATAAGAAAATATGTGCATAAACTACGTTGGAAACACATTTACCGAATAAATTGATAAATGCGCATCAAAAAAGACGTGACTTTGCTTTGGGATGGGATAACTGGACTAACCAGCGGACTGATCTCATTGCACAGGTTGTTCTGAAATGCCTGAACAAAGTCTGATTTCAGAGTGGTTTAGTATAATTACCTCCCAGAACTGTCTTACATGACTGTGTTCCCAAACAGCTGGCATCCACTTCCAAAAGCAAGATAATTTTATTGCGTTTCATCTGCACGCTCTGAGGCGCAAGTAATTTATCATATACAAATTATTATAGGCTATAGTATAGTCTCCTACTGCAGCAACTTCCTTTTTCTTAATGATATTTAGCGCCAGTTTATCAGGAAGTAACGATTTAGCTGTTTCTCTTTGGCTCACTAGATGGAAACGGTGCTTTATTTGCAAATGTATTATGCGATTTCCCAATTTTGCGCACAAGTCAAATTCGCAACTTTGGATGGAAGTATAGTGATTAATTTAAGAAAGGAACATGTTTCTGAAACTATTCGATCTTTGATACTCATACAAATTGCTCATACGGGAGGCCTCTGGACACAGAAGGATTGCATTGGTGTTTGATTGAAATGTCACATCTATGCAAAATATTTCTTGAAACATTTCTTATTTAAGACAAATCCTGTTTTAAATATGTGATTGTATGTTGTCAAAAATAAACAAGCCTCTTCTGCAATTCCATTTTTTAGTGTGGATCATTCATTGCAACATTTAACCTGATGCTCATATTTAAGAATCCGGTATCTGCTTGATAAATCATTTATAAGCTACAAGCTACCAAGATCAGTTTTGGGACCTCGGAATTTATCAAACCCTGCGTCCGGCCCTTATATATCTTAATTTAACCCACACATTGCTTATATATTCTTTGCAAGCCATTGATGCAGGAAGCGGTCTGATACCTGCCTTAAGAATATTTGCCTTTGGAAGGATAAACAGAATTTAAAAAAAAAAAAAATAATATTGACCTTGTTATATTCTTTGTCACAGGTGGCATAGGGGTGTTTGCCTTTGATGGAATTTAGATTCTGTACCACTCATGAGTGGTATTCTAAAGGGAATACCCTTTTCCTATTGTTGAAGAGGCACATCATTTGCAATCATTGTCAGATGTTGAAAGCTGACTTTCTTTTTATGTTATCTTTTGAGCGTGACTCGCTGCACTTGCCCAGCACAAGACATATCAAGTGTGTCAGAGTTGTGAGAGAGGTAAGAGACTGTATTGATCTGCTGTATTGATGGAATCTATTCTCAAGTCTTATAACAGATAGTTCTTTACTCAATGAGTTTTCTGGGATTTGTATTGGTCTAGAACACAGGATGGTTCACCATAGTTTTCCCATGTCACCCCAGCTTATATACTCACAGTTCAGACTGCTAAACTTGGTCAAACCCTAATGACCCTCAATGCCATCAATTAGGTTCTGTCCTCAGCAATTTGTGCTAAACTGCACCTTAATTAACTCCACTGTGAAAGCAGCCATCCTTGAATGCAAGGGCCCTTACACATTGTGACAAAGCAGAGAAGCCCCACAGTTTTGTCAGATTACCTCACTGTGTCAAATTAGGGCCATTCCAAGACCAACCCCTTCTAGACATTAGGGGGCCACAGTCTGTCCTGACCACTCCACAGCCCTGTCCCTCAGGAGCCTGTGTCTATGATTTATTTAATATTTCGGGGCCAGTCCTGAGCCAGCAAAACATGTCTGTACACTCTAGCCCATCCAGCCTCCCGAAAAGGGCCTAGCCGTGCTATGTGGATGGAATCCCCTAGAGCTCTGCTACTTTCTCCACTACAGGGGACTTGAACTTCAGTGTTGCCATAGAAACTTAATCCTCCTCTCGTATCCCCGCCCACCACCTTTCCTCTCTTATTCACAGCCTTTAGTAACTAGTTGCAGTTTGTAATGCTGTGCGAAGGACAGATCATGGAATTTTACAAAAATTAAAATTTAATTAAGCAGTTTAAGAAATTGGATAGAATTTATTCATTCATTCATTCATTTAGTCAGTGAGTCAGGACATTTGTTAGACCCATTTCTTAATGAAATGTCTAATTTCTTGCCATCTAAAATGGATAATAAGTAAAGTCTTTCAAACTGCTATTAAATGCGTTGGATTTATTTGTTTATATTAGCTTATGTTTAAAATGAGCTATTCTAGTTTATAAAAAAATTAGATGGACAGTTTTTATTTTATTTATTTATTTTTATTCCAGTTATATATATTTGGTAGACTTATATATTATATGATAGACTATAATAAGTGATTGACTAACTGATAATAAGTAAAACAAATGTATGTCAAACTGCTGAAATAAATTACTTAAAATGATTTGATATAAAATGATTTAAATTATTTTAACAGTTTATTAAAATGAGATGGATGTATTTTAACAATTTGTCAAGACATTTGATAGACTTATTTATTTTGTCTCTTATTGTTTGACAAACTGCTTAATAAATGTATACAACTGCTAAAATAGATGACCATTTGATTCATTTTAGCAGGTTATTACAAATTAGATTTTTTTTTTATTTAAGTTTTATTTAATCTGTTTTGTCATATTGCAAGATGATCACATCAACTGCTGACTGACAACATTTAATAAAATAAACTAATTGCTTCATACTTTGAGACTAAGCAGTATTATGAATAATTTTAGGGCACTAACAATGGTGTACAATGGTGTCACACTTTCATTTTATGAAGTAATGTGTGGAGAAGAGAACTTATTGGTATAATCAGATTCAGAGACAGCCTTTTGACTCTCCACTGAGATTTGTTGAAGCCACTGTCTGTCTGCTGCTGCTTTTCTTTTCATACACACATTTTCATGCATGAGCACTTACATGTGACACAACCTGGCAATCACTGTCTACACACTCACACGCACACACTTACGGTCCCTTATGGACCGTACACACACGTACACACACACACACACACACACACACACACACACACACACGCAATACAGGCCTCTGGGAAAATGCAGTGTGTAAAGAAGGGCGAGTGAGCGTGATTTCTGAGTGAATGAATTTAGAGTACGGATGAATGTCACACTCATGCCTGTCATTTTTCTCCTGCCCACGTTCAGTGTGTGAGGTAGACTCAGATGAGAGATTCCCCTCATCTATTATTAGTCCTATGGTCTGCTGCCTCAGCACAAAAAGTAGACCATAGAGACAATTCTTTGTATTTCTTTTAAAGGAAACTTCCAGCAAATTTGAACTCAATGGGACCCAATTTCTATTGTGTACACTTCAGAAAGTGCAGTGCAAACAGGGTTGTGTCCTCTTTCACTAGACCCTATAATCAGTTTGAGGAGAGAATGAGACAAAGAAAGTGTGTTCACTTGAGTGAAGTTTGAAAACTTGAGTCAGGTTGGGTTTTTAAATTTCTCAAAATGCTGTATTATTAAAACTGTGTTTTGTTTTTTAGTTTGTGGAATCGATCAAGTATTTCTAGGTTAAAGCATGCAGTAGAGAAGAGTTATTGTTTGCGAGCTGGTACATATGAAAAATAGTGTCTGGTTGGATTCAACAAGAAAATTTCAGGTTTACCTCTTTTGTCCTTGTACCTTTTTACATGTCCATAAATAAATACTGTGACATGCTCTGATGACATAATTTTGCTAGGAATTGCTAGTTTCAAACACAGATGGCAGTAGAGAGTTCGAAGTTCTGCAAAGCAGTTTTAAAGTTGACATGAAATGGAAAATGTTATTATATTTTCTTCCCTATTGTGACGTATATCTGGCTGAAATGACTTTTAACAATACATTTTAACGTCCATTTTTTGATTTCATGAGTGACTGCGGTAACACTTTATTTTAAAGCTACACTGTGTGATTTATACCTCCATCTAGCAGTGAAAAGGTATATGACCATCCAGTGAATATTAGTTTCTGTTCCTCTCAATTTCGATTTCGTTTTAACTCCTACGGTGGCCAATGGAGTCCAAGATTAACATGGCTTCCAGTACGACCTCCTCGACACGGTGCCATCGAGTGTTAAAACGCAAAAGGCGAAGCTTGATGTCCCTCTTTGGCTAATGTACTTTCAAGATGGAGGGGCAACATGGCGACCGACAAGAATACTTTATTACTTGAACGAAGTAAATATACATTAATGAGCACATATATTTTTGAAAGAACTAAGTGTTTTTAGCTAAGAATAAACTAAAAAAGGTTACACAGTGTAGCTTTAAGGTGCTTGTAATAAGTAGTAATTAACAGTTAATAAGACACTTATAAGACCTTATACGATGCATATAAGCATTAACTACTTCATATAAGGGTTAATTAAAGGTCCAGGCCCTGAAGAGATCAGGGAAACTACTCCCTCTTGGGAAGGTCAATTTTTAAGTGACTGGGAGTTTGTGTTACCATTTATGTTTGTTCGGCTGTTCTAAAAGTGCAATGTATTGATACTTGAGAAATTTATGATTTAATTGAATTTAATATTATCATTAGTTAATGCTTATATGCATATTATATGCATCTTATAAGGTCTAATAAGTGTCTTATTAACTATTAATTACTGCTTATTACAAGCACCTTAAAATAAAGTGTTACCGTGACTGCTTGCTGGAGGGGAGGGATTTTTGTCCATCCCTCATGCCTGTGCACATGTCATCATAGAAGATGTCATGAGGGAAAGAGGAAGTTGATGTTTTTGAATAAAGATTAAGAGGGACACGTGAATAAAAAAAAAAAAAAAAAAAAAAATATATATATATATATATATATATATATATATATATATATATATATATATATAATGTGCACAGTATAGACCAATACTAAATTTCTCCGCCAAAACCGATATCTGATTATTCAGAGTGACTTCTGCTGATGCCAATACCGATAGTCTGGTGGTAATTTCTTGAGCTTGTGTGTGGTAAAGTTTGAATTTTCTTTGTGGAATTAATTGAGCTACAGCACAAGCGGTAATATCACAAATTACTGTGACCGATTTAGTATTTTTTCATTTATAAATATTTCAGGTAGGCCTACATGTCAGTTTTTCTTAAATTACCCCGTAATCAATAATTGTATCCCTTAAAACTCATCTTTGATCATATATAAATATTTACATATATAAATGTTTTTTTTCCTGTAAGAGAAATTTATTCATGCCTTAAAATAGCCTGAATGTAACTCTACACCCTTGCTTCATTTAGTAGACGTGTACTTGTGAATATTCTAATTAGCCCCGCCTCCACTCACTCACGCAAGTTCAGAGATCCACTCGGTCAACTTACTGAGTTAAATGCTGCACAATGGTATTGCTTTTACAATGTCGGGCACATAATGGTAATTAATATGAGTAGCCTTTTGCTTGACTATGTTATCAAACAGCTAATAATGTGTTGCTAATGTTACACAAACCATGTTCGCGTTCACCATCTCAGAGTCAGACAGTTGCCTTCTAACAATCAGCATCCTGCGGCCTTTCTTCTGCAGGAGGCGGACGGGCATGCTAAGTGCGTCGCGTGCCTGGGTTCCGCCCATGCTCAAGCTGCACTTTCCGCCAGCGGATGCTCGGTCTGTGAGGGAATGCCCATCGCGACGCTGCAGTTGCGGCTCGCTCTCTCCCAAGATGGCGACGCCGCTTCCCCTGCTCTTCCTTTCCCAGCCCTTCTGCGGCCCGGGAAAAAGAAGCGCAGCAGCCAGCGTCAACCCGAGGTGATGGAGACTAACTAGCCCACGCCGGCCACGTCCCCCGCGTGCCTCGTTTTCTCCTACACCGACGCCATCTCCGGTTCTGTTCGAGGGAGACCAGCGCCCCCGGTTCTTCCCCGAGGTCCATCAGGAGCTGTCGAAGACATGGCGCGGAGCATGCACAGGATCTGCTGTCTCCGCAACGCTCTCCTCCGTGGACGGCGCGGCGGAGAAGGGCTATGAGTGTTTGCCGCCCCTCGAGGAGGCCGTGGCTGCTCATCTCTGCCCAAGCACCGCTGCTAGTTGGAGAACTAAGGCGGTGCATCCTGTGAAGCCATGCAGGCACACCTCAGCTCTCGCTGGACGCGCTTTCGCCGCCTCGGGCCAAGCTGCTTCGGCCCTGCACACGATGGCAGTGCTGCAGGTCTACCAGGCCAAGCTTCTCCAATCCATGGACGAGACTGGCCCGGAACCCGAGTCTTTTGGGGAACTGAGGAGCGCCACGGACCTTGCTTTGCGGGCTACCAAAGCAACGGCACAAGCCATCGGGAGGAGTATGGTGAACATGGTCGTGCTCGAGCACCACCTGTGGCTCACGCTCACAGACATTAAGGAGGCGGAGAGAACGGTGTTCCTCGACGGCCCGGTTTCAAGTTCAGGCCTCTTCGGCCGGGCGGTGAAGGGCTTCTCCGAGAGGTTCACTGAGGCTCAGAAGTCGTCCCAGGCGATGCGACACTTCCTCCCCAAGCACTCCGGCTCGTCCTCGAGCAGGACCAAGACCGCTCCCTCTCCGTCTCCTAAGCGAGTGAAGCCCGCCAAGCAGGCCACTCAGCCCCGTCCTGCGGCTGAAGCCCGCCGGCCCGCTAAGCAAGCTAAGCGCCTCCGCAGCCCCGGCGCCAGGGTCCTCGTCCCAGCGGCACGTCGGATCCCAGGCCTCCAACTTCCTCCTAGCATCGGGGGGAAAAAGGGAGGGTTCGTGTCTTGCGCTAGCCGGACCACCCTCCAAGAAGCCCAAAAAACGTCCCGCAGCTCCCTGTTTAGTTCAGGCGGCTGGGGATTTCACCACTGTATACAGGCCTGCTGCACTGCGCGCACCTTTGCCAACAAACGCTGTTTTCTCGGCTACCCAAATAAAGCACAAAAAGAGTATGTTTCAAGCACACAACACATTGGTTCACGGCCCCCCTTTGTTAGGCGGCCCCCTCCCGGTTGTTTCACTGACTTCTCCCCTAGGCGTTAGCCTTTATATTTAGTCCAACACTCAATATGTGCACAAATCACAATATAAGGGTATCAGGTCTCCCTGTGTTAGGCGGCCCGTCCCAAAACATGTGGCAAACCCTAGCCACACATGCCCTGGCTTGGCAAGCCATCCCCGGTGTGTCGAGTTGGGTTATAAACACAATAAAGCGAGGCTACTCGCTCCAATTCGCTCGCAGACCCCCAAAGTTTCAGGCGGTTATAGAGACTTCGGTGTGAAGCAACGTGGGCCACGTGCTTCACTCCGAAATACACAATCTGATAGCAAAAGGGGCGATAGAGCCTGTCCCCCCCCCCCCCCCCCCCCCCGCGCTGTAGCATTCAGGTTTTTACAGCCGCTATTTTCTAGTTACGAAAAAAGACGGCGGTGTCAGACCCATTTTAGATCTGAGACATTTGAACAGAGCTCTCATGAGACAGCCATTCAAAATGTTGACTATAAAACAATTCCTCGCGCAAATTCGCCCGGGCGATTGTTTTTTTTTACTGTGGATCTGAAAGACGCTTACTTTCACATTCAAGTAGTCCCCCCGTCACAGGCCATTCTTGAGATTCGCCTTTCGAGGGTCAGGCTTATCAATCCACAGTTCTGCCCTTCGGCCTGTCTTTAGCACCTCGCACGTTCACGAAGTACATGGACGTGACGCTCTCCCCCCTGAGATTTCAGGGGGTGCGCGTGCTGAATTATCTCGACGATTGGCTGATTCTAGCCCAGTCGAGAACCGAACTGTTACACCACAGGGCTTTGATTCTGAACCATTTGCAGTGTCTGGGTCTCAGAATCAATCTACCCAAGAGCAAACTGAATCCCAGCCAGAGTGTGATCTTTCTGGGCACAGTTATCGACTCTGACTATGAGAGCGCGCCTCACAACAGAGCGCGTGCTCTCTATTCAACAGCTCGCAGCCTCTTTCAGGTCAGGCGAACGCTCACGCCTAAAAAAGTTTCAGAGACTTTTGGGGCTCATGGCAGCCGCATCATCAGTGCTCCATTTGGGACTACTGCGCATACGCCCGCTACAACACTGGCTCAAGCGCCGTGTGCCAGCCCGCTCGTGGCAGTCAGGCAGCCTATTGGTCACGGTGAATCAAGGTTGTCTTCGGACACTGATTCCCTGGCTGGCTCAAGACTGGTATCTCGAGGGCGTGAGTTTGGGTGTGGCTTCCACCTGGTTTTCACAGACGCATCCAACCAAGTTTGGGGAGCGTTACACAAGGGCAATTCTGTCTCCGACCTCTGGTCGAACATGGAGCAGAGCTTACGTATCAACTGCCTGGAAATGAAAGCGGTTTGTCTGGCCCTCAAAGCTTTTCTGCCAAACATCAGGGGACACCAGGTGTTAGTGCGGACGGACAATACATCTGTGGTGTCTTACATACATCACCAGGGCAGCGTCAGGTCGGGCAGCCTGTGCGCCCTGGTGAGAGATCTGATTCTTATTTGGGCACAAGCCAATCTGAGCTCCCTGAGAGCAGCACATATCCCAGGCATCCTCAACATGGGTGCGGATATGCTGTCACGGGGCAACACTCCCCTAAGCGAGTGGTCCCTGAACCCTCAGACGGTGCACCTGATATGGAAAGTGTTTGGCGAGGGCGAAGTCGACCTCTTTGCCTCGAAGAACAACACTCATTGCACAGTGTTCTTCTCGAAAAACAGGGATGCGTTGGCCCAACCGCCCCCTTTAGGCATTTCCCCCGTCTCAATGATACCCCAGGTTATCGAGCGGGTCAGGGAGAGGGGATGCCCAGTTCTCCTGGTGGCCCCCCTCTGGAAATCCAGACCGTGGTTTCCGGAGCTGGTTCAGATGGTGGACAAAGTCCCCTGGCCGATTCCGTTGAGGAAAGACCTTCTCACGCAGAGGGAGGGAACGATATGGCATCCACGACCTGATTTATGGGCTCTCCACGTGTGGCCCCTCAATGGCTACCCGGGGACCTTCCTGAGAAAGTCCTGAGCACGATCAATGAAGCCAGGGCCCCCTCTACCAGGCGCCTATATGCTTCTAAATGGTCAGTGTTTTCCAGCTGGTGTCTGGACAAACGTTTTGAACCTGTGTCATGTGAGATACCAGTGGTTCTCTCCTTGCTACAAGAGCTATTGGACGCGGGCAGGACCCTGTCCACGCTCAAAGTGTATGTGGCAGCCATCGCAGCTTATCATGCTCCGGTGGCTGGTCGGTCACTGGGAAAAAATGACTTGGTGGTACGGTTTCTGAAAGGAGCCAGGAGGTCCCCCAGACCGCCATCTGTTCCAATTTGGGACCTCTCCACGGTCCTTGGGGCCCTGAAGGGCCCACCATTTGAACCGCTTCAGTCGGTTGATCTCAAAATTCTCTCGCTAAAGATTGCTCTCCTCTCCCTCAAGGGTCGTTCTCAAACCCAGACACGGCTATGTGCCTAAAGTGCTTTCTACCCCGTTTAGAGCACAAGTGATCCCTTTACTGGCCCTTCCCCCTTCCTCAGAGGATGGGGAGGCTAACCTACTCTGTCCTGTAAGAGCACTGAGAATTTATCTGGAGCGCTCTGCGTCTTTTAGACAATCAGAACAACTCTTCGTCTGCTTCGGTGGCCGGTCCAAGGGGTCGCCCGTCACAAAGCAGAGGATATCCAGATGGATAGTTAATGCTATTTCTCTGGCATACACCTCAGTGGGTCAGGTTTGCCCTATTGGTACTAGAGCCCATTCGACTAGAGGCATGGCCTCTTCTTGGGCTTGGTCTTCTGGGGTTCCCATTCACGAGATATGTGCGGCGGCCGGTTGGTCTTCGCCTTCTACGTTTGTAAAAATTCTATAATATGGAGGTGCCTTCCCTGCAGGCAAAGGTCCTTTCAGTGTGATTTCAGACCCGACAGGTGTCCGGTCTTACCCACATAATATGTCAATGTCATAAGCAGTCAAGTGTTTTCCTTCTTAGCTGTGCTTAACCCTCACTTGATAGGGAGGCACCAATCATGAACATTTAACTGGGTTTCACTCAATAACCAGGCCTCTGTTGCATCTTTGTCTGTTTTATTTGTCTTCACTTTTTGCGGCCTAGATATTTATAGCGCTCAAACACAAGTGTCTTCTCCCGTCCTCACCTCAATGCCTCATCAGCATGCAATAATCAACAAATGACACTCGCATCAAAGTATTATTTCCGTGGCGATCTTACCGGCTGTCCATTCAGTCTTTTGAATTGGTACCAGATTCTGCACAGCTTACGGAAAAATCAAGGTAGGGCTGGACCCGAATATTCGAATATTCGTTCGGTGGGTTGGTATTCGATTTGAAAATATGACATTCGAATATTCGTTTTTTTTTTGTTAGTTTTTTTTTGCACACCTGGCATCCCACTCGAAACGGTTCTCATTCGCGCTTGAATATGTTTTACACTATAAAATCTGGTGAAATATAATACTTAACATATAACTTCTTTATAGCTACTTAATAAATATATTTGCTTCTTCTTGGACTACTAAAAGTGTTCCTGCAACGGGAGTATTCTCCGGCTAGAGCGCAGAACAGCGGAGTTTGTATGGACAGAAGTGCATGCCTGCGCTTGTATTTTGGGTTAAGCTGCGTTGCTTTGACGTTGTGGAAAATAGAATAATAAAAAACAAAGTATTATCCTTTTACCCGTTATTATCAATCTAAATTAATCTACAGTGAGACTTTGAAATTTTACTGGGACGTCACGTCACAATTTCGTTTTTCTTTATTTAAATTTCGTTTTTTCTATATTTAAGTTATTCGTTTTTTTATTATTATCGTTTTTATTCATTTAAATTTCGTTTTTATTTATTTAAATTTCGTTTTTATGTTTCATTTATTTAAATTTGGTTTTTATTTATTTTAATTTCGTTATGTTTTATTTATTTCAATTTCGTTTTTATTTATTTCAATTTCGTTTTTATTTATTTAAATCTACCCTACTTTGTCAGTGAGAAGACTATACCTTATTAAAAATATTGCTTAAGTTAAAAGACCTGTGTGTGTGTGTGTGTTTTATATCACTAGTGCAGACAGTGTCCAGTCTCGGAGCATGAAGCCTTGTTTATACTCGCCGCGTCCGCAAGAGCGCGAAGGTGCACGCGGCAAAAATGACGTCATTGCGGTGTGGGCGGTCGTGCGCGTTGGGTGCGCAAGACACCATTTCGCCTGGCGGTGTGCACGGCACTTTTTGTAACATCGCGCGCGGCGCCGCATCCGAAGATGAACGACTTCGAGCCGAATCTGGCCGAACTGGTACGTCTGTACCACCATGTTTATGATCCTTCTATACACAGAGACATTTGCATTGATGGGCGACCATAAAAGCCTCTCATTTTGTGAATAGGAACACACTTGCATTAAGCACCCAGTTTGCACTTGTCTGAACTGCCTATATTTAAAAAAAAATAAGCCTACAATAGCAGAAGTAAGCCCTGCTGATGAAATTAAGGTTTAAACACACTTCAATAAGGCTTCAGTTGTTTAACTAGTTAAACATGCAGTGAACGTACAATAAACCTACTGCATTTATTACTCTTTTTATATGAATCAGCAATTAATAAACTACTAATAAACGGCAAACTACTTCTTCACTGCTGATTCCTGGTGTTTTAGAGGAGAATTACTCGGAGTCGCCCCCTGTCGTTTCACAGAATAGCACAACGGCGAGCGCGTCAAGTATAAACGCCTCGTCCGTTTGGAGAGGTGCGCGCGCAGTCAGCGGAGACTCGCGCTCGTGTGGACGCGTCGAGTATAAACAATCCCTGCTCGCGTGAGGCGCGCCGCTTTATTTAATCTACCCTACTTTGTCAGTAATTTGTTAGTGAGAAAAATATTAGGCTACCTTATTAAAATATTGGTTAAGTTAACAGACCTGTGTGTGTGTGTGTGTTTGTATCACTAGTGCAGTGTCCGTTCTCGTGAGGCGCGCGCGCCGCTTTTTAACAGACCTGGTTGTGTGTGTTTTGCAGTGTCCGTTCTCGGAGCATAAACTCTGCTCGCGTGAGGCATGCCGCTTCCCGCTCGCGCTGTTCTGTAGTTTATTCAAAGTTTATTAATTCTGAACGTGTCGCGTCTCGTCTATCTATATTGCACCAAATACGACACTGCACTTCCTTGTGAAGTCGTTTGGATGAACCTCGAAATAATCAAAATGCAAACGAACAGAGATAAAACTTCAAATAATAGACGAGTCCCAAATAGACACCTGTCTCTTTTACACGCCTGGTGTGGCTGCAGGTTTGGGTAAATAAAAGCCGGTCTCAAATAGTGGCCGTGTCTGTTTTTTAGTTTCGGGTTGTTAATCTTCTAAAACTGTCAGATCGTCCGCTTTTTGGCGGTCGACAAAGCAAATTTTTGTCCAGCCAAACTTCAAAGCCTATTTTGATCGGTGATGTTGAATAGAATGACTGCTATTCTATAACGAGCAGAGAGAGAGAGAGAGAGCCCCGGCCGCGCGCGCGCACTCGTCTTCAAACAACACGAGCGCTGCTTGCTCTCTCTCCCTCGCGCATATTAATCAAATCAATTGACACGATAGTAAAAGGTTGGAAGACCGCAGTTTCACGTGGAGCATTCGGAGATTTTTAGAGATTAGAGACTCAATGAACAACATCTCAACACTAAATTATTAAGGCCGGTCTCAGACGCCAGTCTCAAATACAAGCCGGTGCAGTTCGACGATTTGGGAAAATAAAAGCCCGGGCTATTATTTGAAGTTTTACGGTATAGAGATTCCGAAGCTTCGAATATTCGATGTTCATTACTACCGAAGCTTCGAAGCTCAAAAAATGGTATTCGGACAAGCCCTAATTCAAGGAGAATGCCGCTTCCCTTCCTTACGCTCAACATATTAATTCATTCATTCATTATAAAGCCCTCCGGTTATCATTCCCTTTATTTTTAGGACCTGACTGTGTCTGGTCTTATGATAGGGGGGTTAAAAAATTAATGTTTGGACATTACATTATTAAAATGTATATTATGAGGCCCGACAGTGTCCGGTCTTATTTTTATTCACTGGTTTCTGGCTGACTCTGTAAGCTCAGAGTTCTAGAGCTGCAGTTCAATCAGCTACTCTGTGCAGCGTTTTGCATGGCGTCCCCACTGCGTATAGCTACTCAATACGAAGTGGACGTTCTCGAAAGGGAACGTACTCGGTTACTAACGTAACCTCGGTTCCGTGCAGTGTTGTATAAAGTACTAGAAAGCAATACTTGAGTAAAAGTACAAGTATCGTCCTAGAAAAAGACTTTGGTAGAAGTGAAAGTTACCTTTTAGAATATTACTTAAGTAAAAGTCTTAAAGTATCTGATATATACTGTACTTAAGTATCAAAAGTAATTTTCTGATATTTAATGTACTTAAGTATTTGAAGTAAAAGTAAAAAGTTTACTTTTTTTTTTAAAGCAAGCGGTTAGAACTTTGATTGTGAACTTTTATTGTGGCCGTTCGAAAGGAGAGAGGGAACGAGTATTGCGTAGCCGGCCGCACTAACCTGGCGAGTTGTCGCTTCAGTCGTTAAACCCATAGGTTAAACCTGCTATAATGGCGAATTCAGGGGACTATTATAGGCAGAGGCCACGCCCCCTTAGCAGGCTCTGACGTGTAATGACGTAGGGCTAGCTCATTGGTCGCACGTCAGAGGCGCCCGCGCCATTGGATATGCAGTTGCCGCAGCACAGCCGATGAGCGAGCTAGACGCTCAATGTGCTAGCTGTGCAGCTGCAAATGCGTTTCACACATTCAGTAAATCAAGGAAAAGGAGTTTCCCCCCGGTCCTCCAGTAGGTGCTTCCATGGCGGTTTCAGTTGTGCTTCCTCCTCCTTTGGCAACAAACGAGCATTACGCTGAAATAGAGCGTGCAGAGCGTGCGTAGTGCAATCTAGGAGCAGTGATTCGCCAAACCTTCCTTATTGCAGTCGCACACATTTCTTCTGATTTTATTTTTTAGTAACGAGTAACGAAGATTCTTCGTGGAAATATAACGGAGTAAAAGTATACATTTTATCTAGGAAATGTAGTGGAGTAAAAGTGAAAGTTGACATAAATTTAAATAGCGAAGTAAAGTATAGATACGTGAAATTTCTACTTAAGTACAGTAACGAAGTATTTGTACTCCGTTACATTACAACACTGGTTCCGTGAGAGTAAGTGAACGAGTATTGCGTAGCCGGCCGCACTGAGTAGCATGGCAATATGCCGCTTCAGTCGATGTAACCTGCTATAATGGCTATTTCGGGGCCTTTTATGGGCTATGGCCACGCCCCTTGTGGCGGGCTCTGACGTGTATGACGTAATAATAGCTCAATGGCGCACACTTTGGAGCCGCCCGCGCCATTGGATGTGCAGTTGCCGCAGCAATATATTAGTTTTACATTTTAAGCTTCAGAATTAGAGGAAAAGGAGTTTCCTACGCAATACTCGTTCCCTTACTCTCAGGGAACCGAGGTTACGTTAGTAACCGAGTACGTTACACAAGTAACTCCTAAGCACTTGCTAAGGTATTCCGGCATACATTACAGTTATCCATTTTACACGCTTAGAAAAGCTCCACGTTTTATTTTGTGTCACCATACCTGGTCGAGTTACACTACTCGTGTAACTATTTAAATAGGGAAAACGTGGAGGTGTTTGGTCGCTTCTCTGTTTGGATCCTAATGAATGAACTGGGCTAAGCTAAGTGCTAACAAAGTGTTGCCGCGCGCCAGAGCGATTGAGTGCACACACTGAGATGAGAGAGGAGATGAGAGAGGTCTCAACTCGTCTTAGTTAAGGGAATAACATAGTTTAATATGAAAAAACGGTGGAGTATCCCTTTAAGGATATGCTAAACCTGCCGGCACGTTGATGTGATTGGTTACAAGGTAGTTTGTGACGTCAGAAACACATCGATTTTAAACCGCGCTTTTGAAACTGTCTTTAGATCACTGCAATTTTGAAGAGAAAATACTCAGCAATGGCGTGGACTTATTAATTTGCACATGGTTTGTCTTAAAGCATATTATAAACACCACATAGATAAATAAACAACACCATTAAAAACTTAAATTTTCATCACAGGGGGACATTAAGGAATCTTTCCCAACTAATACTGTAAACTACAGGGAACCCTCTCATTTGGTACATTACTGTAATATTAAAGGTTAAAATTAACTGTAGAGTCCAAACTATTATTCAACTGCTATTTATTTTCAGAAATAATAATTACATTTAAATAAAAATTGAGCTGTATACAAAACATTCCAGTTGCACATAAGGTCGTTTTCATAAGTTTTATTAAACGCATACATAATTATTTATGCAATATACATATTATTATCACCATTATTATTATTATTATTATTATTAACACAAAAATACGATCCTCTATTTTTTATAGCTAACTAACGAACTGTGAACATTGGATAACTTTCATGAGGTAAATGCAACATTAAGTGATATGTTCAAAAGCTATTTTATTGATGTCTTATGTAATCACTCAAATCAATATTAACCACATGAGAGATAAGTTTTACTAAAAGTTCATTAATGTTTATTTCGTGCTATAACTTGAAGTAAAGTGGAAGAGTTGAACGGTTCACGTGCGCTCCACGCTGCCACTTGAAATAAGTCGGATAAAGGGATCTGTCATGCCATATTTAAGGGATAGTTCACCCAAAAATTAAAATTCTGTCATCATTTACCTCAAGTTGTTCTAAACCTGTATGAGCTTCTTTCTTCTGTTGGACTTAAAAGAAGATATTTTGAAGAATGTTGTTTACCAGACGGTAGCATTCATTGGCTGATGGCGTGGGCGCCGCCACGACGCTCTTGCGTCGTCATATTATATTAGCACGCGCGCCATCTGCTCCTCAGATTTCTCTGCCTTCACGAAGCGGCCATCTTAAGCCCTTCGGTCTCGGTTTTTCTGGCCCAAATAATCAGATTTATCATCAGCATTCTTCATCTGCACTTCAGCAACTGCGAATAGTCGAACTCAGTTCTCCTTGCGGTGAAGTGCCATGGAGTTTCGTCGTTGCCCGCCGCCATGCGTTCGCTTTATTGCGAACGACGACCCTCACAGTAAGTGTGTGAAATGTATGAGTTTTTCGCATGCGCGCGAGGCTGTTTTAGGCTTATCTAAATGCAAGTTTTGTGACAACCTGCTTCTCAAAACCCTCCGCTCTCGGCTCGCGTTTTTTGAGGAGGAGTCATTCGTTTTCCTCCGTTGCGCTCCCGAGGCTGCCGAGGCCTAGTTGGAATCCGCGACCTGGGGTTCGGATGTAGAGCTCCAGGATATAGAGTACGAGCAGACGGGCCAGGCCCTTTCTCTCCCTCCCTCTCACGAGCACGTACGCGGTGTTTGGCCAGTCGAGTTTTCGCATGATTATTTATGCCCCATCACGAGAGCACGCGAGACGGTTTCTTTCGGGCTGGAAGATATTTTTTACACTGCAGCATCCGACTCCGAGGATTTCGGGCCTGCTTTAGCTACTGACGGTCTCCCGCCTGGCGGCCAGGAGGCGCGGCCTACACAGAGCTTATCGAAGTGCTGTCGCGCGCTACAGAGAAGCTCTCTATCGACTGGCCCGACGAGCCCTGCGAGTCACAATCGGCTAAACTCGATGAGAGATTTTTATGTGGCCCTAATTCTAGGCCTGAGTGGAGAAAGCTGCCCTTTTTCAGTGATCTGCATCACAAGATATCCATATCCTGGAAGCAGCCTTTTTCCGCGCGTCTAACAAACTTGGCAGCCGCTGACTTCACCAACCTTATTGGTTCTGTAGAGCAGGGCTATTCCGCAATTCCAGCGGTTGAGGACACGTTGGCTACTCGCCTTTCTCCGTCGTCTGCTCCGTCGTGGAATTCTTGCCCCCTCCTTCCCTCTAAACCGTGCAGGACTACTTCCGCCCTTATCGGAATGTCCTTCATGGCAGCTGGTCAGGCAGGCATGGCCCTACATACTATGGCCATCCTCCAAGCCTACCAGGCGGACGTCTTGAAGGAGATGGACGAGGGAACTGGAATTACGCCAGAAGCTGTTAAAGAGCTTCGTAAGGCCACGGATCTGGCCTTAAGAGCCACCAAGCATACCGCATGCGCTATAGGTCGTTCTATGGCAGGGGCGGTTGCTGCAGAGCGCCACCTATGGCTCAATCTCACAGAGATCCGTGACAAAGAGAAGGTTTTCCTCTTGGACGCCCCAGTTTCTCAATCTGGACTGTTCGGGGAGGCGGTCAACACTGAGGTTGACGAGTTTCGGGCCGCAAAATCCCAGTCAGCTGCCCTCAGGCAGTTTAAATCCAGGAGGGTTAGGGAATCCTCTAACCCCTCCCCGTCTCAACCCAGAGAACGTCCTTCTCATAGGACGGAAATTGCCGCTAGGACAATTGACTCGGCTCATCCCCCACCTGCTACGGTTTGGGGAGCCCGCGGTCGCCCGTTTCCCCGCCAGCGACCTCATAAGCGTCTTGAGCTGAAGCGGTCTAACAAACCCTTCGCTCCAGCCTCCTCGAAACGTTCCTGACCCGCGGGTCAGAAAAAGGAGAGCTTCCCCCGATTTACAAGGTTGGGACAGACCGCGCAAGCGTTTCTCAACCTTTTTCAAACCGTCTGGCGCAGGAGGAAGGAGACGCATTCAGCTTTCTCCCCTCGCCTCCGACGCGTTTGATACCTGCCGCTCGCATCCTCGGAGACACTTTCGGTTTTCCTCAGGAGCAGGCAGACCCTATGATATTGATCACACAGGCAGTGGTACCTCCAACTACGTATCAGGGCGTCAAATGCTCTCTTTCACGTTGGACCACGCCACCTCACAGGAGTCAGCGTGTCATCCTAACACAGGTATGTCCTCCGCATTGCAACACTCCACTTTCTCTATCACATTTCTTTCAAGAATGGAGGCGTCTGCCAGGGGTATCACCTTGGATCCTCCACACGGTTCGGCTCGGCTACACACTTCAGTTCTGTCGCCCGCCCCCTTGCTTCAATGGAGTCTTTCCAACTGTAGTTCCAACAGCGCCTCAGAGGCTTTTGTACTACAGCAGGAGATTTCGTCCCTTCTCCTCAAGGGAGCAATAGAAGAGGTTCCTCCGAAGGAAGTCAAGGAATGCTTCTTCAGCCGTTACTTCCTGGTCCCGAAAAAGGGCGGAGGTCTACGACCGATACTAGACCTGCGCCGGCTAAATTTCTCCCTTTACAAAGGGAAAGTCAAGATGTTGACGCTGAAAGCTATCATATCTCAAATTCGGGCGGGGGACTAGTTCGTGACAGTAGACCTGAAGGATGCATATTTTCATATTCAGGTCGTACGGTGACACAGGAGGTTCCTCAGGTTTGCCTTTGGAGAGAGGGCGTACCAGTACAGGGTCCTTCCCTTTGGTCTCGCTCTAGCGCCGAGAACGTTCACAAAGTGTATGGATGCTGCTCTGGCCCCGTTGCGGCTTCAGGGCATCCGTATACTCAACTACCTGGACGATTGGCTCCTTTTAGCCCAATCCAGGGAATTAGTGACTCACCACAGGGACATTGTCCTTCGTCACATTGTGTCTCTTGCCCTGAGGTTGAACACAGAGAACAGTGTCTTACCCCAGCTCAAAGCACAGTTTTTTTAGGGGTGCGCCTGGATTCCGTTCTGATCAGGCCTGTTTCGCTCCTGCCCGGATTTCCAGTCTTTTGAAATGTTTGGCTCGCTTCACGCTCGGCCATCGTGTTTCTGTGGGCACTTGCCGGAGGCTTCTGGGTCTCATGGCTGCCGCATCCCCTGTGCTTCCCCTAGGGTTGCTCCACATGAGGCCGTTTCTGTGGTGGATGAAACTCTCAGGTGCCTGGTCCGGCTCAGGACCGGCTCTTCGCCTGTTGAAGGTGTCGTGCAGCTGATTCTGCGCCCTTTCAATTTGGCGGGACCCCCTCTTCCTTCGGAAAGGGGTCGGCATGGGTGCAGTTTTCCATCGCCAAATGGTTACGACGGACGCCTCTCTGACCGGCTGGGGTGCGGTTTTCGAGGGCAGGCCAGCATGTGGGGTCTGGACTGGAGAGACTCTCTCTTGGCACATAAACAGCTTGGAGCTGCGAGCTGTTTCCCTGGCCCTTCTTCATTTTCTCCCCTTTCTCGAAGGACACCATGTCATTGTCAGAACAGACAATATGACAGTAGTGTCTCATGTAAACCGGCAGTAGTGTCTCTTTGCATCACAGGAGTCGTCTCAATGCCCACTTTGGTTCTCCCTGAGCCCCCCAGCTCCATTGGGGATAGATGTATTCGCCCACCCATGGCCGATGCAGAAACTTTATGCATTCCCGCCTGTCAAGTTGATCCAGGCAGTTCTGTCCAGAGTGAGGGAGAGCGGAGCCCGTCTCCTACTTATAGCCCCATTCTGGCCGTCCCAGCCGTGGTTCTTGGAGCTGGTTCCTCTTCTGGAACTCCCCCCCCCCCCCCCACCTGGGAGATTCTGGTCAGGGAGAATTCGCTGTCCCAGCTTCAGGGCAGGATATGGCATCCTCGCCCCGACATTTGGAAGCTATGCGTATGGCCCATCAGAGGCCTCTAGCTTTGAGCTTTGGTCTTCCCGGTGACGTCCAGGAGACCATTGTGAGTGCGAGAGCCCCTTCCACGAGAAGGTTGTATTCCTCCAAGTGGAGGGTTTTTGAGTCATGGTGTTCGACACGCACTACAGACCCAGTCTGCTGCCCAGTTGGTTCAGTGCTGGAATTCCTACAGGAAAAGTTTGCTTCTGGAGCGGCCACTACTACTCTGTCGCTGCTATTGCCGCTCATAGAAAGTCGGATGAGATCCCCCTAGGTAAATTGAGGTTAGTCTCAGCATTTATGCGTGGGGTTAGGCGCCTGAAACCAGTACGCTCCCCTGGAATTCCCTCTTGGGACCTGTCGTTCATCCTGGAGGGCTTAACGGAGGCTCCCTTTGAGCCCTTAGAGTCAGCTCCAGACCGGATTCTGACTCTCAAGGTTACTCTTTTGTTAGCCTTGAGTTCTTAGAAAGAGCTTGCAAATCCCCCACCCGCTTCAGTTAGCAAGACATGTATAGACTTTGCTCCTGGTCTGGTCAGGGTGACTTTGAGATCGAAACCGGCATATGTGCCCAAAGTATTGTCCACAGCATTCCGCTCTCAGGTTATTAACCTTTACTCTTTCCACCCTTCTCCTTTTGTTTCTGAGGAGGACAGGAAGCTTAATTTGCTCTGCCCTGTCCGAGCATTGAAGTTATATGTGGATCCCTCTGGCGATTGGAGAAAATCTAACCAGTCCTTGGTATGTTTTGGTGCTGGCCGCCACGGGCTTGCCGCATCAAAGCAAAGAATTTCCCACTGGGTTACAGAGGCTATTTCACTGGCATATGAGGTGCGCGGTCTGCCTTCACCGCTTAGCATCAGGGCACATTCCACCAGAGGCGTGGCTTCCTCTCAAGCACTTTTTAGAGGTGCCCTCCTGGAATACATTTGTGTAGCGGCAGGCTGGTCCTCTCCGCACACTTTTGTCGGATTCTACAGTTTGGATCTTGACATGACTCCAGGTTCCCAAGTTTTATCTGCTTGAACCAGTCGTGTGAGTTATCTGGTTATTGTACTAGTTACGGCAGCGCTTAGCTTGGCGAGTTTGGTATTTCGTTCCCACTGCGTCTTAAGCTACGCAGCTTTGAGTGAACCTATAAAAGAGAACGTCTCTGGTTACTGATGTAACCTATGTTCTCTGAATAGGGAACGAGACGCTGCGTTCGCTGCCAAGCTCCTTGCGTTGCCGACAAGCTTCCTTTTTCGGCAGAGAAATCTGAGGAGCAGATGGCGCGCGCTAATATAATATGACGACGCAAGAGCGCAACGACGCAATGAATTGGCGTGATTCTATAAGGGCTTCAGACAATCGGCACACCCAGAGGGCGTTCCCACGCAGTGTCTCGTTCCCTATTCAGAGAACATAGGTTACATCAGAAACCAGAGACGTTTTCACTATTTAAAATGCTAAACCTTAATATCAGAAATTAGATTTCTACTAGTAACAATGGCTATTTTTGATAGCAGGAATTACATTTCCACAAGTAAAAATGTTAATTCTTGATCTCAACAATGACATCATCATTTGCAGAAATAAGAATTCTTGATATCAAGAATACAATTTCAACTAGTAAAAACTATAATTCTATAAAAACTGTAAATGTCACCATAGGCTGCCATTCTAATTCAATTGTTGATATCAAGAATGGGATATCAGAAAAAAATTAGGACATTTGACATTAAAATTACAGGCAGCACCATTAAAGTTGTTTGTGATTAAAAACCTTATGATGGAGTGAAATTGGGCAGCAGAAGTACTACTAAAGCAGAAAACAAATTGTCTTCTGTCATTTTCATCATCTCCGATCCACCAAAGCCAATCAGACTTCACCCCTTTGATGGGATGGACCAAAGGTAGATCCAGAGAACGTGTTCATTAGGGAAAAGGAAAACAAGCATATGTCAGGGAAGAAAGAAATTAGAATATGTGGAAGAGGAAGACCTTGCCAGTGTCTTGGCCCCTGTCTAAAACTGTTAGTGGCCCAGCCTTTGTGGGCGTCTTGTCTCCGGGGGCCGGTTGGGTAATTATCAGTGAGGGTGCACGTGTGGGAGTGTGAATGGGGCTGTGCGCCCGGCGTCTTGGACCCACTGTTTGCGTTCTCACTGCACCCCATCAGCGGGATGCACCAAACTGAGCAGGGCGCCATGAAAAGTGAATCCCAATCCCCCCCCCCCCCCCCCCCCCCCTTCCAGTCTCATCTCATCTCCTCTCCTCCTCCCCACCTCATCCCTCTCGTCCCTGGCTTTTCCCCCAGGAGAATGGAAAGAAGTGGAGGAGCATGTAAAGACCCAACATGTTTGATGGGGGCCCTGTTGGACAAGGCCCTTTTTCCTGTTCGTTCATGTGGAAAATTATGGCAGAGGAGGAGGGAGACAATTAGTGGGATCTGCTAATCACCCGGGCAACACTCATTTAATTGACATGTGAAATTTTGTTTAATCTAACATGTCGATAGGCAATATGACAAAGGCCTGGAAGCCAAGGACTAGACAGCTTATTATTGGAGGACGGTCTTTGCAAGGCCAGGATGTGTGGAGTGAGTCTGGGTGGGGGTTGATGTGAGGATTAAATGCCATTATCCTCACAATGCGTTCAGACAAATATCTATGCACACTCTCACTAAGTTGTTTTTATGTTTGCTGTTTGTTGGTACAAAACAGTGTGCTTTTTTATTACTTTCGTGATTACAGCTTTGGAGGTTTTACAGGAGAAACTGCTGCACACAGTTCAATGAAAATGTTTGGAGAGTTTGTACCACGAGTGGCTTTTCTATTTGCAAAAATCAATAAGCTATTGAAGGTCACTGAAAAGGGAGCACTCACACCTCACACTGTTGAATGGTAGAGTGAGAGCTATAAAAGCGTAAGCTTTTCTTTATTTTGTTTTGCAAAATCCTGAAATTCAGCGATGGCATAATGATACAGTATATTGAAAACCAGTATATTCAGTATTCATTTTTGGATATGGCAAACTTGAGCAGTTGGCTTTGGCTTCACTGTTCTAATGTGTTTTCTTCCTATTTGTCTTTCAGTGGGCCAATTGTCTCTTTGAACTCATGTAACCAGGGCTTTAACAAGTTAATATCCGAGGACAGGTAGGCCTAACCAGTTTATTTTACCAAGATACGCTTGATACGTTTTTTTCCTGTTTTGATGTTTAAACGCAGATTAGGTTTTGCTCTGTTAGCTGTTAGCCCATAAAGGAGTGGCGTTTAAGACATTTACAAGAGATTACACATAAACATAATGGGTGTGAGATGTCAATTTTCTCAATGATAGCTATGTAAATAATGTCAATATTCAAAACTGAGTCACACATCACATCTGTAGATGGAACCATTTCCAGATGCTTGGTGAAATCATTGCTACTGTATTTGTATTTGCCAGACAATTTGGCAGTTTGCCCGAACTCACAGCTGGATTGGCTAGGCGTTTAATGCGAGCATTGGGGGTTGGAGTATGGATGTCTGGGATGGGGGGTTTGGAAAGGGCGAGGGTGACATGGCTAGGGCACAGGGAGAATTTTAATAAGAGACTGGTGCTCGAGAGTGAGTCAATTGCATCTAATATTTGACAGTACTATTATTATTATTTTGTATTCATTTTTTCCGTTTTCCCTTTATGCAGGACAGTACAGACGGCAGCTAGGAAGCAAAGTAGGGGAGAGGTGGGGGGACAGGATCAGAAAGGATCACGAGCCAGAACTCAAACTCTGTTGCCCGAAGCATAGCCGTGCAATATGTTGGAGCTGCTGCTTTGATTTTCATTTTACATTGAGCTTGAGAAAAAAGTCACTAGTTTGTCATGTGATCGCCAAATGCATTTACCTTGCTTAGTGTATTAAATATTAATGGCATATGTGATTTTTCTTGGAATCGATTCAGTCAGCTCAATGCATCAGCTGTGCACTTGACCTCAACATTTTTTTTTCTCCTATTGCCAGGTTTACTTTCCTTCATTTACTCCTCTAACGTAGTCATATCGGTATCATTGTTCCACTTAACACTCGATATTGTCTAAAATACTAGGTTGAGTCCTATTGACAACTTCTTGTTAAATTGGTTGTGCACGGGTCTTTGCTTTGATGCTGTTGTCATCTCTTGCAGCACAATGAGCAGGTCTACCCCAATTTCCTATGAGTCCTTTACTATTGTGACAATAATAACATGGGCTCTTTATGCAGTAGCTATTACTGCCCTGAGCAGCAGGAGATCTTGCCAAGACCGAGGCGGCAGGGATGAGAGAATGCGGAGGGGGTTTACTTGACTCCATGCAAGCTACATCCCCACCACTTTCCCTCCATTCCTCCTACTTGAAGAGGGCTGTTCTTGCTTTGCCACTTTGCCCTGACAACTGACTGCTTAAACGAGTGCATGAAAATAGGTGCCTTGCTGGTCTCCATGACAGACCGCACATAATCAGTGTAGAGGTATGTAATTACAGATGTCAGGCCCATCCGCTGTAATTGATGCAAGTGCAAGCAGCGCTTGCTGCCAGGGCAGCCTCTAACTGCACACATGGGAGCAACACTGGCCTCTCCTCATGAGAGAAAAGGAGAAAAACATTACCTGCAAGATGGATGGCGTGCGTTAACCACTGCCAAGTGACTCTTTTTCTGCTACGAGTGACAGTCGTTTTTAGTCAGCAGAGGATAGTAGCCCTGAACGTGTTTGTCTCCTGGCTTTCGATTCTCAGACTCGGTTTGATGTTGCCGGGCACATTCACAGATGGTGAAGGGGGGTAGGGGGTGTGATGAAAATGCTGTCAAAGCCACAGACGCTTAAGTGTCTCCAAGGCGAGGTGGTCTGTCTGCGGGGTGCCTGTGCTTGGCTTATCGCTGTTGGCTTTTTAAATGTTTCAATTCCTGCCATCCAGTAGAAAACACGGTGCACCATTTAACTTCACTGAAAAAAAAGAGAAATCACTTGAATCAGACTTCTTATGCTGCTTCACGCACGAAGAGGGGGGTGTCAAGGTTGATAGGCCAGAAATGTAGTGACTTGAGCATCTAGGCTGAAGGCTGGAGTAAATAAGTCCTCTAGAGAACATATAAAGACCTCTCTGGCTACAAAGCAGAAGTCTTAGATGCCTGTCCTGTGCCTAGCTGTTGTAATATTGATCAGAGGAAGGTGTGCTTCCCTCTTTTATTTCTGCTGAGGATTGATGGTAGAAACTGACACAAGGATATTTATTGATTTAGCTTGGGATGTTATGGGCAAATAACTTGACAACTGCACCCAAATGCAGTCGTAGAGAAGCCTCGTTTACATTTTTGTGTTTGTTTTTCCATTATTGATTTAAAAAAAAATGTATCAGCTGTTACTAAAACTGTTCATTTGCTATGACATCAGGGTTCCCATTTGTTAACATGTTTCACATTTACATTTTTGTCTCTGTACCAGGAACAAAAGCGTTGCTCACTATGCCTCAGTTGTTCAAAATATGGTGCTAGAATTGTTGCATTATTCCAAATAAATAGATTGAGTTTCACAAATAAATGTGAAGAGATTCACAAACATTTATAAAATGTACAAATAAATTAAATGAGATTTGCATTTTTTGTAAGTAAAAAAGAATTTACAAATGTGTTTTGTCACACACACACAGCTCTTCCTGTAATTAATTTTAATCGCTTCCTCTGCATTTGGGAATCGCTTTCTTTGCATTTTTGGATCTGCTTGTGCATTTGTAGATCACAGCACGCACTTGTGGATTTTGAAAGACTTCTAGCGTCAAATTCACAAATAAGTGGACTCCATCCACCATCTACTTAAGTCGATCAGATAACAGCCATTTTGCACTAACCAGTCATTGCACGCTCTCGCTCCAACCAATCATGATTTGCTTTATAATCAGGGTGGTCTTGCCCTGAAATAACTTTGCTTATTCATCTGTATTGGCTCAATTCTACAGTAGAAGATGTTTAAAATTTGGATTTCCTTAAACCATTAGACTGTATCAAGGCAAGCCACAGTATTATATTTTATGAGCCTTTGAAAATGCCAGAGAAACAGCACAGATCTCTGTTATGGGAACAACGCGCTGTGGAAGCATCACATTGTCAGAATCAGAAAGAGCTTTATTGCCAAGTGTGCTTGCACACACACACAAGGAATTTACAGTTATATAACCAGACAGTTAAAGATGAACACAGGACACATATATTCAAGATACAACAGACATAGAACTGCCTACATTAAAGGCACACTATGCAAGAATTGTACCTTAATATAACAGCTTCAAAGTCATTTCGGTGGTAAACAAACTCATAGTAGGGCGAATCATCCTGGTAGTAAAGCTTGCGGGGGACGCCGCTGGAAAAACCAGCAATGCAAGTTTGAGAGGAGCGCCCCCGACAAATCTCGCGAGAATCACGACATGCTTTACGGCAACGACGTCACACACATCAACAACAACATTTGAAGCTCGAAGACACGATTCAGACGTGATACTCGACGATGGAAAAAGCAAAGAAATCGCGGTCGGAAGAGACTAGGAAAAGGAAAAGAGACTCTGACCGCGTGAGGAACCGGACAAGAGTCCCACTCGGTCGGGTTTTCACTCGTTGGCGCGAACTAAAAAGCAGCACTGGATGCAACAGTGATGCTGACCTGGCGATCTTGTTGATGGACTAGTAAGTAAATCTTTCTAAGTTTGTGTGCATTTTATTTTGTGATTTCACCGGAATGAATAGAGTCTCCGCAACGGCGATAGATTGAAGAGCGCGTCCGAGTGAAGACTGCGCGCGCGGCGCCACAAGAGACACTATGTATCCATGACACTGATAGCAGCGGACACGAGCGCTCAGCTTGAGTTCAAAAACACATTTTAGCGCTAGATCTCTTATTTAAAGGCACACTATGCAAGATTTGTACCTTAATATAACAGCTTCAAATGGGGTATCAGGTCGTGAGTGCAGGGACCAGTCTATGGCAGACGCACTGCGTGAGTGGCATTTACGACAGTAACGTTAAATACAAGTACTCCACTGCGACTCTAGGGGTCGCTGTTTGACAAAAACGGAATTCCTACATAGTGTGCCTTTTTAAGGATTTTAAATTATTTAATCAATTAAATAAAAAAAATTATCATATGGTTTGACTCAAGAGTACACATTACGTTTTTATTCATTTAGCAGATGCTTTTATCCTAAGCGACTTACAAATAAGAACAATAGAAGCAGTTAAACTGGAGTATGAATTCTTAACTGGAAGGATGCAATGGGATCTGAAATGGGAAGTCCACACACACACACACACACACACACATTCTTTAATTTCATCGGCAAAAAATAAATAAACATTAATATTTAATAAAGTAAATAAAGGTAAACGATTTAAAAAAGTGCATTTGTGTGTGTATTTAAGTCATTATTAATGTTTTGATTTGATGTTTTTGCTGATTAACTTCTTTCAAGCCTTCAATGTCTTCCTTCAATGTTTTATCATTTAACCTTTTTTTCTAATAACGTTTCAGATACTTGTTTTGACAATATTTAAAATTTTTATATTTTACTCTTTACCAATATATTTTTCAGTTCTTAAATACTCTAAAAATACTGCTTACCACAGACGTTTGGATGTATGACAAACCTTGATATCAATAAAAATGTACTTGGTGTTTTTGCATGTTGACTTAAAGTATTGTTCACTTGACAGAAGCATGCTAACCTTTCACACTGTCTGGACCTCATTGAATTTTAGATTACAGTAGTGGAGGTTTCATTATCCGCTAATATGTCTATGTAGTCTGCCAGCACCTTGCCTGACAGGAAGTATTGGTTTCAATTGGATTAGCACTAACTAAGTATATCTCCACACGTAGAATCCACAATGTGAAGGCGCCATTTCGAACAAGTCTGGCTCAGGACGGTCTGCATAGCTGTTCCCAGACCTGCTCACTGCAGACTGTAGGAACACAAGGTGAAGTGTGAAAGTCTGAAGTGGGTAAAGCTAATCATCATGTAATTACGGCTGCCAAAAGGGAGCCATTAGCTAAGTGCTATCCAGTAACAGTGGTCTCTGTCGCTTTGCGCGAGGACTGAGAGCGAAATTGTTGACAATGGTTGAATAGTCCTCCAAGGCCCTGTGATTTGGACGGGCAGCCTCGGAGTTGCTACTCATTAGCGGCTGTGTTTGGTGCACTGCCTTGACAAATCATACCCCAATGTTATTAAACATGTCGAAACATTGTTTGACAATTTCCCTGCTTGCCTTGTAATTGGTACGCTCTGTGAATAGAGTATATAAATATATTTATGAGCCGAGAAATTTAGTGCTATCAAATCAGGGCCGTGCCTAATGCATTTTTCAGTGCTGTAAATTTGGAGATAGTTGATGACTTTATGAGGATATTTATGAGGATCTGCACTGTTTATTTTCATAAACAGCTCAGCAGATGCTGGCGAGAGCAGCTGTTGTGGTTTGTATTCTTATGGAAATGACAGGGCCAGCTGTTGTTCTGTACTTACTGTAGTTTAGCACTTGCAAGCACACTAGTACAATTAATCATAGTGGGGCTCAAGTGGCAAAAGACCGATGGACAAGTATTACAGCAGCATAGCTGTAGATCTTTTTTCATTTGTTATTGACTGTTCAACTTTTCAAAGCATATTCTAGATTTAGGAGAGCTATAGATGAAGCACAGGGAACAATTCCTTCTGACACAAGGTTATATTCGTTATCAAAGTACACAATATGTGTGTGGTTGTTGTATGCCAGATGACAACGTTGCTTGTGTGTGTGCGTGCTTATCTGTGCATAAGTCCATACCCAATTGAATCGCAGGAAAAAGAGAATGGTTTAAACTCTGTTTTGAGCCCTCTAGACACCGCTATCAAGATGAGGTTCACCTAAAATACCTCTGACTACAATCATGCTCTCAGCTGAAATCTTCCTCTGTTTCATTCCCTCTGGATGAGTGTATATAATAGGGATGGCAAGATGGAAAAACGGCTGTATATAAGTGGGTGTCTAGTGTCAGGGGGTGTGTGCACAGGTTGCTGAAGACGTATGAATAAACGCCTTGATGTTTGTGTAACAGCGTAAGCTATACTGCATAAACACATGTGCTTGCATACATTTCCCTGCATGATCTGTTACTACACCAAAGAGCAGCTTTATTTCCCCTCCCAGCATGTGCGCCCGCTGATGCCAGTCTGTCTGACATCAAACTCTTTCTGACACTAATGTGCGTGCCAGTCAATTGAAGACCAGACTCTTGACTCGTGGATGTAAGATCATAATCTCGCCGACGGTCCCGCCATGTGGCACAGGAGTGACTCTTCAGCTCTTTCGTGACTCTTGGCTGTCACCGCACACTCTGTGAAGAGCAGTGGGCACGTATCCAGTCAGTGAACTGCTAAATGAGGGCTTGGCCAGGCGAACAGAAGCAGACGTGTGGCGGAGAGCTCCGTAGTTGAATTTCTTTGGATGGGACGGCTGATCTCTCGCCTCCTCTACACCCAGTTCTTTGTCTCCTTTGCTAATTGAGCAACTCGACTGACCCTAGAGTAACATGTCACCACAGAGGGGTCAAGGCCCTGGTGTCATGTGACATGGAGCCTGTGACCTGATGTGAAGGGAAGGGCTAATGTCACAGATCTAATCCAGTGACAGGATTCCACTCTGATCGTTCTGCCTTTGTCATTTCCAAACCAAACAAATCACCTTGATATGATTCGAAATGCACCTAGATACATTTAAAAAATTGGCCTGTGCATCTGTTTAAACCTTTGTAAAATATTTATTCATTTTGGCTGTTAACATAGCTACCTGATACATTGCCAAAAGGGCTTTTGAAAAGACAAAACGCAAACAGTCAGCTTAAAAGGGTTTTTTCCTGCTATTCCACAACAAACAAAAAACCTGATTAGTATGTGCCATTTGTTTTTCATGTGAATTATTTGCAAAATAATAATAAAAAGCTCTCTCTTATTGATTGCAGTCGACAATAGCTCTTTTTATTCAGGCAGGACGTTCGTGCTATGTTGCCTAGTGACATAATGACATCCATCAGGAAGTCAAATGTCAGTCCTTTCTTGCTCTGACATTTAGTTTCGGGTACATATGGAGTCATTGTTTTGCATTTGATTTGGCTGATGTTGGAACAGCATCAAATGGGTTATTTTGCGCTATTTTGAAATGACCATTTAAGTGCTTCGGCCACCATGAGAGACTGGACACTACTCTAAAGTAGTTGCAAAGACAAAAGGCTCAGCCTTGAATCTTGAATCTTTAATCCCTGAAGTATTGTCAGATATTGCAAGAAGTTCTGCACCAAATATCTATGAATGAGTTTGTATTGTATGAGATTGTGCAAGAGGGACATCTTCCATCACTCAAACCGCAGGCATTTCTGTCGGGACTGTGAGAAGCCTGACAGGTCTATTTACCGCTTTCCAGTCAATCAAGCAACCTCCTTAATGTCTGTAGGCCTGTTGGCTTCAGGTTTGGGTTGCAACAGAAATCTTTTGTGATGATGAAATCACAGAGTTTCCTGTCTGTTTTCCACTTTGAAGGAACTGAGGGCCTTTGTGGTGTAGTAGAAAGAGACCTGCTGTGTTTGAATGGATTTGATATATATGTTTTGTTGCAGTGATAGTCTTATGTAGGTGTCAAACCACCTTGTGTTCTGCTCTGATGATTGGAGGTGCGAGTCTATATGTTAAATGAACACCTATGAGATTCAGAAAATGCTGATGTTCTTACAATATACCCATCAAAATACATACATGTGGAACCTGAAACCCTATCTTTGAAGTATCCATTTTTTCAGGTTCGGCGGAAATGTTTCATTCTGTTAGTAGAAGGTTCTTTTTCTTATATCTGTAACTGGAGTGGACCATCTCAGTGCTTATCAGGGCATCGGCTAAGAAGCGCCATACTAGTTTGAGGGGTGTCTGTGAAAAGGTTCCCCTTAATCCATTTTATTTTCTCTGCTACCTCAAAACCATTTGTCCACACAGCCCTATGTCCCCCGCTGGCCCTTTCCTCCCGCTCCTTCCAAGGATTGAGAGTGGAGGTGCAAGACACAGACTGTTTAAAAAAAAAAGCCATCTGGCCAGAGGAAGAGGTGGGGTGCGGTTGGGGTTGGGGTGGGTGTGGGGGTGGGGGGTGTTTGGTGATGGGGGGTGGGGGGTGGGGGGTGGGGGGGGTGGAGTCATGCTGGGCAATCAAAATGACAGACAGCAGTGAAAAGTGTTTTGTGGGCTCCCACATATATGTGAAGTAGCCTGACTTGTGAGATTTCACAGCTCCCTTTGGTCTTCAGGTAAACACTGACTTAGCCACGGTGTATCTCTTTCTCTTGCGCTTTCTGTCATATGCTCTCTCTTACTGCCCCATCTCATAAATGTCCCCTTTAGAGACTCATACGCCTTGGTTTCGAACAATTGCTCAAGCATTTTGCATAATCCGTACAACTGAAACTAGGTGACATGATTGTTTTCTCCAGAAAAAACGTGAATCAGGAATGCTAAAATTCGGCAACTGAGGCGAGAGTCGCACAATCAAAGCCTTCCTATTCTCCAAATATTATAATCTCTTGTTCTTATGCATTCATTTTCACCCCCCTATTGTGGCCCCTTTTCCCCCTTCCAAAAAAAATCTCTTAATGTGTGGAGGCTTCATTTTTCACTCTCCCCAAGCGGCTCTGTTGTCAGAGGAACCCTTAGGAAGTCTTTATTTCTGTCAGGCAGGGCCTCTCGCGTTCCTCCAGCTTCTCCGGCCGTTCTCATGGCTGTCCCCCCACCTGCTGGGACCCTGATCCCAGGCCGAGCTGCGCTTCAGCATGGGACAATTACTATCCCGCTCTGCCTTTGATCATCTGACCACATGGAAACACAACAGCTGACCACATGTTTCAACAGACAAGGAGGAGGAGAGGGGAGAAGAAAAGGTTGAAGAAAGAGGAGAAGAGGGAAAAGCATTTGCCTTTCATTCTCCCTCACACACAGCACACTAGAAAAAGGCCCATTCCAGGAGCGGTTGTAGTGCTTGTATAATTCTCATGTTCTTTGGTATGCGGTTTACGCCTGGACTTTTATTGTCATGATTATGTCTTTGGATCAGAGAAGAGAGTGCTTATTACAGACATTGGGCGGCCGCATGTAAAGTTTCTTTTTGAATTTGCCTCGTCTCATTTACTAAAGCTAGCGCAGAGTGCTAGAGAAGTAATTTGAGGCTGAGCTTGTAAAAGTGAGTGCTAATTCTTCTGTCATTGTCAGCCAAATTGTCTTTGAGCCAGCTGGGCCTCCGCATAAATGCTTGCTGTGGTCAATATTGAAAGCGCTTCCACACAAAGTCAAAGCCACAGTCACAGCACTCTCTGTCTACTAAGATACATGCCTCTCCAATTGTAGTTCTTGAATGGCAGAAAGCCATATGAATTAAATTGGCGTTTTAGGTGTATGTAAAAATTTGGGTCATTAACATAAGTGTACACGATAAAGAAAAAGAAAGAGCTTAAAAAAACTAGTTTAAAACACATGCCAAGTTTTGTTGAAATTAAATGTATTCATGTTTTTTTAAGTCATTTTCAAAAAAAGCTTCATTTTAATTACTCTGTAAAGTTAAGTGTTAAGAAAATGTTACTTTTTACTTGATGGTTACATCACATTTTTATAAATACATGTGAGTGCAGACATATTCATCTTTGTTAAAAAAAAATCTAAAAGTTTTAAAGTATATTTTGTTTTGTAAAATGTTTTTTTTTGTTATGTTATTTATATAAATGATAAATGATACATTCATAACTATCATTGTTTTTGATGGAGTCACAACACAGGTTAACCTGAACTAACCTTGTCATGTCATGAAAAGGTCAAAATATTCGAAATTATAAGCGAGTCATTGACCTTTAAACACAGGCATAAGGGTCTACAGGGGTCCACTCTATGACATAATTTACTTTTTTTTTCTGAATGTTGCTTAAACCACATTATTGTGTTGGTCCCACACATGGCTTTGCTTTTGCAAGCAAAAATTTTCCAATTAGCAGTGTTGCAGTTTTGTTGTTTTTGTTAGAAATCATAAGGAAAGATTCAAAAGTCAAAATTAATTCTTTTAAGAAAGCTTTATTCATTATGATTTCAGAACTGTTGCGTATTTTAAACACTGAATGAGGGTGTGAGCTCAGCAAATTTTTTGCAGCGTATGTGTCGTGTGTTATTTGTCACAGCATGTGTTTGTTCTTTATTTGTGTTTGTGTACGAATTCATTAACTGTGTATTTGTGCATGGGAATGATTGTGTGCAGTATTTGTGAGTGTATTTCTGTTTGCATGCCCACTGAAGCAGACCTGAGAGGTGCTGGGATGTGTTCAGGGGGCCAGGGGTGAGCCAGCCAGGCCTATAGGGAGCTGTTTGTTTTGGCCTGTTTGCTGGGGATGGCCTCCTTGAGTGTCCCTATTGTGCAGCAGATCACTTTACCACATTAAGGGCGCATGAAAAGAAGCTCTTCACTGGCACTTGGGCCCTGGCTGGAATAACAGGCAGTGTTTTGACTGGCTGCCACCTTGTATTCTGACCACTCTGCCGCCCAGCATACGGCTCCTGTCTCAAAGAAGCCTGGGAGGAGAAATGCAGATAGTCAGTCACTAGACTCTTACCCTGCAAACAAACAGTTTTGTTAGGTTATACCACAATGTCAAAATCTGGCTAATTCTTCTCGTAATAATGATGTTTTTTCTATTTACATTTTAAAATAATTTTTGCTTTTATTTTTAAAATTATGAAAAAGCCTGGCTTTCTCTGCCGTCATGTTTTTGACACAACATTATTACATGTCTCACCCCCTTACATGCCCTTTGTGCATTTTTACCTAGTTCATAATCATTTTATCCGGCAGTTAAAAATAATTAACAAGTCATGCTCTTTTGTCGTCCGCCATTATGAGTCCTCCGTCTAGCAATGAAAGGCTTCACCATAAGCACAGTCACATAATAGTGTCAAAATCTATTTTAAAGTGCAGTAATTCAAGGGTTTACAAGGCTCCATAAAACCTCAACATGCCCCAGTAATGAGAAGCATGAATGGAAACTTGGATAGTTCTTCGTGGCCCCAGCAAAGGCGGGGGACCAAATGCAGGACACACTGTACAAAGCATGGGGGCTGTAACAAAGAAAGGCAGGATAGACAAGAGCTCTCGCTGAGTGAAGACAGGCCCACATGTTGCAAATATTGGACAGATCTTGTTGCATTGTTGAAGTGATTCAGCCCTAAAGTATCTTGGTGTACATTTGAACGTTACAGTATTTTGTTCACATGAAAATAATGTCATTATTAATTATAACGATGTTCACGGCTCATGGAAGAAGGAGGCGGCAACCGGCGAACGATCAACGTAAAGTTTAATCATAAAACAAACATAAGAAAATGAAAGTAAAGCGGCAGCCCCAACTGTTTCTCAATCGCTCCAGCGCTCCCTAATGTATATAGAGCTGCACGGTTAATCGTTAAAAGAGCACCATCTCGATTCAAACACCCACGCGATCTTATTCCTTAATGACAATGATTCGGATATATCTATTACATTTTTAAAAAGTATGATCACATCAAAACAGTCTTTTCAACCAACCACACAATATCATTTCTGTGTCACAATAATTCAAATTATCACAGAAGTAGCTACTAGGATAAGTGTTCATAGTTCAGATATAAACACTGATGTCCACAATAGCGATCAAAATAGACTAATCACCTTTTAAAAGTAACTTGAAGCTTCAAGTAAAGCTTGTACCAATTACATCATTACATCAGTAGGTGGCGACAAGGGACTGTTAAATGTATCTATCATTGAATCATTCATTCAAGAGATTTGTTAAAAAATGCTGATTCATCAGTTAATTCTTTGAGTGATTCATTGACTCATTCATTCAAACCAACTTTTAAAAAAATAATTGAAATAATAAAATATTTCATAGACTGCAGCAATTAACATTTTGTCAGAACCTCTAGTAAATTACATGTTAAGTTGTCTATTGTGGGAGAATTTATTTTAAACAAACAACAAAGGTGGATTGTGCAGCTCTAATATATTTATCTATCAAGATATTTTATATTTACACTTTACCACATCCTTTAAGCTTTAGTTTCAGGATTTAGCACATCACTTTTAGAGGCATTTAGAAATGAGGGAATGTAACCATACAGAACCTCTCTGTGCGCATACAGTCGTATTTCAGACTCCTTGCTGAGTTAACACTTGCTAGAGATCTCATAACTCCACATGTGGTCGGGGCAAGGTTAAAAAAAACTGTGATATCTTGTAAACTTCAGATTGTACACACCTCTCTACTGTTCTAAGGACCCGTACAAGAGCAGGTCAAATGCAAATGTGTGAACAGTTACGCTCTGCATGCTCTTATGAAACAGTCTTCTCCTGTGGTTAAAACTCGAACATATCTATCAGGGCGCTTTCTAAATTTACACGCGCACACTGCACTCTTTTTAAAAATAAATGGAGGTGTCATGATCTATGCACTCTTGAGTGTTGAGATGAGTTAGGCCTGCACTTCAGCTCCTGTCTCCAGGATTTCCCCATAATGTCTCCAGAGACAGATGCTATGAGGCAAAATTGTGCGTGGAATGTCTGGATGATGTGCTTGTGCAGTTACAGAAACTTATCAGTGCACTGTTGTTTATTTGCTGTGTTCTTCAGATGTAATGATTTCGAAATTCAGCCAGTACAGATTATAATTGACATTAAAGGGTTAGTTCACCCAAAAATGAAAATTCTTCCATTAATTACTCACCCTCATGTCGTTCCAAACCCATAAGACTTTCGTTCATCTTCTGAACACAAATGAAGATTTTTTTTTTTTGATGAAATCTGAGACCCCTCCATTGGCGGCTACGCAACTACCAATTTGATGCTTCAAAAAGTTCATAAAGAGATCATAAAGCTAATCCATATGAATTAAGTGGTTTAGTCCCAATTTTCTGAAGAGACACTATCGATTTATATGATTAACAGATTGAATTTAGGCTTTTATTCACATAAAAATATTTATCAACTCACACATCAGGTGTGGTAAACAGAAGCTCAAGCATGTTCGCTTGACGTGTGAGAACCAATGAGGTTCATTCTCGTGTAACACAGCACGTCTTGCTTCCAGGAGAACCAAAGAGGTTTGTTCTCGCGCGTCAAGCCGGTTCGGTTGAGCTTCTGTTTTTGTTCGCTGATCAATGTTAATATGTGAATAAAAGCCTAAATTAAATCCGTTCATCATATAAAGCAATCGAGTCTCTTTAGAAAATTTGGACTATCAGTTCATATGGATTAGTTTTATGATCTCTTTATGAACTTTTTGAAGCTTAAAAGTTGCCTATGGAGGCAGCTATGAGGCAGAAAGCTCTCAGATTTCATCAAAAAAGATCTTCATTTGTGTTCCGAAGATGAACTAAAGTCTTACTGGTTTGGAACGACATGAGTTCATTTTTGGTTGAACTAACCCTTTAAGCTGTTTATGCTGCTGAAAACAGTCTTTGACTACAAGCTAAATTAAGTGTGTGGGTATGGGCAGTCTTTGATTTACAGGCTGAAGGCTGAAATCCATTGTAAATCACTAGAGAGAAATCGCTTTCAAAATGTTATTACAGGAACATTTAATGTTATTGTTGGAGGTCATAAATGTTTCACTTTTAGAGCATTTTTGGCTGTTTGCCTCCAGCCGCCATGTTTTTGATGGCTATATCCAAAGAAAAGGATCCAGAATATATTGTACAATGTAAATTTGAAATGTTTTTGAGAGTAACTAATTTTAAGCTTGTATTTAACATGTAAAAGTAGTTACATTAACCAGTTATTGTTTCTGACTCAGCAGAATGTAAAATGATCCGCCTTTAACAGACTTATGGTATTGCTGGGTAGTTATGGAGCTTATTGTGTTTGTTCAGTTAATGGCTTCTATAGGCAATAAATTATTTACTTTCTGTACATGTGAGAGTAGTAATTACGCAGCTGCCCCTGCCTCTTATCCAGGTCCCAAAGTGGTCTCGATGGAGAGCATGTCATTCCATATTAATTCAAAGCATATCATTTTGTGGTCTGCTGTCAAACTTTTCAAATTGAGAGGATGTTGTGCAGGATGCGATTTTAATATATGTGGCAATAAATTCTGGGGTTTGTGTGGATAGCTCTATTTACGACCTACCCGTCCATTCATGATGCAACAACTTGCCATTGACTTGACATTAAAATAAATATATATTTTTAAATAATTAGTAACTTCACACAATCATTTCTTTGTTCTGCCAATCCACTGGCCATCAAAAACCATTCAGTATAGATGAAATCGCTTGAAATATATAAATAAATAAAATGCATGAGAATAGCCAGGCTTTTTTCTCATCAGCCTTTGATTACTTTTAATTGGACTGCAATTTTCTGTCCAAAAAGAACGAGTATGTGTGTGCAGGAAAGAAGATGACAGGTCTAATGGTTAAATGAAAAAAAGAAATGTGTCAGGCAGGAAAAGAAAGATATGAATGCACGTCAGAATGACTGAAAAGTGCACAATAAGAGGCAACCATGTGAGAGGCTCTTCAATCGTGTCTGTCCGGTTTGTAACATTTTTAACCTAATGCTCGTTTCCATCACAATTGAAGCTCTAAACATGTTTACCTCTGAACCTTTTACGTGCCTTATCTGCTTACTTCCAACACCCCAAGCAACATTAAAATAACTCAAGGATGAATATAGAAGTATTACTTCTATAGACGAAGATATAATCAGTCTGATTTGGGTGAGATGACATTTGGAGCCCCTGTAGGAGTCTGGTTGTTGCCTATGCATGTGACATGCAGACCAACTGAAGCTACCCACACTGCAGCTGCTGTTAATGTATGTTATTAAACGGTATAGAAATTGTTCCTGTAGTCTTGCTGCTGGGCGTGTTTCTGCACAGCCAAATGCAGAATTGTAAAGTGCATCAGTCAGAAATGAGGCTTTATCAAACAAGTGCATATTTCTGTTTTTGAACAGAGGGATTTTAAGAAGTGAAATATTTGAATTTTTATATTTATTTTTGTGCTATGTGAGCCTGTGAGGTAATTTATAAAGACTATTTTTGACACGGTTCTGGTAAACGGTGTGTTCCACCACATCTCTTTTTGTTTTTGCTGCTTAACTATAGATGTACCTAGCAAAAAAAGTTGTTTTGGCCCCTGGAAGTTTAATTGGTTGAAGTTTGATTTATTTATTTATTTATTTATTTTGTGGTCTGGTGGATGCAGTGGACAACATGTAGTAGTACATCCACTTTCCTTCAAGTCTGAGTGTGAGACTGACTTTTTTTAAATAGGGTCCCACTCTAAGGGGGAAGCTGGAATTAAACGTGGATTAATAATTGACATGGATTAATCCTTAATCTACATGTTCTGTCTGTCTGTCTGTCTATATGCCCTATGTTCAGACAGTATTCTGTCTGCTGAACTGTCCATGACACGTATTAAAATCCCACCAGTGTAGAGGATGTTTTGGAAGCTTTTAGTTCATAATTTTAGAGATAAGGCATGTTTTGGTACCATTATCGTATGCATTTTAGTAGTCAAATTGTCATTTTAGAAGTGTTTTTATAAATTGTGAGCATTTAAACAATGCAATTTTTTTAAGCCTGTTTGCTTTTAATGTGTTAAGCTTATCTTCTCAACAAAATGTTTATTCAGGGTTTGAGGATGGAGGAGAAACCCTGAAGTTTCTAGCAAAGGGCAGTGCTGTCACTTCAAAAGGCTTGTATCACATATTCAAAAATGAAATGCTTGTCTGAGAGGTTGCAAAAGTATACATGCATTGTTTGCTTATATGATAGGAACAAATATGATTAGGCATTTCAATTATTAGTGTAAAAGGCAAATGAATTTAAAAAGAGCACCAAGCACAAAAATCGTTCTATAAACATAGTTATTTTTAATTTAGCAATTATAAAAATTTTCTGTGAATGCAGCATGAACATTAGCCCCCTTCTGAGCTATTATGCTGCCTGTCTGGTGTTGCAATTTTACACTTCACTGACTCTGACAACCAGTCTACTTGAGTCCGAATGCCCCAGATTTCACCTTATTTAGGTGATGTACCAAAATCATTCAGGGCGCAGGCACATTTGGCAAAAGCAAACGCAGAACCGTTTCTGAGATTATGACGAAATAATGCGTTTTATTGCACACACACACAAAAAAAAGTCACATCTGTAAGCAAATATTAGGCCTACGAATATTGTTGCATATTTTATTTAAATGGCTAGTGTTTGGTCATTTTCTCTTTGAACGTATAGCTGACTTTGTGTGTAATATGTAGCTATAATTATTATAGCATAAGCGATATTATGATCTTGAGGAAAAACGGTTCTGGTAGAAGTGGTTAAATGTCATGCTGCAGAATTTACTTTTTTTTTAGACTTAATTTATGTCCGTTTTGAATGATTTAATAGGAAATATCACATTACAATATATCAACTAATGTAAGAAAGACAAAAATTAAAACGTCCGCCGGTGAATGAACGTTCCCTTTGGCCATTTTTAAACTCCATGACGACTATTCCATCCTCACGTTTTCACTCACCAAAACAAGCATACGAGTTTTCTGAGACAGCGAAATTGCAGCAATCTGACCTATAGTGCATGATTGAAGTTTCTTTGACATTCATTTCGAGTGAGTTTGTCAAGGACTTGCCAAGTGTGTTGTTAATAACTCTGCTCTGAATTTTCTTTTCGCGCGAATGACGGGGTTAAGCCGGACTGCCTGTGACATTTATAACAAACATTGACAAAGTATGGCTTGACTTAAGAACTATTTAATTATACACAAAACATTGAATCTAATTCATGCTCCTACATAAAAATTACATTCAGCCTATGAAAATGTGTAGGCCTATATGATCAGTATTGTTGTTAGCGTTAACTTTGCATGGCTGTTTAATTATTTGTTTTGTTAAACGCTTAAAATCGCATTATCTCTGAATTCATATTTTTAGGGGCTGGCAATAGGGTTGATATATCAGTCTTTCAGCGTAGCCTAATAACGGTGGCATGCAGCCTATTTAGAATTGTAATAACGATTATGTTGTTTGGCGCATTTACATCACATATTAAAAATATATTAGATGCATGCAAAATATGCCCTTTTTTAAGTATTGTATTGAAAAAGCCATTAGTGTCTTCATCTGCCTATAATATAAGGGTAGCTAATGTTCCATGCGCTTGGAACTTGGAAATTAACTGATTTTGAATTATACATGTCTTATGTTGTCTTTCATTCTATTGATTTTAATTTGACAGCCAATGGACTTACCTTATTGTTCAGAAATTCCATTTGAGTTGCAGGTTAAAATCTATACATTTATATGAAACATCATTGCAGTGTCATGCAATCATTTACCCTGCAGAAAATTAGTGATGGTGAACTTTTTGCAACTGATTGCAATTGTGTGGCACAAGGTTGTAATGTAAATATATTCACATGAACTTGTGCTCTCTTCTTTTGGTGTCAATTTTTTTTTTGAAGTGAGCAAAGACAAAGTATGTGATCCGTTTTCTGTAATGTCCCTCAAAATGGAAAGATGAAACCGGAAAAACAATTACACAGGTGATTGGCCCTGGGGTATTGAGAGGGGTTGGATTGACTCTGGTGCACCTTTGGACCTTGCATTATCCTGGCATGAGGTCTCTTTGGCAATAGCCAAGCAATTTCCAACAGCACCTGGCCACCCACCCCCTGATAGCCTCTATACCTACACACACACACACACACACACACACACAGTAAAGTGTGCATAATGACTTTTTGTCGGACAAAGAGAAAAATATGTGAATAGGCCTACACTATTTTAAAACCTTAGTAAATCATTACCTTAATGAGCTACAGTGTGAAATTATCAATAAATTACTGCTTTTACCTTATATGTCATGCAGGCTACTATTATATTGACAGAGAGTAAAATATGAAGAAAAAAAGTTATGTGACTTGATCAATCAATTGGCATTTTTAGTCCATGTTTTGATTTAATGACGTTTAGAGTCAAGGATAGTGTCAGCTGGAGCAGAACTGATACTTTCTGACCCAATGATTTTGCCTTTTGTATTTTGTTGCTTTAGTCTTATTAATTTAGGCCTCCAAACACCAACCAGCACCTGCTCTCTCGCCCCCTGCAGTCCCTGACGCTTGTTTGCAGGTGTTAACTGATGCAATGATGGCACAGCTCAGGCCACCTTAACTCCCTTAGTCGTCCATTAATTTGATAAGTGAGTCAGCATGATGACAAACCAGTGGACAATGGACATCAACTACACTCTAAAAAATGCTGGGTTGTTTTAACCCAACTTTGGGTCAAATATGGACAAACCCAAACGTTGGGTTAAAAATGTAATGTAAAAATCTAACCCAACGGCTGGATTTGTACATATTTGACCATAAGTTGGGTTAAAATAACCCAGCAGTTTTTAGAGTGTACTAATGATTAATAGTAGCCTAATATTAATGTAAATATCTAATATTATTAATATGGCCATTGGTGATGTGAAATTAATTAATATACACATTTCTAATGGTCCAGCTGAACTGAACAATTTAGTTGGCGGATAGGTTGACGTGATTTCACGATTTTTCTCTCTAAACCAAATTAAGATCATTCCCTTGCATTTTATGTAAAACAGGCTTCTCTGTTATTATAATATGATGATATTGGTCGATTCCGAGCTTAATGTTTAGGCTAATTTGGTTCCATTCACCATCTTTTTTATGATGAACATGTCTGCACGATAAGATAAATGTTATAAAACTGAAATTAATGTTGCAATGGATCGGGATACTTTCTCCAAACCCGGACATTAATGCACCACCTTGGATTGCTTAATCCAAAAATAAATAAATGATGATAATTGATAATTATCAAAGAATTGCGCCGAAACAACCGCTGAAAATCTTCCTGGTCTCCTTCATAATTTAATTTATTTTGATTTATTAATTTATTGTCTTATTGACAAACTTTGAAAGGAGGGGTTCCTTCGGTCAAAGACAGTGATGTTGCAAAGAACTATTGGAGACTCGTTCTTTTTAAGGTGCAAAAGGATTCGCAGCGTTCTTAAACATCTAGCCTACGTAAATTTTCAAATTTTCGACAGGCCAGGATAGTAGCCTTTGGCTCTGGGAATTCATCCTCACTTCTCTTTTATTTCGCACGTGCTTATAATATATGACATCTCAGTATAATAACTTATTATCTCTGTGTGCTCAATCCCGCGGCAAATAGGGCGATAAAGGCCATACGTTAAAATGTCCACTAACACAATAAAACGACAAGGAAAGTAAAGACCATGATACACTTGCTTCTAAAAAAACAGCAGCTGACACTTGTTGGATTTTTAAAGGAACAGAAAATTCTACCCCCTTTCCATTCCAGCAGGGATGTGAAGGGTAAATCAATTTAAACGCAAACATCAAGATAAATGATGGCTCCAGTTACCTTCCTTTAACATTACAATGGACTTGCAGCACATCCAAAGTAGATTTTGAAAGGGCACATCCTGGATTAACAGTCATATTGAGCACCTTTGCATATTCATCGCTTTTCCTGCAGATGAATAAGCATCTCGTGGAACTCATTGAAAAGGATTAATTGACGTGCAAATTGTCTCTATCTTCCACAAAACATTTTGTATTGTTTGGTAAATATAGCGAATTAAAGGCAAACACAACCCAATTCACTTATTTTAAAGCGGATTTTACATAAGCTTTGGAGTTCAAGATTTTCACATCTAACATTTTTTTTTTTCTGTGTAGCCTAAATAAAAGTAGCCTATAGAGTAAAAAATACATTTTCACGATGTAAAAGGCTATACCTTTTTTATGTTACTCTATAGCATATTGTTGTACGCACATAATACACACATAATATATGTGTGTGTGTATATATATAGCCTATATATATATATATATATATATATATATATATATATATATATATATATATATATATACATATATATATATATATATACATATATATATATATATATACATATATATACATATATATATATATATATATATATATATATATATACATATATATACATACATATATATACATACATACATACATACATACATATATACATACATATATACATACATAGGCTACATACATACATACATACATACATACATACATATACACGTGTGTGTGTATGTGTGTGTATATATATATATATATATATATATATATATATATATATATATATATATATATATATATATATATATATATATATATATATATATATATATATATAATTTGTATAAATTTTTTTTAGTCTACCTACAGCGGAACATTGAAAATCCTTTACCTTGACTAAAAGCATCCCTTATGGAATACAGTTGTTTGATCGCAGTGAATTAATGTCTGCATAAGAGGGCTGGTAGTGTGTGATGAAATGTGATGAGTCAATGACGTTTTTTATGTGTTCCTTTATGTTTTAAAATTAAAGTTAAGCGTGAGAAAACTAATAGGCTAGCTCACGCAAACGTGCTGACTACATCACGCCATGTTCAAGGTAATTCATCTCATGAGTTTATTATGACCGCGCACTCAGTTGCGTGACAAAAAGCGTTTGGAACCGGCTCGTGTCGGTTTATCCTCTTAGACAGTGCCACCCGCTTAGCCAGCAAAGCTATGAGATTGAGTGTGGCTTCAGGGAGGACTAGGGAAAGAACCTTAAATTAGTAGGCTACTATTAGCCGGAATGCGCATGCAACCCATAAACACCTTACTAAATTCTCATCTCATTGTGTTTAAAGTGATCAAACAAGTGGTAGCCTATTTTAGAACATTTTCTGTTCGATTACTTAAACCTAATTGATTTAACCAAAATCCTGCATCACATTTCTTATATCTGCTTGTGTAAAACCAGCGTTTTATTTACAACAGATTCAATGTTTTACTTCACCCAACTATTAACCGCTTCTCTTCAAACTTATGCCACGTGACTACAGTGCCGACGTGTTTTCTAATCGTTTTCATACATAATTAAACATTTTCCAAAGACAAAACATTCACTTATATTAACATTATACGTTTAGTTGTTCTCAACAGCTTTAAAATGAGACCGAGGGAGTGCTTTCATTTAGTCAAGCTCTGATAGTGTGTCGGTGTGCCTCAGCAAAATAGCCAGCGCCATGTTGTTACGTCACCACATATGTCAGATAGGCTCGAGCCGATGGCATGAGGAGAAGAATGTTGTCTGAAATAGAAGAATGTGCGCTTGCGCAGAAAACAGAAACGAATCAGTTTAAATGAATTTGGAAAAACTGTTTATGAAGATGGGGGTGGGTTTGAAATGAAGGTGGAGTCTATGGGGGTTGGTCTAAAATACTTCATAACAAGCCAGGAAGAAAAAAGAGCCCGGCAGGTTCTCCAAAAAATAATGGTTGCCTTTATAGGCTTTAAAGCGTAAACTTCAGTCAGTTTAAAAATATATTGCGTTCACAGCATATCCTTTAATTGATGCAGGTTTTCAAATGGCAGTTTGAAATATATTTTTGTAAAAATAAATAAATAAATAAAAATACATATGGGTATATGTAGGCTATGTGTGTGTGTGTGTGTGTGTGTGTGTGTGTGTGTGTGTGTGTGTGTGTGTGTATATAATTAAAAAAATACTTTAGCCTACACTTTAAATTCTGCAGCAATATCTAAGTTGATGCTATAGTGTTTGGCTATATATTTTAATAATTTGATTGAGATAATCATTAGGAGATAATCTGTATAATGCAGTGGAATAATAAAATGTACAATCTGCTACTGGTGCAGTACTGTTTTTACCACAGCATTGTTTTTGAATGAATGTCTTCCAAGCCCAGCCTACATTATTGACATCGAGAGAATGGTTTAGCGTATCTCGGCAGAATGTTTTGAAACAAACTTAGCAGCTTTCTTGCATGTTTACTATCCAAGGTCCCAAACATGGGTCCTAAGATAATCATGTGCTTAAAACGGTTGTTAGCTGCGTTAACGCTTTACAATTCTAAACTTTTTCGTCCCTCAAAGAAACAAGATGCTAAAATGGCGGCATGTTACTGTCAAGTTCAAGTGGGTTGCTGCTTCGTACATTTTGGAGTAAGGCGTATAGGCTATGCTTTAAGTTCAAGGTTAGAATTAGAACAAGAGGATAAATAGCAAAGAAATAAATGAAAAGGAAAAACTGAGGTCCTCATTTGTGACATTTCAGGATTTGTTTTAATTCCAGTCAAAAACTTGTTCACATTTTGTCATAAATAGTTTGTTAAACAAACCAACAAACAATAACGCTACTTCGAAAGAAAGTACAAGATTTTGCTGAATTCTGAATATGTTGAAGTAACATCGTTTGCCTCGAAAATGGCACAGTGACACAGTTCATCAGTTAAACATGTGCTTTTCAGGAATAACTTGATGCGTGACCCATTTCCACGAGAACATGTCACAGAATCACATTCAAGCTTCATTTGTACATTAGATCTGTCTACGATCAGGGCTGAATATACATCGAAGGTGGCTGAAATAAATCTTTATTTATTTTAACTTAACGTATAGAAAATAGTATATAAAACCTATATTCATTAAATTATTTAAATAAACGTATTCATATATCACCGTTACTTACGAGGTACTGATTTTTTTAACGTTTGTTTACAAAAAGTAGTGCTGGTGGTTTGAAATCATGTTCATAAGCACAATATATTTATATGCATAATTTTAGTCTCTTAAAAATATGTAACAATGCAATGCTGTAACTCTTAGTGGCACTGAACAACATATTTCCCTTACTTTTCCACCTTAAAAAGTTCTATCTTAATACTAAATTTCATTCACACATACAGTTCTACATCTGGAAAAGTTATTCACATAAAACAAGCAAATGTGTAATCAAAGTTTTCTATATGTTATACCACAGTACTCATAACAAACAACACACTATATTCACAGAAGAACTACATTTAAAACAATGCAAACTGACAGACAGAAAGTTTTATTTTGAGAATGTTGTGACAGATCATTGCTCCTCTTTGAAACATTAAACACAGACTTGCATCCACAAAGACAGTTCTTGAACCATCAAAAATGGAATACTATACTGATTCAAATGGCTGTACCTTAAACCCATGAATATTGGCTAATGTCTTTAACACTGTCACACGAGTTCAAAGTTGATGCATGAATGATAGCTATTGCATTGTGTATCTGCTCAAAAAGTGTCCTGTTGATGAAAACACTGGTCAGTGGCCTCTCGAATTTTTAAGTGTTCCTTATAGAGATATAGTCTATACTCTGATGCTAAGAGTAAAGGAGGGAAAAATCAATAAGAACCAAAGTCTATACCTCATATGGCTGATTCATCAGTGATTTAAAAATAATAATAATAATAATAATAATCCCAATGGTTTTTTTCTTTCTTTTTATACCGGTCCTCACGTAAACTTAACGTTGGAAAATGCATACTTGAAACTCATGTCATGTTATAATATTAATATAATTAATACTTTACGACCCAGATAAGACACATTCATTGGTTAAAAAAGATACAATCGTATCGTGGGAACTTTAGAACTGACTCCCTTTTTCATCGTTAAAACTGGTTATTGACTCAAAACTGTACAGTCTTGTTAGAAAACATTTCCATAAATATCATTTAAAATTCGGCTATTTCGCCGATAATTAAATTACAAATTGATAAATATGGCATCATGGATATGTATTTACATCATTATTAACAAAGGCAACGTTATATTCAAAGGTAACAATCGTAAGCTAATACCACATTCTCCACCTGAAAACGGACTTGGACAACAGATTTGACTCCATCAAACAAGGAAATACATTCACGAGTAGGCTATATACTTATTTATGATTTATTTTTTTGTTCAAGTTCAAGACAAAGACTTTGGCACGTTTCTTAAGACTGTCTGAAGTTTTAACAATCAATCAAAGGTGATGTGAGTGTCACCTTAATATAAAACACCGTGAAATATTCTTTCTTTGCCAATATTTTTTAAATATTTTTTTCAGAAAATACATAAAATGAAAATAAAAATAATCATCTGAAATCTGAAAACTAAAGGAAAACCATTTATTCTTAGAAAGTGTTATTTTGTTATTTAATGCCTTGCTAGTTTTCTTCGAACTCGGAATAAAGTCAAATTTCGAATCCTGAGAATAGACGAGGCCTGTTGGCGAACTCTCATCTTTTCCTGTTGTTTCAATGCCATTTTGTACGCCATAGCGTATATAGTTTTTTTTAAAGGTTGCTTCAACCTTTTGGTCCACCTTTTGAGAGTCTGCTTGGAGCTTCAAACGTACCATTCGTTAAAATTAGGCGGTAGTCCATCGCTGTGTGCAGATGTATTTTGCACTGCAGACGTGGGTGTTTTTGTCGGGTCTTCAGTGTTCGCGGAAACCAGCACTGGCGGCGTAGACGACTCGTATCCAGAACTAGCAGCTGGAGACGACTCTGAGCCTTGTGATTCGTGTACCTTAAATTATAACGTCCATAGATGTATGACATATAGGCAATAACACACTTGTTTACTTGGTACGGTTAAACATTATGATTTAAATGATGTCTGATCTCTTTTATACATTTGTGAACCAAAACACAGAACAATGCCAAGCCTGGTTAAAAATTATTTGAACGCATTCTCCATATACTAATCCATAACACATTTAGGCCTATCTAAGGGTTTTTTATTATTCACAATAAAAAAACAACAACAACTTTATTTGTATGATTTCTTTTTGGCTGCAAAATCAGAAAATGTCCCCTTACCTTCATATGTTTCCTGAGAGAGCTGGGGTGTGTATAAGACTTGTCACACACTTTGCAGATATATGGCTTGTCAGATGTGTGCACGTGCATGTGCTTTTTCCTGTCGCTGCTGTTCGCAAAGCGCCTGTCGCAGCCGTCGAACTCGCATTTAAATGGCTTCTCACCTGCAAGTGAGAGCAAACACTGGGGTTTTAGGAATATAACTTTTTATTCACAGAGCGGATGAGCACAACTTTCAGTTATGTAATATGCCTTTCGAAATAATAGGCCATGGTGCGCTCACGCCAGATGGTTTAGTTACCCACATATCACGCTCTTTGAGAGTCCGTGCTGTTATCCTTTATTTTACTTTCCAAGCATCTTTAATCAACACGCAATGCATCTTCGTGTAAATTGCATAGCAATTGCCAAATTTGTTTACAATTTTCTTATCTGGCTATATACTAGACTGTTCAACAGCTTGGTTTACATTTTGAAAGGGGTCATTTTTAGGCACAAATCCAGCTAATCAGACTAAATGCACTTCTACCATTTCATACTTTCCCAGAGCAATGTGTAGCATTTTATTTATGCACCCACAATACACAAATCCCCACAATTACTAACTTTATAGCCACAAGCATTAGGACAAATGAAAGAGGACAGTCCATTCACAATTTCGCTCCACAACCATGCAGCTTTGCGTCCTCAAAGAGTTGCAATGTATACATTTGAAATATATGTTCCTCAATCGAAAAGATAAGAGAAAATTAGTATTTCTTAGTATAGGGGTTATATGACATCAAAATGAGTTTTTCTCCCCAAACATTTTACCAATGTATTTAATTCTTACAAACCTAAAGTGTAGTTAAAGTAGCTGGCAGTTGTTCTCCATGTTAAACTTTATATTTACTTTTAAATGAATGTAAAAGAAAATGTGCAATTGTATTGCCTAAATTTATGAAATAACTGTATAGCCTACATAATTTACATATAGCCAACATAAACGTTTGTTTTTCAAAAAAAAAAAAGGGGGGGGGGGGGGGGGGGGGGATATAAATGCCTTACCTGTGTGAGTTCTTTTATGAATTTTAAGATTTTCTGATCTTGCAAAGATTTTCCCACAACCGGGGAACGGACAAGGGAACGGTTTCTCTCCAGTGTGCACTCGGATGTGGTTCACGAGTTTGTATTTGGCCTTAAAGGATTTTCCCTCTCTCGGGCAGTCCTCCCAGAAGCAAATATGATTACTCTGTTCTGGGCCGCCAACGTGTTCCATCGAAACATGTGTCACCATTTCATGCATTGTGCTGAAAGTTCTGTCACAAGTCTTTTTAGGTCTATTCATTTGATTCTCGTCTATCCACTTACAAGACATTTCCTGCTTAATAGGCTGCCGCATGTATCTAAAGAAGGCCCCCGGACCGTGGTGTGTGGGTACGTTCATCCCCATGTTCATGTTGATGGGATGGTTGTAGTTATGGAGCTGAGCGGTGCCGTAAGGGTCCGTACGAGGGCTCGCCACAGGTCGGTACGGATCTGGACGGCCAAAAATGTCCCCGCGTAAACCCAGGTGCATTTGGCTGTTTACAACATGTCCTCCTGGTGAAGTGTGGCTCACGCTCTGGTCGTGAAGTCCAGGAAACAACAGATGTCCCGGGTTGTCCGAAATTCCGGGGGGGCCGTGTAGACTCCCAGAAGCGGCAAAGATTCCATGCTGGGCACTCGGTGGTGCGGTCTCTCCGATGCCTGCGCCCCGGTTTCTGAACAGAAAGTCCCTGGTCGAATTGAATGCTCCGCCGGCGTAAGAAGCAACTTGTCCTCCATGGTGGTGTCCGAGCGCGGCTGCGTATCCAGTAGCTTGTGGGGTGAACGCTGATGTCTGGCTTGAGGCGATATCGTGAGTAACGGGACTTATCTTGAAGGCAGCCGAGTGAGATGAATCTGCGAAGGGACTAAGCCCCAGCCCGGGGTCTCGGTTTCCCAACTCATGGTGTCTAGGCGTTCCGAACCCCCCTACTCCTAGTGACGGGAACTGAGGAGCGCTATCAAGGAGCATAGTCATTGGGCTCAATCGAGAAAAAGCAAGCGAAAAAGAAGAAAAAAAAAAGTGAAAAACCCAGCTTGATGGAGTGAAGTGGGTAACGGTAAACTGAGCACAATTTCACGTAAGCTTGAATAAAGAAATCTTGAATTGAAAAAGGAAATGATAATCCCGGGTCTCGGTAAACGGGAGGAAAAACTCCCGTAACTGGGATCCGTGAGAAAGAGGATCAAACTTCCCCCCCGTTCCAGACGAATGATGTCCTTGGACTGATAAAGTCAATCACTCACTCCTTGCACATAAATGAGCTCGGGAAGCAGCTCTACGCTGTCCAATGAAAGGACAGCTCGTTGTTAGGCACGTGACGGGTAGGAAGGGCGATAATTGGCTGCATGTTCGTTGATTGGCAAGGTTTAGTATTGAAAATGGCAGTTCGTTTCAGTGAGTAGATTTGATTGGTTGCTGTTGGCATTATGTGCAGGTAAAGGAACGGGACTTTATTTCGATTCAGGAAAAAAAGGCTTGTTTATTTCCCGAGCTTAGCATGTCAGCTGTTCCCAAAGTAAACTTTCAGGATTTGCTTGACCATTTTTCTCAAAATAAACAATTGCTGAATCTCTTTCAATAGAAGACTTATAGGGAAAGTGAGAATATCTATCTATCTATCTATCTATCTATCTATCTATCTATCTATCTATCTATCTATCTATCTATCTATCTATCTATCTATCTATCTAATATGTACATTTATGCATCCACAGAGTACCATGATGAATAGAGTTCTGAATTTTTTTAAGTCGTAAGAGGTGAAAGCGTATCTACTTACAGAGCTTAGAACCCAAGAATAAAGAGAGAAAGAAATATGGTGGTAATTATATTATCCCGAGGATTTTTTTTTTTTTTCACGGCGCCAAAAATTCTTGCTTTTGAGGAAGTTTCACAGGGTTGCTGGTGACTCGCTGCAGGACACATAAAATCTGATCAAGTTCAGAGACGCGTTGAGTGTTTCATGCAGCGCTTTATATACCTCCAAGCCATTTCACGTTCCCTCTCCCCTTCAATCTCTCCTCGGAAGGAGTTCCCTTTTATATTTTAGAGATTAAAAACAAAAATCTCTAAATCAGACCCACATTCTGGTCTAGTCCTCAGCTATCACGCATTCACTTTCTGCACATTTTCTACGATGGAAAAACGCGTATAGGCCTTTTCTAAGTCTAAGTTTTTAAGGTGAGTCATTTTTGTTTTAGTAGATGCATTAGCCTATAAAAGTTTATTTCTGAACAGTTTCATGTTTCATTCAGGTAGCTACTAAATCGTGTAATATAAGACCTAAAAAAATACAATAAACTATTATTTTTCTAATAAATAGCCTACATTTTTAATAAAACGTAGTAGCCTATTAAATGTTTAATGGTTCATTTGCTTATTAGAATATGTATTTCACTTTTGTCTCGCCAAAGAACTTTACTATGCTTAACAACACAAGTTTAAAGCAGATTGCTAGCAAAATAGATATCCAGCAAGCTCTATCCCCACCCTCCTTTCTGCGATGTCTTGTTCTTTCCTCCTTCTCTCTCTCTTACTCTCCCTTTCGTACACGAGCACACAAGTGAGTATTCTGCAGCGTCGGACAGATTTACGGGGATTTTTTTTAAAAGGTTTCATTGTCTGCAGTCAGATAGCCACGGATTCTTTAGCCTATACTTTCCACTCTAGATTCAGGCCTATCTGTTTAAATGTGGACGCACTTAATATATTATAATGTGACATATTCATTTCCGGGCGGGGCTAGGAAATAGCTAAGTTCTTAAGGACGTGCTTTGCTTTCTCTATGCACGGAATTGTTCAGTTACTTCACTTAACTTCTTTACGGCCCTACAACTCTGATGCCTACCAAAAGGCAAATGAGGGCTGTTAACTCAAGGGGGCCTCGTGCGTTATTTACTTTACACCACAGAAAATTAAAAGGACTTATAGGCCTATAATTGCATAGAACAGAGCTATATTGCGACCGATTAGCCTATTTTAGTTAGTTAAATAATGTTTTGTCAAAATAATACCATAATTCTATATCTGCCGCCCCCTTGAGTAGATAGTCATTCGTATTTTTTTTTAGTTAGAGCAGAATTACCTGGAAACAACTTCACACTGAATTCTAGGTGGTTATTCGGGCTAAACAATTATCAATCATACCAATCATAGAGTCGTTGAGAATTATTGATGTACTGCTATAGTTAATGTCCTGTTGATTAATTTTCCAGTTATCAATCTCACATTAAATGTATTACATTTATTAAAATACACAAAATTAAACTATAGCATTAAAAAAAACGCAGAAATTACTTGGCCTACCTACCAATTCGTCATCCTTTCCTTTAGGGAAATTGTTTTATTTAATTTTATATAGGCTTATTATTTTTGTGGTTTAAATTATTATTCTTCCCTTGAGACATTAGCTGTGTTTTCTTTTTCTGTGTGTTTTTGCGGACATGTTGCTTTATCTTTTTCCGTATCTGTTCTGTATCATTCAAAAGTCTTTAGCCTGTTTTCTATCAGCTTTGTGGAGGAGTGGTTCTGTTTATCTCAAACACTTAATCGGTACTGATGAGATAACCGTGGCACCTTCAATTAACATGTGTCTATATAAAATTTGTTAACTTTGTTTAGCATAAATGACAAGAAATGTAATTTGTCGAGGCGTTATGCATCTGCTTATTAGTAAATGCAAACTGCCGTTACCAGGATAGACTATTGTGCTAGGCTATATGCCGAACCCCAAAACTAAAAAAAAGAAAGTATTTTAGAGTCCTTGTGTGTAGTGCTTTTCTGCTTATATCTCACTCAGTTTGTCTATTCTCCACTTAATTTGCCCATCTAAATTTACCGACATTTGGCCCTGAACCTGTTAAGCTAAACACCTGCTATAAGTTCACTGCAATGAGGAATACTTTTTCTGTATTTCAAACTTATATATACACACACATGCATATCAATGTATGTGCAATGTATGGCTTTATTGTTGCCTGGATATGGAAATGAAAATAAGGCTACATTGTATTTATAATTACAAAGTAATGGCCTAAAACAGGTATGCAAGGAAGAGAAGTGGTTTACATTTTTGCAAATGTACTTTACATATGCTCTACATATCTACATATCTAAATATATCTTATTTTGTTTCAATAATAAGCTCACCTCTCAATTGAGTTATCTTAAGATATCTGTAAACCACCATGCTACCAACTATGGATGCATTGGGATTAATATTAGACTGTTGACTATGTAGTTTGTGCACGGTGGGTATAGCAAAGACCAGTCTGTGACCTTTGTGAACTATAGATGTGTGTCATTTAGTGACCATTAGCCTACTTGAATTTATAGGCTATTTTTACTGTCCTACTATCACCTTTCTCTTATGGTCATTGATTTCTTTACTTATGCACCTCTCTCTCATTCTCTCTCATTTAAATATTCTTGCACTGACCCATTTATTGGCAGTCTTTAATTCTGAAAGTTCTATATGTAAGGAATATCTGTAAAAATGCCTTTTGTCTTTTAGTAATGAAGAAAAAAAGAAGAAAGATATGAATCAGGATACTAATCAGGAAGAGTTGCTGTGTTGTGTCGGAGAAGACTCCGTTTTGTTGCACAAAATAATATCTGTCACTGTTATGGTGGTGGATATCATGGTCATGGTCATTAATCTGAAAACTGCATAAGTCTTGGCCTTTTTGGGGTTTTCATTTTATTATATGTTTGATTTGACTCTGTTAATGTAGTGACAACAATGCTTTTTTGACTGTTAATAATGCCTAAATTTTGACTGTTGTGAATACAGTGACTGTAACCTCAGTAAATATTGTTGTCTTGTAATGTTTACTCTATCCAAGAACTTCATGTGTGGGAAGAATTATATCAGTAAATAACCCAAACGTGTGCCCACTCAAAGGGAAGAGAGTCTTCAGAAGTATATTAATTTCTTTCTTTTTTTTTATTTAAAAAAATGTGCGATTAGTATCTCAACATGTAATCAAAGATTTTATTTGTGAGATTCTAAAACTTAATTCACATAATTAAATTCTATACCTAATCATGTCAACATTTTGTGTGGTTATTTAAACGTTTTGAATTGGCTCTTCTACCAGGTATTCAGTTTGATGTCCACACACTGATGCTGTGTCATTCTTTTTACAAAAGCAGTGTAGTTAATTATTTGTGGAGAGAATATACACCACAAACCTGTTTTCATTTTTGTCATTTTATATTGACAGGTGCAAAATAATTCAAAACAAGTGAATACATTTCCTCCTAAATTGACACCAGATCATCTGGGGTTTGTAAATGTTGAATGTGTGAAACTTTTTTTTTAATCATTTTTGTAACCTAAAATGTCAGAAGTTTATTAACTCTTTCATATTATATGGCCAAAAAACGTTATATTTAGCTATTATGCGATATTTAGGTATTATTTGACCCAGTAGCCTATTTTTTTATTGTGGCCTAAAGCTTGTATTTTTTAAATTATATTTGCTTGCGTATTTAATATGTTATTAATATGCATTGATTTTACTATTAATGCATTTAATGTATCTATTCATTAAAACAATATATAAAATGATTCTGTTCATTTTATCACAGATTTGCAACTCCAAAAAAATATCCGATAAAAATGCACGCCTACGTAAATCCACAAAATGCATCTCTTCTTCACTAAAAAAACTAAATAAATTAAACTAACCACCTACACATGGGGAATGACACTTTACAATATGGGGTATTTTTAAATAAATTGTAATTTAATGTTTACATCTTTGCATGAAAAATGTCAAACAGAGTGAAACAAAATCTAGATTCTGTCGCATTTAACTTAACCGAAGTGTAATATTTACCTGCAAGTAGAATTATGCACGCTCAACTGGCTTGCTACAATGTGCTGCAAAAATATAAGTATATATTTGGTGGTAAAAAAAACAAATTGTGTCCACCAACAACACCAGTACTATGGACCGAGTATTACCAAAGTATATTCTATTTAATTAAAGTTAAACCATAATATTGAATAGTAAAACAGACATTCACATTTGAATGAGAGAGACGTGTGGTTTGAAAGATAATTTTGATTTCTTAACTCCTGTATTTCAATTCGATGTTAAAATCACACAGTTGCATAGGATTCGTAGCTCAGACGTTAATTCATATGTAATTTAAACATTTCGATATTTTAGCCAACAATACTCATTCGGAACACTGCTGCATTTAAGTCACATGATCCAATATCTGGCAGTGCGCGAGCGGCACATATCAAAGCATTTTCACTGAGATATTTGAAAACGGAGTCGTGTGGTGAACGCCTGCGTGTCCCTTTTAAAACAAATCCAGGGACTGTCAATCATCGCGCATTCCGACCAATCCCAAAGCACCGTTTTTTAAAAGCTGGTTTGCCTGCTGTGCTTTTATATTGCAGTATGGCCTGGTTCGGAGCATTTTACTACCACGGTTATTGCCACAAATCAAGAGGGCAAAGTGAACGGCATGGGACTCACACCAATCTTAACGAACCTGGGTCCGATTCCTGCGTCTGAGAGGTTTACGGGCAATAACTGCACATGCAGATGATACAGCGGGGGAAATGGGGAAGAGTTTTGTTGGTAAATCGTAAACGTTAAAGGTTGGTTGATTTGCCAAACCCTCAGTCAAGCTTGCAACAAAACATGACAAGCCTGTCGCGGTTTAGTGGCTGCCCTCTTTCTTGCGTCAACCCTGGGGAGAGCAATACTGAACCCAGCATGGTGCTGCCACCTTTGGCAGAGGAGCACATGGGGCACCCCACTGGCAGTTCCTTAAAACTCTGCCCCTCGCAAAATTTGCGAGACTACCACGAGACGAGGGCCAGTGCATATGTTGACCACTCGGTTACCCATTTTCCAGACACTGGATACACCAGTCATCGCTTAGAACCAAGTCCTAGGGGCATTATCATTGGGACAAATCTGTCAGCAGCAGGCATGCCACCAGTAACTGATCAGCTGGCTCCGAGACCTAACCAACATGGCAATATTGGAAGGTACCGTGACCTCCACAGCTATAGGGACGGCAGGAGCCACGCGTTCTTCACCACGTATCAAGAGCAGGCCCATGGCTCGTCTGACGGAACCCGAGATCTCAGCAGCCAAATGATGTTGGGTCTTCCCGGAGATCTTCTCTCACGGACGCACCCGTATGGGCAGTCGGTCAATGGCCCCAGGGCCAACAGCCAGCAGCTAGTCACCCAGTTCTTGGAGTTCTATAAGCCACTGAATATGGCCATGCAACGAGGAGGGGGTGACGCCTTCCTCAGGTGCTCCAGGCAGAACCCGAAGCACGAGCTCGTGTGTAAGTGGAGTGACGGCCAAGAAGGCACTGGCAAGCCGTCCTGCGCCAGGAGTTTTGGGACCATGTATGAACTCGTCACCCATGTGACGATTGAGCATGTCGGAGGACCGGAGCACTCTGACTACGTTTGTCACTGGGAGAACTGCCCAAGAGACAGAAAGCCCTTCAAAGCCAAATACAAGCTCGTCAACCACGTCAGAGTGCACACTGGAGAAAAGCCCTTTCCCTGCCCTTTTCATGGATGTGAAAAAGTTTTTGCCAGATCCGAAAACCTCAAGATACACAAGAGAACGCATACAGGTTAGTTAAATAATAATAATAATAATAATAGCCTAGCCTAATATAAAGATAGGCTTCAGACTTTTGGAATTGTTTCTAAAAAAAATTCAAAGTGATTTACTTAACATTGTTACAACACATTTTTTTTAAATGAAGAATTGCCAGGATAGAATAAATAAATCATATGTTTGATTATTTGATCCCAAAGTAACGTTATAAAATATTCAACGGTATAGTTTTACAATTAATTTGTGCTGTACATAAACACGGATTTTGACACTGTGGTCCATCATGTTTAATTTATTTTCAAAATGTTTCGGCATAAAAATGAATGTAGATTTTTTGCACACTATAGATTTTAATAATTTTGCTGCAACACTTAAAATTAAGAGGCGATTAAAGCATTTATTCATTTCAAATGTAGCCCATTGTTTGTTCTAACGTTTGCTGTTCGTATTAGTGGAATCATTTTTGATTTCGTTTTTATAAACCGTGCTGGTGAAAATCAGTCCACAGGCCAGTTGTTTGGGTGCCTCTCATTCATGCAGTGAAAATAAATAAATAAATTCCAGGGCACCGGAGAGCTGTGACGTAGCGTTTACGCAAGGCGCAGCTGAATTCTCTGCTATGGTAGAGTGCACCCGCTCGTGCTTCGCACTGCAAGCTTTGAGACCACTACACTTGAAACTGACGTCACAGTAATCCTTAGAATATTACGATCAATATAGATTTCCACAATACTGTTTTTTTTTTCTATTATTATTTATTTAACCATAAGGTATGATTTAGCCTTTATGGAAATTATATATCGATTAGTCTAATTAGGGTAATAAAGCCACCGTTAACTTTATTTTTTCTTTACTAGAAATCAATTAAAATAGGAATGAATCTTTGGCTAATAACGCATATAAAAATATGAATGAGGTCGACTAACAGACGGATATTAAGAATTATTATTGTTCACTGAAAGCATTTAAGTAGCTAGAATTTGAAAATGAATCACTGACACAATTCCATAAATTACCTAGAAGCCAACTGTTGGTTATGGCATAATTCAACTTAAATGATAATAGCCTAATCTGTTTGTTCTTAATTTAATTTTCCTTATTTATAACTGAAATGAATTTGAGGTAGGCTGTAGCTATGCATTTGCGCTTCATTAATAAGTTAAGCTAAGGCTACGTCTGTTTTAGCTAGTGTGAATCATATTGAATGAGCAGCCATTGCATGGAAACAACTTAATGGAAAATACCACTTTTAAGAATGATAGGGGGGAAATAGGGCTAAATGGATTTTTTTCTTCGATTTATCACATTTTGCATGTACGAGAGTGTTGTCTAAAGTTCTCTCCTCGCCTGCTATAGGCTACTGTTTTATGTGTGGAGCAGCACACTTTTTTTTTGCTATAACATGCTGCATAACACATCTAATGACACCATGCACTCAGAACTGATGAGCCATGGTTGACTGTACATCCCACCCGTAACTCGCGTTTCCCCCTCCTCTGCCCGTTTAGGTGAGAAACCGTTTAAATGTGAGTTTGAGGGCTGCAATCGGAGATTCGCAAACAGCAGTGACCGGAAGAAGCATTCTCACGTTCACTCCAGCGATAAACCCTACACGTGCAAGGTCAGAGGCTGCGAAAAATGTTATACACACCCCAGCTCTTTGCGCAAACACATGAAACTCCATTGCAAGGCCTACATTGCCAAAATCGGTGAAGTTGACGACGAGCACCTTATAGAGGCCAGGTCTCCTGAGGTGGCAGAACAGCAAGACACACCCGCCTCTACCACAGTGACGCGATCGATGACGACTCCCGAAGAGACTCTGTCTCCTGAGACGCGAAATGAGTCGACTATGAGGTCACGTTTCCATCACACCTTTGAAAACAGTTTGGACTATACGGCGCACAGGCCACAGTCCATTTTGGACCCTCTGTTGCTACAACGGGGCAATTACAGACCCGAGTCTGTACAATACTCATGCAACCAACCAAGCCATACTTTCCAACCTAGCCATAGAACTTTTACGTCCAACTCACCTTTTCAAAAAAGTCTGGTAAATGGCTGGTACACGTGTCATAGCGCCGTGGACACATTTTCACCCAAACACTGTAACTGATGTATAATGTCTGTGATTCGGGCTTGTACGCGGCGTGTTAAAAGCATGACGGATGACAGCCTAAGTTTTACTTCTTGTGTAAAATTGTCCTACAGCCTTATAAAATAGGATAGTGCAATTTGTTACTCTACGTGAGCTTTATCTGTTGTATGTTCTTGTATTGGTGAGACGTCGGTGACGGTGAATATTCCTAAACTGTAAATAGCTTATTTAACCTTTACTAAATGTCTATAAAATTATAGATAAGTTGCCAAAATATAATTCAGATATGAAATATCTGCAAACAAGATACCAACAGATGGAGTAGAATACATTTCGAAATAATAAAAGTAGGCTAATTTATTTCTGCACAGAAAAAATGGCGTATTCTGAGGTTCTGTAGAGGCAGGGCCTCCGTATGTGTTGTAGTGGAAATGAGAGATTTATCTCTTGAAAAGTTATTCATGAAGTTATTAACATGTGAATCTTTTTTGTAAAGTAGCCAACAACATGGAATTTATATGTATTTTCTGGCACCGCTTAAATGTTGGTCGCAGGTTATTACAATTAAAAAATATCGTTTGTCTTGATGTGATGTGAAGGTGAACCTGCCTGGACGCGGCCTTTATATTATTTTAAGATTTTCTCACCACACATTGAGTGCATTTTATACCTCAGTAATTCTAGTATAACAGACATCAGTCCCCTTCATGAGAATTGTTTAATTAAGATTCTACTGTATATACTGTACAATTAATTATGCATTCAAAGTTTCATTAAAGTATCTATATTCTCTTTGATCAGGCTTGTGATTTAAACTTTATGCTTCTCAAAGGAAACGTACGTGCGTGAGTTCAGTACATAAGCTTTTGGATTTTATCTGTGCCTGTTAATTTCACGGATACCACATGTGTGTGTGTTTTTAATAAAACTTAAAAAAAGAAAAAATATATATAGCCTACTATATGTATATAGGCTTTTTATATATGCCTACTTTTAGCGACCTTCAGACTTGTGCAATGTCCAAAATTTTTATTTTGAGAAAGAAATTGTTTTCAGTGAAGGCGATTTAGCGGCCAAAGTCACCTCAAATGAACTCCGGCAGGTTCCAATTTAACAGTCAGTTTAACTCGTGTCTGTATTCTTTTATGCGAACTGTTACGATCATTTCGTTTACTATTAACTTTATTGTTAAAACTGCAGTGCAATATGACGGGGCATGAATAAGGTGTGAGCGAGGAGATTGGCCTTGTTCTACCTGCACGTACTTAAGTTGATTGTTGTAGGAATGTGTAGGTTTTCAATTGAATGGAAATGAGCGCAAATCCTGTTCCGTCAAATACAAATGGACTGTAATCTCACCTCTGTTGTTAAGAACCAAATTTGGCAAATTTGGAAAAGGAGTAATAGTATTGAGGAATGAAATGTTAGGTTAATGCACTGAAACCCAAATTGTTAGCCTTCACAGCACTTTGAGTACACCAGTTGCATAACTAAAGTGCTATGGCATATTTTCTGTTTTGTGCACAAACTCAGTACTGTCCCCATTTTATGAATTGATTCTGTATATTTTGAAAAATCTGAACATGTACTGTAAGGCTGTAAAGGCTGCAAAGATGAAACTTTGGGCCTTCAGTATAGTGCTACTGTTGGAATATTGAGATGCAACGGTTGTTATATAGTTTGTTATATAACTATTGTTATATACTCAGATAGTTTGCACTTTTTATGCTCCGGTTTTGCCAGGATTTTTGTGCATGTGTGTATGGTGTTGTGAGGTGGTAGGGTGTAAAGCAGCTAAAATAACTAGGATGTATTGCATTTTAAAAGACTAATTTCTTTCCTGGTTGGTTATTACAATAATACATTTAATTCATAGTTTAAGAGCCCAGTTCCCACTGTCAAGGATGGTGCCTCAGGCACCAATCATTATAACCTACTTATAGAGACAAACTGGTGAAAAATCGGGTGACCACAGAATACAGTGAACCTGTGTTTTTGGGGACTATTTGAGGCATGAGAAAAAGAGACCCTAGGTTTAACTGGGGGGAAAAGGGGGGCTACCAAGGCTTTTGACCCTGTGCGGCTTCTAACATCATTTTTCAGTTTATTCATTTAGCTATTGTGAATAACCTTAGAAAGGTCATAGGGCAAATGTAAATCTGTCTCTCCACTGAAACCTCATACCATCAGCGCCGGACTGATGCGGTATGTTCAAAGCAAGTTGTTGTGAATGTGAAGTTTGCAAGAAATTCTTAATTTTTAGTTTAAACTGCTGGATAATTAAAAGACAGGAAATTAAAAAGAGAGCACAGGATGTTGTGGTATTTGTGACTGATGCTAGGAAAACATGTTCATATCTTGTTGTTTTAATGAGATATTTCCAAATTTACCATATAAAACTTGTGTTAATTGTGTTATCATTAGAGAGGATGTTTAACACATAGAGATACTTGCATCAATTTGGTGCGTAACGCATGTGTCCGAACTGATCCTGTCTTCTATAAAATTATGATACCTTTCAAAATGCTAATATGTGAAATCTTATGGTTAATTTGAGTAAATTGCAATCGTAAAAATCATTACCTTGATCGTCTTGTGTTTGGAATCTCACTTGTTTCCAGCACAAATAAAATGTGCAGTGTGTATGATTTTGAAATAGACAAAAATATTGTCATTAACAAAACGGCTTCAAAATTAGCTGAGAAATGTAACTGAAAACGACTGAAATCACATTATTGATCACATTAACATTTTTTTTAGCATTTCTTTTAGAATTAATTTAATTTTGACTAGTGTTGCTGTTAATAAATAATTGGAAAATTACATTACAGACTCTCTAATTTGTCCATTTTGACATCTTTCTTCCTCAAACTATCCTACGATTGAAATCAAATGACAAAATTGGATGTGAAGACTGATTGGATACTATCGTACACTCCCTTTATAACCTCACTTAGCAGATGCGGACCTCCTCCTTAGCTTCATTTTTACATTCTTGCAATCCCATAGTAATACATGCAATCTATACAAGCACTTTATTTTATAGTCCTGTAGTTATTGTAATTAATATAATAAGAACTGACCCTAAACCTAGCCTACTCCTAAACCAATAACTTAACCCATTTAGTCACCTTACTGGTCATTTCTTAAGTAAAAACCCAATCTACTTTCAAAATTTAAAGCGAATAAAAAAAAACTTTTATCTTAAATACTTTAGTCTAACTGCATTGACGCATTGAAAACAGCAAATTTTCCTTTTTATATACTGTATATATGTAAACAAAACAAACTGTTTTGTATTCATTTTCCTGTATCATAGATTCACTCTCTGAAAGCAACTTTCAGGAGAATTATTATATGAGAATATCCCAGAATAAGTGTCTCTGTTTAGTCTGTTCTGTATTTACTTTGTTTAGCAAGTGCAGTGATGGTGTGCATTTTCATCAGTCAGAATTTAGATCTCTCTCTTAAACTCTTTAATGTCCATTGTTCATCTTTGCATTTCCAAAAGTATCGTACAGAAGAAGGATATTTCTTCATGAATATCTAGATGACTACACCCTTTAGCTGATTTTTATTAAGGTTCCTTCACTGAGAATGAGATGATTCCTCTCACCAGTATGTCGCTGCTACTCTACCACTTTTCACAGAGTGCTTTCTGCCTAGCAACAAAGATGTATGGCGAAGGTTAGTTTGCATTTTTGTCTATAATATGTGACAATTTACAGTATCTTCAACTTTTTTATGCGTCTACACACTCTATACTTTAATGTCACAGATATCGTGTGTCATAGATTATTTCACCATTGCATCCTCAAAGTGTGACCAGGACTATATGATCTCAATGTCTGTTGCATTCCACCTGCTCAAAATGACACATCTAGCAGGATCAGTGTGAAGTTGCGTCAGCCTGGTGAGGGGGTGGTGGCTGTGCAGGCCGATGGGGTGTGATTTTAATTGGATTCCTGCCTTTTCCAGTCATCCCCAGGTCAAGCCAGTGGTGTTGGTGTTCCCTGACTTGGGCTTCTTTTCATCCCAACCCCCTCCTGTACATAGCAGCCCACTTTTCCACTCTCTCATCTGCTGCTCTGCCTGTGCTCCTGGCTTCCATCTTCTTCCATGACTCCCTTATACCGGCCCCTTAATCTGTGCAGTGGTGTGGTCCTGTGGCAGGTGGGTGCCATCAAATCACAAAACTCACATTTGATCTTCCGTCCTTCAGATAGTTTACAGAGTCGCCATCGTCCACTCATTCTCTCTAGCTCTCTGCCGCCTTTTTCGGCCATCCTATGTTCTCTTTGTAGTCATTCTTTAATTTAATCTTTTTCCAAACAGGGTGTGTTAGGCTTTGAGGGGTTGGGCGCGCACGCGCTCTTCGTGCTTACCCAGTGTGTAATGAGAGTGATTCTACAGACACAGGCAAATTGATTTTAGAGGTGAGGCTGTAATGAGGCTATCAAAAACATGACATGGGAGAGTCGTACAAGACGCAGAACTCAGAGATAGTGTTGTCTTTTCAGTTGTCAAGTTTCCTTTGAATCTCTGTGAGATAATTTGTCTAATTTGTGTCCCCGGTTTCATTAAGGTATGCTTAAGCGCTAACTTGACAATTACCACGTGTAAAGAAAATACTTTAAAGGGTTAGTTCACCCAAAAATGAAAACTCTGTCATCAAGACTTTTTTTTTTAGGTGGAAGACATAAGAATATATTACATAATAATATAGAGTGTTTCAGCTTCTTTCTTTTTTTTGTCATTCAATGAAAGTTAAAATGTTCCAAAACAACACTGGGCCCCATTGAATGCAAAAATGATTAATTTTCTTTTTTGGTGAACTATCCCTTTAATCGTAAGGGAATTCTTATGTAAAATATGGTTGGCTTTTGAACATTTTTGAATTTGAACAAAACACATTTGAGATTTGTACTGCTAATGGTGCAGTCAGTTGATGATAGGTTGGTTTTCTGTCCCATCTTGATCCGCTCTGCAGTGTTGTGGTGGTGGTGCCAGCCCCCTGTGTAGCTCAGCTGGTACCACAGCTTATTAAACCCAATCTATTCACTTGCCGGACATTCCGTTCTCTTGTCAAACCTCACCAAGTCCAACCAAAATGAGGCTGTGCAGTTTTGTGCGGGGCTTTTGCTATGGGATTTTTCCATTCAGCACAGCTGCGGTTTGGGAGTGGAAGCAAACTCCGCCCAGCCCAATATCTGATGCATTTCTGTCTTTTGATGCATTTTTAGGATTGCAATTCACCCCCATGGACATTTCTTTTAAAAGTTTTTTTTTTTTTTTTTGCACACTCTTTTTCATTCATTATCCATGCCTTACATAAGAAATTTCTCTGATGATGGCGTCTCAGGGCAGCAGGGAAGTCAGTAAAGGGATCTGCTCAGGCAATCAGCTTGCAGGTGTTGCTTGCGCTGGGTTGTCTCGTGGCAGTTTGCAATAATAGCTTGTCGGCCGACATTGTCATAGTCGACCCATGTTCGAGAGGGGGAAGAACAAAGAGAACAATTCTCTTACCATTAGTCGTTAAATCCACTTTAGCAAGTGTTGTGGATTTGCCCGTTTTGAAAGGGGGCGACTTTGAGGATGGCCCTGACTCTGAGCACCAGTACTATGCTTTCAGAAGGGTGACCATGGCCATCACCCAATTCCTCTGATCTCGCTTCCAGATCCTTTTTGGTAAAGATCAACTTGGAGAGTACTGTGCCCTCCACATCTTGGCAAGGGCAATTTTGGCAGCCTTCATGAATGTGAGAGGCCAGCTGAACATGCTTAAAACGACACACTGGAGCTTATTTATCCACTCCTACAGTGTCATAGCCTTAACAAAGAGATTTTTAATTTCTCATACATTTTTTAAAATCCAAATTAGTTTTTATTTTTTACTACTTCCACCCGCAGTACAGAATTCATCTTGAATGCTTGCAGAAAGTGGCTTTGATCTGAGCGGGCTGAGCAGCAGTATCCTTTAGATTTGAAGAGACCCACAGACTTAAAGTGAACGTTGTCTTTTTGGTTCCCTCAGCACCATCACTTTTCATTAGTAGCAGCATTGGACTGTCGCAAAATACCATATTTGAATATTTAATGAAAGGCATTGTCTTTTATAGTGTGGTTTTGAATCTGGAATCACTGATCAGGGTCCAGGGTGTTTCAAAGTGTGTAATAGTGGGTGTTTAGTTTTATCTGTCGAAGGATGCATCACAAGAGGGCTGTGTAATCAATCCTGTGAACTCAACATCTAAAGGAGAGATGGGTCTTCTGATCACTTCCCCAACTGAAGTTCAGCCATCCTCTGAGCCTGCAACTCTCAACGCTTTCAAAATAACATAAGATATGAACTGAGGTATACCTGACACAGCTTCCGCTACTATATGTACTTCTAGCTGATGTGTATGTCACATGTGCGCATGCTTGGGCCTGTAGGCCAGGTAAAGGGAAAAGAGTGTGTGCACGTCTTTAAGTTGATCTCACTGTTAACCTCACAGCATTACACCAGCACCTTGAGGCCATAGTGAACAGTGATGGATGGTGGAGTGGATAAAGCAGGCTCAGGGGGCCAACCGGGGCACAGCGTTTCTCCCCAAGCTATTTCAATTACAGATTGAGCAAGCGTACTCTCTGTGATGATATGTAGCTTAAAGGCCGTGACATTAATGGTTGGGACAAATCGGATTTGGTTTGGTGCTGACCCGCCACTCTAGGGCGCAGAACTAGATGAAGAGTGAGGCAGTAAAAAAAAAAAAAAAAAAACCTTTACTTCAACCTACCTCTGCTTCAAAATATGCTCTCCCTGGGTTGTACAATAGCACCAGTCAGGAAGCCACAGATATTGTAAACCAACTGGTCAGTCTGCAATGGGTTTCAGACTGTGTAACATACATTTAGCGTACCAAAACACATAAATATGTTAGCATCAGTCTAGTGCCTGGATCAATTAGGCTTATCGTCTTGGCTTTGCAGGACTTGGCTTTGATTTTAGTATTGGTCAGATGATGTTTTTCCCTCTACAACATGCACAAATTGCACTGACAGCTTTATGTTTGAAGGTCATTTCGCACTGTCTTGAATCATGGACTATTTTAAACCAGACTAAGAAAGATGTAGCTAAATCATTCACTGGATGAAGCTAAATAAATCCTGGTTTAGATGTATTGATTGGCTTGGGGAACAAAAAATCTGTGCACATGAGAGGATTGAATGTATTTCTTAGAATTATTTAACCCTACATTAGAGAGGGATAGAACCGAAGTAATTAACACATCCATCACTGGCTTATCCTCTATATCTCCAGCATTAGCTTAAACGTGCGATGTAAATGTTGTAAACATAAATGTAGCTGTTGTAACTGTTGTAAATGTAACATTTTTTTTCTCCAGTTACGTAAGTTATGTAATTTCATTTTAGATCTATAGGGGCTCAATACATGTTCTGTCTGCTAAAAGAATAAAAAGTCATGTCTCATAAAAATGTATGCCATGATGTTGAAGGCAGCACAGATCGCCTTTGGCTTGAAAGATATCAGGTCACTGCTGTCTCACATTGAGATTGGTGGAGCAGTTTCTGGAGGGAGGGGCCCAGAGTGAATAAAGGTGGGATTTGGTGAACCTTTACCCATGTGAGTATTTAAGTGCTACATGATTTTGCTGCATGGCTTTTACCGCTACAATTACTGCTTGTTAGGGCTCAATACTTGCCACCTTAGCAACTCCAGTGAGTTGAAGATCAAGAGATATTTTAAGCCATTTTAGCTATTGTAGCCATTATGTCAAATCTAAATGCATTTGATATATATCCATAAAATTTGCATATGCATGTTCCAACTGGACATATTTATGATGATGATCTTTCTGATAAAGATAACTAGTGATTTTGTAAACTAAGTATATTGATAAACTCTGAGATAGGTTTGTTTCTAACAATGCCTTCTGAACAAGACAGTAGCATTTTTGTTTTCAAAGCCTAGAAGACAAATAAGAGCTGGATTTAATTAGGTCTGCTTGTGAGGGGCCACATTTCCTTTCAATCAGTTGAAACTAACTCCAGTTAATTAATCTTCAGAGCAGTTATTTTCCCCAAATAATTTTCTTAATAGCAACTGTGTTCCTTAGATCTTTACTCAGCACTGCATATTTTATCTTTATTTTTAGTTCCAGTTTTTGTTGTTTGTTGTTTCCCTCTCTGAAATCCTAGTGACCCATATTTTAGATGCACATTTTTAAGGTAGTCTGCAGCACGTACAGTAGTAGACGCTATTATTAGTTTCATTTGTGGTGTGCTCTTATTTTTGACCTGCTAAAGTGGGCTGTATATTTCCCAATTGAAAACACTACCATCCCATTTTGCTTATCTCATTTTATCACATAGGCCTAGTTGCTGTCAGAGTGCTGATAACAAGAGAAACAAGAAAAAGAAATGATCCATGTAAGCATGGAGATCACATTGTGAAATCATGCATTTACAAGTGACGTTTAAAGCTTTTTTACACACATCAGTATTTGATTTATGCTAAATGCCATTTATCATTTTCCTAAAAACATCCTCTCTTATTCTACCACCCGCTGGTAGGGAGGATTTGGTTGGGAGCTTTACACCGTCCTTCAGGTTTCTCATACATGTCAACCAGTCCTCTAAGTCACGCGAGGAACCCTATCCCAACCCATCCATATACGAAAAGCTGATTGGAATCAATAACTAAAATGGCAAGATGCTGATTTTCAAACTGGAAATTAATGAGCAATGATCATATTATTCTGTGTTGATTAGAAGCCAAGAGCGTGTGATGAGATATCAAAACATGCAATACTATTTGGTTTAATTTCCAGCCTTTAATTGGATAGATGAAAGAAGCAATTAGTTGTATGCAAGTCAAGAATGTTTTCTTTCTTTCATATGTCAAACCTTCCTTCCATAATGGGTAAGGACAAAATGTATGTCTCTTATATGCTTTGATTTTTTTTCTTTGCACTCAGGTGTAATGTAATTATATTTATTTATATGCACTTGTTGTGAGTGAATGTCAAATAAAATATAATGTTGCTGATAAAGCATCTAATGATAAACAAGACCTCTTTCCCCAGATTTTGGTTGTTTATTCTGAGATCCTACTGCATGCAAGTTTCTGAATGCTCTTTAATAAAAGTGTACAGACTGTAATGTATAGGTTTCCTGGTTGTCTAAAAAAAGATACACTGTCAAAAAAAAGTTGCTGCCTTAAATTTTTAAGTACTCAACTTGGATGTTTAAATAATTTCAACTTTAATTACATTAAACTGACTTAAAATAAGTTGAATCGTATATATGACTTATACATTTTTTTGAAAAATGCCTAACTTATTTTGATAAGTTAATTTAAAGCAATGTAAAAACATATGTTGTCATAACTTACTGATAACTTACAGTGTATGTGGCCAAGATATTGTGTAAAAGTATTTGGATTACAGACTGGAAAATGTGATATGAAGTTGGAAATCAGTGGAAATGTAACTCATTACACTTACACACACGCTGAATAAGTTTAATGCAAACTTAAGATAGGCCCGCTGTTGGCACTCCACTCAAATGCCACCATACTATCCTCTCAACTTGCTGTAATCCAAGCAAAGAGAGACAGCTAAACTTATAGTTTAGTGGATATATTTCCTGTGGGAAGAGCACTTTGGTGTGGGTCACTGGGCAAATGAACAGTGTCAAATGGTATCATGACAGGGATGCAAGGTGTGATAACTTTAAAGAGGATTCAGTGAGGACAGCAACCTGTAATTCTATCTTGATATCAACCTTTGCCTCACTCTGCGCTGTGTATTTCAGAGTCAAATAGCTCATTTTTTGTAGTTTGCACACACAAACTTTAGTTGCTATTGACAGCTTTGAGAGATAAAAGGAAACTTGACTCAAACTCTATTGATTGTTTCGCTGTTTTATATCTTTCATGCATTTTCATATAGTCCTCATCTTTTATGAGTATTGATTAAATATTGGATTGCCCTGCTTGCACAGGCTTGTATTTATTTATTTATTATACATTCCTGAAAATCAAACTTTTGTACATGGAAAACTTGTTGCTCTAGCTATTATTAGTACCTCCCCATCACTGAATGTGACCACTGCTTTTGTGCTTTGACTACAAAAAAGAATGCTAAATCTTGCATACATGTTTATGAACTTTTCGACCATTGTGGTCACTCCTCTATTTATTTAATACAATTGTACTATGAACAGAAGAAAAAATAAACAGACTGACTCAACATACTAGTCGTCGTCTTTTTGCGAGTGAAAACTGTGTACAGACACAAAAGGGGGACGTTTTCACCGCCGAAAAGTAAATTCTTTTGAAGTGGAACTAATCATCTGAGGGATGGTTCTCGTTGTCCTAACAACGCTGCTGAATTGGAATGAGCCTCCCTTTTTGTTGTATATATGTTTTCTTTCTTTCATTCAAAACTGATGATGATAGTAGTTTCACGCCCTGTCCACCCACATTGTCAGCCAGAACTTTTGTAGATAAGTCCTTACTTAGAGACGCGTACACACGGCGGGTGACTCTCAGGCTGTGACGTCAGCTGCACTCTTATGTCTACAAAGCTTTACGCCTCTTAATACCCTAATATTAAGAAGAAAATCTCACACATCAGAACTGATTGGAACCGAAGACATTAGCATACATAAATAGATAGGCTATATTGCTACATAAAGCCCTACCTGTTTTTTTTTTGTTTGTTTACTAAGCCATTGTTATTTAGCTAACTGGACCAGATATAGGATTTTTATTTTTTTATTAACATTGATTTATATATCACTCATGTCATTTACTCTTTACCGATGGTTATCGCCATCGCGACGTTGTTTAATAAAAAGCTCACGTAGACACGCAATGTTTATGTTTCTGTAGTCGTATAGCCCACAGGTCACACAGGCTCCGATGATTGACCCACGACTGTGTGTTGCAATAGATGAAGTAACTCCGGGCCTCAGTGACCTTTCAGTCAAGAATCCCATCTCTTAATTACCATTACTAAATCTTTCTCTCTTCCACCACTTTTTGCTTCGCAACGTTATAAACGTTTGAGCTTTTATGGAATTCCGAAGAACCGAAACATTTTATTGTCACCACGGGGTTCAGGGTTCAGACAGCGGTCACATGCTGGAAAAAATAAGCCAGTTGTTTTCTGTGCCCCTAAAAAAAAGAAAGTCCCCCCCCCCCCCCCCCCCCTGTAATTGTTTCTAATCAAACCATATAATTCCTCTTTCAGTTTGACACACATGTGTGGTTTAAATTTATTCAGTTTATTATGACCCGTTGCATAATCTGCAATTAAAATGAAGGGTAGCCCAAAGTTGACCTGTTGTAAATAATATTTACTGATTAAGAATAACAATTGTTTAATTGATAATTATTATATGTAGTTTAACAAGTTTAGTGAAGTTTAATGTTTAGGCTATACGAGGAAACATGCAGAATTAGCCTTGTTGTTTTCTCTAAAAAGGCGTTTTCTTTGGTAGCTATGTCATAGCCTATAGTTTGAGACTTTAACGGCGTATACATTCAAATTAACTTTAAAATTCATATAAATTTACATTGGAAAGTGGATCATTTAGGTCCTGTAAAATGGTCAATATTTCTTAAGTTTTTCACTGTTTTGACCATTAGTTTCCTTTAGCCTACATATTTTCTGTACAAGGCCATTCTTAAATATATAGCCTAGGCCTATACCGATATTACGTAGACAACAATTAGGTAATTTCAGCCAAAATAATCAATATAATCTATAATAAGCTAATTATTTCTAAAAATGGCTTAAGATGGGGTGTAGCTTACCACGTTCTCAAAAGTAAACAACCCATCCATTAACGTTCAAAACTCCCCTATAAAGAACGATTCGATTAGCAAAAACAAAAACATATTTTCTCTCTCGTTTTGTTCTTCTAAATGATTTATTATATTGTGACCAGAGTATCAGTGCTCTCTAAACTTCTCTTGGCCTGTAGGCTATTGCAGGCATGTTGCTGTTGAGAGGTGGCACTAGACACCTAAAGGAGGCTAGCCTACATCAGATGATGTCACATGGGGAGGATCCAAACTAAAGTGCGTGAAGAAGAGCAGACTCTACCCTATTGGGACTAAGCGCTCTGTTAAAAGAGACAGCCATGAAATGATGCTGAGGACAAAAAGTAGTAAACAAACGGAGCATATAGCTTTTGCTTTTCAGTTAAATGTTCTCGGTTGAGACTTAAAGCGCCGGTGGCAACGCGTCGGACAACAGTTGCTGCATATTAAACAACTTTTACAGTTCACATACAAATGCTCTGGACATTGAAAGCTTTACACACACACACACGCTCATTAAAATGGTTTATGTTGTAGGCTAATATCAAAGATCAACCAAAACCTCTCAGATCAAAACCTTAAACCGTTACTAAACGTTATAAACAATTAGTCTATTTTAAACCAGAGTGGACGGCTCTCGGTATTCGCGTGATGTTTGCTGGACAGAATAAAATCCCTTGGCGTGAAAGTATTTTTGTCATCTTTGCACGCCATGCGGTAACTGGTTGTCATTGTCGCCGCGGCAGACGGAGAGCTGGGAGAGAACACTCGGCCTGTGCCAATTGGCTCAAGCTCTTGAAAACAAGAGGCAGACGCTGCACGATTCTAATCTTAATCGTTCCAGACATGAAGGTCACTCTCGGCTGGACTCTCATGGCGCTCACACTGTTGTTTCTTCCATTAAGTAAAACGTCGATTCTACAACCTTAATATATCAACTGCGCTCATGTGAACAATAACTGACAGAAATGCAAGCAGCAATTATCGGGGTCCAAGCACAATAATTCATTTAGCACTTTATCATCCATAATCTAAAACGATAAATAGGCTAAAGCCCTGTTTTATTTACATTTGAATTATCATGACATTACAATTTGCAATTTACTGCAGGTATTTCACTGATATATCGCCACCTTCTGTCCAAGCGGGATGAAATATTGCATTCTTCTTTGTCGAGCTGCTAAACTCTGATTGGCTGATGGTGACCATTTAAAAAAAATTGCAGTTGTCCACGCATAGTTAATGCTTTGAATCAATGTGTTTTGTGAAAAGCGCTATACAAAAAAAAAAAAAAAAAAAAAAAATGCCTGAGTAATTTTAAGAATTTATTTATTTATTATTTTTATTATTATAGCGCCACCAAATGGGGATGCCCTGCTAAATTTATTAAGTGTCCGCACAGTGACGCTCTACATAGGCTAATGGGAATGGGAATTTCCATTGCATGAGCCAAGGAAACTATTATTATGATTATTAATAATCTATAGCCTAGTTATGAAAACCTTAATTATGGTTATTATTAATCTATAGCCTAAATGAAAACCTTGTTTCTATGACACTTGAAACGTATTTCTCTAGGTCTACATGATCCAATCCAGCATGTAACATTTTGGAATTTTCGGTTCAAATTTATACCATTTATGATTTTGTTCTGTACATTCAGCTTAAAGCATGTTACTGTATGTTACTTGGATCCCTAAATATGCCCTCAGTCAGGGCCGGCCCTGACCAATTTGCTGCCCTATAGGCAAGATTTTACCTGGTGCCCCTGGTTAACCTGGTTTTACATAAACGTTGCTATTTTTAATAAACTATTATAAAAAAAATATCATTACTAATTTTGGCAAATACATAAATGCATTTTAAAAATGCCATATCCCCCCCCCCCCCCCCCCCCCCCCCCAAAAAAAAAACTGCACAACTGTAGAGTAAAACATTCGTTTAAAAAAAAGTGATAGTAAATGCGTCTAAAAAACGGACATAATTGTTACAAAATCACACTGTCGGGGGCATCTGGAGAACTCAGACAACTGTTAGCATAAAGTTTAAGGTAAAAATAACTGACATTAAATAGCATCTTACAACTATGCAATTAGAGAAACTGCGAATTCATTAGGCCTACGTCACTTTACCTCTGTCTTTATCCCCTTTATCCTCTTCTCTTCTTTTTGTCACTGTATCTATCGCAAACTATAATGCTATTTTATAACGTGTCATGTAAATTCGGCCATCCGTCACAATCAGGAAACTTTCACGTGTCTCGAGCTGGCGCGAGCTGCCCGCCCGGCTCTACGGGGTTGCTGGAGTGTGTTAAGTATGGGGTTAGAATTCGGTCACAATTTTGCGCGCGCAAGAATACATTTTGAGCGCGCAAAATGGCATTTTGCACGCGCGTGAACTGAGTTTTGCGGAGAAATGTTTGTCTCGCAGATAAGAAAATATTTCGAGCGAACGAAAATCAATTTTGCATTTAAAATAAGTATTTGGATGTGCGCAGACGTTCTCTTTCGCATGTGCAAAGTTTCACTTTCTTGCTCCTCTCATACCATCCGTAAGCGCTCTCGAAGCGCAGACGGCTCGCGTGCTCAACACAACCCAGCGTTACAATATGCCATAATGCCAGCCAATCAGAGATGAGGCTGCTAAATTCTGATTGGCTAGCTTGAAAACCAATCACAAGACTCCTTGAATCACCGACTGTGGACGAGGAAAAATACATGGTGGAACTGGAAGATATTTATATGTTTAATTTGTTTAATGGATTGAACACTTCAATTTAAGTTCAAGTAAACAAAAACATTCACAGCAGAGATGTTCTGTAAAAACAACTATCATACTAAAAAATATATACTATTATATACTTGTATATACTTATATACTATTTTAGGATGGATAGTGTGCACATTGGGGTGCAGGCTTGTTCCCCTCACTGCAAAAAAAAAAAAAAAAGAAAAAAAAAAAAGAAAGACATGTGGGTAACAATGCAAATATAACTGTAAGTGAAAATCTTGGGTGTGTGACCCACAAGACTTCTATATAATTACTCGCATATTTTTTTTATTTTATTTTATTTTTATTTTAGTTGTTTTTACATGACATCTGCTGTGAATGTTTTTGTTTAAATAATTCCAAGGATATGAAGTAGATTGATTATTATTTTAACATTATTACATTGCATTTCTACGTTTATTTGATGGCTTTTTTTTATTCTGATGTGAGTGATGTACCGTTTTTACCCACTTATTAAAAGGGGAAAAGTCTGTCCATCTTCATTTCTGAAAATGTGTAACATTTGAGACCCCAGCTCGGTCACATTCATATTTCACTAATGTTAATTACATAACTTGCAGTTCAGAAAGAAGTTAGAACTACCTCTGTCTTGAGGTGTAGCAAACACTGGGACATGCCATTATGTACAGTGATAGTACGATTTGATTTTGATTAAAAATAAGCTAAAGAAAATTAGCTTAAAATAAGCTAAAAAATAAACTGTGAATTGAACTTAAATAGAAGCAGGGCCGGCGCTCCGCACACGCACATCACGCGCTGCGCGTAGGGCACCAAGTGCTTGGGGGGGCACCAAAAAATCTGGGTCGTGAAAAATCATCACAATAGGCTACTAGTATAAATAACAAATAAAATATGTCTAAAGCATGTTAATATACAAAAGCAATTCAAAAGTAATATAGGCCTAGACCAAATTAGTCGAGAAAAAGGTGAATCTCCTTTTTCGTCTCCCTCTGGTGCCCCCCCTTCCCCACCTCCCAGTGGTCTGTTCGATTATGCCTCAATCAATGTCAAATTTGGCAGACACCGACCTCAGACATGGCCTCGAAAAGGCACCAAGAGTCGGGGGCGAAAAAAGGAAAAAGAATAGACAGCGGGATGATACTCGCGCGTCGCTTTGCAGGCAAGACAATGTTTTAAATAAAAATGTTAGTTTTGTAGCGCGGGCGCCCTTGCGTCGTGTATGCATGTCCAGGGGGGGCGTCGCTAGTAGTGCAAATGAAATGATCCGGGGCTTTTTTAGCCCTGCATGTTGAATCTTTTATTTTAACGGGGGTCCGGGGCTTTCTCCCCCGGAAAATTTTGAAACTTGGCCTGTTTAAGATGCAGCTAGTTTGTTTGGGGAGAAAAGGAAGACCGCTTAGATACGTTTTTTCGTTGTTGTTTTATGCGGATAATGCGGTCATTTTCAAGAGGTTCATAGGCCAAGGCCCAAGGGCGACATCTGTTGGTGAAACTGCAATTAGAAAAAAAAAAAAAAAAACACAATCTCAGTGTTTGTATATTTTCATATTCACAGAGTTGTCAAATTATTAGGGCTGGGAAAAGATTAATCGCATCCAAAATAAAAGTTTGTGTCTACATGATATATGTGTGTGTACTGTGTATAATTATTTTGTATATATAAATACACACACATATGCACGTATATATTTAAGAAATATTTGCATGTATATACTGTATATATTTATATATAATTTATATTATATATAAATTTAAATATTTTATATATAAATAACAAATATCTCTTAAATACATAAATGCAAATGTGTATTTATATATATACAAAATAATTATACACAGTACACACACATATATCAATTATGTACAGAATTATTATATTGTGCTTCATCAGACTAAGAAATTCTGAATGGTTGTTATTCCTTGGGTGAGTGGGTGGGTGAGGGGGTGAGTGGGTGGGGGGGGGGGGGGGCACCACCAAGCATTTGTGCTTAGGGCACCCAAATGGCTAGCGCCGGCCCTGAATAGAAGTGTTCAAGCCATTAAACAAATTAAACAAACATCTTCCACCATGTATTTTTCCTCGTCCACAGTCGGTGATGCAGGGCGTCTTGTGATTGGTTTTCAAGCTAGCCAATCAGAATTTAGCAGCCTCATCTCTGATTGGCTGGCATTATGGCATATTGTAACGCTGGGTTGTGTTGAGCACGCGAGCCGTCTGCGCTTCGAGAGCGCTTATGCATGGTATGAGAGGAGCAAGAAAGTGAAACTTTGCACATGCGAAAGAGAACGTCTGCGCACATCCAAATACTTATTTTAAATGCAAAATTGATTTTCGTTCGCTCGAAATATTTTCTTATCTGCGAGACGAACATTTCTCCGCAAAACTCAGTTCGCACGCGTGCGAAATGCCCTTTTGCGCACTCAAAATGTGATCTTGCGCGTGCAGAATTGTGACCGAAATCTAACCCCATAGTTAAGCGCCCTCAAACGAAAGCAATAATGCAGTCTACACTGGATGCATGCGGCGCGGGGCGACGCTACACAACACATTACCAAAAGACAGTAAACTGATCGCGCGCGCGCTCTGTTTCTGACGCACTTCACTCGCTGGGCGGGGGGCGATTGAGGCGCCGAACCGGAGTCGGGGGACTTAGTTAAGATTTTGTGGAGTAGTATTACGAATTAATGTTTTTAAAATAGTATTAGTATAAAAAATCACTCGTTCGCTCATTTTGGCGCCCCTATGGATGAGTGGCGCCCCTAGCATTTGCCTATTCTGCCTATGCCGCGGGCCGGCCCTGCCCTCAGTACCAGTTCGTTTTGTGAACTTCAGCCTCAGCTTGATCTATGGGAAATTGTTATTGATAAAATTCAAAGTTTGTGTGTGTTAAATGTGCACAACCTGACAACATAAAGCAAGTCATCAGTTCACAGATATTACTAGGTTTGGTGAGCAAAGCAACTTCAAGTTAATTTGGGGTGGGGCGTGATGTTGTGCAAGACGATTGGCGACCCGTATCCCAAGGACACTGCCTCACTCAAGGGCATGGATGGCGTCCAGTAACAGAATACAATTCCTTCCCGCGTGTGTGAGTCTGGGCTCAGATTTAGATGCATACGCTTACTTGGCTATTTATTCTTCATGAGCCAATCTAGTCATTTCAATGGGCCTTGAGCACTTAGCGTGCCACACTCGAGATGGCATCAGACTGAACCTGCACATCTTTGCTTTAATTACTCCACAGTACAGTAAATATAAAAGGGGCTCATGATCACCACACTGCAGTTCACATTTTTCTTTATCAGATATGACACACATTTCTAAATGAGCAGTCTTGATACTACCCAGGGCCTATTACCAGCAGCTCTTGCTCAGCACATTCTGACATTTATTTGAGTGTTAGACTAATAATGGCTAATGAGCTCCCAGTAACACGCACTCAAGACACCCATTAATGGAATTGTTGCTTAAGTGGAGGAAATATACATGCTCTGATGATTAATATCTCCCTCTTGCTCTCTCTCTCTCGCACACAAAGGCCCACATAAAACTAAGCATAGTGCAAGCTTTATAGGTATTACTGTATATTATAGTTCACGACAGCTTACTCACATAAGGACAGGAAGGAAAAAACGGAACTTCCGCATATTTTACCAGCTTTTTCTCTCACTAAAAGGGGTAAAAATGAAAATGGGGTTCTCTATATGATCATACTTATGTAGATAAATCAGTCTTTATTGTGCTTGTTGAATGGCCTAGTAAATTACAATACCCAGTCTCAAACATGACAGTTTAAAAAAATTATATTTGAAATGTTTTTGATCCTGTAACTTTCTGAAAACACTTTTGGCTGTCTCGAAGTCTCCTAGCAACAGCAAACAAAGGCAGGGCACATTTCAAGTTTCCCGCGGTGCGGCCAGTCCAGCGCTGTCTTTGATCTTGACTGGGAAAATAGCTGAGTGGGCACTACTGGCATTTTCCTTTCATTTCCCCCTCCTTCTATCTCCCTCCCTGTTCCCAAAGCTCCTCAAAATACCCCAATTTTCATCTTCCCCAAAAAACTAGCACCTCTTTTAATCGCCCATGTCCAAGCTTTTCATTGAATCAGCACATTGTTTTGTTTTTCTGGTCAGGCTTGACAATATGGTTTTAAAAGTATTAGCTTGAGTGAAGTGCAAAAAGAAATGATTTTATTGCTTTGGATACACAGGATGGTATATTTTACCCTACAACTAAAAAGGGTGTTATTGGGGCTCCCGTCTTCTTTTAACCATTTTTTCTACTTCATTTCTCTGTCGTATTCATTTTGATTTGCACACATCTCCTCATTTTGCTTTTTTCCTCATCCTTCTGTGACACATTAAGCTTTGTATTTTTTGATAGAGCCAGGACTGCTTATCTCCTAAGAAACTTGGGACGCCCGCAGCTTGCTAGACAAATAATGGAGCTGCAGTGGATTTTCAGGGTCATGGGGCACCCACAGAGCTGTCTTATTTAGAATTTTACATAAAGTGAAATGTGTACTGAAAACATTTTTGAAGTTAATGCTTACAGAGAAAAAAATGCTTTTCTGGTATGTCCTGTGGTGTGAAAAAAAGTGTGTTCCGACAACACAAGTAAACAAAAGCAGGGATATCAAGAACAATATCTGTAGGCTATACGGTATTATAACATCACACAGAGCTGAGTTTACACGGAAAAAGGAAAATAATGAAATCACAATAAATGGGACGAAGAAAAAATCTAAACAAACTCCTCATTGTTTTGCTGTAACTGATGTTTCTATTTATGACAGAGACATAGTCATTTAGGTTGCTTTAATGTCACTCTTGGTTTTTCTGGTTAGTGTGATGCCTGAATCTGTTACAATTTTTTTTTTTTTGCCTTAAAAATTTCATATGTCTCTTTATAGGTCTTTGTTTTTGACAAAGGCATACGAACCCGATAAACCCCTTGCATTTGAGCGAGTCACATTTTTCATTCTGTCAGTGAATATTACTGTGTTTTGATTTCTTCTTGTGTTTTTTAGGTGATGTTGTGCTTTGGGGTTGTGTGAGGCCATTCTGAGTCCTATAATTTTACATGAACAAATACCCGAAAGGTTATTTGCAGTGATTGTATACTTGACTAGTGTGTACATGATATTTTAGGAAAGAGAAAACAATTATGATACAGAAGGAATGGGGGTGGGAAGGCTTTCATCAATTCCCTCATTGGGGTTCAAAGTGGGATTAAATATGACCATTTTTGTCCCTATGCCACACATTTTATTTATATAACTGCGAAGTCTGTTCAGGGACGCAACATTTTTTAACCATGAAGTGTGTCATTTGCCAGGGGAAGCAAACGTGAGACAGAATTCCCACCCCCAATCCGTCTGTAAGCATCTTGTTTCCAAGAGGCAAGGTAAGAACATTTAGTATTGTCAACCAGCAGTTGAGTCCTATTGGAAGAATGAGCCTCTACTCTGGGCGTTGTCCATGCCGAAAAGCACTGGTCTAATCTGTTGCGCCACCTCCTTGACATAGCTTGTCAATGGCCTCATTTGGTTATCTTTTTAAATTTCTGCCCGTAAATCTCAGTAGCTAAATAAGCCTGATTATCCTCAGTGATTAAGACATCCTCTGTCAGAACAGCATGCGGTGCTGTAGCGTCCTGGAGCCTTTCTATTCCGCTAAAGCTAAACTAAGGCAGAGGTTTGATTTTGGGTGGTTAATGATTTTGGCTGTGGATAAAAAAAACCCCCAAGATATCTGCCTGTTAACTGTTAAAAATTCTTAATGTTCGTTAAAATTCGTTTGTTAAAATTCATTATCCTCGCAAACTACAATTCAGCTTCTCCTTGGTCCATATGTTTACTTCCTAAAGGGAAAGTGAAGCATCCTCAGAAAAAGAAAAAAATCCCAGCACCAACAACAACAGCACTGGAACCTCCAAGTGTGGTCCGGTCTTGTTTGTGTAGTGAAACCCCATCATTGAGTTCCAAACATCCTCATTCACGAATGCTTTGAAGAGCTTGTGAGGTCAGGTTTTAAATTATGGCACGTTCCCACAACGCATCCCCACTCTCCACTAGTGCAAATCCATTTGCCACACAATGCATTTCAAATCAAAGCTGCATCACCATAAGACGCCTTAGGAGACATTAAGCCATACTATGTAACTTTCATGTACGATAGCATGGCTCCTGTATGCTTTGAAGTGCTCTCTTTTTTTAATGCCTTATTAATAATACCACACAGGCTACCTCTGACTCTTTGGATGCTGTTTTCCTCCACTCTTCTCTCATTCTTTAATGCAGATCTTCAGGGCTGTGTTTATGGACTGGTGATTACAGGGCATATAAGGTGGCAAAAAGATGCTGAAGCACGCAGGTGACATGTCTCGTGCTAACTCTTGTTTTGTTTTTTTTAATCTGCTTTTTCTCAATGTTGTGGCAGCACCAAGGGGGATGGAAGGATTTTACACCCTGTTCAGAATATGTGCTTATGAAGCGTGTGTGTGTGTGTGTGTGTGTAAACATAGATGTAGCAAATACAGACTTACATAGCCTGGGGTGAAACATTTTGCATGCATTTTTATTGTTTTCTCTACTGATTGTTTTAGTTTAGAGAAAAAAATGTACTGTTTTGTCTCTGTATGTTTTCTCTTTTGTGTCTTAATGCAGATCTGATAAAGTGTCTTTTGTATTCAGATGTCAAAAGATACATTTTTCTATTGAAACATTTAAAATTGCATTGGATTAAACGCATATTTCTCCCAAAATTAAAATATTGTCACTATTTATTCACCCACATGTCGTTCCAAGACTTTCTTGCTTATGCGAGACACAAACAATGTTATTTGAAGAATGTTTGGTAACACTTTATTTTACAGTGTACTTGTTACACATGGTACATGTAGTTACTGTAGTAATAACTAAATTATGCATAATTACATGCAACTAACCCTAAACCAACCCCTATTCCTAACCCCTAACCTTATAGTAAGTACATGTAGTTAATTAGTATTATTCATTTCTTAAATGTATAATTACACTGTAACACGGACACCTTAAAATAAAGTGTAACTGAATGTTTCAACTGTTTTTGTCTATACAATGAAAGTCAATGGGGTCCAAAACAACATTGGCTCACACTGGCTTTCATTGAATGGACAAAAAACAAAATAGTTTGAATAATGTTCTTTTTTGTTCTGCATATAAAAAAGTAATACAAGTTTGGAATGACATGGGGATAAGTAAATGATTTCGTTTTAATTTTGGGGTGAATTACTCATTTACATTTCAATATTACGAGCACATTCGTTTCCTTTTTTCTTTGCTTTGAAACTGAAGCTCATATAGACATCTTTAGTACCTGTGTAAGATAAGTATCAAATAAAATTGCAGAGCAGCAGTAGAAGTTGCAGCAGAGATTAATCGTTTTACTCCTCTTGATCCGCCAGCTCTCCCGTGTCCGTCTGCCATGAGGCAGGCGTTCCAGTTTGGCTGCCGAACGCTGGCCTTGTTGAACCGCGGGGTCAGCGTACCTCCAGCACTACTCCAGCTTGCGCTTCATCCTCTACCGCACCGGGGGCACCTGGCACCCCTCCCTACCATGGCAGGCCAGATCAATGGTAAGATCCATTCGAGCAGAATGACCGGAGGTCAGCATCAAAGGCCCCCCGCTTGTCTCGCTGCCACCTGGAGCTCAGTGAGGGTCATGGGCCGCCTGGGCCACCACTGCCTCCTCTCCTCTTCAGCTGGCTGGGTATGCTGACTGGAACCTGGGCAGGGTATGAGTTGGCTCTGCCCCGGCCCAGCAGCCCACATGGGGAGAGGGCCAGAGGTCAAGCCCATCAGAGCACTTTGCATCCACCGATGAGAGGATCTGGTATGGTTTTAATGAGGCAACACTGATTCCACATCTCGTTACGCATGCAAGCAGACCTAATGTGTGGATTGTACTACTTGACATAATGCTGTGATTTTCTTTCCAATCACAGGATGCAGAGGGAGCATTTCAGTCATTTACAGTCATATTTTAACAACGGAGTTAAAATCTCTTGTTGCATATTCACATGGTTTTTGTTTTCACTTTAATAAAGAGGTGTCTTAAGTGGTGTATAATGCAGTAAATCCTCATGAGAATACAATTAAAAAAAAAAAATATGTTATCATCTTTTTTTTAAATCAATGTAATGAAAGCCATGGGGTCCAAAACAGTTGAAATATTCTTCTTCTTTTTTTATTTTTTTGCTCTGTAGAAGAAATAATGTCATACAAGTTTGGAACATGAGGGTGAGTAAATTATTTTTTTTGGGTGAACTATCCCTTTATTTTAAATGACTATAATTCTGTGAATTTTTTAAATGTTTCAGTTCAGCAGAGTATATAGCCAATTATTGTGGAACATATATTTATTTATGCAACGTTTCCCATATGAACACTGTGGCTCCCTTCAGAAAAATGTTGGTCATATGGTGAAAGAACAGGCAATTATTTTCATGCAGCTGTCAATACTCTGAACAGGCTAATACAGTCTAATTAAATGTCATTTTTTTGGGCCACTAATAAAAATGAACAACTCAGAGGGGTTTTTAATAACGCTGTGAAGCGCTTCAACTGCCGGAGCCTTGCAGTCGATGACTTGATCCTTCTATGTCCCTTACTTGTGTGATGAGGGATGAAAGGGGACGCAATGAGAGACACAGAGAGAAAGAGAGAAAAAATGCAAGTTTGGCAAGTAGAGGAGTGAAGGGGGAGACAGATGGCGTGAAGTCTGCATCTCTTTGGCGTTGGGCTCATGGCGCTAAAATCCTCCCTCTCACACATTCCAACAAATCCAACCAGGAGGCTCAGGAGTATGTTCCACTGCTCTCGAAATGAAGCATCTGACCAGGATAGAGCCACGCATACACACACTTTCTCACTGTCTCTCTCCCTCTTTCACACACGTGCATACATACATTCACACACTGTCAGTCACCCGTAACCTATCCAGAAGTTTACATTTTTATTAGTATGTCACCCGTTCCGGAGTTTATTGGCTTGTTAAAATAGGATGCTTTGGGAGCTGGGGGAGAGAGAACATGGGGCCATGACTGGAAATATTGCAGTGGAGAAAAGGAGACCAAGTGCCATTCAAGTGTAAAATCTCATTGAGTAAACATGGGGCCAAGGCATGGAAACAAAATGTGTAGAATCCATTCGCGGCAGAAGAAATGAGCTCTGCAGTTAGTCACGCTTGCTATCACATTAGCCTGTGCTCCTGATAAGTTTCCTGCCAGTTTGGACTGAAGTTTTACGTCTCTAATTTAATTGGCATATACAGTAGAAATCTATACGTCTCATATTATGTCTCCATCAGTCAACCAAGCTACTGTTCTTTGCCTCACTGTGGTTTCATAAAGTGGCGAAGCTTTATTTTAACCTATCGCTATATTTTATTTGTCGTTTAGCTGAAATGTACCGCTAATAGCTGTTGACATATAAAACGACCATGTGTTCCTCCTGTCAGCCAGATGCAAACGGCACAGATGGGCTTCTTTTTTTTTCTCCAAATGGAGCTCTTGATAGCAGACAATTAATGTGCCTTTGATTGCGCTCTACAGTACTCTCCCATTGATTCTAGAAAATGTATTCATTGAAGGCATATGATCAGCCACGAATGAATCTTGTCAGATGTGCCAAATCACAAATGAAACGCTTTAGTGCCTCTCCCTCCAACCTCCAGGGCTAAGAGCTCTTGCATGACACACACGCGCACACCACTCTTTTCCTCTCTCGCTCACTCTCTAGATGGATGGCTGAGTTCTGCCTTCTGTTTGCGCTGCCATACTAATGAATGAGTCAGCTGGGAATATGTAATACTGTGAAAAGGTCACCGGAGGCATGTGTATCACATTATTGTTAATGATAATAAAAAGAACAATCTGTGCAAATCCATCTTTGAAGTCATTTTTATTACTTCCTACTGTGAGTGATTTTATCTGTCATTACTCTTCTCCTCTCTGTTGTGGGCTGGATGATATGCAGGGAAAATGTACTGTAAAATGATCACAGGATTTATCTCTCATTGCTTCTGTTTCGCTAATCCACAGTTATCGGCCGAGCGTCGTAATGAACACAAGGATCATCGCCTTTGAAAGCAACATTCTGCGAAGCAAAGTTCACCCAAAAATGAAAATCATTTATTTTTGTTGTTACTCTTGTTGTTCCAAACTTGTATAACTTTTGCAGAACATCTCATTTCGTGTAACAGAAGAAAGAAAGTATTTCAAGGCCCAAAAAGATAGTATAGACATTGTTAAAATAGTCCATGTGTCTACAGTGGTTCAACCTTAATGTTATGAAGCGATGAGAATACATTTTGTGTGCACCAAAAAAAAGAGAGGATTTTATTCAACTATTTCTTCTCTTCTGTGTCAGTCAGTCTGTTTACAACGTGAACAGCGTCAGAAACTGACACGGAAGAGAAGAAATTGTTTAATAAAGTTGTCTTTTTTTTTTTGGCGCACACAAAAAGTATTCTCGTCGCTTCATAACATTAAAGGGTTAGTTCACCCAAAAATGAAAATTAAGTCATTAATTACTCACCCCCATGCTGTACCAACCCCGTAAGGCCTTCGTTCGTCTTCGGAACACAAATGAAGATATTTATGATTAAATCTGAGAGGTTGATCACTCCTCCATAGGCTGCCTGGAATGAAACTTGACGGCCCAGAAGGTCAATGAAGAAAATGTTTAAATATTCCATGTCGCAACAGTGGCTCAACTATAAGTTTATCAAGCGACGAGAATACTTTTTGTGCGAAAAAACAAGCAAAAATAACGACTTTATTCGACTATTCCTTTTCTTCCTTGTAGGCCTGAAACGAGACTTCAAGAGATTTCCACGACGCATGCGCGAGAATTTAACTGAAGTAGTTGAAGGAGATCGCAATTCGAAGTAGTAGTTGAAGGAGATCGCAAATGCGCGTCGTGGAAATCTCTTGAAGTCTCGTTTCAGGCCTACAAGGAAGAAAAGGAATAGTCGAATAAAGTCGTTATTTTTGCTTGTTTTTTCGCACAAAAAGTATTCTCGTCGCTTGATAAACTTATAGTTGAGCCACTTGGAATGTCACATGGAATATTTAAACATTTTCTTCATTGACTTTCTGGGCCATCAAGTTTCATTCCCTTAGGCAGCCTATGTAGCAGTCATCCACCTCTCAAATTTAATCAAAAATGTGTGTTCCGAAGACGAATGAAGGTCTTACGGGGTTGGTACAGCATGGGGGTGAGTAATTAATGACTTAATTTTCATTTTTGGGTGAACTAACCCTTTAAGGTTGAACCACTGTAGTCACATTGACTATTTTAACTATGTCTTTACTACCTTTTTGGGCCTTGAAAGTGTCAATTACGTCGCAGTCAATGGGAGGTTAGAAAGCTCTTGGATTTCATCAAAACTATCTTAATTTGTGTTCCGAAGATGAACAAAGGTCTCACGGGTTTGGAACGACATGAGGGTAATTAATGACAGAATTTTAATTTTTGGGTGAACTAACCCTTTAAGATGAAAAATGATTCGTTTTTATTTTCCAGAGTTCTAACGGGACAGTTCACCCAAAAACAAGATGCTTTCCAAACCTGTGTGACTTTCTTTCTTCTGTTACACGAAATTAGATGTTCTGCAGAAGTTATACAAGTTTGGAATGACAAGAGGGTGAGTAAAGTATTTTCATTTTTGGGTGAACTTTGCTTTGAAGAATGTTGCTTCGAAGGAGATGATCCTTGTATTCATTACGACGCTCGGCCGATAACTGTGGATCAGCGAAACAGAAGCAATGAGAGATAAATCCTGTGATCATTTTTACAGTACATTTTCCCTGCATATCATCATTCATGCATTCATGAAAAAGATCTCCTTGTCTATATCATACAATAGCCATAGGCCTACATCCTCTCTGAACCGGCTGTGATGTATAGACTCACTTCATCCCACATGGAAAGTCCCACAGTCAGCTGGATGGATCCCGGATCCTGAAATAATAAAGCTTATTTCACTGTATTAACCTTGTTCCAGATTGAAATTCAGCTACTAAAACCACACCGCACGTCCATCAATCATAGCTCACTTTCACAGACTACAGCACAAATCTTTTTAACGCTCATTATTATTTCATCTGTCGTAATGAAGGAAGATATATGTGGTTAGCAGTGGTAAGCTTTCTTGAGCTATTACAGTTTATGGTGGTCAGGGTATTGCTTTACCGATTTCCTTTGCATTATAGATGGTAGCGGAACTGTAATTGTGTTAAATTACTCGACTGGAGGCGGCTTTTGATCTCCAGCTGGATGAGGAATGCCATGTTGCATATAAGTCATACATTAAGCAGTTGGTCAGTGATTGAAAGGTAATTGTAGTGCTACACATCATATTCTGTACTCACACAGCGGAGCCCGGAGACGATAAAAGGGTTTGCATCAGCATATGTTATTTTAGCTCTCTCTCTTTCTTTAACCCTTCTGTTTTTTGACTCGCACTCCTCCTATCGTTCTCTCTCTCTCTCTCAATCTGTCCCTTCCCCCCTTCCATCTTTTTCATCTCTCACAATCTCTCTCCCCCACTGTCCCTCTCTATGAAACATACACCCACACGCACATATTAAGATGACTGTCTCTGTAGTCTTTCAGGTTCTGGAGGTTTTTTTCCTGCCACGGTGACCTCATCCTGGGAAATCGAGCACTTTCTGATTGAAAATAGTGCCTGTAATTAAGAGCATTCACTATTTGTTACCACTTGGCATTACATTAGTATGCAAAGCTGGCAGCCGCTTAATCTGGGGAAAAACGTTTGTTTCCTTAATTGCCCTCTTAGGACAAATGTGTGGGAGGGGAAATGAAACACTAACATGCCATAGGAGGAATGAAGCCTGGTGTGAGTAGAGGATGTGGCTCCCTGACACAGAGGTTAAACCTTTAAACCCAACTAATGGGGCCAGAGACAACACACACATATATATTTGAATAGAAGGGAAGCTGGATTTATTTTATGGTTTTCACTCATACAAGCATTACAATTTAACATGAAGTAAAACTTATACATGACCTTTTACATGATGACTAAAAAATTATTCAAGTGCTTTATTATACACGCTTGATAATCAACTCGATATTACATTTTAAAATACTGGGTTTGGACATTTCTATGCTGTCAACTCTTTTGGTCACATTTGAGGGATGAAATTAAAAAAAGAAGAAACAATGACCTGACTTTTCTCCCCAAAAATTCTGTCATCATTGTTCTCATTCTCAAGTTGTTCTATATCTGCATCCACCTTATTTTTAACAAGAGCGGTTGGGGCCATTTATAACTTGAATGTGTGAGGCTTCTGGTGACATTCACAAAACTGTTATTGCAAACTGGTGTTATTTGTTATCATATTATTTAAATGTATTATCATAATCATAAACACATTGGTTCGTAGTGCAAATGGGTTATCCAGTTATTTACCTAAATCAGTTAGTGAACCGGTAGTCTTGCACATTCAAAGGAAACAGCTTACTATTGCCAAATAAGGTGGATAACATAAAAGGAGAAATTTTGAAGAACTGCACTGGTCGCTCTCTTTCACGCAGTTGCAATAAATTCTGAATGGGGACATAAGCTTGAAATCTTCCATGGGAATACAAAAACACAAAATATCATAAAAATAGTCCATTCACACTATATCCCAAGTCTTCTGAGTCCACATGATAGATTTGTGTGAGTAATAGACACAAAGTTTATTTATTTTTAGGCCTAGATCATTTTCCCCCTCTGTGGCTCTTAACTGGAGGCAGTGAGTGGAACAGGTCAGGTGGATTTGTTTCTGGGTGACAGTGCAGTGAAGAAGAAGACAGGAAGGCGGAAGCAATGATAAAGGGGCCACAAACCTGGAATCAAACTGCACCATATGTTGGAGAACTGCCCACAATGCTACGTGTTTAACAATGACCATTTTTAGTTATTGTATGGCTTCAGATGACTAATATATTTAAAACAATACTTTTTTACTTTTACTTTTTTCTTGAAATTTTTTTCAAGATTGTCTGTTCTTTTGTGTTTTACTGAAGAAAAAAAAAGTCATCAAGGTTTGGAACAACATGAGATTGAATCGTGAACTCTCATTTAAACATGCAGTTTCCAATGAAATGTGAAATAAAAGTTAACATTTTGTAACATTGTATGGGCTATGTGTTATTCCTTATATTTTGAAGTATGTTGTCTGAGTATTTTGTACCAGCATTGTTGTTGCTGGAATCTCAGCACTCACAATAAAGTGCTGACAACCAGAGAAATGGGAAAAAGACACATAGGCCTGGTTTCACAGACAGGGTTTAAATTAAGCCAGGATTAGGCCTTAGTTTAATCAGGGCATAGATTTTATAAGTGTGTCTTAGATATGCGAGTACAAGTTGCTTCTAGTTAAAACAACTCAAACATCCAGAAAACACCTTCAAACACATTACTGAAAATAATAACAGGAACATATGGGGCATTTAAGAGGAACAGCATGAGAACAACACTTCTAAATTGATGGCAACCTATTTAATCTATGAGGTCAGCATTATCAGTTTATGTTCATATCAGAAGTGTTAAAATACTGCAAATTATGCCATGAAGTCTGCATGAAACTTGATTGAGAACATCATATCACAATCCTCTTAAAGCAGCACATTTGTTGACAAACTCTTTGTAAAAATTTTATTTGTGGACCTAGGAGCAACAATGCCTATATAGGGTGTGAGATCTACACATAAAAAATTTAATGCATGCTTTACTTCAAAGTTTTAATATCCTTCAGGCAGCTTAGACTTTTCTAAAAAAAATTGTATCCAAAAACGTTATGGTTCTGAAAGCCCATGCAAATAATGAGCAGAAACCACAAACACACTCAGTTCACATGGGCTTTTGTTAATAAAAATACAAATTTCATCCCTTTAAAAATACCTCTGGATCTCAAACCTATAGAATATGTGCTTTCAGTAAACAGTTTTTTCCAGGAAAGGTCTGCATACATATTTAGATTACTTTAATAATTTCTGTGGTATATGTATATTGTGTGGTTTCGGATATGTTCCTGTGTTAAGCCATTAGCAGACAGTCATTTTTTGCCCAATTCAAATGTTCATCGAATTGATGCAGGCCCACAACTACACATACAACACAGACATTTGGCAACGAGATATGTGTAAATCCTCTAGAGAGACAGGCTACTAATTAGCGGACCTTCTTGGACTTCACTCGAGTGTTTATCGGAGCCTGACAGATCCATGCACGTCCCCTTCAAGTTGTGTTCAGAACCCTGTCTAATTCGGGCACAACACCTGCGGACTGGATTCTCATTCATTTAGTTTACACGAAACATTTCACTAACATATCAACGAGAATGAGGGCTGAATTAACAAAATATGCAAATTCTCTTTATTTCATATTATACCCTAATTTGAATAGTTTGTCGGCTATAGCCTACAACGTAGTCTGTTATGATTCAAGAATGAGTTGCCAACAGTTATACGTGCTTGCGATGCCTAGATACTGCAACGAACTTGAACACTTATTTGTGTTTATTCATAACATTATTTAATTCTTAGGGATTTAACCCCCTTCCCCCCTGATCTAAGATCCTCGTCAGTGCTTCGCTGAGTGGATTTAAGACTTATTTATATATATATATATTTCATTTAAATTTATGCCATTCTGTTTTTGATTCTTGATGCTTGATTCTTGTGATTATGCTCCAGACAAACAGAGATATCGAAATTACCGTATTCCTCAAATGATGATTGAGTGAACTAACACAGCAAGACATAACTTGACAAACCAATAAAGATGTATTTGATTACCAGAAGAGATTTGGTATTATATCCGGATTTCTGTTGCTGGAGCCCGAGGGAAATTTAAATAAACAACGTGAAACTTTTGAGCTGTTCAATTCGTACAGCAAATATTTGTCAGTTCAGTTGTCAGTGTTGCTATCAGCGTAAACAACTTTACTGCTTTTCAACCGCTTAGTAACAATGCCATTGGGGTAAATACAAATGATAAATAAATATTATATGAAATAATCTTGAATGATACTCAGAAAGTGATGTTCATACCCAAGAGTGTGACAAATGAAGTGAAATATTTACTTAATAAAGCTACTAATTTAGACTACCCTGCAAGCTGTGTCACCAACAAATAAAGTAACTTTTTTTTCCGTCTGTACAATTAATTCAGTGTTGTCTAAGTATGAATGGGAGTGGCGTCCTTAAATTTGGTGTTAGAAGTTAAGCTCGAGTGGTTTGGAAGAAGACTTGAATTAAGTCTTGTGTGTATATTGAGGGTCCACTGTTCTGCTCACAAAGGCGAGATAATCCAAGTAATTTACACAATGCATAGGGCTGTGTTGACATGGTGTAAAGGAGGGCCTTTCCCTTTATCTCCTACCGAATTGGAGCATCTTATTAAATCGAAACGTCAATTATACCAATACGTTGACAGAAGTTTTTTTTTTGTTGGTTTGCTCTTAAGCAGAGTCATTGGCTGGGTCCTCTGACCTGATCAACATTCTCACAACGGTGATCTGAAAAAGTGATTCATGTAAAAGAAATCGTTTAGTGCCAGGAACAATGAAAAACATTAAAACAACCGTATGCAACAGTCAAGTGATTATAAAAGGAAGACAATTTAAAACATTACTATTTTATAGATATAATGAAATTGCTGTCACTATTATATATTTATGAAAATGTATTAATCCAGCATTTTGGAGCATTTTCCTTTTTATCAAATCACTGTTCATATTTTACTGTCACATGCATGTCAGGAAATTACAACAGTCTTTTCCGACTAAAGTTTTACTTTATAGCATATTAAAGCATAAACTAAATAGGCCTACTTATGCATTAGGCTACTTAAAGCTATCTGATTTTCAGTATTATTATTGGCTTTTGCTTTCAGTATCTATATAACTTTAAAACGATAGGCCTACTTTATTTGATTTTATTGCTTCTTGTTGTGAGAGGAAACGGCTATATTTTGACCATGGCTCATATTTGACTATTTATTTAACTTTTCACACTTTCAAAAGAAGTTAGAGCAAGGTGACATTTTTACAAAGTTGATGACCAACAAAAAAAACAAACAAAAGCAAAAGCAAAAGCTATCAAGTTTTTAAAAATGTACAAGCAGTTTCATAAGGAACAATGCAGATGCACTCACGAAGCACGTTACAATTAAAGAAAACTAAAGATAATTAAATAAACATAATCTGCATGGTTTTATATTTAATCAAATAGGCCATAGACATAAATTGTACACGACATTCTTTATTTACCTATTTAATTTCCAGCCTTTTTTTGCATAAGACACAAGACAATAATAAAAAAGAAATAAATCTTATATTGATTAAAAACAAACAAATAACTAAAATCAATAGAAAATAATTTTGTTTTACAAAGAGATCAACTTAAATACGTTCATAACTAATGATTAAAGAGATACAATATAAAAGTTTAAAACCAAAATGTAGGTAATCTTATTATTATTAGTTTCATTATTGTAATTTGATGATTAAAAATCCAAAGCGTACACGATTTTCCCCACCCAGAAATGATAAATATGGCAACATAGTTTACATTACGCTTTTTTTTAGACATCTGTCATTTAGTTGTCATATAAATAGATTTTCATGAATATTAGATGGCAAACTGAAATGTCCTCCTTTAATCCACACTAATGCAGGTTTGGACAGGTGAGCTGCGCTATAGAGCGCGAGACACGCTTCTTATTGATCCAATAACAGAAGATGAGATCATTTCTTTACACAGGCCTAGGCTATATATTTGAGACGCATATTTTGACTTGACTTAATTCGATGTATTCACATTTCATAATGCAGATAACGTTTCTTTAAAGTTACCATGTTAAAAAAAACAGCCTATTTATTCACTCCTGCTTTTCTCAAATAAATTAGAACTAATAGCTTAATAAACATATAATCTATAAATCACACAAACAGCCAAAATTAGCTTAATGAACAATGTTTAATGTTTGCACATCTGGACAGCAGGCTAATAGAAACAATAACAAAATAATTGTAACCAAACCAATTATAGCTACAAATCAAATATGTGAGCTTTAGGTCTCATGAACAACGATTATTGTTTTTTGTTTTTGTTTTTCGTGTAAAATAAAAATAAAACAAACCAAAATAAAAACTTATTATTAAGCCGAGCAGGGAAATAAGATGTCACAAAAGGAGTTCATTAGCAGTCAGAATGGAGTTCTTGACGAGGCAGAAGGGGTTAGGTGGAGCAGAATGCTGAAACCTGCTCTCTGGGGGCCTGTACATCAAAGCGGGTGAAATCACACTCACAGAGAACTTTTAAGAGCTACATTGACAACGGAACTCTTAAAGCCCGAATGTCATTTTTGTCAACCCAAAGCGAGTATGGAAACCTGTGACTTTAAAACACCTGAGCGCATGTGGCAGAACAGGCGTGATATCCTGTCGCATTTATGCGCACTGTCTGAACTATACTCGACGAACAGTAGGTGACACACCACATCACTGTCACTTGGCAAAATCTCGGATTCGAATAACGTAACCCAGGTAGAGCACGCGGCAGTCCTGCATCCGCGCACTTGAACCGGGTAAAAGGACACAGTAAGGAAAAAGAGATTAAGGAAAGCAAAATCTGAGGAACTTTAAGCGGTAGCTCGGAAAATGGCCCTTTAACAGCAGGGCATCTCGGTTTGCTTCGTAAGAAATAAATGGGAGCATTTGATCTGTTAAAACTGTGGATCTCCAATCCAAAGTTAAAGGACTTCATGGGTAAATGTTCCAAGCAGCATTAAAGTTGGAAATAGCGTATAGAGTTCCCCAGAGTAAAGTTCAACAGGTTCTATCAAGTATACTCTCAGCAACTTTTCCATGGCGCAATATGATAGCCTACCCAAAATACTTCTGCTCCTTCACATTTGGATCCTGTTGAGCGATGAGAGCTCGGTTTCGTCAGTCTCAAGATCAAACTCTGTGATTTATTTATTTTTTTCAACTCTTGACATTTTGTTTTAACGAAAAGGAAACAAACAGTTTGGCTGAGGAAAAAAGAACATGTTATATGTTCCATAAAGAACATATAAAATAGATTTCTGTGATAATCATAACATGATTGATGATGATAAGAGTGGGGAGAGAGGTGCATTCTGACATCATCAAGAAATTAGCTATAGAGGGTGAAATCACGCATGAGCACCACAATCTCGAAGTGACAGTAGAAGTTTTATGTCTGAGTGAAAACAAAAAAGGATTTAAGAAAGAAAACGAATTTTGAAGTAAGGAATTTAATTTATTTAAATTGAGTTTATAATTTGATTTGTGATCATCTTAATGGATGTTAAACGACTGAGCATTATCTGAATCAGCAGCCTATCTTGGTTAATTTAATACATAACATCTTCTCATTTGTTAATAAATTAAATCAAAATAGAAAAAGGCCTATCATGGCTACCATACACACTGCAATGCAGCTATTTTAAATTAAAATATTTAAAATGGAATGACAGAGGGTGGCACAATACTAATTATTCTGCAGGATAATTCTTTGCAAGTTAAATTACCAAAGTAATTGTAGGCTACATTTAAAGTGCCCACATCCTATTAGTGCCACAGCCCATCGTTTGAAGGCTAGGCTAGGCTACTTGATAGACCTATTATTTTCCAAAAATTATAAAGATATGTTTTATAATTAAATATTATATAAAAGACACTTAGCGTAAAAACACCACTGTGTTACACACAAAACAAACATGTTTTTATTTCTAAATCAAATAAATAATCAAAAATAAGTAAATAAGATTAGGACTAAATACTATGTTGACGTTTAAATAGGCTTCTATTAATTATTTTTGAATTAATTCATACATTTTCGGCCATTTCCTGTTGTTGTGAGGTAATGCAGGCAAGATTGGTTGTTCACGAGCTCCTTTCCTGTCTCCCTCAAACAGTCAAGGTAAGTCACCGGACATATGTCTCGCAATGTATTTGTGTTGAAATTGTGGATGTACTTGGCTATAGGGTGGCTTTTCCTTTTATCAGGGCAGTATGAGCCTCATCTGTAAATATCTGTAAAACACAGCGTGTTTTTTCCCCTCTCAAAAAGACTGTTAACATTTTGGCTAAAGGGAGAGAAATTTCAAATCCAACTGGTGTATAAACCAACAGATGGGTGTGGAGACGTGGACTTGGAGATGTGACAAATAATTTTTGAATTCCCGACTGACATAATGAATTGGGAAAAAAAAGATCTCAATAAACTTGTCACTCAGTCTTAAAGAGGTTCGGTAATATCAGAGCTGTTTTCCATAACTTATAAGTCCACATTTCTGGTCCTCACATGGTTTATGGTGTTTGACTTTGCGCTGTAGTCACTCAGGGTCGCAACCCTGCAGGAAATATAGGCTACCATAGCAACAGAAACATGGCCTCTATAGGCTTAGCATTATTCCGCCCTAATAGAAAAATAACAGCGCCAAATCCGTTCCTTGGTGGGGAAGCTTATTTGGTAGAGGCAGACTCCCACCTGTGATCCATAGTTGCCACACCACTGTGCAAAGACCAAAGGAAAAAGGCCCCTTTTAAAACTCTGGGGTCGGGTGGGATGTGTGCCGGGTTTCTAAGCCACAATCTCTGAAACAGCACTGCTTCAAAATTATTAACTTAGCTGGCCTGTAAATAATTAAAACGATTCAGTGACAGCATAAACAATGATAACAAGTACAGTTGAACTAGTTGTTTTATTTAATTTGCCTTAACTAAATTATGTTGGCGAATCCAGCCATTGCTACAGACAGGACCACCAAGTGCTGTTAAAGGTTCCCATTTCTATGAATCAGTTGCTCTGCACTATTTTACTTAAAGTCTTTCTGGTGTCTGTTCCATTTTTCTCATCTTGTTGTAAAGGATATTGTATTATTGTTGGGAAAAGGGATATTGCCATCGACATGAGGCATCCCTATATTTTGTGTCTGTTAATTAAACATATTTTTGAAGCTCATACTTGTTATGTCATTGAAATCCTTTGCTATTTGTCCTTGTGCCCATTCTGTGCATTCAAATTTTTTGAAAGATTAGCAAAGGCGCAACTGCAGTGGAAAACAATATTGTTTTCCCAGAACATTCAGAGCATTTCCTTTTGTTGTTGTTTTCTGAAGCTTCTTTGATTTTGCAGGCTGTGATCACGATGCTCAGCTCCTATTGTAGCTTGATGGTTTTGAATATGGTATGACAGTCATAACGGGCAGCATCAAGGATTTCTTTGGACCACGCACTTCATTCTCGGTGTAATTAAATCTGTACAGTATGCGTAGTTGACCAACGAGAGGGCAGCCTCCCCTGCTGATCACCAAGGGGAATCCTACTGAATCTCTCCCAAAGCCTCCTGTTTCAGAGGCTTAAACTGGGCACCTTCCCACATCAAAGCACTCCTGAGCGCTTGCTTCTCAAGGACTCACGTCTTCGGGAAAGAATGGCCTCTCCTTAGAAACGAACACCGCTGGTCTAATTTGCCTTGCATGGCCCTCCCCATCCCCCTAGTGTATGTGCAGGCTGGGCCTGATCTGACACAGCCGTGGCTATCTGACGAGATCACATGGAGAGGTGCGGGAACTTAAAGGCGAGAAGTTACTCTCCATCCTACCAGGAGCCTCAAAAGGACTGTATTAAAATGCGCTCAATATGCCGGTAAGGGCTTTCAAAGTGTTGTGCACCCTCTAGCCCCGGCAAACTCAAAGGGCAACTGTGAACCCATGGCAAGGGGAATACAACCCCTATTAATTTAATGAATCCAGGGTATTAGTATGCCTAACCAGCCTAGCATATTTCATCTTTAGTCAAGTTCAATGCAGCAATCCACTAACTTGGGAGTGACAACGGCAGGTGAATATTAGATGAATTTGGAATAAGAATCTCAATCGAGAGCATTTGTTGCATAATGATTACCACAAAAAAAAAAAAAAAAATTTGGACATGTCCTTTTTCCTTTTTTCAAAAATGGAGGTGACAGTGAGGCACTTACAATGGGTGAATTACAAGTGAATGGGGCCAATTATTGGAGCATTTAAAAGCAGAAACTTTATAAAAGCACATACAATAATTCTTCAGTTAAAACATGTTTAGGCTATTATTTGAGTTGTAAAGCTATTATTGAATTCCATTGTAGGAAAAAAAATACTATGGAATTCAATTGGGTCCATCAACTGTTTGGTTACCAAACAGTTAACAAAGATTACCAAATACAGTAACAAATGTATTTCTCATGGAAATTTGTTAATGTTAGTTAATATATTAACTAATGTTAACTAATGAAACCTTGTTGTAAAGTGTTATTTAAATCATAATTGTTTTGTTTGATCAAAAATTCATGGTTTTATCATTATTTTGTCATGGCAAAGTTGTAAAATGGGATATAACTTAACAGAAAATGTTACTAAGCTAATTTTTTTTACACTAAAATCATGCTGACATGGATATTGTTCCTGACTTGTGGTTAAACTGTTCAAGCAGTGAGTATTGTAACGTTTACGAATTGGCCCCAGTCAGTTCAATTGTACTGTAAGTGCTTCACTGTTCACTGGAAATTCATTTTTTTGTAATAACCAACTGTATACCACAAATGTTGTCAATTGAGCTTAACTTAAACTGAACCTGAAACAAACAAAATGCAGAGAAGAATGGCATTGTGAAAGTTTGCCCCAACTTTTTACTATACTCAAACCTCCTAAAATTTCTTTAAAGGATAATGTTGAATAAATTAGGCCATCAAATTTGCCAAAAGATGATAGACGGGAAGCATATATTAGCATAATTTCACACCCGGTTGGCTGTAAGCTGGGAACATACTGGCCGTAGTGATGGAACTGTGAATCTTAAGCATGTCTCACTGCAACTGGGCTGTGTTAGCTCAGCCTCTGTGCATCAGACTTGTTTGTGCCAAACAGAGGGAAGCGTGATGCGACGGCTCCTCCCTGGACGTCGCTCACCTGAGTGCGGTGGCTGATTTCGGTGTGTTTGGCGTGGGCACCTGTAAGAGATTAGGCAGATAGTGGAGATTCGGACCAGGAAGCGGCAGCTGCTGGACCTAATTAAAGACACAGTAACAGAACCTCTCACCGCCACACATCAAAGGTCTCAGACGACGTCCGTCTGCAGGCTCATCTCTGGGGTGTAAGGACCTGATGTGACCAAGACCAGTTGCATGCTGGGCCACAAGCCTGACCCCTGGTCCAACAGCTCGGTCGGGGCCAGGCTTACCTGTGCCGTGCTGGCGAAAGGTGATGCGCCTCATCTGTGTTTGTGTGGCGACTCCGACCTAGAGTGCAGAGAGACAGAGAGCAGAGGTGAGAGGTCAGCAGGAGAGGGCAAGTTTAAGAGAATCACACATGGGCCACATTTACCAAACACTGTCTGAAGGTAACATGAATTTTCAACTGATATCGCTCCTCAGGAGCACATGAAATGTTCACAGTGCCTTTGTACTTGCCCCCTGACCTCGGTTAAAAGAAAGAAAAAACTGCTGCTTTGATTGACTGCTTGCTGATTTGCCATGATAGTTAATTATCCAGTTCAGTCATTACCAAGACAGAGGGGTTTTAAAATTTCAAAGCCAAAGTATTGTTCACTTGATCTGGAAAGTGCACCGAAAGAACATTTTAACCCCACTGTTGCTGGAGCAACTCTGCTTTTTTCACTTTATTTGGCAATTAATTAAGGCAGACAGTGAGAGAAGGATGTTCATAAGTAAACAATTAAACACACTCTCTCACACCTTTTATCCATCCTTCACTGGAACCTCATGTGTGCCTGTCAGGGGAACCATAAACCTGTTATGCAGTTATCCATCACTTCAGCCTTATTCTGTAGTGATGTTCTCCGAATCAAAGGTGCCGTAAGTCAGCGTTCACTCATGGTGATGTAAATACTTTGACAATGTCTGCAGCACTGCCTACTTCTGCTTTATTGTTGTCAGACATCAAGTGTGGTTTCCCAAGATCCTTTGTCATTCGGATTTCTATCCAACCCTTCGGTTTTCCATGATTATACAGTTGCTTTCATTCAGCTACTTGTGTAGTTTATATTACAGCCTTTCCGTTTTAAAAAAGTGAGAGTTCGGTGTAAAAAATTTCTGAAATAAAAAGGTTATAAAAATTAAAACATAGTAACCCTATTTGTGATTGATTCTTGCTAATTAAAGCTAACATTTTTGTTATTATTATTATCATTATTTTTATTTGTTTGTGCCTAATACATGGGTGTTCTGATAAACCACACCCGTCTCCGTGACAGCCCTATAGGCTCTGTAAATGGCAAAAAGTATTTTTTTTCTTTTTTTCCTTTCTTTTCTTTTCTTTTCTTTTTTTTATTGCAGAAACACTTCACAATCATTGTGCGGATTCAGGTTTTCTGACATTGGGTTTGTTTTGGGGGGTTGAATTTTGAGAGAGGGGTGGTGGTTGAATGTATGTTTGTTTATGTATATGTATTTTTAGCAGAAACTTTTAGCTGATTTTGATTTTTGTTTGAGTCTGGTCCGAGTAATAGAGACTGTGGCTATCAACGTAAACCGTTTGATGATACTGAGAGAATTTAAAGTTAGAAATTACTGGAGACCCTGGGGCGAAGTAACTATTATTTTTGGGGCAACATTTGCATTGGGTCATCACGTTTACTTCATTTTCAGCTTTTTTTAATGCTTTTTTAAATGCTTATTTTATAATATGCTATTGTTGCATGATTAGATTTGTCTATTGTGATATCTTATTCTGCATTCACTTCAGCATACAGCATTTTGTCTGTTGGGATCCATTGAGCTAATCCAAATACCTGTTTGTGTTCCTGTTTGGGCAACTGTACTTCCCCCACTGAGTCGGAACATGAACATTTTCTTCGTGTCCTGTCCTTTTGGCCTAAAGCTGTAGAAAATATAGATAGAATGATCTGTCCCTTTTTATTGAACAAGAAATGCTGCCAAAGGTAGGGTTGCGTTTGCCTGTAAAGTGGGAATAGGAATTACATGTCAGCTGGAATTCATTTTATAAAGGTCTCTGCCACCCTGTCCGACCAGGCCGTGTCTTGTAGGATAGTGTAAGGGCATGTTTGTGGTGGTTATTGGGCTCTGTGGCACCCTGCATGGCAGCTGGTTGTGTGGGAGTCTGCTTCAGGCTCTTCGGCAAGCAGTCATGTGGTTCAATCTCGTTATAGCGTTTCTCCTCCAGTCTCTGCTTGAGCAGGCCTCCCCAAAGTGTGTCATCAGCAGATGTCTTTATAGGAGAGGCTTCTTTGGCAATTTTGGTTTGGCATTACGTTTCCCCCCTCAGTCTATCAGGCCCAGCAGTCATTTCAATTTAGTTTTTCCCTCTCTGCTCAAGTCAGAAATACTGCTTGCCTTAGCAGGGCAGACAGGGAGAATGTAGTCCAAGAGTGAGATTCTATTTCGTAGGCCCGCATCTCACGTGGATTAAAAATGAATAATTCAACAGGGTCCTTAGCTCCATGCAAAAGGGCTGCTTTAGCCTCTGAAGATGGTATCTAAATCATGGTGATGTCTAAATGTAGTTCAGTCCATTTAATTAACCTCATATCAAGAAAATTATCAATAACTAACTCTTTTCCGGGTTTCTCAGAAGCGGAAGTCGTCATATTTGGGTAAACTTTTATAGTGGTGAATGAGAGACTACATTAAATATATTTTTTGTGCTCCCGTTTGCTCAAATAGCAAAAGGAAAACTCCACAAGTGTTTTCACAACTTTCAGAAATAGGCAATGATAATATAGAGAGTTTGATAACGGCAGTCAGAAGAGAGAAAGATGTCAATGTTGCTGTCACTCCCATAGACACTGTAGAAACACCCCCACAGCAGCGTTAACTAGTTTTTTTTGTAATTAGATGCAAAGGTAATACAATACAAAGTATAGTATTATAAATGTACATCAATTTTTTTTTATGAAAATATAAAAAACATTCCAGGATTTCCGATGTTTATGACCGTTTTAACGCATCATCACAGTCAAAAGGGTCCATTGAGGAAAAACAGCAATGATTAAATGTTTAACCTCAATAGAACAGGAACATGGGCCGACTCACTGTACCGTTACATTTCAGTGAAGCTAAACAGCCTTTCACTGATTACCAGATTATTCAATTCTGGCTATAATATCATGTTTAAGTAGTTAGTTTGGCTGGTCTAACCCTCAAAATTCTTCTGTAAAACATATTTTGCATGACATGACAAATGCTTAAAGCTGTATAATTTACATTTGTTCATTGTTTAAAGCAGCCAACAGGTAAATTGGTTTGGCAAACAGATGCACTTGATGTATTTTTGCATAATTATTTTTCATGCATAATTTTGTATTTAACTATGATGCGGTTTGGCTCATCATTTTAGGTGGAAACTCTCAATTACTGGAACAATTGCGTGCATGTTTTCAGTGCATCGATAATATTCTTATTCATTTCGGCAGGGAAAAGCACAAGCTAAATTGCATATTTGCTTCCGCATATTTTAACCGCATAAATTACAGCTAAGGGTTGGTGAGATGTAGTGAGTAATACTAATGAAACGCAAAAGTGAAACTAGCCGTTCTGTTCTGTTTTTCTTCATTACATGTACACATGGAGCACAATTTCATGCTATATATATATCTTCATCATAATAAATAAAAAAAACAACAACTATCTGATATAAATAATTTGGAAAATCTGTCCATTTTGCACAGCTTCACAACAATTTATTGTGATTCTTCATTAAAGTTTTTTAACAGCACGTATCTTCACTTTTACGATTTGAATGTTGTTGTAAGGAAGATAGTTGGCAATGCCGGTCATTTAGATAATCTTAAAATCACTGTGCTTGTTACGTAAAGTCCTGTCTCAAAGTTTTATTATACAACAAACAACCAAAACATTCAAATCTAACTTCTTTCTTTATAAACCCCAATACAATAAATATCAAAAGTCTCCCACACAAATAATGGAATAAAAGTGAGATGGGAGTTACCTAAACCAAAATGCATTATTGCTCTCAAGAGACCCACAATACAGTTATTTTTATCGGGAAAATATCAAAACAAACATGGACTATGTAAATGCAAAGCAAAAAAGAATTCGGCAGTAACAGGAACATTACCAAACTCTCTCCGCGGTGAATAGTGCCACCATGTTCGCAATGAGGGAAGGTGATAATAACCCAAAACATCCTTTTTATTATGGATGTGCTTTCACACCTCTACCGAAAACACCTTGATGTGGCACTTTGCATTGTGCTTCACACTGCACGGTAATGGCGGCTTCCCCCAGCATTGTGCAAAATGAAGCCGTGCGCCTGACTTTGCGGCGTGAGCAGAGGTCATAGCTGACTCTTCTTTGTTGTCGGGTCTAGTAGGAAGGGGCCATATCTTTTTGATATCAGTGGTTCGGGCTCCCAATGCTCATTCAATGTTAATCTTGCATTAACGTGCTGAGCCACTGTAAGGTAGTGCTAACCCTTCCCCCCTCATCAGCCATGTTTGTTTTTGCTGGCACTTCATTATCAAAAGGCTAACTGCTTTACAGCGCCTCCTGCTGCTCCCCCCGGAGGAAACTTGGGCACATTTGGAATTCAGCCCTCAGATTAAAAGGTAATCAGAATGGCCGGTCTCAGCATGTTGAAAAAATGCGATCATTCCGCATTCTGCCATTTAACAAACTGGACTGCGGTCAGTCTTTCCCAGTTCTCTGTGTTTTTTTGTTTGTTTGTTTGTACTGAAAAATTCAACGCTTTTATGAATTTGCAGAGATTCGTGCCCAAGCTCATGCAATTTGTGATCGCAAAGTTGTTTGTGATGCCGTCTGACAGGTCAGAGCGCCTGGTTTTTGAAAATGTGAGCGTTTCCTGCTTTGCCGTAGTTTGTGGAAAAATAAAGAGTTTCTTCTGGAATGTTCAGACTTTAGATAGGAATCTCCTTTCCTGTAAGTAAATCCTGTAAGTTTGCCTGCATTTTATTCCAGGCGGTTTTGAGTTTGTCCATGTCGTTCCCAATTAAAGCTGTGTCCGCAGACGAGTGTAGTGGTTCTGGTGGGAGGCCGTCAGCTTCAGGCAGGCTGGAGGTGTTGGGTGAACGGGTGGCTTTAGGGGTCCTGGCCAAGCATGAGGTGAATGAACAGAATGCCTGTGCCCACCACGTGTGACCACTAATGAAGACGCTACCAGACAGGACCCCATCACCCTGGTAACAAGATGTCTCCATAAACAAGCTGCAGGACGTTGGCAGGCCACTTCCTGGTTGTATAATGTGACCTGCTTTTCGGCAAAGGCAGATCACAGGCCTTACTCGGGGGATGTGAACAAATTTAGGAGCCGTGGAAAAAACGTAGAAATAACATAACCCAGTTTTGTTGCCCTTAAATGTGGTTTTCCCGAATATCCCACCCACTTTTACATTGCCCATTACTTTTCCTCTGACGTCAGCGCTTGTCCTCATTCCCTATTGTCCTTGATTGTTTTACACGTTGCTTAAACCTGCTTTCTGAAAGCCCGTCTCATTAGTGGACAGCCGTAAACCTGCATGTCAGTGGTCCACATGCCTCTTCCTGCAAGGGGGCTTTAACATATTCCACTCAGCCAGTTTACACTCAGACTTGTCACCTGCTAAACACAAAGTGCTTGACAACAGTGAACCATGGGAGATGTGTTTTTGACAAATCTTACAGGCAAATCATAGCATCTGCTGTGAGGAAATATGGTAATAAGAGTTAAGATGGCTGAATAGACTGTGGTCCTGCCAACACATTTTGCCTTTGACTTTAAGCGAGACACGGGAAAAAAATTAAATAAAATATAGATATAGACACTACTGTGTTATTATCAGAAATATTCTTGTGAAGTGGTTGACTGTTTACTTGTTGTTGTTTGTGTGTGTGTGTGTAATTTATATAATCGTTATTTAATTTCGTTTTAAGTATGTGCTGTCCCTTTCTGTAGAGGGAAGTCTAATGATGTAAACTTTTTTTTCTTTTTCTTTTTTATCTTCCACTCTGTTTGGTTTAGTTTATCATCATTTTAAAGAAATACAGTAATATTTTTGTTTTGTTTTTCAATAATATAAAACATAAAAATATTACTTTTTTGATTGAATGGCAAGTCATTTAATCTCTAGTCATGTTTTTTTTAATGATATCTGGTTTTCTTTGGTATTACTTGAACAAAAAAAAAGAGAATATTATCACAATAGCATTGAATGATATGTATTAAACTAAGTAATTGAGCACTTTTGTTATCTTCTTAAGTTATTCCTTGAAATAGCACTCTCATTTTTAATGATCAGTGTTTGAGAATTTTATGGAAATTATGTGTAATCATGTTGAATGCCTAAATTAATATATATTCATGTTGAAAGTCTAAATTTATATTAGTGTTTGTTTTTAAGATGAAAAAATGTAAACATTTGTTTTCTTGCTAAATAGAAAAAACACAAACCATAATATACCGGGTTTCATTATATTATAGAGTATATGATATTAACGCACCACACATTAATTTATAAGATACATAAAGCCTGTGTAGATAAATTAAAAAAATTATGGACACATCAGCATCATAACATTTAATTATTTCGTCTGTAAATTACAAAAGAAAGGGAAAAAATGCATTCAAAGAGAGTGAATTAATTTATTTAGTAAATGTCATCCGTTAAATGATTGTATGCTCATTGCATTGATGTAAATGTTAAACCTGCCGATGAGGTCATACAAATGTTTTTAAATCGGATCTTTTTCGGTTATTGTTCATTTTCAACATTGAGTAATTTGCATGCTGTTATAGTAATGCTGTCCTATTTTTCTTTTGTCTAATACACCAGCATTTCAACATTAATTTATAAAAGAAATTACTCCAAAACAGTTTAGTGGCTATTGCAGAAACAACGTAAAATGTATCATTTGTAAAACGTTGAATTGAAAAGACAATTATGTTTAAAATACCACTGCGTATTAGTAAAATTGCAAAACGTATTAAATTGCATTATATTATAAAAAAACAGGGAAGCTTTTTTGTAAAAATAGATGATTTAATTAGATACTGCAAAACTGTAAACCGCAAAACATACTCTTTTTCCTAAATTAATAAAATAAATCCTATAATGAAATTCTTCAGGGAGACTGTGTGACACTGCTACAATCAACACAAATTAATTTACTTTTTACTTTTTAATTTGACTTTTTTAATATATTTTAGATTTTTATATTTCTCAGTATTTGAATGGAGGGTAATTATAATATTTTGAAAAGTTTTACATTGCACGTGTTGCAAGTTTTCTGGTTTTTAATTAGTTAAGTTTGTTGTTTGTATTACAGCCAGTTGAAGATGCATAAAAGAGTTTTGATTAAACAATGAGTGTTTATTAGCTTTTTTTTGTTAAAAAGCAAAAATCAGCTTTTTTTTTTTTTTTGCGTTTTTGATTTCTCCATCTGTTTCTGAGAACATTGTCACATTTCTTGTATTGTTTATCTAGTTGGTAAAGTTTGCTTGTAGCATCAAAAGCTGGCTCGGTTCATTAGGTATTTTGTGACAGAATCTAATTGGCAAAAGTTTCTTTCATTTCCAGTGAGGCTTTTTACTTCTTCAAGGAGAGTGGTCATGAATGGTTTATACTGAGTCATAAACTAATCATACTTAATGATAGGAGGGAATCGACAGAGGCGCAGGCCTGATCAAAACTGCTCTCTTATTCAGATGGTTCCTCTGTGTGAGAAGGGAAACACTAGGAGAATGCTGAATGAAAGCACACCATCTGTTTTTCACATGTTCCTCAGGGTTGGGGACATCAGACTCTGTCATCAGCTCATTTTACACTCGAGTGCCACTCAAACTCCATCTCTTTTAATTGATATTTACAGTCATCTGTTCATTTTCATCATTTTATACCACACCAGTACATTTGCACTATTTAGTGATATGCTAAACTGTCATCTGCTCAAAGTAGAAAAAGTGTACATGTTTTGTCTCCGTGTTTGTGTATTAATTGTTATTAAGCTTAAGCTAGCAAAAAAGTTATTTGTATAAAGGGTAAGTTGTTGAGACCATTTTTAAATATAAAACAATATGATGCATTTGAGATATTCAAGTTATGCTGCTTTTTTTTTTTTTTTTTTTTTTTTGATATTTCTTTTAATGTCTCATTCAGTCCATAAATTCCTGACTGGTCAAAATAAGATGCAATAGGCTACTTTTATTTTCTCATGGTTTTCTTTAAAGTATACCATGCTAGCTATATCCTGATGAAGAGAACATCTTGCAAATCATAAATATTATATGCAGTAGTTTTCTATAGACACACGTAGACCTCAACACTTAAGACAAACCCCAAGAACAACAACAATCGACAAACAGCAAGTAAAAAATGCGCTCTGAATATAACCACCCAACAAAATAAACAACAGTGATGACAAAAACAACAGCAGAAACTCGGCAAACAACAATCCTATAAGAATAACCGCATAATTCATTCTTGCCGCAATGCATGCTGGGAGCTTGTGATCCTTAATGAAATCAGCAGCGTTCTCCTAGTTTATAAAAATCTACTTGACTTTTTTTGGCATTTGAGGGGATATTTTTGTGTTTTAATGTAGATTCAAAGAAATGTCTTACTGGGTCCATCTGTGTGCCTGTATGTGCTGAATAAAATGCTTTATTTTTATTTTTATATATATATCGAATGGAATGGAATGAAAGAATGTGAGTACTACACTTCAATATTAAGCCCACATGCCGTTTGTAGTGTTTGGAATGGGTCCCTTCTCTGTCCGCTCATAAAAAAGTCCAAAAGCAAACAGTGAGTTCTTACTGTGCTGCCGTTCCCATTTCTCCAGTCAAACTCTCCAGACCTGGGAGATTTGGAAAGTGGAGGAGAGAAGGTTACCTTTCTCTTTCTTCTCATTCCAAATTACAACAAAAAAAAACCTCACATGGTCCCAAAGTTAACCTACAGAGAGAAAAAGAGAGGGAGGGGATGGGATAAAGAGGCTTTTTCTTCTCTTTTTAAAAAAGCTTTAAAGAACAAAGACTCAAAGAGACTCCAAAATGAGGCTGTCATATTTTACAAACAAATAGGTCTTAATGAAAGTTACTTTTTTAGTGTAAGAGATTGATTATTCTACAATGTCCCTGTAGCCTCAAAGACATGCTCCATATATGCACTATTTTCTAAGTGACGCAACGGCGTATGTTTATGGTTGAAATCAACTCTCATATTTTCATCTCCTTTTGGTGTACAGTATGATTTTACCCCACAAAGGTTGAGAAACAAAATTCATATGGATCTCCTATGAAGCGGGTGAGCAGAAAAGGAAATAGTTGCGTAAACATAAAATGGAGTTGCGTTAAGATGCTGTATTATCTAACGAGAGAGGCAAAGTTTGTTTCAAAATGGGGCAAGTTAATACGGAGGAGTGTTACATCACCATTGTTTCCCACTCAAAACAAAGGTACCCAAAATGTGGGTGGGGTATGTGGGTGTGTGTCTGCAGGAAATAACATCCTGGCTGTGGATAAATCAAGAAAGAAATGATAGATCTTCATGTCATTATGTAGAAAAACACGATTTATTCATATCCGTGTGCGATTACTCATGCGATGGGAATGCGATTTGCGCTGTGTTAATACAAATATCATATCACTTACAGCTCTCGCTCACTACCGCACAAAGAGGCAGCCATTTTGTCTGGCTCCCTCTGAATGCACCTCCGTTCTCATTGTATGACACTTAAACCCTCGTTTTATTCAACATTTATGATGCCACACCAAACGCCCATGTCACACGCTCTCTTTTTGTCCGGCGCTGACAGAAAATGCACATTTTGAGGTACTGCCTATGATTATTCCTCTCACAACGTTCCAGACACTATTGAGTAATAGCTACGCCACATGCCTGCCTTCTTTTCTTTCGTTTACACACACACACACACACACACACACACACACACACACACACACACACACACACACACACACACACGCACACACACACGCACACGCACACGCACACACACACACACGCACCAAAGCGCCCAACATGGGACAAGATGAGGCTCATTGAAGAGCCAATCTCACACCTGCTCCCCCACCCATCATGTGTACACACTCACACACACACACACACACTCTTGCGCTTGCTCTCACACTGAGCTTGTTGTCCAGAGGTGACTTTATCCTGAAATGACAAAGTCAACCAGAAAAGAAAATCTATAGGTTGAACAAAAAATAGTAAAGTAAATAACTAGCAAGTGACACTGCAGTAGATTTTGTATTAATCAAATATTGATATAATCTTTCTTTGCGTACGCCCTTTCAATCAGGTACTTTATTTTATCCGATCTGAAGATAGGCTGGCAAACAGCTAAGGAGCACCCACATAGTTTAAAATACTCTGAAATAGTGATTTAACTTAATTTGATACTTTTTTGCAATTAAAGGCTTTAAAATCCTTTGAAGATGTATAATGTCCTTAATTAATAATAGAGCTCCCAAATCACATAGCCTTTTTAACATTTCCACATCTCAGAAATATTTGAGCAGAATCAATAAATTTTTAATTCGTTTTCTTGACAGGACCGGTCAGTGCTGAAGTTTCCCAAGAATATTTTCACAGGAAAACACAAGATCCATATGACCATCTATTTTGTGCCAACACAGCAACATGAAAATCCATCATCTGCAACTTATGATTACTCTGGAATAGGGTGTGTAATGTAATCCCCCTCAAGAAACACTTCTTTAAAGCTGAGCTGTGAATATTGTTGAGGATGGAAGCCTTTTTTTTTTTAACTCAGATGTATTTGTTCATTTGAACTTCACTGTATTAATTTGGCAGTGGTCATTTTTCAGCAAATGCATCCTCGGCCTCATCAGAACGCCAGTCCACGTCAACTCACAATTAAAGCGTTGGAGACCCTCACACACCCATTATACTGACCTGATATATCAATCACCACACAACTAGATCTATAAAAGATAGATGTGACAATAACACTCTTACACGTTACTTATAAAATAGCATACTGCACTTTGACATGTACATTAAGACTCACCTTATCCATTTGCTTTATACACATCCAGTATGATTGATGGTTTATGATGTGTAGCTTGGAGCTTGCTGGAACAGAATCTATTTTCTTCTTAATATTGTGCAACTTCTAGCAGTCTGGCTCAAAGTCTCAGCCCAACTAGGAGAGTAAGGCACAGAGCTGAACTCCATAAATCTGCACAGACCAGGCCTTCACTGGTCAGGAGCGCCATGGGAGTGTCAGGCTGCTCTCGGCTGGGGTTTTGGGGCAGGATTATGGATTGAGAGACACAGCTGAGAGGCTAAACTTACACTTTTCATTCCAGCTTCAAGGGGGTCTCGATACTTCCTAGAAGCCAGATTTCAGACCTTCCATTTTGCCCCTGCAATGAATGGACCATTAATTGCTGATTCTTTATAGGTTTGTTTATGATGTGCAGTTAAATTCGCCCAAAAAAAATACTACTAAAAATAACAATGTCTTCTATTGATTTTTTTTTTTTTTTGGAGAAAATGTTTTGGTAGTGTGAAACGATAGAAGGAAGGAGACACACATGGTATACTTAAAACGCCTTATTGGAGAGCGTAAAGAGAGAGCAGTATGCC